>OY728121.1:893504096-894129096 GCA_963277665.1 Viscum album | reverse complement strand
TAAATTCATGAGGTAAGGATGATGTTTAGTTGACTAGAATAGGAAATCTTGAATATTTTTACACTATCTGATGTCACATGCATAGAAAAAAAATATTATGTATTGAACTAAACATTGGGATCCGGACATCATTATGTATGCTATGATGGTAGGAATAAATTCATGCTTAGTTCATGGATGGTGAATTCCCAATGTGTATCTTAATTACATGTAGTTATGGGTGAAATTAATTTCTATTTTTCACATATTTAAATAGTGTGTGATGATTAATTAGTGAAATGATGTTATCTGTGTATTTTTTTTTCAAACGGTGAGGGTGAATTCTATCCCGTCTATTATCATGTAGTTAGAACAAGAGACACTGTGCAGTTTAAATATTCGTTCCCGGACCACATTCATATATTTTAATGTCATGTGGAAAGTAGGTATTTTTTATTATGATGACATGTGACTAGGATGAGAAATACTATTAAATTTAAGGTTGTACTACTTGAATTTTTTTCCCGCATAGTTTAATGTCATGTGTTCAAGATGTCTTTCATATATTTTAACTTCATATGGTAAGTACATATTCCACTCAATTTAATGTCCAATGGTCAGGATGTATTCTGTAAATTTTAACATAATGTGATCAGGACATGGAAGTATTTAATAATGACTATGTATATTATTTTTGAAGACACCTCTCATTGGTGGAGGGGTGTAACATATTCCCCATTTACTGGGTCCAATGAGTGATATAAATTGGAATAGACCTTATGACTGATGTAAGGCCCTTAAAATTTGGGTTACAACTTTATAGGATTCAATACTATTATAATTAGTGTTATAAGATATAATACTGGTTTTCCACAATTGAATAAATGCAGAAAAACCTTTTTTTTGGAAGGCACCTGTGATCTGACTATGAAGAACACCAAGGTTGTACAATGTATGAAACCATTTCTCATGGAGAAATTTTAATTCATCAAATATATATTTTTTACTACTCATAATTTTTATTTACACATATATGGATATTATAAGTGATGGAAATTTTATTTCAATGGTCAACACTACATAAGAACCATACACCATTGAATATGGTGATTCTTTTGTAGTAGTATGTGTGGTTGTACAGTTGGCCCATAACACCTGGAGGAGCTCAGCAGGCCGTGACTTCTCTTCTTAGTTCCCCATCTTCTAGATTATATCTAAAAAAGATCATAATGGTATATATTTTCTAATTTGACAAAACATTAATGTGTGAAAAATGGTTGGACTCTATGTTTTACAACTAGTAAAATTTATGTAACTTTGTAGAATAGAATTTTATCACACATTATGTTAATATCATGTAAAGGAATCCCATCCTGATGATGATATTAGACATTTGGATGTTGATGATGTTCTTTTCCCCGACATCCTTAAAGGGTATCTCCTAATCCAATTTGGAAAAGATGTCTATTTTTGTAAGGATGTACTTAAATTTCTTAGTTGTGGATGGGTTATATAGCCCCAGGACATCCATTCCCCACATTGAAAAGATAATAGAATATTTAGTTATATATACAAATTTTAGATGCGTATAGATAATGTCATCACGGATCTAGAATACATTACATTTCCTGGTAAATTCCAGGAAATCACATGTCATTGTTTTCTAGTAGTAACAAAACCTATTGATTTAGTGAGAGAGCCTATTCTAGATGGATGATCCCCATATGAGCCTAAATTTACCTCTTCCATGATGGTTGGAATCTCTCTCCCTGTGATTCATTAGAGTATTCTTCCATCATACCCTCCCCTATACAGGGTATGTTTTTCATTTTAACCCTCCCAAATTGTAATGTTCACTATTTTTTCTGAGTATGTTCCCCTATGTCTCAATCTTTTAAGATAGCCCCATTTTTATGATAATAAATCATAGGATCTATCCATCAATGGGTGGATAATGGTTCATCATGCTATAGAGTGGTTTTGATCTGATTAATTTATTCAATTTCATAGATGAAGACTGGTGAAACAATCCTTTGGTGCATGATGTTTATGGATTCTACATCCTTATTAGGGTTTACTAGGATTATGGCTATATTAGCTAGTGTATTTCCATGGTAATTCTATGATCATAGGACATGTTGAAATGTGGGTTGAAAAGGGATCTCCCCATTATTCCTTTGATATTTCCTGTGAGAGGGTTAATTTTTCCTTTTTGATGGAATATTCACTAATGTTATTATATATTACGAGATCGAAATTTTATTTGATATTCAGGGAGTCTATTTTTAGATAAAGCGATAGTTCAAATCCATCAATGTGGGCTTAGTTTTTTGCCTCAATACTCTTGAAGCCATAGAGAGTGCGGAAGTGTAGGGAAATTTTTTTTCCTATGAAACAAATAAAATCCCAAGATCAACATAGTTGAAATTCATGTTTTATAGTCTTTAAATAATAGTACATCGAGACGCACAATAAAAATACATATCTTATATCTAGTGAGTGTAAGTGGAATAGAAAACCACCTCTTCTAGAATTTTTATTTTCAATGGTGGAATTTTTAGGGTGTGATGTTTCACATGTAAATCAGTAAAAGACTTCCATTTCATTAACTACAATGACACAAATGAAATGTCATATTTTTATAGAATAACTACCAATTCGGACAAACACCCAGTCAACATAGGTAATATAAGGATTTTCATGGTAGGATTAATACAATAGACCATGTTGACTTTGTGGTGCTTCACGAAATTCATCTTAATTTGAACTATAATGATGAGATTGTAGTAGTTTTTCATGACATAAAAATCTCCATCCTCAGAAACTATATTTTTTTCTACAGTTATAGTATTGAGAGTAATCATTATATAAATCACTAGTTACCAAATATATGAGCGTAGTGCGACATGTGATAACTCACTGGTGGAAAAATATATTATGTGTGTCTTTCCTTCGAAGGACATTGTTAGGAATGATATGTACAATAGGTAATTATTGAGACTCAAAAATGTTTCTTTGATTTCTTCATCCCATCTATAGAAGACTACCTTACTAATTATATTTGTGAAGTGGATAGGTTTTTTAGATAGGATAGTTATAAAATGTCACATGTAAGAATGTTTCCCTTATATCCCATATGTTAATCTTGAATCTAAGTGGGTGAAATTTCAAAAATTATACTAGCCTTTTCTGGGTCAACCTCAATGTCATTATGGAATACCAAAAAATAAAATTTATTTCCATGTTATTAACCCAAAACATAATTTAAGTGGATTTATATTTTGAATTTTCGATCATACATTTTCAAAGACAATTTATGTTCTGTCAAGTGATCACTTCAATTTAAAGATTTGAACACCATGTCATTGATATAAAATCCATTTATTCATCCTATATAGGGACTAATGGTATTATTACAATCACATTGATATATAGCTCTAGTGGAATTTATCCCAAAAGGAATGAACTGTTAACAACAGATCTCATGAAGTGCTCTAAAGGTTGTGACTTCCTCATCATCGGGAGAAATCCTCTTCTAATTGTACCCTAAATACCCATCCATTAAGGACTGGGCTTATAATTTAGTAGTTTCATTTTCTAAGTGTTCTATGATCAGTAATGGAAAATAATCCATTAATAAGTGTTGATTATGATTTATGAAATCATTTCAGACACAAATATTTATGTTCTGTTTCCTGAAATGGATGATTTATTATTTCTATCCTAGCTATTTCAATTCATTGAGAAAATAACCTTTGGTCATTTTTTTGTCATTTTAATCATTCTTTTTACTATTAGAGGGGTGCTTCCTATTGGAAAACAACTTGATACACTGATGGTCATTGGGTATTCCTAGACTGTGGATTACCACAAAAGGATTCAATATCGTAAATTTAGTATAATTCTATGTGAACACATAAAAACATTGCATTCGAAATGAAATGTTAATCTATTTCTCCATGAGGGTTATGGAAGAAAAAATAAATGTAGGTTGTCATTTTCTTCGATTCCTAGACATACCTACGTGAGCTCATCGTGTGTGGTGAGGGTTCCTTCCTCAAATATGGGATGGTCTTTCCAATGTTCTCCCCCTTATTATTCCACCTCTGAGTCTGTGGTGGAATTTTTTTACATGGTAGATAGTAAAAGAAGAAATCTATAATAGTTAGGATGATAGAGGTTGTGGGAAGATACATTTGAATCCCCTACTACTGGAGTCACATTAGAGATAATGCAGGGCTGATTTAATATTACACTGTCATTGTGGATAGAAGGATCTTGGAAATATAGGATAAAATATATTACCTCAATTATATTCATGGCTATCACATAATCACATTAATTAATACTCCATTTATTTGTAGTGGTGGTACAAAATCCTCTATGGATTAAAAACTATATATTTTCATCCACCATTGGTGATTTTCCTTCACTTTTATTGATACCTACCTCACATTGGTGTCTTTTCAGGACTCGATGGTGGAACATTCACCATGTAGAATGTTTGACTTTCCATCAATGGGGTACATCGTGAATTTAACAAATGATGAAGGTACCATCATGTTCCTGTGATTCCTGGCCTTCTAATAAGGACATTATATATAGTCTCTTCCTTGATAACCCTGAACATAGTGTTATACCTGAGATCCAAAAATAGTGCCTTGATATTGACCTTCCAGATAGTTCTTTGCAAAGAAATATCAGGTTTTTTAATTTATATCATTGTGGGAGAAAAAATCCCCATCATTTTATCCCATGATTCCAATAGTCCCAATTGAGATTAGTTTTATTATATAACCATTGTAAATTAGATCCATTAGGATATCAACATTTTCGAGCATTCTGGAAACATATAAGGTTATGACATGTCCCAAGATGGCATCATCCTGGTTATGATCTATGAATGAGATGAAAACATTGAATTCTTATGTAATTGTCTCCACTTGATAGACCTCATATATTTTGTCTTCTATATTTCATTTTTTTTGGATTGTAATGGATTTATAAAGTGAATATGATTGTTCTTTTTAATGATTAATCACAACCGAACATGAGAGAAAGGTTTGGAAAACTGCCAAGTATTTAAAAATTTCATATTTTTGGGTAAGATGATTAAAATTCCCAAGGTGATGTTTCTCATTAATATATTTTACAATATCCAATTCATTTGAGTTAAATGATATGGGTTCTTATATAGAGGTCAATTAAGCATCTTTTTCTTGTGTCATGGGTCGTTTCAGCCTTCTTTGATATTTGGAGTGACCAGAAAAAATTTACCACCACCAGTCATCCATGTATGATGACTATGCTAGGGAAACCACTAGATGGATCTGATTCACTTCTATGATTGATTTGATCTTGCTATAATAAATTCACATGGGTATCACCTAAAACTATATCCCTTGTGGGGATGTGAGCAAGGTATTAGGTCTCAAAATTACAACGTTGCCACCTAAATAAATGGATCCTCTACCCGTGGCCTCCATCTCCCCATTTAGGGATGTGGAATTCACTCATGGATTCTTATTCATCATCAAATAATGGGTTTTCCATATTTATTACATAAAAACCCAAATATGATCTCCTCCTTTAATCTGGGTTCCATTTGGTGGGATTTTCATTATACTTTTGATGTTATAGGAATGAAATATTCAAAATTCAAATAATGTGTAGGAGATAAATATAACTTTTCCACTTCTCTATCATCTGATATCTAATGATATATTACAACTCTAGGAGTTTTATTTGATATGAAATACCTAAGTTATGTAATTGTTCTATGCGTTTGGAGCTTCACCCTTAAAGTGGCATGAGGTAGGTTGACTATCTTTAAAATCATCCAGATAATGATTTTATTCTGATTCCTAGATAGAATTTTATTTAGTCACCTATTCCTAGAATTGGTACATGATCACACAAGTCACATGTTCAAGGTAATTTCCCAACATCACATGTTCAGAGTCGACCATGCTTTGGATGATGTATTGGAATATGATGTAATTATTAAAGGTTTCTCCCATCATTCTATGGAAGGGTTATCCATCCCGATGTTTATTGTGGTTGACCTAATTGGGCTTTTTAGGCTATGGATGATTTAGTTGACCATATTCCATATATTAATGGAAATAACTAGGGACCCACTAATTTCATAATGATTATGTTATATTAAACCATACCCAAATCATTGGTGACCTTGATCCCTTTTCAATTCTAATTGATGGAACTTTTTTGGTTCTTCCACTCAATAATTGGTGTTGGGCAGTTTGGACATTTTTACCAAATTGAATGAGGAATTTTAATGGTTTATGGGAACAATGGAGGTATATTAATTTTCCATAATTTCAGCATTTTTTTACGACATGGACTGAGTTTTTTCATGGGTCTTCTAAATGAGATCTTCCAAACATTGTGCCCTTTCTATAAATTCATTGAATCCTTCTAGTTATTTAATCAGAATTAATAGTGTCTGCAACTCCACATGAATATTTTTTTACATATTTTCCATAATTACTCCTATGATAGTGGTTACCAATGTAAAAAGGATAATCCATTCATGATGGCTATGAATTTAGACACCTTTTCATTTCTATCTTGTATTCACATTTATAGGTTGACAGTCTATTTTCCTATAGAATAGTGTTGAACTAATAAAATAATTGATGAAAATGGTCCAACCATCCTATAGAGGATCTTTATGTAATGATTCTATATAGAATAAATTCTAGGCTTATTAGATCCTTTACAAAAAACCTCATCCATTTTACTCATATTTACATGAAGGTCCCATCCTCATACGACAATAGAACACTAATTGAGTGCTATTTTCTTATAGATCTCCAATGTTGTCAATGGTTGAGAGTACATGTTTTTCAAAATTACATGGGGGAATGACTCACCAATACATTTAGGATATGTATTTTTCTTCAGCTACATTTGTGTGCTTATTCCTTCCATGGCTACAATTAAAGAAGTTAGGGACTCGATGTCATTGGGTAGTTTCGGTGGACTATCTTCTTGGATACCTCCTTCAATATGGAGCAACAGTTGCTTGATGAGGTGGACCAATTTTTTTCTCTTATCAATTCTTGATTTTGGCTGAGTCTAGATGATCACCATGGAATGAGATAGACATTATCAATAATAGATGGATGTCATGATCATCCTCAACATCCAGATATATGTAGAATGGAATTATAGATCTAGAGTTGGACTAATTATTATATTCTTCTCCTATAAGAGGATTGGATCTTTATTAATATGTGGGAGGAGGGATATTCAATTTTTCATGAAGTTGATACATAGTGGAAATGTTACCCCAGACTATAACCCTATTGAGTAGTAAAATATTTTGTATCTCATTTTAATATTATGCCTACTAATCCCCTATGGACTAAATATAAAATCATTAATATTAACTATGGGATATGACCAATCCATTAACTTTATCCATTTCAATTTTCCTCAAAGAAATTGAATCCCAATAATATAGGGTTATATCTCTAGGATCCTACTTTGGTTCCGTGTACTTGTAGCCTCAATTGTTTTGTCCAAATCACCCTCCTCATGATGTAAAATTTTCCTATTTTACTCCAATTTTTTTTCTTGATCCACATAATCTATTTTTTAGATATTTGTGAAATTCCATTAGGTGAATCAAACAATTGATGTTTTCCCATTACAATCGATCCAACAACATGAACCTTCACTATAAGGTTTAGGGAAGTGTTTTAGAACCCCTTCCATATTATACCATTTTATCTTACACCACCTGTGGGGTTATATTACCTTCCTCATATGTTTGTCCCATATCGGTTTTGGAATAGTGACCTTCAGGGTGTTTCTGGTCATTGTTGAATATTGGCTCCCAAATTGCATAGTTTTGTATCATCAAATGAGTAATGGATGGGATGTCAACCATCAATATATTCCATCAATCATGGAGAAGATGGATTCCCTTGGTGGTGATTATGATTATGAATATGCACCCTCACTATGTGGGATGAGGTCTATTTGATGCCACAATTGGCATTTGATGACCCTGTTACAGAGGACTTGAGGATTCTGGTGTATTATATGATGATTCCTAGGATAAGAATTTAGATATAAATTCTCTAAGATAACTAGGATAAGTTTTAACTAGAACATACATTAATTTATCTAGTACCCTCGCATAGTATGATGATCTTGGTGATGGTGCGTGAGGGAAAATTACACCCAGTACAGCGGGATGGTGTTCATTTACACCTACTGCTGAATGTTCCAAAATACATTTATTTATTGTTAGTCAATGTTATGGAGGGGGTTGTAAATATTCCCCATGCTTGGTGGTAATGTATTTATCACGAACTACTTTTATAGAATTTGTTACTATATTCCACATGATTTGGAATAGATGTCCTCATGTATGATCTAGGTGTGATAGCATCCAATGATGTATGTTATTTTTTACAAGATGTTGTCAGCATGACTATAAATTTGTTTTCTAAGTCTAGAATGTGTTCTGATTTCTTCAAGGGGACTAATTAAATGATCTTTTGGGGAACATATCCCTCCATTACTGATTTTATTGAATTTTTAATTCATAGTCATTCAATAATAGTGTCCAAATGTACTGTGTGACACATATTCCCTTAATTTCATCATGGCTATTAAATAATAGGAAGCTGTATTTTTAGAGTTTTTATTATTATAGTAGTGTAGTGAATTGAAATAATTCATCATATTACCATCCTTGAATATGGATACATGATGAGGCTTCATTTATATGTTTCAAAAGAGTTAGAATTCAATGGTAATAAGTGTGTTGAAGATTTTTTCTATTATTTTCTTGTTTCATGTCTTATGCCTTGGAGATAATATTATGGTCTAGATAACAACAGATTATATTGATGGTTTAAGGGTGACCCTCTTATCATGGATAAGGTAGGATTATACCCATCAATCACTAATGATTTCAACATATATATTAGGAGGCACGGAATTAACTTTTTCCCTTTCTCCAATGGGGTCTCTTAATCAGAATTGGGTGGGTAAAGAACATGGTTTTGAGGTATTTTATGTATTACTCTTTCCATATATCAATTATGAATTCATCTCCATTATAATTTCAGTACTATAGTATTATATACCAAAGAAGTTCCTTCTTGGGGTCACCTAGTGAACATGGGGGTGGGTTTCTAGTACAGAATTGGAAACTATATATAGTTTACCCAAAGTTATAATTTCCTTATTCTATCGAGATATCCATGATGGGAGGTTTACTATTATTGATTTTTGGAGTATATTCCTTATGATCCATCTCCAGACTATAATGAGGAAGAATATTTAGGTAATGATCTCCTCATGCTTCGTTTCAATAGTTGACAGACCCATAAGGTGTTTGATACATGCATCGAATAGCCTCAAATACACTGATATTGAGAAAACAATGGATATAATCCTCTCTCTTTTTCATGGGCATAATATGTTATCCTACCATTTGGGATTGTGTATGAATATGAACATAGAGTATTATGGCTATTATAAGATGTTGATAATTTTCTAGTGATGCATGAATATATTATCGATGATGAGATGATACCATAGTATGTTGGTGACATTTTATATTTTCTCCATGAATATAAACCAATATGTTGGTGGTTGTGAGAATAATCCATTCAAACCTAGATAACGTTTGGATATGGTATTGTTCAAAATATGCACTCCCCACTGAAATATTCAGATGGGGAACTGTAATGGGATAATGGATATAAGACTCCTCCTAGATAACATATGATAGATGGTTTTGAATTCATTTATCAGTAGAAGTAAATCAATGATCGTGAATTACATGAGATATAGGAATTTGATACATATATTCACTAAATTGAAAATGATCGTATCATGAAAAATGTGGCTCTCAAACCTAGTGCACCATGGCTAAAGTAGGGATATGTGCCTAATCCAATGCACTGTGAGTATGATGATGGTATTTTTCAACAACGATATGAGCTTGTCTCAAAGAATTTTCAAATCTCACATGGTAATACCGAAATTGAATGGGAATATGAGACATATCCAGTTCCATTGTATTATGACACCAGTTTTTTTGAAAAAAAACAATCTTCTTTACTAAGGCATCTGTTTCTATCACTTGGTAAGCCCTGTTTTGAATTTGAATTTGAACCTTATATGATGCTTAATCCATTACTGGAATATACCAATATACATCATGGACCAAATAAATAATGTGTTCTTACTATGGAATCTACATGTTCATGTGGATGATTGTGTTTTTTCCCTAGTATTCAAGATATAAATATGTGTTATCCCTGGAATCATTTATAGTGCAAGAATATGACATTGGAGTTCTTCAGTTATTGCTGGTTTATAATGAACTTTTAGATAAGTGTGTGTAATAATGAAGGTGTTATCTTCTTCTATCTCCAATATTTACTATTATATATCATTGATTGAATAATGGATACAATCCCACAACATTCCACCTTGTTCTATATAAATATTGTAATGGGATTCTTTCATGGGGGTAGGAATAAGTTCCTCCCCCTTGATTGATGCAGGAAGGTGCCTACCCACTTGCTCCGAGTGAGTTGGGATATGAGCCTACTCACTGAATACTCACCTAATATTCTAGTATGATTCATGGTGGTGGGAAGGTGTATTATGCCACACCTATTATTATATATTTGTATGCACTCTATGTGACTTACTTGGTTCCCTGGCATGAGAATTCGAGGAGAAAATGTGTTGGGTGGTTGCCTCAATAACCAAATAATGGGAACCATTACTATAGTAAAAGCAATGACTACTGAATGGAGACATCCTTAGTGTCCCTTAAATTGGAATGGACCCATAGCTGACTCCTTTATCAACTATCATTATATTCTCATGGTGGTTATTATCGCACTCTGATGACAGTCTTCAGAAGTGATTGGAGATGGAAATGAGCTCCTCTGGTTTCAGTATAGCTTTCATTGGACAATAAAGACTCATTATTTTCATCATCTGGGAACCCATGTGTGCATTCTCCAGGGTAATTATTGTATCATGTATATTTTATCCCCATACTATTACATTTTCCACCAAACACTAGAGGTTTTTATAAGCGCGGTTATTCTTTGACTTGCAAGGGTTGTAACCGCATCATATTTTCCCAAACTATTTCTACATGAAGACATGATCTCAGGTCAGGGTGTTCTTTGGGAGGGTAATATCTTCAGTCAAGAATATAGAAAGTAATAAGGTCACTGATCAATGCATCATCACATGAATGATACATTCTTAATTAGATATACATACTTAAGAATTATTTCATATATTATTCTAATTTTATCCATTTTCTCATGCGAACATGTCACTTCAAGAATGGAATTTTCTCCAGAAAAGCATAGTTACATTGGATTGAAAATTGGGCATTCTATTTTCATAATACTAGGAGGTGAAAAATTAAATTTCCCAATTCATGGTCAATCAGTAATTTTTAATATTTGAGATTTTATCTTTGGGTTCACTTTTTTCACACAAATTACACATGTGGTTTTGGCTGATGGCTAACTGTGGTTGTGTATAATATTTTTACTAACATGTACATAGAGATCAAAATTTTTCAACTTTGACAGAAGCAACCAATTGTTCCCACATACATAACTGAGTATAGGTCTATATCCCAATGACAGAAGGTAAATATTTTTTCAATAGCCAATGGATCTTAGAAACTCGCATTTGATGAGAGGATGGGAGGTCTGACTCATTTCACTCTTTTGTGGGTGACTTATTTCTTATTCCAAATCACTAATATTGATTTATGATATGTTCAAAAATATATTCATAATCTTGATATGAGAATGGATACCCTAAAAGAAAAGATCAAGTGTCAAACCCTTCTTTGTTTAAGGATAAGTCTACTATTGAGTCCATTTGAATGTGTCATAGGTTCATAATATATTTCTAATTAATGGGTAAGTTTTTAATATTTTTAATCCAAATAACTAGGCACTCTAGAGTTTTCTACCATCAAGGATAGATGTTAATATCAAGAGGTTAAGATTGAAATTTTATGAGGTATCATATATATAATGTTTATAAAAATACTCAAAACCAAGGTATTTCTTTGATGGTATACTAGACATAAATAAGGTAGCATTGTCATTAGGTATTGATCTTTGGCCTTTGGGAGGCATATAACATTTTATTTTAATAATCGGAATTAGCGTCAATGTAGTCTGATCACACCCTAATAAGATACCCCGAGGTGGATTCCCTTATATGTGAGAATCCATATCACATCGCCAAATGTGGATTAGAAATTTTTGTGTCCCTAGGTTGTAGACCATCATTATGAATTTGATATTATCATTTCAAATCCCTATGCTAACAAGGTTCGTGCTTGGTGTGACAAACAAGGGGTAGAAATTGATTAGTCTCATTTCATATCGGTTTGGGACATAAAAAATGCTATGTCCCTATAGAATATTTGATGTATACCTCAGTCCATAAGAAGTCATACTTTTTATACTAGTTATTGCTAGAAAGAGAGGTATTATAGTTCAGTTAGATTCCCTTTATAATGATTTATGAGGAAGAATGATTCACCCATAAGAGTGTTTGGGTCTCAAGATTTTTAATTTATGTGACATGAAGGGGATTAATCCAGAGTCAATTCCCCTTGGATCTCTGACCACAGTAATGATTTATATATATTTTATTTTTCACTGGAATCAGAGTTCATGTAGTTCAGTTGGGTGTATGCGTAAATATTTCCACCGAATATGGTTATGATTTCTAGTGACATATATGCAAAGATTTCTCATTTCTTTTCTAACTTATCCCAATTGTTTGTTTGACATGTTTGTGGATGTCACTATGACATGTTTGAGGATATTTTAACATGTTATCAATTCCAATATGATATGTCTTCTAGAAATTACATGACTTATTTGAATTTTCTAGACGACAACACATGTTTAGTATGGAATTTATGGGTGTCTATCATTAACCAGGTTTATGTGTCTAGAGATCATCATGAGACATAAAAAACATCTCTACAGGTGGTCGAGAGACTTTTTTGACCTTCATTTAGGTTTTCATGTGATCTACATTCCTTTTTAAATGGATACATGAGATTTTTGTGGAATTCCATCATTCTACATCATGACTTGGGATATGTGTCTTGTGGATGACTCTTGAGTTTCATAGAAGCCCTGTAGAACATTGAATGGCTTTGGAGGCATCCTCGAAGGGCAACACATGTATTTTTCAAGAATTCGGATGGATATCACATGATCCAAATGGTATGTATGGGGGTGTATCATGACCCAGAAAACATGACCACATGTCATCACATGATCTAGGTAGGTGATAAAATGCGTATCAATATTATCATATCTTTATTCTCCAATGTATCTCATATTTTCGGTCTCCTTATATCCTTTTTTCAAATTTTCCTCATGGTATATCAACTGTTAGCATAATTTAGTTTACTCATGACCCATTCAACATGTGTGAACTGCTTTTCATAATATGATATACATTCCACTTGTCCTTATCATGATCTATAGAGTGATCAATCAAATAAGATATGGGTGTAGTTTTATCCCTTAGATCAATCACTAGATTTTATTTGGTGGATGACCATTGCAATAATGTGCCATATTGCTCGGAGATGTCCACTTCTGCCCTCCCATGAAGCATTCAGTGTCCTATGTGTAATTTTTGTATTGAGGGGGATGGATTTATAGGGCTATAATACCATGTTTTACTTCTACATGTGTAATACATTTAATGAAAATATAATGTGGAGTTAGTGGATGAATTTTGGTATCATGTGCTCATGAATGATCCTATCATGGTTCATCCATGGCGTCTCATGATGATAGTGATATGGAGAATGTTCTTCCATTATAGTGTTTATTTGATTTTATCTTAAAAAGGGTATTTAAGCTAACCGTGTATACATGTAAAATACCCTTCAAAATGATAATAATACATGTTTAAAATAATTATTGATCTTAGGACACCTATGGAATGGGTTTTTTCTACTACAAGAAGTCTTGTTAGGATTCCTTTGTGAGGAAAAGAGGGATTTTCTAGGAGAGCCTCTATGGGATCATGATGACTTATCAAGGGGGAGTCAAAACAACAATAGTGAATTCCTAGTGAATATTTCTCCTTTCACATGAGGATCATTGTACCTTTCCCTCCAAATAATCATCTTAATTTTCCCTTTTTTATTTCCTTCTATATTCTTCAATGGAAGTATTTATTGCAGTGTCATGTGTGTAATTACCCAACCCTAAAAACCTAGAGAAGGTGAATTATTTTAATACATTGGAATTATTATAGGCAAGTCATGTCTTGAAGGACCGACCATTTTAAAAGTTTTTGAAAATATATTACATACATGAAAATTAAATTACAATTTATAACATAAATCACAGCATAAATAATCCTTTAATAACTCTATTATTTCATTATTTTAAATAGATATATAATCATTTAATACTACTTGGTATCTTGGGAAAATAAATCATAAGAAATGGGTGATCTCAAATACTTATGATGGATAAACAATATAGTAGATTCTATCATAAATCATCATAAACATTTATGGAAAGGTTTAAAATTGGAACACAATCCCTTTAGTTATAAAATTCACCATAATATTACAATGATAAATAAAATAATTCCACTTACTTATTCACATGGATATTCTACTAGTCTAATAATCACATGTAACATTAACAACTAATCACATAATTATGGAATGCATAATGTCAAACATCTTACCAACATTGTCAAGGCCTTGTGACAAGACCATAAATATAAATTTTGTAGAGGCCTTGTGCCAAGAAATTAGTTTTTCTCATTATAACTAATGATGCAATGAGGGGCTATAGAGGGGCCCAATCGACACTTACTATGTCTAATGAATTCCTCATATGAAAATGCTGAAACATAACATAATCATTCATATTAAAAATAACATAAAAAATGTCAATTCTTTTACCATAAACCATGAATGGTATAAAAATATCACATCCACAGTCAAACATATCAAAATTCATTCAATAAAATGTTGAAGACTATGTTATAATAAATCACCCTCATTCAAGAATAATATCCTGTAAGGATGTTGACATAGTTGAAAATGATCTGTAAAAGTCTTTGAGGGAAATATGCCTTTTTTGTAAAATCATGTAAAAGTCACATATTTATAAAGGTAGTCCTTTAAAATAGATTTTTGAATCAATGTGTCCCAAAACACTTTGAAACCATTGAATGTAATTATCATTTTAAAACAATCATGTCCATATAAATAAAACCTTAAAATCAATTTGAAAACATGGAAATTATTTAAAAATATTTAGAAGGAAAAATAATTAAAACATTAAAATGATGACATTTCTAAAGATTAACTTCCAAAAAAATTTAAAATATTCCTTTTGAAGAATTTTTTTTCGAAACATGGACATGGATGAAAAATATTTTCCAGATAATACTTACAGATAAACAATCTCAAATAACAATGAGATTAAGAAATCAACCCTTACCTAGTACTTTACTTTGGTTGAGGGTATGTTTAACCCCCTGTATAAAGAACCATATTATGTTATTCAATTATACCAGAAAAAAATTCAAATTTATTATATCATACAAGATTCATTTATGGATTTATACAACCCATATAATGAAAATTTCTATGTTAAATTAACATCTCAGGTAATAATCTCTATCTTTATTGTAAATATTTTAACTTGTTTTCTTGATCGTATCACTTATATCATGATTTAATTGATTCCAGAATATAAAACATTATTAATGTATAATATATATTCAGAATATAAATACATATAATATATAGATATATGAAATTGAAAACACCATTTATGGAGACGGTAAGTCGTAAGTACTTATAAATACAGTTCCGTTTTCATATCATATTGAACCGAAGTAAGTGAATGATATATATATATATAAATACACACAAAAAAACAAAAACATATATATATATATATATATAATTTATCATTATTGTGTCATATATTATATACATATTAATAATTATTTAAAATCATAGGGTGAACGTGGAGATTAATCTCATCGTGTCGTGGTGATGGTAAGCCATAAGTACGCACCAGCGACAATATCAATCTATTGTTGGTGAAATAGTATGTAATTGGTTGTTATATTATAAATAAGTAATCATTATAATGTTATGTTTATTATTTAAATCAATTATAATCGTTTTTTACTCATCCAAATAATTAAGTGTTGAATTACTAAATACACCACGACGTGGAGACGGTAAGCCGTACGTATGCACGTATGGTGACTTTGTCAATCATATGATTGATATAATAATTAAAATTGATTTATCAAATTTATAATAAGATAACATTATGTAGAAGGTAATCGAGTTATTATTTTTCTATTGAAACAAAAAAAAAAGAGGAAGTAGAATTAGAAAAGAACATTGAAATATGTGATGAAATAATTACCTCTTCTTCGGGTGTTTCCTTATGAGTTAATCAAAAAGGCTCCATAGGATGGATTTATTATCAAATCAAGGTATCTAAGTTGAATTGACGGTAGTTGGGAGGGTATTTGAGTAGGGTTTTTCCATTACAAAAATTCTTTTGATGTGTGAATTCAAGAGAAGGGGAAGTACCCTTTTATAAGAGAGGTGACATGAAGATTGGAAAATCTTGAAATATTAATTAATTATATAATCATTTTCGGTTTCTAAAACCTAAAAATGATTTATTTCTAGGATAAGGTGGGTATTAGTAGAAATAAAATTAACCAATAGGTTTTAGAAAAATTTAGGTCACCATATTATCCTTATCTTTTATATTTAACTCTTTGTTAAATAGTTTAACTTTAACCATGTATTCTTGTATTTTTATATTACATGGTTAATATATTTACTATAAAATTACAAGAGAAGATAAAGTGGTTCATTAATGACTTATAAAACATTATATAAGTCCCTTTGACGAATCTTATAATCTTAGGAATATTATATCATTTAATAATATAGTATTTCTCTTAAAAAATAATTTATGTCAATTTTAACAATATTTAGTATTTAGTTTCGTTGGAAGTCATAAAAACTTTATTAAATTAAAAAAAATACATTGAATAAACCCTAACATGTCATATTCACCTATAAAATTCTTGGCTGGCATAAAATTTTTAATTTAGATTTATTTTAATAATTATAACATCTATTATTTTAATCTTTCACTAATAAGGTAATTACTACATAATCATTGTGTCACAAATAAATTTAAATATTTAATGACTAAAATTTATAAATAAGATACCATGATATAGGAAATAATTTTAGATTTCTGATGAATGTTTATAGTCAAATTTATATAATGTGTAACCCTATATTAAAAATGGGTTAGTTATTAAACATTCAATTTAACAATTTTAACACTTATCTAAGTAAAATATAATAAATGCCCTAATATAAATCAAATGGATCAAAAGGATCTTATTTTTATCATACGGTTGATTTTGGTCTAAATACACATATCTAATAGTATTAGGACTTGTTTCAAGGTAATTTTAAAATTATTTTTACCTTTAATTACCTTATTTACTTTTAACTGTGGTAAATATAATTAAAAAGTTACTATTCACCCAACATTATATTCATCCTATTGATCCAAATTTTATGTACTGATGTCAATTGTTTCTCTTATATTTTTGAAATTCAATTCATAAAATCGGTAATATTATGTTTCATTCAAATTGGAAAATGTGCCTAGAATGTGGGTAAATCTGTCTAGAAGGTGGGTAAAAAGACACTTAAAATGTTCAATAAAATTTTATATATCTATTCTAAATATAAAATGAATCCAATGAAATAAATTGTAATAATAATATATATATTATTTTTCTATTTTTAAATTAATATAAATTTATAGTTTAAAATAATTATTTAAATGAAAAATTTGTTTTTAATGTATTATGTAGTATTTTTCACTATTCATGAAAAATCGAATGTTTTCAGAAAAATACCAATAATTTAACCTAATGTAATTTTCATATTCCAAATTGAAAAATGAAATCCATTTTTACAAATGAAATTTTTAGTAGTGTATTAAATTAACTTTATTATTCTTCACAAAAGGCAAAAAAATTAGTTTTATTAATAAAATACCTTTTCTAAATATTTAAATATTTTATGAAAACTTATGAATTTTATTATAAATATAATTTATTTGTGTGAAAATAGTAAAAATATAATTTAAAATTTATATGTTTCTATTCAGGTTACAATATTTAATTGATAAATAAATATATCGTTTACAAAATTATAATACTAATGTGTTGTTCCGTAGAAACACAATCTTACATATAACACAAACCAAGTCGGTGTTGCAAGCAATATAAGATATTAAATTATTTTAATTAGGTAACTTACTATGAAATCATAGGGTGTTACATTATCCCCTCTTATAAATTGTATCCTCGTAATTTGAAATTGTTCATCGAAAATAAATTGTTGAAAATAGAAAATACCTATATAGAGAACCCACATCGAAAATAGGGTTAATAATATTTAGTCTTAATAAGAGGGGAAGGGGAAATGAAATAGTCCCCACCAAATTAGGATTTCTAATAAGAAAAAATTAGTGGAAACTATAGACATATAAATGGATGGAAAACGTATATATTTATAATGAGTGATTGAGGTAATCAGTCACAAACCAGTAAATAATAAATGTAAAATTCTGGGCCTCAAAGCCATCAATATATAATGACTTAATGTATCATCAGTTCAACAAAACATATGGTGTTAGGATAACATATTTTTTTGGATACTTTTTTAATAGGATGGATAAATATACTATGAAATTAAGAAGTCAACAAAACATACATGATTTCATTACATGTCATTATTATATTCTCATCATTTTCTAGTGATTTGATCTATTTTAAATTCATCCCTTACAGTAGAAAATGAATGTTCAAAAATGATTTTTTATTCCTGAACCACATTTCATAAATCATATGTTTTACATATATTCCCTTAATCCACTAAATTTTTAATGAAAACCAAGAGTTTTAGTCAAGTAATTCGATAAATCATACATTTACCTCAAACAAAATATCTGGTGTTCAACTGACTCATTCTCAACCTTTAAACTTATCCAAAATACTTGTGTCGAAACTCTCTGTCCAAAAATTTATAAATAAGGTAAACATAACATAATGAAGATCACTTTTATCACATAACAACATGTGAATTCCTTCATCATGTATTATATGAGAACATGGTGACAAAACAAATTACTTTAAATCCTTATTTGGATAGATATGTATATCCTTATTCTTTTGTAAACATAGAATAATGTATATAATCCATAAATCCAAAAATGAAGTAATATCTAACAACAATGGAATAAAAAAACAATATTTTTTACATGGTAGTAAATAATTTATAATATACGTTATCCAACTCAATTATTTATTTTAAAAAATCAATACCTCAGTATCAGGACCATATTATGGTTTATCTTTCTCTCAAACATATATTTTCCAAAAGTTTTGACTAGCTACTGAGTCACTATACTTGGTACCACACAATCTCAAATACATAATGAAATATTACTGCAGTACAATCCTTATATACTATATAATTAATATAACTTATAGATCATTAATATAATACTCTAATGACACAATTCATTAATAAAAATATAAGAACAGTAATTATTCCTCTTTATCTTTGGTAATATCATAACTTGATTATTATCCACTAGAATTATTTATGGTATACTCTAATGATTGGAAAAATGATTGATGTAGTGTCCCAACTCCTTATATATGAAGCATTGTACATTTGAAACTGATTTCTTACCCTCGTAATCACGTACATGGTGTCCTTTTTCTCCACACTTATAAAAAACTCTCATTCCCTTCAATCATTTACCAAGGTTCTTATTTCCTCTATTATAACATATGGAACAATATTTCTTCCACTTTTTCCCTTTATCCATATTTTTCATTTCCATCCTCTTCTTGTCTTTCATCCCTTGAATGCCATATGACTCATAGAATTCATTACATATCTAATTAACACATTATACTATTTCCTCAAATGCTGAGAATGTGTGGGAGACTATTTCCCTTATAAATGTTCGATTAAGGACATGAAAATATGATCCAACATACTCTTTGGATCATGCGTATTTCTATATTTCTCATTTTTTTTACTAGGTCCCATTTCTAAATTAAGACATACACTATGTTAGATCGTATCATATTGTAGAATACATAAACTTGAAAAATTATCAACATTAATTGAAGATTTTCTCACATATAGTCTAATAATCATATAAATTATTTCATTGATGTCATATTTACTCATAAATCCATTATAATGGTTTGTAATGAAAATATGAATTATCCTAAGAATACCCCCTGGAGTGTTATACTTGGTGCACAGTACGACCTGTTGTCGTGTACGAGGATACCCCTTGTAAAGCCCGAAACTCCTTGATAGAGTTTTCACTCCTAGGTACATTTGTGCCATAACCACAAACACTTGTATTATCTAAGAAGAAATATACTTCTTGAAAACCCCAAATAATATCTACATTATCAAAAAAAATTGACCTTCTTCTATAAAAATCCCCAATGTCTATCTTAGGGTAATGTTTCTAAATCATGGTTTATCTAAATCTAATTTGAAGGTTATTGCTAAACATACTATGATACCAACTATAAATCCTCAACCCCCGAAGGTGGGAACAAGTGAATTATTTTAATAAATTGTCATGATTACGTGGAATTCAAGTCCTGAAGGACCGATCAATTTAGAAGTCTTGGAAAATAGATTACATACCTGAACATTCCATTAAAAATTTTAACATAAAACAAAATATAAATAATACTCTGAGAATTCCATTATTCCCTTAGAATAAACCTTAATAAAAATATAATACACTACTTGGAATTTTTGGAAAATAATACATAAGGAAGGGGTGATCTCAGATGCTCAGTAAGGATAAACAATATTTCGGAAGCAATAAAAAATAATCATAATCTTTTATGGAAAGGTATAAAATTGAAACAATACCCATTAAAACATAAAAACTAGCATAATATGAAAATGATAAATAAAATAATTCCATTTAGTGATTAACATATATATTATTGTAGTTGAATAATCAAAAGTAACATTAATAAATAATCTCATAATGATGGAATGAATACTGTCAGATATCTTAACCATAATGTCAAGGCCTCATACCAAGACCCCAAATAGAAATTTTGTCATGGCCTTATGCCAAGACAGTATTTTGTCTCATGAGACCTACTGATGCATGGAGGGGCTATAGAGGGCTCCACCAATCACCTACTAAGTCCAATCCATTCCTCATATGAAGATGTTGAACCATAACATAAACATTCGTATTAAAACTACCTTACGAAATGTCAATACTTTAACAATAAACCCTAAATAGTATAAAACTATAACATCAATATTCAAACATATCATAACTCATTAAATACAATACTAAAGATTTTATTATAATAAATTTTCCTCAATTAATAATAATATCTAGTAAGGATGTTGACATAGTTGAAAATTATCACTAAAACTCTTTAAGGGAAATATCCCTTTTTATGATGTCAATTAAATTTCACACATTTATAATGTAATTAATTTAAAATAGTTTTTTGAAAAAAAATTTCCATACCACTTTTAATATTTTTAAATTAATTAACATTTTAAATCCATCATGACCATATAAATAAATCCTTAAAATAATTTTGAAAACAAGGACATTAATTAAATTGATTTAGAATACCAAATCATTAAAACATTTAAAATGATGATCATTATAAAGAGTAACTTCCAAAAAACTTTAATATATTCCATTTTGAAAACATTTTTATGAAACATGGAAATTTATGATAAATATGTCCCAGTAAATACATACACATAAATAATCTCAGATAATAATGAGATTGAGGAATCAACCCTTACCTTATACTTTCCATTGGTGGAGGGTACATTTAACCTCTTGTGTAAAGACCATAGTATGTTATTAAATTATACCAAAACAATATTCATATTTATTATATCATACTTGATTCATTTATGGCATTATACTACCCATTTAATAATAATTTCTATGTTAAAATACCATTTTTGGTAATAATCACGTTCTATATCATACATTTTTTTCATTGTTATTCATTATCATATCACATATACCATGATTTAATTGCTTAAACAATTTAAAAAATTGTTTATGTATCATATATATTAAGAATATAAATTTTTATAATAGATAGATACATTAAATGGAAAACAATGTTTATGGAGACGATATGTCGTACGTACTAATAAACGTTGTTTCTGTTTTCATATCGTTTTAAACAGAAGTATGTTCATGAAATTTATGTAAATAGACACACACACACAAAGATATATATATATATATAGTATCATTATTATGTCATGTATTACATAATTATGAATAATATATATTTTTATAATCATTGTTTAATGATGAACATGGAAATGATTATCATCGCTTCATGGAGACAATAAGTCGTACGTATGCACGAGTGACGATATCATTCTATTGATGCAGAAATCGTATGTAATAGGTATTTATAATATATATAAATAATAATTAATATGTTATATTTATTATTTACATCAATTATAATCATTATTATACCCATCCAAATAATGAATTGTTGAATAACAAACTACACCACGACGTGGAGATGGAAAGTTGTACGTACAAACATATGGTGACCATTTCATTCATAGGATGGATATAATAATGAACATGGTTGAAAAAAATTTATAATAACATCAATGTATGTAGAATTTACTTGAGTTATTATTATGGTATGGAAATAACAAAGAAATATGTATTGAAAGAAGAAAAGAACCTTCAAAGAGGTGATGAAAAAAATTACCTTTTCATCAGTTGCTACCTTTTGATTTGAAAAAAAAAGAGCTCTATTGGATAACATTATGATCAAAGTAAGGCCTATAGGTTGAATTTAGGGTATTTCGGAGGATATTTGATCAAGGTTTTTTCGATCCAAATAGCTTTGGTGGTGTGAATTTATGAGAAGGCGAAGTACACTTTTATAAGAGAGTTGAGGGTCACTTTAAGAAAAGCTTGAAAAATTAATTTATAATTAAATAATTTTCGGTTTCTAATACCAAAAAATTGATTTTATTTGAGTCTAATATTGGTACGGGTCTAAAACCTCTCAACCAATATGTTTTAGACTTGTTTAGGTTACCATATTAAACTTATCTAGTAGATTTAACTCCTTGTTAAAGAGTTTAACTTTTACCATGTCATCTTCAAATTTTATATTACATGGTTAATATATTTACAATAAAATTCCAAGAGAACATATATTAGTTCATTATTGACATATAAAATATTATATAAGTCTTTTGTATGAATATTTTTTTTTTGGAATGTTACATCATTTTATAATATAATATTTGTTTTAAAAACTCATTTTTGTCAATTTTAACACAATTTAGTATTTTGTTTTTATGAGAGTCATAACAACATGATTAATTCAAATAAAACACATGTAATAAACTATAAATTGTCATATTAACCTATAAAATTCGTTTATGGAACCAAAAGGTTTAATTTACATTTATTAAAATATTTATAACATCAATTATTTTAATATTTAATTAATTAAGTAATTACTGCATCATCATTGTGTAATAAATATATTTAATTATTTAATTTCTAAAAATTAAAAATATAATACCATTATGTAGTAAATATTTTTAGATTTATAATGAATATTTATAGTCGAAATCTTATTAAGTGGAACCCTATATTAATTTTTTTACTTCTTAAACATTGAATTAATTACTTTTAACTTTTCCTTAAATAAAATATTAATTTTTTTTAATCTTACCCAAATGGATAAAAATGATCTTATTTTTTTCCTAAAGTCGATTTTGTTCAAAATAAACTTATCCAATAGATTTATTATATGTGTTAGGGATATTTTTATATTATATTTAACTTTTATTATGTTATTTACTTTTAACAGTGGTAAAAACATTCAAAAGTTTCTATTCACCAAAAATTATTTTCATACTATTGAACCAAATTTTACATATTGATGTCAAACATACCACTCATATTTATGAAATTTAATTCACAGAAGTGGTAAAATTACATTTTATGCCAATTCGAAAATGTGCATAGAAGGTGGGTAAAAAGATGGTAAAAAGGTTCAATAAAATATTATATATATAATCTTGTTATAAAATGACATCAATGAATTAAATTTTACTAATATATGTATTATTTATCTATTTTGACTTTAAGATAAATTTTTAATTAAAAATTACTATTTAAATGAAAAAGTAGGTTTTGATGTACTATCGATATTTTTCACTATTCATAAAAAAATTGAATGTTTTCAGAAAAATACAAACAATTCACCCTAAGCATATTTTGATATTCCAAATTAAAAAATGAAGTCCATTTTACCAAATTCAATATTTAGGAGTGTATAAAATTAATTTTATTATTGTCCACAAAAGGACATAATATTTAGTTCTTTTAAGAAAATATCTTTTCTAAATATATAAATATTTTAACACAACTTATACATTTCATTATATATATATATTTTATTTATATGAAAAAATTATAAATAACATTTTAAATTTATATATTATTATTCGTGTTACAATATTTAATTGATAAATATATACATTGTTTAAATTATTATAATTATTATGTGTTATTTCACAGAAACTCAATCTTTTGTATAACAAAATCCAAGTTGGTATTGATTGCAATATAAGTTATTAAATTTATTTAAATAGATAACTTACTATGAAATCATGTGAAGTCACAATATGAGCATTTTCACGTACAATCACTTTCATCGACGGTGATATGTCATGTGATCAATGACGGTTCTCTTGATGACAAGTTATTATTGCAACATAAAATAAATTTTCATGTCTATAGAGGTGAAGGGACATCATGTAATCAAAAGGACTTATCTTAGACCCATATCATGATAATGGTGACATGAAAACTAGCTCTTGCACAACAAGCCTTTTTGAGGTGTTATGAATTATCACATCACATAAATATCAATTTAAATCTCATTATCATAAGGATTATAGATTTCTTTGACTTTATTTTATATGGTTTTTGTGGATGATTGTTTGGTGTCTCACATTTGACATGTTGAATGATCAATGGAAATTGTCTGGAAGCCTCCTTATGATCCTCAACGCTTGTAAGCATTCCTTCATAAGAACATGATGTATTATCTAATGGGCTATGTGTGATTAATTTAATATGAGTTGTGCATGATCCATTCACATGACCATCTGACATTCAATTGACTTTTTGTCCTTCTAAAGGCTTGGTGATCAGTGAGAGTCTGCATCCTTCTCTAACATTATTTTGTGAAGAAACTAATACCAATGTTTGGGGTATTTCTTTTATTCATGATTTTCGGAAACTCGAATTTTAATAAATTTTTAAATCATACCAATTTCATCGATATATCATAAAATATATCGTATTTCATAAAAACAGAGTTTTTATACTATTTACTAAGAATATAACTTTTTCGGAATATATCAAAAACATATATTATGATAAATTTGACATCATGAATCAAAATATTAATTAAATTTCATATATATCATCTAATATAACTTAGATAAATTAATTTTAATATAAATCCATAAAATATAATGAATGAAATATTTTTCGAGAAAAATTAATTTTTTATCCAAAAAAATAAATTTATGCCTAAATCATGGTTAATATTTAATACTATGAAATTAAATAAATTTTTTCTTATTAAGGATTACATTATTATTTTATGACCAACATCAATGTGTAATGGTCCATTTTAATGGAAAAAATCACAGTAAAAAATTATATTTTTCACTCTTCACTAAAAAAATCAATTTCTTAAAAAAGAATTGAAAAATGTCTCACTAAGAAAATTTTTATCGGGTGAAT
The DNA here is from genome assembly GCA_963277665.1 of Viscum album. NCBI lineage: Eukaryota > Viridiplantae > Streptophyta > Magnoliopsida > Santalales > Viscaceae > Viscum > Viscum album. The sequence goes on along the minus strand of OY728121.1, from coordinate 894,103,081 downwards.
TAAAAATTTTTATTTGTTTTATAATATAAATTATTTATAAATTTTTTAAACTAATTATATTATTTTTTCACAAATATTTTTAAAATAAGTTTTTTATTGAAAAAGTAATACATAAAATTGAATTATTATTAAAATGAGTAATTATAGATTATAAATTTATCACAATATTTTCATTATATAAAACAATTATAAATATTTTTCATAATATTTTTATTAATTTTATAACCAAAATTTTAAATTCTAGTTTATTACAATCAAATTTATATTATAATATTTTGTTAGTATATCACAGTTCAATCAAATTAAGTGTTTCTCATAACGCAAGTCATCAAAGAAATTTAATTTTATTAAGGATATTATATAGTGATATATTAGGGAGTAACATTATACCCCCAATAAATAAATTTCACCATATCAATTTTATTTTAGTCATCAAAGGTTATGTGTTTGACATAAATTATATTGAAAACCCACATCATACAAAGTGATAATTAAAATTCCATTGAATGGGAAAGTGGGAAACATAAAGCTTGTATGAAATAACATATTACCAGGTTCCTAGATAAGTATTTTTGGGATGTTAATATTTAAATATTCAGGACAAAATATCATCCAAATACATGTATAGAGTGATAGAGAACATGGTCATGAGAAATTTAATGACTATAAAACCATAAATTAATGATGGGGAAAGAACATCAATTCATATAAAATAAATGTAAAATTATATCATTTTTATTTCAATATCCTCTTCCTAATGATGAGATATTATTTTACTATCATGATAAAGAAAATGGGAAAATAAAAATTATTTATTTTTATTTCAAAAGAAAACTTTCATCAATGGGTTGTTCATGGATTAATTTCTACATAATTACATTCTTCAAGAAATTAAAATGAGTATTTCATACTTGAAGAGCTAAATATTTCTTCTAACAAGTTATATGATCTATTAAATAATAATGAGTTGTTCTTAATTTCTTTAATAAAATGGAAATGGTTAGTACAATGAATGATAATATCCAAAAATAATATATATTCATATGAAAAAATAATACATTAATATATAAAAATCAATAATAACTAAAAGAATTAACATATATCATTCTATAAACAAATAATCCTACATCACACAAAACCTTAATAACCATAATATTAAAGATACTTTTAACATCAAAGGATATCTCGAAACCTTTATCTTACACCTACAAAAATATAATATAATTCAAATAAAAAATACTATTTGATGTTAATAAAAAATGTTATATAATCCTTAATCCATTGAAATATCTATACAAATATAATTAATCACCTAAAAATATAAACATACATAAAGATTGGATCATTTAATATGTTTTACATAAAAACATAGTATTTATTGACTATTCAATTAATTAAATACAATTTCATATTCACTAAGGAAGTATGTACATATGTGGTTGGTTTTAAATCCTCATTTTGTGTTGGTTATAGGTTCATGACCTATTTCCATACTCGATGAGATGACTTGTTTCCTTTCTTATGGGTTTTCCTTTTTAAAAAATTGCAATTTAATTCGTATAATATTTCTAATAATATTTAAGATAAACTAAAAATAACATTAATCATCAAATTTCAATTAAAACAAAAAGTTTATCTAAATATCATTTTTTTTCAAAAAAAAATCCTATAATATTGCATAACTATTAATACCTTTTCATAAATGACCATATTTACTCTAAAAGTATTCAATTACATATAACATATGTCAAAAATATAAAATAATAATTCCAAATGATAATAATTTCACTAAAATATATACTAAACCAAAGTTTAGAATTCCAATATTGGACTCCCAAAATATCCATAATCATATTAAAAAAATCACATAAAACCTAAAATAGGTTATCTATTATTTTATTCATATGATCTACCATATAATTATCACACCTAGTCACATTCTGTAATCCTCAACTCAAACACACACTAACGATCATTTATTTCCCAATCATGTGTTTTAAAAATATCTCACCATATCTATAAATCACGTTTCTATGCCATCCATACAATTTGACATTTTTAGGGAAATCGTAACGTAAAACTACAATAGAAAAATTCATAAAGGATTTATCATTATTATAACCCCAATATCATAAATAAAACAATTTTATAAAATATTTCTTGATTCCCAATACATAAACTTGTCAATCATCCCACTTCACCCATTAGTATAGCATATTCTATTCATTGTTCTAGGAGTTAGCCTCCTGAATAGGTAATTGACTCAAATAATTCATGAGTTCCCCACATTTAAGATAATGAAATAAAAATGTATCCATATGATAAAATTTGTTTCTCCTTATCAAAATAATCATTCCTTACCTTGAAAATAATTTATCTATCACCTTTTTTCTAATCATAATTATCTTCTCTTGAGATATTCTATTTTGTTTTTGGTTATAAATGTATAAAATAATATAAATTCAACATTCATTCTACATGGTGTCAACCACTTTATCTATCCATGAACTCTATTGTTTTATACGTTGATGTCTATAGGCTTTGTTTAAGGAGTTGGTTTTAAAACATGTATTGTGATAAATTATTAGGAAGAATCACAATTCCTATCACTTTAGTTTCTAGGAAAAAAAATTTCCACCACATTCAATTTTATCATGATCTCCTTGGTCCAACTATTTCCTATGAAAAATTTATATCTTTTTTTGAGAAATAATATTCGTTGTAATAAATTATATAATCATTATAAATCATTTATAGGAAGTCTAAATCATAAAATATTTTCCTACCCAATAAATCCATTTGTTTAACATAGGTAATCCACTATCATAATATATTCAACTACTAAATAATATTATATTATGAAAAGTGATATCACTAATAATATCACTTGAGAGTGTTAAACTAGGAGCATAGTAAGGGCACAATCACCATGCACTAGATTGATGGTTGATATATACTATAAAAACTTATTACGATTTTATTATACTTAGATGAATATGTTCCCTAATTAAGTCCACCTATAGTATCAATAAATTGATTAATTTATATGAAATCCACATAATATCCACCATATCAAAACTAATTAATTTAACCCTATAAATAGACTTATCCTTAAAGTTAGTAGTATTGATATGGTAGATAATTTATTTTTTCATAAATCTATTTCCAAACAATTCTACTAAATTTAAAATTATACACACTATAAAGTCCCCAAATATAGTATCTGATAGGCATATTTTAATTATTAAATTGGAATTATATATAACAAATTTTATACCAAAGGAATAGATATTGTAGTAACCTTGGAAGACTAGATATATATTTTAAACTGACATTTTATTTGAAAAAATATAATAAAAATTTTATTTTCATGGATAACAATATTATTACCTCTATCATGTACTTATGTACCAAACATAATACACATCTATAAAATAATCAGTAAAGTATACCTAAGAATGTGGTGATATCATTTTCTCATTAAGGGAATGTAAATTGTAGAATCTAAATAACCCTATAATAATATGGAATGAATAAGTAATGATTAAATAATTCCATTTAAATAATACCAAGAGAATGAATCTAATCAATGGATGTCATAAATATTTAATTAATCACATAGATATCAATAACTAATTTCATAAGGATGAAATGTATAATATTGGACATCTAAATCGTAATATCAGGGACTCCTTCGAAGAAATCAGAACATAATTTCAAGGCCTCATATCAAGGAATCTACAAAAATAGTTAAGTACTTGGCTAAATAGTCAATATGATTTTTCTAATGGGACCTAATAATGTACCATTGGTCTATTTCATTTTGGTCCCCTCCCATAACATAAAAAATTAAAATGAATTTATCATACTAATATATAATACATCAAAATAAATATTCCTCAATAATCAGTAACATTCCATTTTGAAAGAAATATCATATAAAAACACAATATTTTCATAGTCAAATTGATCACAGAACATCCATGGAAATATGACGGATGATATCTTTTCATTATATCCTTATTAAATCATAATATTTAAAATAATGTTTATATAGATGAAAACACATTTAAAATACCACTAGAATATTTCTTTTGGATACCATCATTTTAACATTCAAAATAACTTATTTTAATTATATAAAAATATTAAATATCTTGGGAAAACTATCATTTAAAATAACATTTGAATATTTTTTAATAATATTATTACAATTGAGTAGTAATTATTATGGTAGTGTTCATTCTTTTTGTAAAAGATAAAACAAAACATTCCCTATAATCATTTGAAAAAAATCCAAATGTTACTCATTTTGAAAAAGATAAGATGATACCTTTTAAACAATTTTGTATAAATTTAATCCTCAGTAATAAATAATTTAATGAATAATTTGATAATATTAAAAACATTGTTCAAAACAATTTTATAAAATAGAGATATCAGAGAACATTGATTTTTTACCAAAGAGATAGATAATGTCTATTTTTCGTAGAAATATTTTTTAAATATATATAGTACATACGAAGAGGAAAATAAATTCAAAATATTAAATTTCATTAAATAACTTGGTTAGAATATAATAATATTATCTCTTATTTTGGTTATTGGTTTCATAGAATTTTTTTATGTTGATTACCACTTTTATTGAAATAATTCTTTTAGATAACCTATTAGGAACCATAGGGTTATTATTATGAGAATACCATATCCTCTATAACTTATTGAAGTATTTTTAGATGGAAAATGGATTGGTTTTTTACAATCTAGGTTTTCGAATGTAGTTCAGTGAATAGAGGTAATAATTTTCTTTTATATCTTAGGGGCATTGTAATTTGAAAAATTAACTGAATATAAATATATATTATGTCTGAAACATATGTGAAATTGTTCCAAAATGACATTATTTCAAACATAAGGATGATTTGATCATAATATAATCATACTATTAAAATTAGTAATCTTTAGATATCATTTCAAACCATATATATTTAATTTCCCCTTGGTTAATCAATCTTAAAATAAACAATGGTAAAGATGTTTTCATTAATAAAGGGTTGTAATTTTAAATATAAGGTAAAAATATGATTAAAGATATCAAATGGATGATATTATTAACCATATCATATATCTCATCTACCCTTTCAATATTTTAAGGACTTTTAAATAATTTAATAAAATATTATTTTAATAAAATATCGTTATTGTTATTTTTTACAATATAAAATTAATTTTTATTTAAATACATCCCTAGAAATATGTATTCAACTATAATACTTTCACATATTCATAATATGATATATTCATTAATAAAATTCATAAAAGAGAATATATTCTGAAAAAATTTATTTAATATATTTCTATTCATTAAATTTATTATATTAATTGACTTATTTGTGTGTCAACATCATATATTATATTAATGTAATTATATAATCATGAAAAACGAGGTCTAAATTACATTCATAAAACTTTATCAATTTGTCGTATTGTCTTTTCTATCCATACATATTAAATTACAAAAGAACCAGGAAATTATTCCTATTATATAACTCATAACAATCCAATAAAAACTTCGAAATAATATTTTATATAATATATAGAATATATAATTCATGAAAATAAATTTCATTCACTATTATAATAATCTAGATTCAAAATTTAACTCTTCTAGTAGTACTGAAGACTTATATCAACACTAAAAGTGGTTTTCATATTTATAATGAAATAAATTATTATTTATATGCATCGAATAATTTTTGTATGATATGTGTAATATATTATCATGAATTATTTGTTCCATTAGTTTAATAAGTTTTTATATCATCATTATGCCTCAAAGACAACCTAAATTATAGCATATTTCATTAAAACTGAGTTTTAGTTTCCAATCAATAATAATATAACATCTTAAGAAGAATATAAAAAAATAATACAATGATAAATTGAACTTTGTGAATTAAAAATGAAGTGAATTTCATAAACTTCTGTTACTATGATGATATAAAATGCTTTTAATATATTATTGTAATACAAAAACAAATTATTTAAAAAATGCATTTTTACATAAAAAAAGTAAATTATAACGAAATAAATTATATTGATTATTCATATGAATTTAATAAAATAATTTAAAATTAATTGAGACATAGTTCATTTTATGATCAATTTTATAGAATTATGGGATATTAAAATTAAATGAAATTAAAATCATACTAAAAAAATATTGTTCAATATTCCCTTCTAAATCAATTATTACAAAAAACCCAATTTTATTGATAGGCTCATTTTCATATACTGATTTCCAAAATGGTATCTTTTCATTTTATAAAATTTATAAAGTTTAGGAAATTAAATATAAAATTTTCAAGTAAATATAAAAAAACAACATTTTTTACAAAATCAAATTTCTTAAACCTAAAATAAATTTAATATAAAATGATTACATATTTATTATACATTAATAAAATAATTTTCATTATATAAGACGTCAATTCATATTTTTCATAATATAGTTTTTCATATTCATGTTACCAATTTTAATCTCTATATTATAATGATAATATATAAATAATAATATTATAATTTTATACCATAGTTTTTTAAACTAGTTTTTGTGTGTGACACAAGCCATCTAATAAAATAAATTTCTTTATAGAATAATATATTATAAATTATCATGATATTACACCTCTTCCTCAAGAATTATATTGAAAATAACTGATTTAATAACTATTTGAGACACTTTCAAACCACACTGCACTAATGGAAAATGTAATATTCAAAATATTTCCATCTATGATTCATGTTAGAATGTATTTTCACTATAAAGGTTCTTTATTTTCAAATATCCCTTCAAAAAAGTAAATCATTATTCTATGTATATTTTTCATATTCATTATTTGTGTTAGAGGACACCCACTTGGTAGTGAATGTACTCTTATTATTTGATGTGGAAATAACTCCCCATGATTTTTAATTTTCAGTATGGGTAAATTCATTATGAGTTTTACTAACCCAATCCTCATCATAGGAACAAAATTCAATATTTTTAGGTTTTACATAAGAGGATGGAAATATTTTTTTTAAGAATTCATCCTTTGATTTTAAATTAGAGCAGCACAGACAACAATCATATCGTCGTCATTTATTTCATCCCTAATTTCACATTCATTGTATTATTCTAACTTATTGATTCATCCTTATATTTATTGTCTTCCTATTATTATTTCGTAGTCATATAACCTCACCATAACAAACCGAAATCCTTATAAGATTCTACAAAAAATAATTTATTTAATCTACATAAAAAAATTCTCCCTAGTTTGGAAATTCCTCCCATTCAAAAAAACTTATATAATAGTATTCATTGATTTTTCTCTGCGATTTGAAAATTAGTTTTTTTATTTTGGGTGATTATATAATGAAAATAATTTTCCCTAAAGTGATTCAAAATTATTTTTTCTACCAGGGTTTAGAATAACTAATTTACATTAAATAAATTAAAGGCACTAGATTATAGACTTATTCCCATACCATATCTCATAGAAGGTCCTTAATTCATTTGAATGAAGAAAAAAAGATATATAAACTGATGTTACTAAATGATGATTTTATTAAGGCACTAGTTGATTATTATATATAAGTATATTACAAGAAACATTATTGAAAATTTATTTCCCCCCATTAATGAATCGATTTTTATGGGTATTCATCACAATCAAATATAACGATTATCTATTTTTTATAGTGTTCCAACTATTTATTATGTAATTACATAACATTATTGGTGAAAATAAATTTAATTTTCCATCTATGTATCTTCTTAAACAACCAATTAATTTTTTTTTGTAATTATATATATTTTAATTCTAAATAATGACCATCAACATTTTCAACTGACTATAATAATCAATAAACTAGAGATAATAACTCTTTTCATACATTCCATTGGGTTTCGTTATCATAACAATTTCAACATTCACCAACTTATTTAAATCACTTTATTTCATTTAGATTTTAATGAATATAATATAATCATTAATTATTATTTACATGTATCATACGTGTGATTGTGACCACATGAATGATTAGGAATGTCTCCAACTCGTTCTCTATTCTCTAATATTACAAATTATTTTGGCTAATATTTAGAATATTAATAAAAAAAATTATTCATATTTTTATCGAAACTAACTATTTTCTTCACCTATAATGTAAAGTTTCCCCTTTGCGATATTTCTTTATAGAAAAATTAATACATAATTCAATTTAATAATTAATGTTTTCTTGTTAAAATTCATGTCATATAATTAATTTGATAATTTACATACAAATAAATTTTTTCAACTAAGGCCATTAACTAACTACATATGTATTGGTCTAAAACCTTTTATCGTATCACTTTCGTCATAGAGAAAATAATTTTTATCCCCTTGTTATTTCCATATCAATATTTACTATCCTTATAAAATTTTACTCTAATAAAAATGTATTTATTTCCCATAATATAGTGGAAAAACAAAAAATAATAATATATCTTTCATCTAAATATAATTCTCTCAAATCAATATCACCAATTTTAACATTCTCAATTTTTCCTTTATTATTCCACTTATATTATAGAAAATCCTTTAGTAATGACTAAATATTTTCTACATAAAACTATTTAGAATATTTTTTATCCTCCATGATATGTATATATTATACATTCTAAACACTCTAGATTATATAAAAAACAAATGAATTCAACTTCTATGAGACTCTACTAGAAACATTAGTTTCCATTTTGATGTACAATTGATTATCTTATGCCAAAAACATTCATAAAAAAATAAATAACAGTTAAATTTATATTAAGAGTAATAAATTATTTTGAGCTATATTTTTTCTATTTATTTATAATTTCTTTTCATGATATCACATTTATTAATTCATCAAAATATAGGTGTCTCATTTTTCATTTTTATTATAGAAACAATTTCTATGTAAGTATTTTTAGAGTTATGTGAATCAATATTTATTTAAGGAGATGGTACATTGAGGTTTTTTTCAATATCCACTATAATAATCTTATTATTATGAAACAAATTAATTTCTATAATCCTTAAAGAGACTAACCTAGGGGAATTTAATAACTTCATCTAGAGGCTCACTAAGTCATTCAATAGAAAATTTTGTATTTATTATAATCGAACTCTTGGATTCCATTCCATTAGTAAGAATACTCTCTTGATTATCAAACATACACTTCATCATTACTTATCAATTTATATATTCATTTATATTGACTATTTAATTTATTAAATAATCCATCACATCAATAATTCAGTCATATAATTCAATATTGAGCTTAATCTCAAAATAAATTTTTAAATTACATCATTTATTTTCATTGAATTACTCAAAGTTCTATTACAATTATAATTACTCATTTTCATGATACTATATATATTGTCTGGAGTCACATACCACTCATTTATAATTATTCTTCTTATCCCACCATGACTATATTTCAGTAATAATACCTTCATGTTTATGTATTGAAATTATAATGCCCTCTATTTATGAGCCTTCATCCTCGAGGTCTGCTATTCTATTAACTATAACATTTATTATCTAATTTTCACTGTTGTCAATATTTTCTGATACTTATTCGAAATGTTTTTCTTCTGAAATGCTATCATATTTTGAAAAAAATCACTATTCCATAAATCTTTTTTATTGTGAACTTATCTTGTTAGTCTAATGTTTAAATTATTTCCCATTATTTCTTATATTTCTATATCATATTATATTTGATTACATCAAATTATAGTGATATGATAAATCTTACTGCATTGAAATATTCTTATTGGAAGACTTCATAATAATGTCTTTTTATCAACTTTTGATATTTATGGAAATAATGGGAATTACTCCATTTACATCCCTATCCTTGAAATCCTATACTAATATGAGTTTCTTTATTTACCCCAATAATAAATCATAAGAATTATCAATTGACATGGACTGATTTTAATTTATACTTATTTCATATGAAAAAAAATTACAATGAATTATATCAATATACACCTCCTCAAGATAGTTTTATTCTTGAACAATGTCTTTTGATTTGAATTTATGTTGTATCCTTATCAGTAATATATTAACAAAATTTATATCATAATGTTCTTTATATGTATAAACTTGCATTCTATAAGTATTATCACCAAATCAAAGAGTGTATCAACCTTTTCATTCAGATGAATTCATGAATATTCATACATATTCTACATCACAAATAGATTAGCATCCTTTATTTTAGAATCACCTAAAAAATTATTAAGTAATTTTAAATTATTTAATGAGAATATTTTTATAATTCAACCTCTCTATATATATTATTATTCAAAAACCTCATATGGAATTTATATCATTGAATTCGCTATCTAACACATTACATGTCCTATCCAGATGGCGTCCATTCATCATGTTGGAAGAAATATAATCTAAATAGGATGTTTATACATCCATCCCAAATGAATTAATGTTGTGTTTCATTTTATTCTTACATGATTAGAAATTATTTATTCCAATTATTGGAATTACATTCTTATTTAATACTATCCCCATTTCACAAGAGTGGGAAAAATCATTACCCAAAACCTTTTGTAAGGACAAAAATTGTTTTATCACAAACCAAGTGAAAAATATAAGAGGGGGTGAATAATATTAATAAAATTTTCAAATCCATCAATTTTTAATAGAAATTTCCCACTTCTAAAAAAATATCTCATTAAATTATAGTTTATTATGATAACTAATGTAATAAATTTGAATGTTTATGATTTTTTCATTTTTTACTTATACTTGTATAGTTTATAGAGATTGGATAGTGATGTGTCAATGAACCTAAAATAATATTATCACTACATTTAGATAGTTTAATCAATCATAATAACCTCGTATTTTTACCACAATGAAATATTTATTTTTCATTACACGTAAGAATTTTAGAAACTCGCTTCCTCTATGTGTTCCATTGAATATTTCCAAAGATGAAGTTTAAAAAATAGTTGTGCTTATATTTTCACTGAATTATTTCCCATAAATATATTCACGAAACATATTCTAGAATGGTCTCATAGATCTCTCCCTTCTTCTTCAAAAATATTTTATCATTGGTCTAGAAATCCTACTCTTTTTCCTTTTTACTCTGTCACTTATTGTCTTACTGATTTAATACACACTATAGTGAAGGGGTTATGGTAAAATTTCGTGGTAGATCTTGAGAGGCTTCTAAAATGGAATTTAGATCATTACCGAATAAAATATAATACATTTAGCTAATTTTATGGTTATTGTTTTTGATTTATCACTACTCCATAAAACGAAGACCAAACTATAAAAATATAAATGTTGAGATATTCTACACTATAGTGAATACTATGACACTATATTCATAGTAATTTCCCAATTAAAACTATATTTAAAATCATGATAGGGAAAATAATTTCTAGTTTTTAATTGACTTAATTGGAATATTACGACTATAATAAATCATTTGGAACAGTTATAATGATCTCAAAAAATTTCTAAATGGGGATTTTATCTAAACCATCAGATTAAGGGTTTGATAATTTATTGGTCATAAAATCTTCTTATTATAGTTCTAAATAGAGATAATATAAATAGACAAAAGGTAAATTAAGTGAGGATCTAGAAAAATGATATAGAGTAATAGAATATTAATGAACTTTTTAAGTGAAAATTCTCTCTTTGTATTTTTAATGTACTTCAGGTAGAAATTTTTTGAGAAAATTTATATAATTTTATTAATTTAACTATATGCACTATTTTGGAATATTAAAATAATAAACAAGTTGTATTGGGTTTATTATGTTCTTAAGATAAATTTTATTTCAATATATGTGGGTTCAAAATATGGGGATCAATGTGATTAGTCTAAACTTTTAATGGTCATGAGATTTTTTTAGTTTCAATGAAACATTGTAATTTCACACTAATTTGATTATCTTGGATTAGGTGAACCGTAAAAAAATATTTTATTTTACTCTTTATTTTTAGTCATTAAATATCAATTTTTTGGATGAAATAGTTTTCTTATAATTTGGAGTGGCATAATATATTTAGTAAGGAACTGTATTAAAATTTCAAATTACCTAATTCCCCCAACCGCACCCCACCCTCATCAAGGTATTCACCCTATATGGTGATACTAGTGTAATACATAAACCTTCTTCTATTATAGAATGTTTTTATCAATATTTCCCATCAATGTACATTTTTATGAAATCCTAAACCTATAATTCTTAATTTATTAAAAAATAATAACAATTCCTTTCATAAAACATTACTTCAATACTCTATAATTTCTTAACATCCTTCTTTAGTATCTTTATTATTATCATTTTATATTATTCTAGTCAATATATTCTATAATATTATCTTTAAATATAAGCATGATGCCTGTTGATTCATATTTTCCTAAATATTGATCAGTACATGATATTTCATCATGCTTTCCAACATGATCCATATGGTTAATATTTATTTTATGAACTACATCTATAAATTTACTTCAAAAATATGTTTAGTATTCCACATATTTGATAAATATACATCTTCTCTTCCATTAGGTGAATTTTTTATCTCCTTCAAATGGTTGTTTATATTTCATAAAATTTTTAAATTATCTCATAATCCTCAATATATTTTTATTTTTATCACCATAATAATCACCACTATTCTTATTTTGAATATCAATGGAAAATTTCACTATTTTACCACATATATATCAATTTAGTGGGAGTTTATCAATTCACTTACTTTTCCATTTTTTATGTTTATAAGATAAGATCAAATTTTATTTTATAGTATTCATCAATTTCATCCCCATATTTTTATTCACACTACTTTTAATCATCCTCTTATTTTATATTAATCATTTTTGTGGATTTGAATGAATTTTCCTCCATTAGAATTTTCTAAAACAAAATGACTTTACTTATCTCATAGAAAAAAGGGTATTCTGTACACATCCAGAGATAAATCATACCTATATTAAAATAAATAAATCGGAGGAAAAAACATGTCACAAAGTATTCCCATTAAGATACATGTGAACCAATAATAATATGATGTCAATAAACATAAAATAATATTAGGATTTTTTTATTATCTAATATAATTTTATGGACTATAGTATAATTACATACACACTCTCCCTTGTGATTATAATGGTAACTCAAAAATGGACTGAATGAGATGACTTTATCTCTATGGATCTATTGCGACATTAATTGAACATCCTTATTTCTTTAAAAAAATATAGAATCATTATAAAATGAACTGTTAAATAATGAAATCCTCAAAATCTGTATACAAAAGAAACATTTATATATCTCACATATTTAATTTCATTAAAATCCAAAACATATACATGGTCATATCATTACTCTTTTTACTCATTTTTGGAAATACCATATGTATAATTTATATTTTTTAAACATGACATTTTTCTACACAATTATATGGTCCAAATTTTTTTAGATATTCTACAACCATAGAACATACATCTAGAATCACAATTCATCTCCTAAAATCATCATATATTCTAAGATATATTAGTTAACCTTTCTTATAGGTTTATATTAAACGATTAACTTGTAAATCTAAATGAATTTTGACATTAAGAAATTGAGTCTTATAACAAAAAATATAGTGGATTTTGGCTCTTAATGATGAATCATTCTCATATATTTACATATTTTCAACCAAAATTAGTGATTCCAAATATATAAGTGTTTCAATTCATCAATGAATTAGTAATAAATAGGATCCACTACATTATGTCTTCCAAAAATCATTGTAAATCATGTATTATGCTTTTTTATTCTTATATGATGATGTATGACTCAATAGAATCACATTAATTTCGTAGTCTCAATAAATCACTCCTTTTTTAACTCCATGTTAACATTCATAAACATTTACATCATTCTAATGTAGCCTTAAAATATTATAATGTAATCCCACACATCTATAAATCTTATAAAGATAATCATTTATAATATTTTGTAAACACATCATTATATATTACAACATTATTAGCTTTTTGACACATAAAACTCGCTAATTTTTACTATAATTGACTTATGATATTTAGAACTATGTAATTATCCATTTGGAAAATAGCTTCTTTACAAAACGTAATGGTTTGCTTCCTTGAATCTGGATTTATTAGAGTTTATCATTTATATCTATGAATATTTTATATAACTTAACACTTGTTATTATAAAATTCACTTCTACTTCTTATTCAAAAAAATTTATTTTCTTTTGAAATAGATATTATATTTCGATATCATCCATAATATATAAGTCAAACATTATCTTCTACTTTTAATTCTTAGCATAAATTATCTCAATAATTTTTCTTCTAATATATAAAATTTTATTAATACTAAATTATATATATCTTTTTTTGTAAACCATACATCTAATTATATGTACTTTCAAACTACTTATTCATATTATGGACTTTCCTTCCAGTACATGGTTCTAAAATTTCATCATTTACATTAATTTTTAGTCTTTTTAATGTATTTTTCTTCAAAACATTCATATTTATATAAAAACATAGTGCATCATTATTCTAAAAACATAAAACCATCCAAATAACAAATAAAATCTTAAATACAAGGTTAATTATACTTTATACATACTAAATTCTATAAACTCATCAAACAAAGAAAAGTATTTCTATTTAAATAGTTATTCTCATCATCTTCTCAGGAAATAGGATTTCAAAACTTCTTTTAATCTTTTATAAATTCATATCAATATCAAACAAAGATGGTTATATGACCATCATAAAATATGTTTCATTTAATGATCAATAAAGTACCCTATGATTTAATCTTATTTCGAATCCTTCTATTAATATTCAATTTTTCAATAAGATACATATTACAAACGTTTCTATTTATAGATACGTAGAATTTTAAATTTATTAGACATTCCGATGTGACATGGAACTTTTAAAAAAAACTACTAATATATAATGAAGCTCCAGATTATGGAACATGTGTAACATCAAGATATGAAATCGTGCAATCTAAAAACATATCATTTTTTTACAAACATCTGATGTAAATTCCAACTTAATCCACTCTTGTGAGAAAAATATTATACACTTCAATGACATGAATAATTTCATGGGTTCTTCTTTTTTAAATTATATTTGATTGACAGGCTGATCATAAAGAGGTAGAGTGGTTTATTTTATTAATAACTACACATTTTATACAATATAGTATTTTAAATTTACATTTAATGTTGGATATATTCTATATGATGGACTACCTTTATTATTTCTCATTGAACATGGATAGAGATGGATGATCAAATCTATATATTTATTCACTCTTAAAAGACTATTTAGTAGTGATTGACGATGATGAAATCATTTTTCCATTCTTATTCTCACCCATACGAATTTGTTAGAGAACACTTATAATAGAAATAGTATTATTTATATTCCATTCCATCATCAATATTTTGATCTAATGGGAAATATATTTTAGTGATAGACTCTTTATCACCCATAATTCAGTGATTATGGTAGTTTTTGATTCATTATGTATATATTATTTTCTCACCTATAAACATGGATTCAAGGAAATATATACTTATAGGTTTTATTCCAACATGAGAATATCAAAAAAGGTGTTTATAATTCATTAGATAATGGTGAATCATGGGTGAATCGGTATATATATAATTTATGATGAGATATGATATATAACCTCATTATATTTATATATATTTATTTATGTTGCATTATTACGATCAATATATGGGTTAGATGAGTTCTAACATTATTTCATGTTTGTGTATAGTGATTCTCTAGATAACAAAAATATAATAAAAATGACCCATATTTGAGTTTTAAAAATGGATAGCAGCACAGATAAGGTTTTAGGTTCCTAAAGGCCTCCAATATCATGTAGTTCACAAAGACAATTTTCATTAATATATTTGTATTAATGAATTATATATAAATAAATAAATACTCTCCTTAGTGTTAGAATTATGGGAGGATTATGGGTTACCTATTATGAAAATAATTATAAATGTTAATTTGATTTATAATGATATTTGTTGAGGTGTTTGGATTTATATGTACTTCATATATATAGTATTTATTCACATGGACGCATGAAATTTTATGGAGTCAAATCATTACCATGGAGGACTATAAAAATTATTATTACTCGTCTTTTCATGTATACATGATCATATTTTACTATTTTTTGCATAAAAAATAGCATGATAAAATCTTAAATAATCATATATGATACAGACTATCCACATTTGATTTATCTATATTAAATATATTGTATCATTATATTTATTAATGAAAAATAATTTTTCAATAAATATTTATTTATATTACTTATATTACAATGTATGGTTTTTATAATCATTGATTAATCAATATTGTATTATTAATTATTCGTTTAAAAATGTGAAATTCTATATGATTTTAGAGTGTTAAATTTTACATTTAATATTAATGCATCTCATTATTTTATGTGGATACCTCAATGATGGATACAAAAACCCGACCTATTGGAGGCAGGCATGGGGAGTTGACCTACCTTTATATAGGGATGTGATAGAAGAAATCATATCATTAGGTTGGCCCATAGAGTTAGGCATGTGTACATATTGGTTAGGATAACATATAATAATTATTAATAATGAAATCTATATAATATAATTATAAAATAGTTCTTTGTAAATGATATAGGATTGTGATAAATTATTGATCATTTTCTTTAATGATTAATCATAACTAAAAAACCATTGTACAATAATTTTTGGGTATAAAGACGAGTAGTATAAATCATGTAGATTCACATCAAGATTATATTTGGGTAATTAATTTGTTTGCAATTATAGATAGTATATATGGAACATTCGAATGATATATAGATATATATATATATACATATAATATTTTAGTAAATTGAGTGTGAATGGTTTTATAGAAATATGGATATAGAGGACATAATAATTATTATTGTGATAATATTTTGTAATGTTCATAGCAATTGGGATGTTAAATTTTACATCAATATTTTGACATGATGATATAAGTTTAATATATCATAAAAATTTTTGTAACCTCCATATTTTGTAGTTAAATGTGAGATATTTTTTTTGAATAACTAATTAAGAACTCATATAGTTGACTTAATCTAGATGATGCTAAATTTTTATGTAAAAGATGGAACATTTTATTGTATCTATTAAATGAAACTCTTTAAAATGAATGGATAGAATAATTTTTTTGGATTCTCACTTAGGCGATATCCTAAATTTTAAGGGCCTTTTATGGATTTTAGATTTGGAACAATACTATACTCAGTAATTATAGTGTTATTTTTGAATGGCCATTAAATTATATGTATTGGTGGACTGGAGTGTAAGTTTCATAAAATAATTACTATTATAAAATATTATAACCCCATGGAGGTTGAGATAACTCGTTTTGATTATATATTTTTGGAATTTTTAGTGTATTATATTTCCTCAGTGACAGAGATGGTTTGATGAAATATAATATAGACCATCTTGATGAGATTCACATAATGGTTTTCTCTTGTAACTATCTGTGTGTGTCAATTTAATTCAAAATGATCTTAAATTTTTATCACCATATCATTGAAATATTCATAATGATACATTTTCTAGTTAACATATTCATATATTAAATGATAATAGAACACCACATGAGGTATGTTATAATGATTATTTTTAATAACTTACTCTTTATTCATCCTAGATCAATTAATTACTGAGATGAACCATGATAGATTGTGTCATTTGTATGATAATATTAGTGATGAGTAAATGTTTGATTCATTTTTATATAATCTAGTTTATAAGAAGCAAATAAAATAGTAATTTAAAAAATAATTATTATGTCATAGAGAGATATCCGAATAAAACTATATCATTGGGATTTTCATTGAAATTATATTAGTTGTTATACATTTTTTATTTAATATAAAATTCTTGAAAACTATGTTAACATCATATCTAGTAAAAAATATTGATACATTAAATCAAATAGGTAATGAATATGGGAAGAGATTAATAGTTATTTTTTAAAATTTAAATATATAACCCACAAAGAAGTAATTATAATAAATCAACTTGTGTTAATAATTAATTAGGAAACCATTCAAACACACGATATAGCCTAAGGCATATTCTTGATCACCTCGCGATGGAAATTAGGGTTCTTGTATCACAAATAAATCTACGTTATTAATTTAATCATTGAATTCCAATAAATTAGTCCATATATTTTAACTAGAAAAAAAATAATTTCTCCATATATTGGACACCCAATTTGAATAGATACATTTCAAAAATAAAAGAAAAATTAAACCATAGAATATTGCAAGAGAAATAAATAAGAAAACATAAATTAATAGCATTAGGTATAAAATATAAACCAATGGAAAGATCTTGTTTGGTAGGGTAAATATATATGTATCTCTATGAAAAATAAAAAACAATGTCCAAACCACTGACACACTATTTCTATGTCATCCTTGATCTCTCACCATGTCCCAGATAGCTACCAACTGATACAAGTATCATCAATAACATAGAAACAAACATATAAACCAAGACCAAAATTGATCTTTGTATACACACCCACACTGATGTATATATCGGGTGGGATCTATATTTTCTGAGTAATATAAGACCAAGGAATTTTTTCATTTCCTATTAAATGACAATTTAGTGACTGTAGTTTTAATATAAAAATAAAAAAAATTATTTTCACATGGATGTGCATTATAAACCAAATGGAATTATTTAACGGCCAATTAGAATTAATCCACCCTTCATATATAAATATGGGAGGAACCCAAATAATTTCATTGAAATCATATTTTCATTTCAAATTATAAATGAGTACCAATAGTATTTCATGAAAATAAAACCACCCATTCACTTTTTCCTTCAAAATACGATTTCTCAAAACAAAATACATCTTTATTTTCAAAAAACCATCTACAATAATTTTTTATATTAGTTTTAATTTCCCCCTAAAAAATACCAAAACTATTGGAGAATAAAAAAGGGATGAACTTATACTCTAATGAAGAAATGTAACATGATTAACATCAATATGTAGAGGTTTCAAATTATTAACCAGATCTATATAAGATAATAAGAAATAATATATATGAATGAGTTTCTTGGAATAGACTAGTAATAATTATCAATATAATATTTAATTTATTAAAATGATAGGTTATATACCTAGTTAACATTTAATTGATGAGTTTTTCAACAATAGGTCACTCAACTAAAATTTAAATTGTCCTACTCTTTGGGTTCCACCAAGATGTAATCCTATGTAGAAAAAAAACATACCTACATGACATGTAAGCATATAATATATGTTAGTGTTGAAATCATCATTATCGACTAACTAGTTAACAAGGTACCCTATGAGGTCAATCAGGAGGAGTTTATTGGGACATATGAGTAACCCAATCATCTTTTCAATCAATAATAATTATATAAACATAAATCTCACCACACCTCCAATTCCTTCACAATATGAATCCACATTAACATATCACATATCATGACAAAATATAAAAATTATCCCTTTTCAAGGAAATAATACATATCAATGAACCATTAAATGGATCAATCTAGGGCCCCACATATCTCATGAAAAACTCTTCAAAAAAGTTAAAAGATGGATTTTATAAATCTAAAATTGAATTCCACTATATATTCTCATACTTATTAAAAGAAACCTAAATATGATTTTGAAAAAACCATTAAAAATCACAACTATGTTTTTATTGGAATAAACACCTCTTTAAAATAAAAATTGATTTTTAATTGACTTTTAAAATCAATCCATTCAACATAACAAATTTAAAATCTAGAAAAAATTTCCATTAAAACTATTTTAATTCCAACTTAACTCCATTAAATTTAAAATATCCAATTAGATAAATAAATAACCTTTTTCAATGAACCCAAATAATGCGAAATAACATTTATCAATAAATTTAGATAATTCAACACTCTTAAGACTTTCAAAAACAACATTGAATTCTTCAAAAACATCTAATAACTAGGAATAAATTTAGAATAACATTAATCCATTTATGGAAAATATTTGTAACACCCTTGTATGAAATAATTGATATGAAATATACATATAATTGGATAATCATAATCATAAAAAACACCAAAAAAATCACATACATGTTATTTTAATTATATTAAAAATACACATACCTCAATATATATGGGATTCCCTTGCAATAATAGGAGTCACATCACCATTCATGGAAAAATATCAACTAATCAAAGTGGCATCCTTTAAAAATTTAATCACCAAAAAGTCAATTATTAGAATATAATTAAACCATTTTCCAATTCATGGAATATAATAGAGTTCATTTGATAAGAAAAGAGGGAAAATAGTTTAAAATGGGGAAGTAAGCTAGAGTAAGGTTAAGATAAGCACTTATATTTGTATAACCACTCAAAATCCAGGATAGGATGCCATAAATATATGTAAAATGGGTGGAGATAAGCTCTTAAATGTGCCTATGATATTATATGAGTAGGAATGGAATAATTTAAAGGTTAAATAATTTAAAAAAATTGTTTCAACCTATATATTACACACTATTTGGAATATGAGTTTCTACTATGATTTGGTTGCATGGTTTCATAAACCTTGTGCATATCGTATAAGTCATGTTAGAAAATCATTGAGAACTCATTTTATTTGATAAAATTACCTAATAAATTATGAAAATGAAGCATCAAGAAATTATATCACTATATATGGTCTTCTTTAACAGTTATAATTAACTATTCATTTACAATATAATAGTGGAAAAACATGAAATCTCTAAATATCATATAAAAACACTGTAATATTTAAAACAATAAATATTAATGTAGAATAAAGAAAAAAGATAATATGAGGGAATCAAAATTCACCCAACCATTTATATCCTCCCCAATAAAAATGAATTTTTCTTATTAAAACAATATACAAATTAAAAAAACAAGAAAATATCTAGAGGAGAGGTGGGTAAGATGGAGAAAAATTAGAGATATATCCTACAGAATTGGAACACCATTTCCAAGAACACCTCTGAATCCAATTCAATCAGTCTATAAATACCTTCACTGTCTATTATCATGGATCTACAAAAATCATAAAACAAATGATTGGAATATAGAGGAGACATAACCTTGTCCTCTTATTCTATATAATCCATAAAAAACAGTGATATGGGTGGAAAAACACTAAATAAAAAATTTAAACTATAACATAAAAAAATATATACTAATAAATTCCCCCAGATAAAATATCCCCATATAAACCATTAAAATCATTTGATGACTAGGATTACAAACCAAAAAGATGATATAACCTAACAAATTTCCAAATGAAAAGAAAAAAATTAAAATATAACAATAACATCAAGCAATTCTTTACCACCCATCAATATCCCACTCTATACAATAGAATCAATATCTAAATCAAGAGGGTGTCTCAAAAAAATACCATCAGTTTTTATCCTTTTTCCTGAATCTAAAAAGGTATGTATCTCTAAACCCCATCCTTAGAACACCACTCTATGTGATCCCAATAATAAATGAACTAGGAGACATCTAATACATAATCTCAATGAGTACCACATATGTATTATTTACTTAGGAACATAACCAATGAATTATCAATGCTCCTCACATTAAATCCCAAATCTAACTAGAACAACAGACTCTTAGAACATAAAATTCAATGATTCACTACCCCATCCCAATAATATCAGATTCACTTCGTAAAAATACAAACCATACATTCCACCATTAACAATATGTTTTGAAAATAAAAAATACCTACATCGTTTTACATAGCATATCAATATCTAAATAGTACATCTCAATATTTCAATGTTCAATGGTGTAGAATCATTAATATATTATCTACATGAACATATATTATTATAATACTTTTGATAATTTATCTAATATCATACCTATATAGATCCCCATTGAGATATCTCATATATTGAACATATCCTCAATAACATAGGAAATGGAAACAAAATATGTGGTGAGATCAACCTCTTGGTAAGGGAGGTATATATAGAAAGCAATAAAATAATTAAAAAGGTATGAGTAATATATTTTGAATAAAATAATCCATATAAATAATTGGATGGTTTGATTAAAATGGATAAAACACACAAAATAAAATTATTATTAGATAATTTTTTTGGTAATTTAACAAACATAACTCTAAAGGATATAATATTTATGATGTTGAGTAGAAAATCATTGTAATATAAAAAATATTATTTTTGTAATATTTTAATAACCTCATTGTACAAAAATATAAAAACGTTAGATCCAGAAAAACATATTAATGGGTTGAATAATAATTGTTGAACATATTAATTTTAAAATAATTTCAATAATATAAACCATGAATTAAATTATATTTAATGATTAAAACTCTGGATCAAAATAGAATAACATGAGTATAAGATGAAATTACCTTTTCAATATTTAATATAGCTATGTTGAAACCTGAATTACATTAAAAGATAATAAAAAATAAATTTCCAAAATATGTAAATATTAATATAATTATCAATGATGGAAATTTCAATTTGTATTTCAAAATAAATTTTGTGTGGAAAACATAAATATGATCATAAATTAAATTACTTTTTAACAGTAAAATATCATTATTTAAACCGACATCAAAATGGTTCATAAAAATCGTTTAAAAATTTTTTAAACACAAATATGAAGTTAGATAAATTTAAAAAGTATTTGGGTTTATAATTATGAAAATAAAATATCATAGAGATGAAAAATATTTCTATGGATTAAGATGATCCCTTGTAAAGGATGAAAATTAATATTAATATCAATAAATTTTTATAGATGATGAAATATATCTATAAACGTATTCTAATGAAAATAAATTATATTTCCAATAAAATATATTAAATTCAATTTAAATCAATTATTAGGATAAAATTATTCATAACTATAATATTAGTGTTTAGGAAGAATATTTATAACTCAATGAATAGAAATTGAGTTAACCAAATAACTAACGACATTTGAAATTTATGAAACAAAATAATACAAGGGATAAATAATGAAATATATTTTTTAAAACAATTAATAAAACCATAATTAAGATAATAGAGGTTCATTTGGGAGTCAATAAACCATATAAATTAATTTTTTGGGGAATAGTAAGAAATATATCTTGTGGTGAAAAAATTGAGACAAAGAACCCTTACCTTGGATTCATATATGTTTGGATGTGATCTATCCTCTTTTATAATTAACATAAATAAAATAAGGATATATTTTCAAATGTAATTAAAATATATTACCCTATATAATTTATATTACTAATCATTCATTTTTTGGAAATTAGTTAGTTATAATATATTTTCCTCATCAAAATTTTCTAATTTTGATTTTTTAATAAATGCTTCATAATTGAATTGTTAGTTCTTATATATTGATTAAAATTTCATTATTAAAATATTACTTATGATTATAAAATTATCTTTCAGACATTATTATTTATTTCACATAATTATTTGGTTTATATCCTGAGTAGGGTTTGCATTAATATAATTCTTAATGAGTATGCATTATGTAATTTTTTACAAACAAAATTTAATAGTTTTCAAATAGATATATTATTTATATAATACATCAAGAAACTTAATAATTTCATAAATATCTTTTTAAATTAATTAATATATTCTTATAATTACATAACTATTGTAGTGATGAAAATTGTAATACATCGCTTTGTGGATGTTCTAGTCAACACGTCACTTGAATAACGTTTTTCATCTTTATAGAGTGGATAGAAAGTCAAAATTTGTCAATATTATTTGAATAATAATCCCATTTTAGATATCTATTTGGTTCATTTCAATTACTTTTACGACCATATGGTTTTGTTAATAATTATTAATAAATCGTGTCATCCATTAAGGCAGTAGTCTTCACATATGCCTGGGCAATGTTTCAATTTTCTTATGCGTAATGGAAAATAGATAATTGGTAGAAATATTATATAATATCACATATGTATAGTAATAATTTATATTTAGTAATATTTTTATGTTTAGAAATTTTTTGGAGGGGGTAGATTTATAAAAAATGGTTAAGGAGTTGATAGTACTCATGTTGAGAACATAAGATTTCTCTTGGAGAACTTCATAGAAATTGAGGACATAGTATATCTTCTTTTGAGAATTGCTTTGTGAATATTTAATATAATAATCGGTTAATGTAAAAGGAATTGGACTCAATAAGTATTTAAATGAGGGTGTGCCTTTGAGGGGGTGTAATTATGTGGATTTTTTATGTTAAAGGGAGAGTCTTTTCAAAGGAAATGAACATTATATAAAAGTAAAAATGTAACATAATGAATGTTAAGTGTTTCATCTGAGGAAAAGGTAGTGAGACATCAAATTTTGAAGTTATAGTTAATTAAAGTACATTAATATGGTATATATTTCAATTTATGTATGAAATATTTTAGATTCCATTAGTTAGACGTTTTAACCTTATTGACCATTAGTTAATATTATGCCTCAAATTTATTTAATTAATAAAAATATAATACAACTCATACTATCGATTGTCAATTTGATTAATAAATTTTTTTACAAAATATTATATAATTAAATTTCTAAAAATGTGAAAATTAACAAAAAAAATTAAAACAAAATAATAAATAGGCAAACAATTTTTCTCATAAAACGAAATATTAATCAGTAATTGTTATTAACATTTTTTGAAATTAACTAAAATTTTAACCTGTTTTAATATATTTATTTATTATTTTGACATTATAATGGATTATATATTTAAAATATATTAATATTGTTTATTTTGTTAAAATTTAAATGATATTAAAAAAATAAGTTTGTGAAATTTAATTGTTTTACTTTGATAAGTTATTTTATTTTGGTAAAATACATTAATGAAAAAAATTAAAATGATTTTTATTTTAATTTTAATGTGTACTAGTTATAAATACATGTTTATATCATCCCAATTTATAATTCCTAAGAACAATTTTTAATATGGTTTTCTTTAATTATGTTTTCTAATTTAAATTTCCAGGTTTCAATTTTCATATTATCATTTATTTAAAAAATACATGGTTTATTTAATTGATGAATTAATTAAATGCAACACTTAAATAATTTATTTTATTTTATTTTCAAGGTTGTAACATTATCCCTCTAAATATATTATGCCCTAAAAATTTCAATAATCATTTACTAACTAAAGTAGTTAAGGCTATTTATAATATAGATACGTCTAAGGATAAAATCTCTAATGAGATATTTATATCACTATCCTAGGTAAAACTATTAAATTAAGAATTTCTATCATAATAAATACTTATTGAGAATTTAAAAACATATATTCCACGTGTTATTCAATAGATTCACATAAATCATAGTTTATTTAGAAAGATATACCTTTCCTAGTTAAATTTCATTTACCATATTATCCATGGAATACTAAAACAAAAATGATTATGATGATGTGAAAAAAGTCAGAGTAAATGATTATATAAATTGGAAAAAATAACCCATTGATTTGTTCTACTATAAAACCGTCATACTTTTATATATTATCCATGGTTTAACTTATATTATCAATGATTTTATTCCTATTTCATTATCGATCCTAACTAGTTGTTTAATATCAACAAATTTAAATCCATTAAAATGGTTCATATGGGGAAAGTAAATTAACAAATGAATATCCCCATGATTCTAAATTAATGTGTATTGTTAGTCAATACATTTGTGTACACAATAAAGATTGATTTAATACCAATAAATTCATTTTTATTATAACTACCCAATCTATAGAGGTTCTACAACCTTCACAAACTTGTTTTTGTTTAAAGGGGAAGGTAATTTCTTTGACACCAGAGACACATTAATAAAAAAAATTATGACATTGTATGTGGCACCTATAGTGTCACTTTTTTGTGTGGGTATTTTTTACATGGTTTAACCCATTGAGTATGAGGTGTATTAAACACAAAGGATTAATTTTTGGGATATTTTGAGGGACATATAGTTATGGCCAATGGTAACTTTAGGTGTGAAGCCTAACTGTGTTGCCCATGCATCTCCAAATAGTGGGGATTGGTATGTTTTGTTTAATCATGCCTGACTACAGTGAAAACCACCCAAATATGGGTATCTTTTTATCTTTGGGTTCTTTTTATCGGGAGGTTCTTCCCTTGGACACCCAACTCAATTTACCCTAGCATGGATGCCATTTAAGTTTTTTTCTCCACTCCAATTCTCCTCTAAGTAGAATTTAAAGGGGTTTCTTGTTGATTCTTCACTGAAATTGATAGGTTAGAGATCTCATATCTTTCTTCTTTGTTTTTATTCTATTTTTCATTAACTCTATATCCCTAGCGGCCATTCATGGCCAATTTACATGTCTTGGGTGGTGTGGAATTTGGGTTTTTTTCTTTTAAAGAGTTGTGAGCCATAGTAGGAGTTTCTTTTAAGTGGAATTTAATGAAAGATACATGATTAAACCACATGAGGTAGGTGTTTAAAATTCATTTCCTTTTAATTTAATTTATTATTTACTTTCTGATTCCTTATGTGTGTGTTTAATTTAATATATATATATATATTATATACTTTGGAGTTCTTATTTATATAACCTTATTTTATGGTTTGTTCCTTTAGTAAGAATTTTTGGATTAAATTGTGAAATTAAACATTGTTTTGAAATGGGATTTGATGCATTTAACATGATTGATAAAAATAAAATGATGTATTTCTTTGGTAAATGTTCCAATTTATTTTTATTTAGGATAAATAGGGTTTTTAATGCTGGAATCATTTTTTGATAAAGCATTTCATTGTTTTCAATGTGGATTTTTATCGTTACACTGTGAAAAATAGTGTTTCCTATGGATTTTTTGTTGTTGTTTTCAAAAATCAAGCTTAATTTGAAATTTTGATTAATGAAAAAAAAAATTAAATAGGGATTTCAAAATGAATGTGATTTATGTTTACAAACAGTTCGGGTTCTTTAATAGTGGTTAGATGAATTGAATGGATATGGAAATTATTTTACTTCTTCCGGAGTTAAAACCATATGTGGAATGATGTATTGTAATGTTTTGACTATTTGGTAGATTTCTATCTTTTTGAAGAAATGTATTAAATGGTTTTCAATAAGTGTAGATATTGGTATTGGATTTCCAAGCTATGTTTGGGAATTAAGGGCATGATTGGAAATGTTGTTTTTAAAGTGGGTTCCGTTAAACAGTTGTAGCTTCGTTGTACATTATGTTTTTGATGAAATAGATAAAAGGGGTTAATGGTTTACAAATAAGTTCAAATATGTTTTGATAAATAATTTTTACACTATTTATGGTATTTTGGAAATGGTAATGTTGTTTTGAAAATGGTTTGTAATGTGACTGATGGAATGTTTTTGGGATGTTAGACAGATGCTTCACTCTCATGGGTAGTCCTGACTAACACTCAATAAATCCTATTAACATTAGTAATTTTAGAAAATAACTCATTCCTATGAACCCAGGGTTATAGATATAGAATTCCATATAATGGTTTGTATGGTTGTACATGGAGTTCTAAGTCCTAGTAGGATTCATGGAATGATGCCTCGTGATTGTCAACATGGGACCCCATGGATTTATGGTATTGTTACATAGACTACTATAATGTGTTATAATGGATTCTAGAAATAGATTAAAGTAATGGATATGTGGATTCCATTTTTTTTCTAGTTTAATTTTTTGGGTGTGTAAATTTTGTTAATGGGGAAAACTAAAGAAATTTCTTTTAATGTGGAAATATTGTTTGGTATTCCTTTGAAATGTTGTAAACCATGTTTGGGATGATTTAAAAAAAAGTATTCTATAATACACATAACAAGAACATTTTTTTGGAATGTGTATTATTTATTTCAATTATTTATTTCATTAAGTGTTGATTTCTATGGTTTATCCTTTATTTTGGCTAGTTTCATTACATTCATTTATCTAGCTTGGTCATTTTGATTATCTCCCCTCATTCCCTTTGATTACCTCATGTTGGGTGTATCTGTATAATATTATAAAATAAAATTTTGAATTTTTTTTTCATATGGGCTTCATAGTACCATACATTTGAAGAGTTTTATAGCAGTTGCGGTTAATTTCTAAAGCATGATGACTAAATTAAAATGATAGATTTTCCATAAAATTATAATTTTTTTGAATATAAATAATTTTTTGAAAGGGATTTATAAAAGGAGGTCGTTGATATAGTTAAATTTAAAAAAAACATTCTACATCATGTTCTTCAAATTATTGTTCCTTGTAAAAAAATAACATCCATATTTGTTTTCTATATTTATTCAATGGAGAATGAATACCCATTTTTCATATTATTTCCAAACTAGATAACATGTATTATATATTTAATGGAATTAATTAGACTCTGGTTCATACCCTACAAGATTTATATCATGAACTATATACCCACTATTGTGGGTTTATAGTTCTAATGTCCTATACTAGTTTCTACATGAATTGGATTTTATTTTTGATCTGGATCTATCTTACTTAGGTAGCGGGTGTTTTATGAGTGATGGTTGTGACTAGATTTTCATATGGAGTTTATGACTAATACTTCAATTTTTTGGAACTGGTTGTATCAAAAAATATGTCGTCATCATCGGTCTTTATTTTCTTTTAGATTTCATTATATTTTTTAAAACCATTTTGTTGATTATATATATGATAAGTTTCATGTATTTTTTCTCATCATATTACTATTATTAATTTTTGAGATGGTTTTTTTTCTTGATGGTGATACCATCCAAGATATTTTTTCATGATACCATTGATACTAGTCATAATTCATGTGTAATAGGGGATACACCTTAGGTATTTAGGCAAGTTGGATCGAGAATATAATGGATAGATGTCAATATTCAGATCATTGAAAAGTAATGTGGTATTATAGATCTCAGTTTCATGCAATGGGGAATAGGGTTTTCAGAGACCACTTTGTTTTTGGAGTGTTTCTAGGAAGCATAGAGACTATGATAATCATTGGGGATCTGGTGGAGTGTGCAGGCAGGGACCTATCCCACTCTTAATTTTCCTCAACCTTGAGATTTTGTGGAAGTATCAAGAGTGATTCATGACATTATATTTTTATTTGGATGTTTTCAAGGAATTTGTATTTGTTTTTTGGATTCAATTATCCCTGTTGAGTATACTAGTGATTTCAGGGGACTATTTTTGTTTTAGATTAAAAAACGTCGAATGGTCTAGGGTCACAAGATTGGGACGCACTGTCTGATAAACCATGTGGTTCCCAATCAACATGGTTCTATAAACCATAAATGGTCAGGATTTATGGTTGGAGCATGGTTTACTAGTACATGAATCAAAAATGTGTATAATGTTGTTTCCCCTTTGAAACTACTAATTTTCTACCAATGCTTATTGGATTTACTCCAACGGACAATAACATTGTTGTTGTATCAAATATGGGTGTTTAAATGGGGGTATTTTATGGAATTTGGTGTTGAGAATGTGGTTTTATTTTATATGTTTTTATATGTGAATTGTTTTGAACATAGATGAACATTGTTTTGTATGCTGAAGAAATTTTTGTCCAAAAGGGAATGGTTTTTTTGTTTTGAAAAATCATTTCATGGTTGTTTGAATGAAATTTGATTGTCATTATGAAATAAATATAAGTAAATTTTTTTTCTTTCAAATTATTATCAATTGAATGAAATATAATTTTGTGAATTCATTAATTCACAATGTTGATGTTTTTTGAATTAGTTTCAGAATGTGTTTTTTCTGGATTTTGGTGTCTACAAAGATGTGTTATAATATTTTTTTAAATAGAGTTTGAGTTTTGCTTTTTATGAAATTTTATGTTATGATACTAAAATATAAAAGTGTATAATATATATTTAAAATACATTTGAGACCATTGAATCTTCCTAAACCATTTAGATATGGAAAAAAGTGGTGGAAATGGATGGGTTTTCAAATGATCGGTTCAATGTCTTTTGAAATATAATTTAAATAAATTTAAAATGTTTTTCCCATTGTAATGGTAATGTTTTTATTGATTGGGATCATGGGTTTTTAGGATCCTTTATTTTATTTTTTTATTAAGTTCCTCCCAATAAAATCTCGATAGAAGATAGAGTATTTTTCTCAGGGGTTCACATATGACCTTTTGGTTCCTTGGGTTTTGACCTCCACTATTTTTAATGACATTCATTTAGTACTTTATAGATTTAGAGATACATATTCGTAAGCATTAACACACATGTGATAGACTGTTTAATTTATTAAAATGTGTTAAATGTGTTTTTTTTCATGAACTATGTTTTTCACATGGAATTTCAATTGATACATGAAATAATGAGTAGTGTTAAATTTAAATGGTTGATTTAAAAATTTGATGATGAATTTTAAATGTGTTTTTGCAGCATTTAGGCTATGAAATAAAATTGAATGTGTGGTTATTCACTTCAAATGTTAATTCTTGAATAATATATATGATGATTTAAAGTCTCTAGTGCAATGGAAACTTTTTAAAATGTTTTTAAAAGGAGTATTATATTTTAAAAAAAATTTATCCAAACATGATGATGTCAAGAATTTTCAAATGTTTGTTTTAATCCTATTGATGGTTTTGAATGAAAAATGTTTTATAATATAGAATTTTTTTGTTCGGGTTGTTTAGAATTAATTTAAATATGTTTTCAAATTTGATTTCAAGAGCTTGTATTTTTAAAGGATTATATTGAGGGTGAATTTTTTTTAAAAAAAAGTTAAACCATTGGTATTTTCCTAAATAGATTGGGAGAATTGTGATTTAATTCACCATAAAATTAATATTTTGAAAAAATTTGGAAAGTGGTGTTAAAAAAGAAAAGTGGTGTAATTTTTCATCTTTTATGAGGAAATTTTTGAAAGTCGCTATAGTTTATTTTTTTGATAATTTATTTTTAATCAAAATAGTTCCTATTGGGAGTTCGTTCTTTTCAAAAAGGGTTAATTCCCATAAAATTGATTTTCAAGTGGTTCTTAATTTAATGTAGTTGGTGTAATGTTTTTATTGTTATTATAGTGTGTGTTTAAGACGTTACATTATTGTGGATTTTGTTATTACATTACATCTTTAGTGATGTCTTGGTTTTGAGATTTGGTGCTAACCCTATTTTTTGGTTGACTTCTGTTGAATATTATACTGTTTTCTTATATTTTTATCTATTTATAGGAAAATTCCATGTTGATGTGGGTGTAAGTAACCTTGGGGTTAGTACGTGGGTAATTATAAAGGATGTTACCTTTGGAAATTGGAAAACATGATGATTCTAGTCTTGTTAGGTTCACCCTAGGATGGGGTTCCATTTTGAGGTCCTAGATTACCTCTTTAGTATGGTGGCATCGGTCTAAGTCCCCTATTATCTCTAGATGTGGCATGCCTTGAGGTTATCCATAGATAAGGTGTCTGAAAATATTATTTATTGATTAAACATGAGAGTGTTGAGTCATTTGGGTTGGTTTTACGTTTATGGAGTGAAATCTTATTTCTAATTGTTCCTTGAGACTTTTCGATATGTTTCCCATAGTGTTCGTTTATATATAAGGTGTTTAATTTTTTAAACCATTTAAGAAAATTCTAAATTGTGGGGAAACAAGTTCCCTATCTCCATTTCATTTTGTATCTTATACTAGAAAGTGTTGTAGTGTATTTAATTGATTATCTTGTAATCTTTGTGGATTTGGAGAATTTGTTATAAGGATTGTTTTTTTCTTTAGGGTTTCTTCCTAGGGACCTCTCTAGTGTTTCATCATTAAACTCACCTATCTTTGTAAAGGTGTTTAGTATCTTGTTCATTTACATTAATCTTAAATTGAGATATTATTGGC
This sequence comes from Viscum album, assembly GCA_963277665.1. NCBI lineage: Eukaryota > Viridiplantae > Streptophyta > Magnoliopsida > Santalales > Viscaceae > Viscum > Viscum album. Next base: position 894,070,968 of record OY728121.1, on the reverse strand, counting down.
ACAGACAGTGTCTCGGTTGGGATATTATGACACTCCTAATGTCATTTTCTTTTTTGGATATTTGTTAGGTGGTTTATCCTGTTGATTTTGAGGAATTTTAGGCTAAAAGGATGAATTTTTTTGGGACATTTAATAGGTTTCAATGTTTTGAAACAACATTAGTTTAGGTGTTCAACCATTGTAGCTATTTACAGTGGGGATTTCCATGTTTTTCACACAGATTGTCTAATAATGTGAGATAACTATAAAAACCACCTAAAGTAGGGTAATTTTTCCCACATTGGATTCTTTTTATGTGTAGATTCATCCCTTGGAAATCCAACACGATTTTCCATGACTAGGAATCCTTCCTCGATGGTTTTCACTCTTCAATGCTCATCCTTGTGGATTTTTAAGGGGTTTTTCAGTGATTCCTCACCAAGATTGAATGGTTATTACTAACCTCTCTTTCGCCATTGGTTTTCAACCATTTTCCATTATACCTCTGACCCTAGTGGCCATGCCTGGCTGATTTACAAGGCGATGATAGTGAGAAATTGTGGATTCTCTTTCTATGGGTTTTTTTCCATTCTATGAGTGGAATTTAGGTTAATTTGTTATAAGGAGACGTGATTACACCACTTGAGGTAGGTGGTTCCAATTAATTTCATTTTACATAAGAGTTCTTTGATTTCATTGTGTTTTAAGTGTGTTTTTTATTAAAAGTATTGATATATATGATACCTTGATTTTATTTTTTAAGGATCGTACATGAATGGATTTTATTCCTTCAAGAATAACTGATTAATCAATTTAGGCAATTAAACTTTGTTTTGAAATAGGGTTTTATGCATTCACAATTTTTTATAAAATACAAATGAGGGTTTTCTATGTGAAGTGTTCTTGTTCCATGTGATTTAGGTTAAATGAGGTTTTTATTGTTGGATTTCATTTATGTTAAAAGGATTCCATGTATTTAATGTTTTGGTTTGGATTTAGAATGTGAAAACATAGATTATTTTGGATTTTTGGTAGTGGTTATTGATAATTATGCTTCATTTGAAACTGTATTTTAATTTAAAAAATTAAAATGGAATTTTCAAATGAATTTGATATAAAAAAAATCGAAGCTGGTTTCATTATATGTTGTTGGATGAAGTGAATGCATGTGGGCCTTGTTTTGGTTTTTCAAGAGTACGCGCCATGTGTTGTGGGTATTTTTGTACTATTTATAATGTTTGGGTGATTTAAATATTTTTCCAGAAATTTTCAAAAAAAATTCATTAGGTGTGTAGATCGGTCTTTCCATTCCATGTAGATCGTGGTTTTAAAAGCCCTTGATAGAAATATAGTTTTTAATGTTGGTTTTCCAAAACTAAAGGGGCTGGTTTTTACATTATGTTCTTGATGAAATTTATCAAAGGGTTTTATAATTTTAGAATGGATTTTTAAAATTATTTGAGAAATACTTTTACCTTTTTGAAGGTATTTTGGAAATGGGCATGTTGTTGTGAAAATGGTTTGTAATGTGACTAGTGGAATGCTTTTGGGATGTTGTAATGATGCAGTACTCTCATGTATGGTCCTTTATGATGTTTGGGAACTACTGTGTGAAGTTTTTATTCAAGGAAAGGAAGGAAACTCTTGAACCTAATGGTATGGAAGTGAAATTCCATATCAAGGTTCAGATGGTTAGATATGGAGTTTTGAGTCCTCCTAGTATTAATTTAAATATGTTCAATAATTTCCAACATATGACCCATTCGACATATGGTTTTATACCCAAAATGATGTTATATTGTATAATGTATTGAAGTAATGGATTAAATTAATTGGAATATGAACTCTATTCATGGGATTACTTTTTTGGGTGTATGAAATGTGTTACAGGAAGAATGGTATAAAGGTATTTCAATGTTGAATAATTGGTTTGATGGATTTTGAAATGTGTTAAACCATGTTTGGGATAATTATTCAAATGTATGGTATTTTAAAAAATACATAAGTAGAACTTTTTTTTGGAATATTTATTATTTATTGCATAGACTTTTTAATTTAGGTCTTGATCCATATTTGGTTTATATGTATTTTTGTATAGATTCATTCCCTCCATTTATCTATCTCATTTATTTTGATCATATACAATTTTTTCATTTGTTTAACTAGGTTTGGGTGTGTGTGCATATGATTTTAATAAAAAATGGATTAATTTTTTCAAAATAACATCACATTAGCATACTTTTAAATCATTTTATACCATGTATGGGATAATTTCTAAACAATTATTTTTAATGGATAATGTATGAATTTTATTGGAGTTGGATTTGTTTTTGAATATCATTATTTTTTCAAAGGGTTTTATAAAATTAAATCTTTGATTTTTTGTATATATTAAAAAGACAATGTTATGGTATATTTTTAAATTATTGTGTCATAGATTGAAGTATCCTTCATATTTTCTTTCCTTATATATTAATGTGAGAATGAATGCCTATTTTTTATTGTTTTCAAATAAGAAATCTAGGTCTCATTATTAAAATTACTAATTTGGACTTTGGGTGGTCTCCTATTCGCTTTGGCACACTCCCTATATACTCATGTTTGTGGTTATATTGTCCTCATGTCATATGAAGGTTCCTCCAGGTTTTGGATTTTATGTTTGACCTGGTTCTTTCTTCCATAGGAAGTGGGTGTTGTTCATGTTATGGTGGTGACTGGATAGTCACATAGAGTTGGTGACTAATCCTTTAGTTTTGTGGAACTAGTTGTCTTGAACTTTATCAAAGCATCAATGAACTTTATATTGTTTTATCTTCTATTGTAGTTCTGTTACTCTAGTTGGTTGTTTAGCTATATGATATGTGTCATTTATTTTTTCTGTCCATTTTACTATTATGCCTTATTTGGATGTTTTTATTTTTTTTCTTCAGGGGGAAACCCTTCTATGTTATTTTTAGTGAAACCCTTGATTCTATTCATTAGACCAGGGGATCACAAATGCTCTACGTGTATGCATAGTGTCACATCAGCAATTCGATGGATGGATTTCATGTGTGAGATAATTAAATTATGAAATACTAATACATATCCTTAAGGTTTTCACTAGTGTTCCAACATCTGAATCCCTAAAAAAAGTTAACTAATCAATAAAAATAACTATACTGATTTTTTATACCAACTAAATAACATAGTACATGCACCCTTGAATCTAGCTCTCAAAAGAACATACATTACATTCAATCATTGACACCATTCCTATAGAACCATACAAATATTACACCATTAAATATATAATGTCTATATCTAACCTTTACATAATAAAATCTTCAGGCTCATAGGATTTCAAACATTAGAATATTATCTGTATAAAAATATTATTTTAAAATACTTTTCAACAATCCTACAATATCATACCAATCATGATTACCTTCTTGACACCACCATTGCTGGTCTCATATCCATAACCTATATAAAAGGAATTATTGTAAGGGGTGACCTATAATACTTTGTATGGGTATTATGTAGTATAATCTATCAAATAAGTATTGCATCATGATTAGTAGGAATGGAAGAAACAATATTCAAATAATTTCATATAATTAATCACACGAACATAAAATATATCCATATATTTCATACCTATATAAATAATCTCATAGATAATAATAAATTATTTCCTAGAGATTTACTAAAAAAGGAAGATTTTTTTTGGATTTGTTCCAAGAAATTTCACATACCCTAAATGATTTTTTCCTTGAAAGATCAGGTATTGTCAAGGCCTTGTACCAAGCCATTTCAATAGATTTATTTATTTGGAAAACATTATAGTATTAATTTTATAACCATTTACTATATCGTGTATATATAATATGCTTAATTATCTTTATTGAAAAATATTTAAAAATACAGTGGTTGTATATATTTGTTTACCAATTTATTTTCCATGGATATATCATTTTATGAATATTTATTAATTATAGAATTTTTTAATTAATTCATACAATTCTAAAATTATATAAATTAATTTAATTTCCATGGGTTATTTTAGGATTTGATTTTTTTATTTGTGTCTCACAGATGTTTGTATTATGAGATGTTTAGGACCAAGATACCCTTATAATTCATTTGGTAATGTCTTATATCACATTATTTGGAAATATTATGTGAACATATCAGCAATTATCTTGGTTCATAAAGGGGACTCTGATGGAATATTGATCACCTCAACATATTATGTGTCAATAGGTTACAAGGTATCTAGGTTCACAAAGGGTGATTGTGATGTTTTCAATCAACACACTCGATTCTACGTAAAACCTAGTTAGTTAGTAGGTAGTTTCAAAAAGGGTGAATGTGATCGATTTTATCCCTACTCAAAATATTTATGTGTTAATAGGTTAGTCGGTATCCATATTCTCAAAGATAATAAATCCCATATTTTTTATTGTCCCACTAATTTTCATATGTTTCATTGTACTTTGTTTTCATATCATCATTTTTTTAATTATGTGGTAACTGATTAAAAAATTTATGGTATATTTAAATCTTCTATTATTATGGACTCATGTTTTATGTTCTATTTTTTTGGTGTATTCTGTATCTTGGTAATATTGATATTCTCACTGATGATCACTAATTCTTATTTCTTATGATTCCTATTAATTAGGGTTTGAGATAAACCCTTTTTATGATTCCATTTTTATAGGAAACAAATAAGGTAATATTTATGATATCTTTGGAAGGATATCATATGAAATGATTTTTTTAGAGATGTTGAAGGATAATTATAGATTAATAGGTTTCTTATATAGTGGTTAAATTTTCCATTTTTACCAATATCATGGTTTCTACTTATAATTTTTTATCGTAATTCTATAAAACACATAGCATAAAAGGTATTGGGTATGTATAACAATGAAATAGTTTCCTTTATTTCATGTCATTATCAGACAGTTAGGCATACGATACTACTGTTGGAATAAAATAAAAGTTTACATATATTTGGAGATTATGATGTTATCAATTATAGATAAATTTGGAGTTATAAATGCCATCAATGTTTTATAAGTTATGTTTTATCATATTATAAATGTTTTAGATAAAAAATTTATGTTAATTTAGGTAATATATAATTTTTAGGGATTAGTATTAGGGAAAATTTGTGAAAATCGATGAATAATTCTATGTTATAATTCTATATAAAGGATATAATCCTGAATTATTAGTAAATAGATCTAATATATTTATCTCCATGCCTAGATACTACAAGTGGATTCATACTCTGGAACAAAAGTCCCTATTTATAAATACATAAAAACGGTTTATTGTATATTAACTAAATCTACAACAGCTGTAAGAAAAAAATTTATTAACTGCACGCCATTTTGAATGGATTATTTCAGAATTAATTTAAGACATTTTATTAAGAATTCTGGTAGAACACAATCAATATTATATAATTAAATATAATAATGTTTATATTTTATAAGTGAGTATGATAGATGAAAGATATGAAGTTATATCTAGAATAATGAGTATGTTATGAACACTATTTTTAATAGTAATCAATATGTAATACGTAATATTGTGAGGAAATTCTTTTTTACGGGTGTAGAATATAACGACTCAGGATCTCAAATATTTTATACCATATTCTGCATTCCATAAAATATGGTATATTCTACACCCAATATAAACAAACCATATATTTTTTGAAGAAATAGTATTACTATGGTATTATAATACTATTATGGTAAACAATTAAAAACTTTTATCATTAGAATATTAACAATTATTAAGATTTACTATTGAAATATTTTATCATTTAAATTGGTTTTCCTTCTATTTTATATTTTTCAACTAAAATAATTTTTTTAATATTTTATAATTTTAATATTATAAAATAAACTTCATTTTTGAATTGATTACCTCAGATTTTTCGGATGATGAACTTTTTATATTTTATATAAATAAGGAATTATTAGATTAATAGTGATAAATGTATATTTTTCTAATACATTCAATTTTATATAAGACATATTTGTTTTTGAAAAATTCATTGTTATAAAAAATATTTATTTAGAATGTAAAATATTTCATTTAAGAATACTACATTCAATTTTTTTAAAAATATTTATATCATTTAATAAAAGAAAATAATATTTTTTTTCAAACTTTTTTTCATATGATTTCATCATTAAATTATTGTTTGGTGAAATTATGTATTAGTGTATAATTAAAATAATATAACAATAATTTGGACAGTAAAAATATTATTAATATTATTATACTCAATATCATTGACATTTTTTTCCTATACATAAACAATTTACATAAATATTACAATTTTAATAAATATGGTATTGTATGCATTACAAGAGCTACCATTAAAAATTATATTCTGACATATTGAAACATAAATTGATAAATTTCATATAATATTTGAGATTGGAGTTTTAATACTACAAAATAAGTGTAATTTCATTTTTAGGAATAAAAATTTGATTACTAATATTATTTTTAATTATCATGTCTATGGTGAAAATTAATCTTTTGAATTGTTTTTATGTCAATGTGTAATTTTTATCTAAGAAATTATATTAATATATTTTAAATAATTAATATATCATTTTTAAATATATATATATATAACTCTATTGACTCCCATTTAATTTTTAATTAATACTAAATATGAGTAAGAATACATAATTGGGAAAAAACATTTTTTCTACAAAAACATTTTTCCTACATTTAATAAATTATAATTTAGAATTTTATTTTCAAAAATTTAATTTTAAATTGTATTAAATTAATTTTAAATTTAAATTATTAAAATAAAAAAAATGAAACTGGTTTTACCATTTATATTTCATAATATATTCAATTAGTTATTTAAAAATAAGTTACCATAGTAAAAGTTAATATGGTTAAAATGTTATAAGTAAATATAAAATAAAAAAATTAGTCATACCATGTCTCAAACTAAATATATGGTAGGATTTTCGACATTTTCTTTTCCCAAATTCCAAATTTATCTACTTTTTATCCTTTTATCCTTGATTATTTTTATGGAATTATTAAAAATTGATAATTGATTTGAGAAGTTCCCTTTTAATATCTTGTAATAGGGAGCCACTTCACCCCATTAAATTGTACACCTAGACATATACTAATTTCATAAAACTAATAAATTTTTTCTCCCACTATAACCCACTCCCACATCATAAATCCCATGGACACTCTAAGTTAGACTATTCACTTTAATTTTAATGATTATTTGAATGAAAAAACATGTATCCAATATATGTATTATCTTTTCATTATATTTTTATTCATAATCATACTAAACAAAATATCTTAACCCCATAACAATACAATAACATCATTTTCATTGTTATAATTATATTTTTTTATATTAATGAAAGAATCTTTATTATTTCATTTCCATCGACATTGAAATTAAAGGAGCACTAATAATTCGTCTGTGTGGACTACCACCACAAAAAATAATTAATTTTTATTCATTTATATTTTCATTATTTATCCAAGCATATTAAAAAAATTCCCATTATAAACATGTAATTTTTCTGATTATATTATAATGATATTACATCAAAATAAACACCACTTTAATCATATTCACACATCACGTTAACGAAGGTTCATGTTGGGTTATTCTTAAAAACCTACATGAATGATGATATAAAAACCTAATATGGATGAATACGGGAAAATAAGTACTGATATTATTATAATATAATAATAAGATCATGTTTGGATTTTTTATAAACTATATTATGTATTTAACTTATAATTAATGTATCATTTTCATTCAATCTAATCATGTAAATAAGCCAACACAGATTCCATATTCATGAAGAATAACTAAAACTCATATGGAATTATATAACATATTTTTAAATAAATATATGTTACATAATAAACTATATAAAATGATATATTTTATTTGAACACGGTTTCATGAAAGGGTAATGAAATCAACATTATAAAATGAGCATCAATTGTGATAGTTAACAACCCCTAGTGGTTATAATAATTTATTACTAATTGATATAATCCTAAGAAAAGAATTATAAATGAGGGATATAAAAGGAATAATATATGAGAATGTTATGAAATACATGATTTTGTTAGTTATGTTTGTTTTACTAGATGTTATATTGTCATAAAAAATCAATCAAATAAGGTGAGGGTTTCTCGACGCAATGTGTCTTCATCGATGAATGGTTTAATATTATCTATAAATTTATTAACACTATGCTGTATATATTTCAGAATAATTCATTTTTGACATACTCCATGAATTATCTCATCCAATTTATATATCTATAGGATATTAAAGCTCCAAATAAATTTTTATTCAGAAATTACTATTATCATGAGGGTATTAATAACTCAATTACCCGTCATTAATTTATACACATATTTTTATTAACAGATTATTCTAAACATCCCAATGATGAAATTATGATTAATAACTATTTTATTTTTATGGAATTATTTTTTATAGTCAGGTTTTCATCCATTATGATTTAATTTGTACAATGTGTGACTGAAAAGAACAATTCCCATATTTTCTAATGATAATATATTTCCAATGTTTATATATTATTCTTGAAAAGGTATTCCATTGTATTTTTAAGTACATAATGTTTTACCTATTTTATTTAATGTCCTCCTTTTTTATTTATAATAAAAACTCTCTTGGTTAATAACTTATTAGTATTTTTATTTGAAAATGAATATTTTTAAAAAAAATCATGTAATAAATAATTTATGTAGTTTTTAAAATGGTAAAATATATTGTCATTAGCAAATTTTTTATATGTTATTTTAGGAGTTATCTACTAAGTATGGACTAGTTTTTTGGGTCCCTAGATCCTCGACACTAATTGAATTATATTAAAAAATATATTATATAATGGGTGCACTACTTTTACAAAATAATTAAATATCTCCCAAATGGTGTCCCATATGAAAAACCTAATAGCTCCTTTAGTTTTAAGATTGATGTATTATGCATGAAGTGATATAACCATTCTGAGGAATAAGATCATAGATAAATTTCATTTGAGGTGAATTTATTTAATATTACTATTATATTTTTTTTAAATAAATAAATATCAATCAATTTTTGTTTCGGCTATGAAAACGAAGATATCATTAAAATTTGAAAAGAACATTCTTTCCTTGGTAAGAAATAACTTTTTGGTCTTAGGGGTTTTTGGTTAAATTAATCATATTGTTATTTCATTTTACAATTTTTGAAAAAAAAACTTCATTGAAAATTTAAGAATATATTTTTTCAAACATTTTTATCAAATTATTAGTAAAATAGAACTAATAAAACTAATCAGAATCCAATTTTTTTTTGGAAAATAATAATAATAATAGATGTATTATTATTATTTCAATTGTTATTATTATTATTTTTGGTGAAGAAAAGGAATAGTAAGTACATTTGTAATTAAATATTTTTTTTAAATTGATGCACAACATTAGACCAACTGTGAAAATTTATTTGAATGTCAGTTAATAATTGGGATATTATTAATTATTCTAAATGAATAGTTATTTGGTTATTAAAAATCTATTAATCGTGTTCTAGTTCCATTGGATGTTACAATTGAAGCTTTTTTTGTTGTGTTAATGTTTTATTTTTAATAGTAATAAAATAAACTATTTTATTACTAAACTACGAAAATAAAATATGTGTTTATGTGTATAATGTGCATATATATATATAAGTAAAATACATATGTGTGCATGTGGGAGTTTATATATATATATATATATATATTTTCAAGTGTGCATATATAATGCATATAAATATGTACATATATATATATATAATGGATTTTAAAATCTATTTGTCCAATGAAATAATGTGTTTACCTTTGTAATTTTGAAACAATGGTAAAATTTGGTGGTTTATGAAATTAAGATTAAATATAACTAAATAAAATGAAAAAATGAAATTGTTATAAGATGGGATAAATAATCGAAATAAAAAAAATTATGAAATAATAGAATAAAAAGAGCATGAAATGGAGAAACATGAGAAAATTTTAATGTGCTGTGAGTGTAATCCATTATGTGGAATAAAATAGTATTTATTGATGAAATAAGGATATTTATAATAGAGGAAATCAATGGATTATACAAGAAAAATGAGAAATCCACCATCACACATATCTCCCTCCCCCTCTATATTATTTCATTATTTTAAATTATTGTTTTTCAAAATGTATCTCTCCAATATATTCATCGATACAGATCAGATTGAAACAATATTAGTGTTCATGGGTTTGTGTATATGAGAAGAATATAAACCTAATGATTAATTCTATAGTTAATATGGTATATTATCCGGATTAATTTTCATATCATTTCTTGTGAATTAAAAATAATATTTATAAAAATTATGTAATAATAATTTATAATAAATTATCAATGTATAATTTTCAAGCAGTTATCAATACATAATTATTCTGGTTTGGTATTGCTTATAATTCATTAGCCCAAATGATAATTTGATAATTATATAGTATAGAGAAAGTATTATTGCATAAAATATTTTTTTCCATTTGGAAATAAAATATCCATTTTGGGTTCTTTGATTCATTTATTTGAGATATCATTATAGTTGGTTGGTTAATGCAGTTAGTGTGATGACACATTCAACAGACATTTCATTACTGGTTATTACTTTGGAGTACGATGTTCTATACCATATGGAGGGCATATATATAATTTTGGAATGATAAGATATTTTATTCTTGATTGGACCATGCTAGTGATGTGTTTCATGTGGGTGTTTTGGTGGCTATGAGCTTGAAATGTTAATAACCACTTAATTATATGAGGATACTAATTATCTCATTGTGACAACTTGTTATTATACAACTATTTCTTGTGATTTCATAATATGAAATCACTACTTCATGTGATTCTTTAATATGATACAAACATTTATAGAAATTACCGAATGTTAATACCATGATGTGATACCATTATTTCATTATGATTTCATGTTGTGATACCATTTTTTATTTGTGTTATAATTTATGTATAGTTTATGTTGTTATTCTAAGTAAAATACCAAATTAATAGGTGGTCCAATAATAGCTTAGTATCCCTAGATGGGAGATCATGATCAGATGTTTCATTTAATTTTTTTATTAGATAAAGTTAAATGATGGGGGTAATGGCCTTTTGTGAAATAAATTATGGTTATGACAGTCAGTTGTGATCAGACCTGTGTGGTAGCAAAGGGGTATGATGGCCCTGTGTGGCCTGAACAAGGGGCATGATTATAATAATTGATCTGACTCATATGGCCATAGTGGAATATGATAGACATGTATGGCCTAATCAATGGTCATGATATTCTTATGAGATAAGCCACGTGTTTCATTAGTGTGTAATTATGGTCTATGTAACCTCTCATAAGAGATAAAGATAGGTTATGATGGCCTATTTTGGCATGACCAAGAAGCTCGAAGCCAATACAACTATTGATCTACATCATGAATAGATCCTATATTCTGAAATATATCTCTAGTTGTTAATATATTTATCTATAAATGATTTATAACATGTACAATTTGGGTTTTTGGAAGATTAGTTTGCACATATATTCTCCGTATTATTTTTATTCGTGTGTGCTTTTATTTATTATCATGTTACAGACTCTTATAAATTTGAAAATATGTTCCGGATTCATTGGTGGTGTACTAGTGGGACATGTACTCACACCCAACCCAAGAATATTGATTATCTCATAGATTTCAGAACCATATATCTAGAAACACGTAAGGGACCATAGATATAATTATAAGTATAGGAGTACTGAGTTTGTAGAAGACTAGGATAGACTACAGATAACTCACTATTCATTTACTTATTTTTCTACCCTTATTTCTAGGGATTGGCCAGCCACTTTGGATCTCGTTTATTATTATATCATTTATTACATATTTTAGATTCATAATCTTCTCAGATTATGTTTGTTATTTGTTTATATTTCTTATTATTTATTTATTCTATGACATGATACATAGTGAATAACCTCCCCATTGGTGTACATAGTACCTCACGGCTAGTCATTGATCTCTTTATTATGGGTATGTGTTGATGAGGTCACATGGAACTTTGGTTAAGACATGGGGGTTTAGGTCAAGATGTTACATTTTTTACCTTCAAATTTATCTTTACATATTTTGAAATAAATTTCTATCATCTTATTAAATGATGTGGTTTTCAATAGAAGATTATTTTTTAACATAAACAGTTTTTAATTTCGTAATTTAATATTTTATCTTATAACCCACATTTTCATATCAAATTTATTTTTCATTCAACATTATTTATTTTTATGATTATTCTTTTAAATGAATATTTGAAAAATTAAGAAATATATTTTAGAATATAATTATATATTACCTTTTTTACATTCAATTAATAGTATTTTTAGAGACAAATTATTCTTAAACATTTACTTCATTTTTCTTCTCTATTTCAATGATAATACATTTTTTAATATCATTATTCTAAATTTTATCATTTAATAATTTATTAAAAGTTTTTTGGTACATATTTTTTTCTTTATTTAAAAAAAATAAAAATGGATTTTTAATAATTAATCATTATTAATATTTTTCTACAATTTTATTTTTTAACTCAAAGTGTTTTCTCTATTACCAAATAATGATATTGATTATCCTCTATATTATTATATGATACTCATTTCATTTTTTATGTTTTTTTTCAACAATGTTTACTTGATTTTATTATAGGGTATATTTTTTGAAGACATTATCATCCTTTTTTCTCTAGATGACTTATGTAATGTCCTTCCATTTTGGAGGAATTATCCATCACTAATTTTATATTTCCTAATAATTTTCTATATAGAACCATAATTTTTTTCCATTTCCTTCATCAATGAATAAAATATTTTTTAATAATATTATTAGAGGGTGTTTACCTAGATGTTATACATTGATTTATTATGGTACATTATTTATCTTAAATGTATACCCATAATCTATATGAAGTGATTCTAATATTTTCTATTATTAGGTTTTATGTTATTTAACTAAGGAGTTACTATATATCATTAGATACCTAATTTTTCATGGATATATAATATTATAATTTTTAATGTAATTGTGAAATTTTTTTCCTTATGTTATTCTTTTTGAAAATTATATGAATCCCATTTCATTTCCTTGGGTATTTTTATGATGTCATAATTTTTTTCATTATGCATGAAATTGAATAGATAATGTGATGTGTGGGTCCTATATATTACACCAACACATTTTGTAATTGATTATATATCACAGTCAAGATAAGATATATTGAAATGTTAGAGAGTATCTTGCTTCATAAAGGTTGAGTGTTAAATAGTTTAGAACTACTCCAAATTTTATACGTGAACATGTCAACTAGTTTCTATGTTTACAAAGAGTGAGTATGATGGTGCAAAACATTACTCACAATTTTATTTGTGAACGGGTTAGTGATAAGTAATATTCAAAAAGGATGAGTGTGGTGATTTTGTTCACAACTCATTATTTTTACATGTGAATCGGTTGGAGGGTAGTCAGGTTCAAAATGATAATTAATACTCTGTTTATGATCATAGAATTTGTTTTCCTTTTTTCCATTGAAACTAATTAATGAATAATGTTTTGATTTCATATTATCTAGAAATTTTTTGATCATATTATGATATATGTCCATATTTTATTCTTTAAAAAAAATGATTTTTGATCTATGTTTTATTGGGGTATGACTTTATTAATTATTTTTATTATACCCATATATAATCTTATTCTAACATATAATAATTCATTTTTATAATTTAGTATTACCATTACCATGTGATTTATCTTACTCCTACTTATTTATATATTTCCCTAGATTATGAAAAAAGAAATTTTAAATTTATATCAATAAGGGTATCTTATAAGATGTATTTTTGGGAGATGTTAATGAAAATTGTGCATTAACTTATTTTTTATATTATTGTTAAAATATCACATTTATTTTAAAGAACACTGGATCAAATAATATTTTTTTCCATAACACTGAAAAACTATAATCCTTAATGGACTTGTAAATTAATAATAATGAATCATTTTCATTAGGTCATGTAATTACTGGATAGGTAGGTATATACTACTATAGTTGTTATCCATGACGGGTTTATATATATTTCAAAATTTGGATGTTATTGGATGAGGATAATTGTGAAGTTAAAATGTCATCAACATTTTAGAAGTACAATTTTGTCATAAATTCAATGGTGTGTATAACAATTTATGTTATATTAGGTAATTTTCATATTTTTGTGATTGGGATAAGAGGATATTACTGAAAAACCATGTTAAAGGACAATAAAAAAAATTCAACATGAATGATAAAATCTTGAACTATTTTTAAGGTTTAGTTTATATACATCTCTGAGAAATTTCATCCATTTAGTGACATTGAAAAAGGTTCAAGGATCTATTACAAAAGTAAATTGTGGTCAAAACCCTAAAAATAGCATATTTTTTATTAACTCAATCATCACCTAGTGAATGAAAAGGATACCTAACTACCCAAAAGTTTCGATACTCCTTGATGATATTATTAGGTCAATCACATTCTATATTCAGACCATTGTGAAGGATTTATTACCATATTTCATTAAAAGGTTTTATTGATAAGTATGGGATAACTCAACTTGTAGTAACCTAGTTTGGAACGTGTGTGTTATGTCATTAGTAAAATTGATTTAATTTAAGAATATGTAATGACATATGTTTTCACTATAATTTTTATTTATCATTATTTTATATTAAATAATTTTTTTAAAATATTATACATAATTAAAAGAGAATAAAAAAATAAAATAATCATTATACTAAATTTTAGCATTAAAAATTATACATTAAATTATCTAGTATAAAATAATGTGACCATACCAGAAAATAAATAGAAATGAAATTTTTTTAGTTGAATCGTTCCACAAAAATCCATTTTCTTATTATTGGAATGGAGGTATCCTCTCAATGGTTTTCTCTGGATCACACTCAAGATGAACTAAAACAACTACAACTTAATAGAAATCAATAACGTTAAATGTTTATGCTTCTAGAATATGATGAAGAATCCATGATAGTGGAATAACCACCCCTGACTACAACTATTGGTTATTAAAACATATGGTCTTATGGGTATGTTATATTTTTTTTGTAAAAAATATTTTTATATCATTTTATAGTTTTTCTCTATATAATATAATGGAAATATAAATAAGAAATATAATTTTAATATAAAGTATTTTTTCACTTTTTTATAATAAAATGATTATATAACACTTTTTTCTTTTAACACACATAAAAATAAATTATTGTCCATTATATATATATATATATTCAATGAAAATATATAATAATAATTAATGTTACATATT
Source organism: Viscum album (assembly GCA_963277665.1). Classification (NCBI taxonomy): domain Eukaryota; kingdom Viridiplantae; phylum Streptophyta; class Magnoliopsida; order Santalales; family Viscaceae; genus Viscum; species Viscum album. The sequence goes on along the minus strand of OY728121.1, from coordinate 894,055,499 downwards.
TGAAAAATTTTCATTAAATAATGAGAATAATTTACCATTATATTTTGGGATTTTATTTAGATTATGAATTTTGAAATGTTATAAATTTATTTTCAAAAAATTTAATTCATTTTTTGAATTATCATAGTCATATTGTATTATGTTTATTTTTTTAATTTTTTCAAAAATAATTTAGTTTTATGTTAATAATGAAAAATACCATTTTTTGAGAATATCGTGTCTTTTGTAATGTCACTTAAATATAACAATAACATAAATAAATAAAAAATTCATATCCAAATATTATTCAATAAAGTCAAATTATATAGTATAAATTATCATCATTGAATTGGAAACTTATGTTTTACATTTTAAACTATAATCAGCATTTTCTGAAAATTTTATTAAAATACATTAAACATATGATTTTTATGAATTTTTAAACAATTGAATCAAATAAAATAGATTTATAATTTATAATTAGTGGGAGAAAAATTATCTAATAATATTCAACTTATTTTTTTCTAATATTATTATGTTACCCATGGTAAATATTTTTTACCTTTGTAAAATATATATTTTTCAACATATAATACTTTTATCAATATTATTTATTTTTAAATATAATTTCATAAATTTGAAACTAATGTTAAAATATGATATTTTAACAAATATTTAAAATAATTCACACTTATTTAATTGGAAATTCAAGTTCCAAAATGTTAACAACAATTCATAACTAAAAAGGATTTTTACAAAAAAATGGAATCATATTATATCCGGATTTGGAAGTTATTTTTATATAATCAAGAAACTGAATTTGAACAAATGATTCCTAGAGTCATATTAATCAAAAAATAAATTAGTAAAAGGATATAATTATAATATTAGTCAAGAAAATTATTAACATGACATATATTTAATTAAGTGTAATCTATTTTTAAATAAATAATCTAATGTGGCTTGTGTTATCCTATATTCACATGATTGTTAGACCATATAGAAACATTTAATGTCTTACCAACATGTATTACCAGTATTCCATCACTTGAAAACATGAATTTAATTCACTTCCAGCAGTACTCTTTATATTCCATTCTTTTCCAGGGAAAATTCGCTCCTCCTCACTTATAAAGGTGGTTCACTTCAACTATTTCAACAAACCACTATTATTTCGAAGTTTCATCGAATGCCTACCCAATTTGTAAAAGACTATGAAATGATTGAATTTTTATTTATTCTATTTGTTAAAATTTAGGAATTGTATAGTAATTTTAAAATAAAATGTATTTTATTTCAAATAGTGTATATGACATGAAATAGTGAGTTTCTTCAAAATATTATATTGCATAAAACAATGACTTACAAGAAAAAATAATATAACATTAAGGTTATTTTTAACATGGAAGTTATAATGTGGGAATTCTATCAGAATGAATGAATATAATTATCTACATTATGTTTATGGATATTTAAATTTTTTTCCATTACCCATATAAATCGTGTAAGTATAAGTAATGAAAAAAATCCAGTTTTATGCTTAATAGTACTATTTTTCTAAAAATGAAATTTATCTTCTTATAATGAAAACATATTTTAAATTTTTTTAAAACATTTAAAATTTTATATGAAAAAATTAAATTAAATTTTTTAATTCTTTATAACAAAATTATGCTTGGTTGAATTTTTTGAATATTTTTGAGGTGTTTCATTATTTTCTTAATAGTAAACATTACTGAATTTGAATTGATTTCTTTTTTTATAAAAAAATATTAATATTTATAAATTATAGGTTTAATTGGATTTAATGTATAATAACATAGATTTTATATTATCTAATCCAATGTAGTCCAATTTACTCATTTTCACTATGGTTTTATATATAAAAACACTTACACCTTTTGATCATTTTAACTTTAAACAACCACTTTTTCATCTCATCTATGGAATTAATTTAAAATTAATTTCTTCCACTACTATGGTTGGAATTTTGGAAATGGATTTAATATTTGGAATAATAATAATTTATGGATTCTAATTATTTAAACTATATTTTTTACAAAAAAAATATTAAATAAAGAATGAAAAATTAATTATAGGGTTTAAGGTAAAAATGAATCTACATAGTCGTTAAAAATTATTCTTAAGAGTCCAAATGATTATGAATATTAGAAAAAACAAATTGGATTGAAATTATTAGATATCATCTAATATTTGGTCTAATATGTCCCATTATTTTACTGACATTATATAAGGGACATCTCCCTATAGTGTTTACCTTTTTATATTTAAAAGAATACCACACCTCATCCACTATAAAAAAATATCAAACAATCCAAATTATAAACACAAATCACGATAATTTTATCATCCAAAAACATATTAAATAATATACCAATATCACTCCCATCACCATATTGACATCACATTGGGAAAAAATCCATCCATGGAATCCCTTTTCTTCAAACCAAAAGGACTTACCCAAAAGAGAGGTGACATTCTTCAACATACATTTTTTTAATTATTGATCCAACCCTTAAATTATTCTTATAAAATGATTGTATAATAAAATTAGTACCCTTAATAACAATATGTTTTTATTTTAAGGGTTCTTCCTACACCAACACAATCTTCCATTAGATGGGTAACAAAATTATCGTTCATCGGTGCCATATATTACCACTTTGCAGAATGATGTCATTCTGTTTTCCTTTACAACCTCTCATTTTTGTGAATTATGATGGATGAACTATTTTTATATCATACATATAAATATATATATATATATGAAATTATTTATTTCAGAATATTTATTTAATAATTATAAAAACACACCTTCATTCTTTCTATTTTATGGGAGTCTAATAACATCGTTTGGGAACGTGTTGACTACCACCCGCTCAAAGTAGTGTTATACATTAAACCATTACATGTAATGTATTAATGATGAGTTTAATAAAAATATTTTATATAAACAAAATTTATATTATATTCATGACATAATTAACCATTTGGATATATGTAATATAACATTTTCATTATTACCCTTTTCACGCAATAAAAGTGACAATGTTATCCATGGATAAGTAGAAAATTGCCACCTCACCATGATGTGACTAATTTTGCTCATAATTATTCAATATGTAAGTATATATGATTATAAAAAATGGTATTTATGATTTAATTATAAATCTATAATGATAAATTTTACAAATCTTCTTTCAAAATTGATCTTTGAAAACAAAGATTGTTACTCATGTTTATGTCTGTCGTACTGTCTCCATGATTATGAAAGTTGATCATTTTCATAAACATAATTAATGATTGGATTTATAATAAAAATTAATTTATAAATATGATAATTATTTAAGTATTTTTATTATTTCTAATTTTTAATAATGAATCATTTGACCATTGTTGACCTACCTATGTTGTGTTTGACATATAAACTTATTATGGTCAAAACACACGACATAAATACAATAGTTTATGTAGTTTTATAGAAAAATTTATTAGGTGATATAAAAGTAATTATAAACATTAATGTTTTTCTAGATAAAGTAAATAATTAACATTAGATTAATTTTTCAGAAAAATAAGACCCATGTGACAAGTCTGGCATAAGGTAATGGATTTCATCTCAATCTCCTTTCATTGAGGCATATTTTGATATTATACAACAAAATTATTTTATGATATGTATATAAAGACCCTTTCAAATTATCCTTTCAAAACATTACATATTATCATGTAATTTTCAATTTTGGTTAAATATAATTCTTTCATGGTTCTTTTTATTTAAATGTTTATTGTTTAATGGGAAACATTGAATATTTCATGATTTAATTCTGAAATTCATTATCCGTTAAAATATTTTTTTTCAAAAATTTATTATATCGATTAAAATGGATTAATTTTTTTTGACTATTTTGATATTTTGATTCCTCTATAAGACTTTATGTTCTTAAATAATATAAAAATAAACCCCTAATTAATTTTTAGGGTATTTTGTCTTAAAATAGGTTTTAAAAATGGATTGATTAATTCAATATCTTGAAATGAAATCTTGTGATTAAAAATGTAATTTTTTGAGTGAATTATTTTAAAAAATAGCCTTTTATGAGTTTTTAATATGTAATAGTACTTGGAAATTTGATGGGTGGTTCCATGATAAACCAATAACAGGTTGTTAGATGAGTCTACAATAGTTATCCAATGCATTGGGTATTGAAGATGGCTATATGGTTAATCCATTTGTAAGAGTGACATGTATATAATATCACCACATTTTTATCCCATTTAAAATAGTGAAAAGTATTATAATGTACCAAGGTACCATTATATGTTTTCTATGATTTCTATGGGTTTTATTTTACTCTTTTGATTACAAAAAGGGTAGAAAATTAGCTTTTTGTTAAAGGAATTGTATTTCTACTTCTTTGTGGTGGAAATTATTACTTTATAATAATGTTCTCTTATGTTTTAATGTTTATAAATGGACTAATGGTTTCAATGTTTTTATAACCCTTACTTATATTTTTCTTCTGATCCTAATATTATAACCATTTTAACTGGACAGAAGGATGATTTAGGGACTAGACGAAATATTGATGCTTATCATGAAGATTTTTCATAAAAGAGATCAAGGATTATATTAAAAGTCATTTATTATAGGAAAATGGATACCTTTCAGAAGTGTCCACTTTATATTTTGTGGTTTTTTTGTATGATAAATAGAATAATTCTCTATAACTAAAAACCTGAAAAGATCATAAATTTGAGATAAATTAATTTGTTTAATAAAATTGAAGATTTTTTAATTTTTATGGTTAGAGCCATATAGTAAGTATTAGAGTAAATTTTAAGATAAATTTATTGTTCTTGCCAATAATATTATAATTTCCTTCAAATATTTAGCTTTATAGTTATTATGAATTGAAATATCATTTTAATATTACTGTATTTCTTTCCATAATGTATGTTTTTTCAGAATAGTTTATCATAGAAGAAAAAAGATGGCTATAATGGAAAGAAAATAAGAGGGAAAATCCTTCCAAATCATTATCCTAACATGGTTGGAATTGAAAATGAATAGTTTGTTGCACTTATGGATCAGTTGAAACATAATATAAATACTTGTGGTGTACATGAAAGAGAGAAACCATATCTACTATAGAGGAATGTGATTCTAGTGGAGAATTTTGTGTGAAAAAATACCCCATTATTCAAAGGATCATCTAACCATATGCAAATGGAGGGTGGATTAAGAACTAGAAAAGATATTCTTTGTCATGGATTTTTCAGATTATCAAAAGGTAATTGCTTCAATTTTTAATTCTAAAGGTAAATCCAACTAGTGGTATTCAATGGTTATTAATATCATGGAATGTGAAGATATTTAATCCTTGTAATGTGATGAATTTAAGATTATTTTCCTTTAGAAATATTTTCTTAATGTCCTTTGACATCGGATAAGAACAAATGTTCTTGGAATTTAGGAAAAATAGAGAAGATTCAATGGATACATATGAATAAAACATAAGTCAACTGGTGAGGTAGGTCTCAAATTTAATATGTGATATTTTTAGTATGATAAATATTATTTATTTAGGATTAAAGCCTCTATATTGAAGATAATTGGATTATTGTATGTTCACGATCTGTGAGAAACTTTATGAATATGATGATAAGGTAGAAATAATGGGTTTTGAGGATCATGTGTCCTATATCAACAAGAAATAAAATAGTTCCATTTTGTAGAAAATGTGAAATAATTCATCAATGAAGTTTAATAGTAACAAAACCAAATTCACATTTTTTAGAAGTGTTGTAAATAGAATCATATAGAATGTCTTTAAATTTTTGGAGTTCTTTTCCGATGTGGTTATTTGGGTCATACTTGTTGTGACTATAGGGAAAATGATTATCAAAGAAATGATATTTCAGTAGTAATATTTATTATTTTTAATGAGTTATGAAATTATGTTAATGTGTATCAAAAGTTTATTACTATTTGTGGAGACAATCAATATCTAAAGAACAATGTTATGGAATTATTTTCAAAAAATATGGCTGTTTTTTCCCATCCAATGAAGTGGTGATAGGTATGTTACTAGTTTATTTGAATTATTTCGAAACTCAGTTTTCCTCTAGACCTTCAAATTCATTAATTTCTAATATTTTTTCAAGAAAATTGGAAATATCATCACATGAAATTAAGATATAACTTTTCATAAAAAATATGGGTTGGAGTACTAGAGCATCCATGGTTGATAAGATTATTCCAATTATCTTTAGTGGGATGGTTTTTCCTAAATATATTTTTTCACAACACATATTGGAGTTTGATATAATTTTGTGAATATATTATATTTAATATTATCATGCTAAATCAAATTTTAGTTCCATGAATTTTTTATTCAATGATATGATATATTTGGAAATATTTGGAGAATCTGGGAAATTGATTAAAGATGGGAGGGAAGTTATCTCTGAGGATCATTGGATCCTTCTAGGTCCTCAACATAGTTGGAAAGGTGGATTACTGCTTAGATCTTCCACCCTAGATGCACCATGTGCATTACGTTTTCCATGTATCCCAGTTGAGGAGATATGTACATGATCCTTCACAAATCATTGACTAGGGTGAGCTAGACATCGATTATGGGGTGATGTTTTCAGAGGTTCCAGTGGAGATTGAGGATCGACAGGAGAAGGTCCTTCTTGGGGGGTCGATACCTCTGGTGCGCATTAATTTGAAGCATAGAAACCTCCAAGAGAGCACATGGGAGTAGGAGACTTAGATTCGTGCTTAGTACCCCCACTTGTTTCCCTAGTTTGTGTTGTGGATTTGGAGGATGCAAATCGCTGAGGTGGGAAGAATGTAAAGACCCAAAAAAAATTTCCATGTAATTTTGTTTTAAAATTATATGGACTTATTATGAGTCCGTGAAAATTGACGGTGCATGATTCTGAGGACCGGTGTGCATGGAATGAATTTATAAACTTTGTTTAGGTACGTTCAGTAAATGCGTGAGTAAAATTTTGTAACTTTTGAATTGGTGCTCGGAATTGAAATCTTAGGACACCGCTAAACTCACAATGCTGATATTCACTTAAGGAGACCCTCACCACGACCGCAGTAGGCGGAGGGTGGAAGTTGGTTATTCAGTTTTTGCGTGGGAGTAGAAAAATAAAATAAATAAATTTTTATTTTTATGTTCATGAAACCTCCCATTTGAATCATGGTGGTGGGGACCACCCGAACTCTGCTTTAAAGAGAGGAAACCCTTGGAATTATCCGAATTAACGAGCCAACAATTAGTTGATCTAGTCATTAAATAAGTTGGTGCCTCACCTTTCTTTAGGTTGGGGAAATATTGGAAAAGGAGAAATTTTGGGGGAGAGGTGAACTTGGTTGGAGGAACTCCTCCAATGAAGAACATCTCCATCGACGAACAGACCGACGTTTGAGGAAACACAGATGTTACAACTTCATCTTCCTCATCATGACACCTCCAATGGAAAATCGAGGTAGGGGTGTGTTTATGTTGTTCTTCATGTTTTTATGTTTAAACTTTCTCCTTGAAGCTGCATGCTATCAGTTTAACACGGAGGGTGCGAACCAAAAGAACATGGACCGATCCCTCCACATATTTAAGGTTGATGTGTTCTTCACGAGCCGTGATGACGGCAGTGGTACAATCACACCACGGAAAGAGACCACGACCCATCAGCCATGGTAGAGAAAGGTGATGGATGGCATGCAGCCGACCGGATGGAGGTAGAGTAGTGTGTTTCCGTGCTGCCGGTTGAGCAGGAGGCTACGACCCGTCATCCGTGGTGGAGTAAGGGGGCGGACGACACACCGGCTGGCTGCGTAGTGAAGCGGCGACACGTGTCTGCACCGTCGGAGCTGGAGATAATGGTTTCTTAGTCACAGAGGAGGTCAGAGGGTGGAAGACATATGGCCGACCATGGTGGATCACCAGCGTGCATCCACACCGCTAGATGGAGGGCTGACCGTTTCGACTGGCCGCATCACATCGAGCGAGACCCCTCTAGAAGGTCCCGTGTTCTAGCTAGAGGCGCCACATGGCACCACCTGGTTGGCCAAAACCGAATGGCCAATGGGTCATTCGGGTGTCCTGGGGGGAGCGACTCCCCTATCAGGTTACAGCTAGGGTGGAACCCACCAGAAGGGGCCACTCCGACCATGGGCTGCACTGTGGGCCACCCTCTTCACGGGCCGGGCCGGACTGAGGCCCACCGGGCCGGGCCCGCTGCGGTCTAGGCCAACCGGGCCAATCCCGGACTAGGTGGGGTGACCCGAACTGGGTCGGGTCAGCCCATGCCGGGTCGGGATGGGTCGGACCAGACTCGAGCCCATCTAGACCGAGATACGCCTTTTGGACATATCTTCAGAGTCGGGCATCCGTTTGACAAACCATCTATGGTTCCTGAATCCTTGGATCTAGATGGTCCTTTTGGTATACTCCACTGGAGTTTTGTATAAAGTTGGAGGATGGTCAAGTTAGATCAAACTGAAATCCAACTGGGCCCTTGGGACTAAAATGCTATTAACTTACAGACCAAGCATCCTATTGATGTGTGGTCTTTCATGTTGGTCCCTTATGACGTGGCAGAGCTTTGAGATACTTCTTCATGAGACTTTGTGACAGTTGATGTATCAACCAATGGAATGAAGAGCAGAACCACCCGAAATCAAGCATGCTTAGTGCGAGAACCCTGTGGTTGGTTGTACTTCAGGAGACTTCAGATACATTGTGTGTCATCATTAGATCATGTGTGGGTAAGTATCTTTAGATCCTGTGTGGGACATCTTCAAATCCTGTGTGGGTCATCTCTAGATCCTATGTGGGTCATCTTTAGATCCTATGTAGACCATTTTTGATCAGGTGTGGGTCAACAGTAGAGATTCTCGATGATGTTAGATGATCTAGAAAAGTAGCTAATCATCTATAATACTGTACTTAAGATATAGATTGTGTTAACTGAGTCTTTACCCTTGAGGTAAAACATTTTGTGGTGTTACTTTTGTGGTACATACCATCATGGTGATACCTGTGTGGTATTATTTTGTGTGGCATTACCTTTCTGGTACATACCATTGTGGTGTTACCATTTTGGTATTCATTACTTCATGGAACAATTTTTCTTTGGGTTAAAGAGTTGGTCCATGTTTTCCTCATGAGCGTGATGGGTTTAATTGAAAAATTAGGTATACGTATGGGAATATAACTATGTGGGGTTGACTGTTGTTTTTAGTCCCATTGGTATTTCATTTGTGGATTCTGAGAGACCATAGGGGTCTCGGGGTCCCTACTGAGTATCGTTGTACTCATTCCTGAATAGGCTACGCCCTCACATTGCTCTGTCTTGTGAAGATGAAAAAAAATTCTAACCGAGGTTGAGGGTACCAGGACTAGAGGCTGCTCAGAGGCGGACATTAGACGAGGCGATCTGTAGAGATGAATGTTCGGGAGCTATATCGACCCTTCAGGAAGGATCCTTGGTGGTCGTTCACAAGAGTTGTTTTCAATTTTACTTGTACATTCCAGTTGGGCTTGTATTCTATCCCCTTTACTCACTGTACACAATATTTTAAAATAATATTTTACTTTGTGCTCGTATCTTTCGGTATGCTTGGTTGTGTGAGCTTACATGTTATAAAAGCAATGCCTTCCTGGTTTTAAGGATATGCGTTTCTGGTTCTAGTCACCAGCCCCTGGCATATAGAAGGCGGGATTGGGGTAGTCATGGTACGAGCCACAGGGGATGGTTCATGAAATTTGTAACAAAATATTATTCTAATGATTCATGAATAATATTTATTCAAGTTTTGATGATAACAAAAATTAGTTATTGATGAATAATGTAGTAAAATTTATTTTTTAAAATAAATATTCATTATTAATCATTATATAAATACCGAGAATGATTAAAGGACAGAGTTAAGGGTTTGATGTTACTGATATGTTATATATTATTTAAATAAATGATATGTTATTTTTTTAATAATTCAAATTTATATATTCATGAGTCTTTAATATATAAATAATAATAATAAAAATAAAAATAATAATTGATTTAGTATTCTCTAAATATTAACATATTTGTTAAGGGACTATGTGTAATTACCAATTCTTAACCTATCTATATAAACATAGTTATATCATTTCTAGGTTTAGATAATTGTTGTGCACAACATTATCTTTATAGAGTTCTCTCAAAACCAAAATAGAATATTTGCTAGAACACCCTTAAGATTCGAGTGTGACAATCCTCTATCTCCATATCAACTCTGAGATAGAATAGGGAGAATATTTCAATACATAATGGGATTATTGGTACAATAAATGATGAATGACATAAAAGAGTTAGAATCATATTTTCTAATTCATAAAATTATACGATTAAGTTATAAGGTTCCTTGAGCATGTATTGGCTCAAATAGAGGGATTTTACAGTTGGATCATTCAAATATATAATGATATGGGAAAATTAAGTCAAATTATTTGAAAATTAAGAAAAAATTTCAAGAAAAATGAAATTATAAATTTATATAAATTCATTATAAATTAAATTTGAAGGAAATTCTCTCTTGGTTCTAGGACTCTTTCAATGGTCCTATTTATAAGACATATCAACTAATCATTATGTATTTGTGTACTATCAATTTTATATGATGAGAAACCATCATTATTATCAATCTTTAATGGAATTCATTGCATCCACAACCATTAAGTGTAATAAGAGTAGCTATATATTAATTGAAAATAATTTTTTAGTCATTGAATGAAATAACACATTTGATGTTAATATTTCATTTATAGTTTTTTTAATTGTTTAATCTAAATGATATAATATTTTTCCATTGAACACTATATATGAACTATAAAATGTGTCCCATATATTTACAGGACTACCTATCATATATCTAGTGTACCGTCGAGTGGTCCCACATGGTTAACCCCTCAAGAATCACAAAATCCATGTGGTTAAAGTATATGTGTTTTATTATTTAAAACACATTTAATGATTTAATGTAGATAAATGTGATAAAATTGTTTACATGTTGTTTTAATGGTATACATACCATGTAACACATAAACTCCAGTGTTGAAAACACACCAAATCCATAGGAATGTAATGTAGATGGCCACAAAAAAGAGTACATGTCATGTACAATGATGTTCATGGAATGAAACTTATACATATTCATAATGGGAAAAATAAATATATTTTGTAAAATGTATGAATTAATCACTTGGACAAAAAATTAATTACAACATTATGCCCAAATACATAGTGAATGAATGGTGTGCATGATATGTGAAAAGGTTTTTAGAATAAATAATGCTCAATTAATTAATTTATAAATTATTTTAGAATACTACAGAATTTGTTTGGTCATTGTATACATCTTATAAATTATTGTATTTAATGAAATACATGTAAATAATATTAATTCCATGTCATATGTCATAAATATTGTGCGGACCATCCCGATTGACTCATGGAACTACCCACCTTGTAAGATTTTGAAAAACCATGTATGTTACATGCCATGTAAATATATAGTACATGAACATGACCAAATACAATGTAGTCACACACCATAAGATTGAAAGAAAACACCATGTAGTACAAAATTTGTAAACAGTGTGTTGTATCCATTATAGGAATTGTTACTAAGCATAAGAGTACACATCATGTCTCTTTTTAGTACATTCTATGTATTTATTAATTTTAAAAATTATTTAAAATTATATTGTATGGTAATCTCTGGGATAAATCATATGGAAAGACTAATATAAAATAATTAATTAATTACCAAGATAATTAATTATTAATTTTAATGATATTATCTTAATAAACAAAAAAGCGAAATAAATTAAAAATAGTGTTTTAAAGCATAGTCAATGCATGTTTCAGTGATAATGAGACTTAATGACCTATATATATTTTATATTTATTTTAAATTAATTATTCTTTGATGTGTTTTTTAATAATTATTATTAATCTATAAATCATTCCATCCTCTTTATTTTTTACTTGTATGTATGTGTACAGTTTTTTTCATATTATCATATATCCATGGTTATCCTAACCTTTGTGTGAGTAATATATGTATAAGAAGGAGATATAGGGTGACACCTTACATCCACGCTCCCGAGTCTACTTCCATAAACACATACTTTACATACTAACTGTCATAACAACTAAAAATTCCATGACATAACTATCTCATAATTATATTACGGAAGGAAAATATTATATTACTTACATTCCTAATAACTTTTTGGTTTAGAGACTTATAGAATTATGAAAAATCATAAACTATAAAACCCCACATATTTCTTAACTAAATATTTTTTTTCACTGTATAATAAACTAAATAATCAATAACGAATCTTCAATATCTCCCATAAATTGTCCACACCATCTATCATGTTATATATATAGTGTATGATGAATTTCTTCATAACTTTGGGGAATTGAAAAATAAGAAGGGGTGATCTTAAACACTTAGTAAGGGTAGCATACAACTCAATTTGTGAAAAACATAATCTTTTCATACATAATATGGTAGGAGTAAATAATCTGAATAACTCCATAGTTAACTAAAACTGAGAGAATTCTATATCCATGAAAATAAATAAACACAGGATAATAATTATTAAAATCATATTGTCAGAATTCATAATTCCATAAATAAAAAAACATTTTATGAAGTCCTTATTCCAAGACATTATACTAATATAGGGAGAGGCATATAGAAAAACCCAAGTTGTTTTGCATCATGAGACATATCCTTGCATTAATGGGATATATAATTCTAGAACCTATATATCACTTGATTGGTCCAATACATTCACTATGGGAGTCAAAAATACATTTCATACCATTAATTATAGAACCTATAGATGAATAATTACATATCTATCTATATAATAAACAATAAAAATTTTCAATACAGAATCAACCTCTTTTGGAAGTCAATAATCATCAAGAATGATAATTATTTTCCCCACGTCAAGAAAATGGATAACATCATTATATCCCATACCAATATAGATAGTGAATTTTCAAACAATACATAGTCACATTTGTAATAATCATCCATATTGGAATAATAATATATTAAAATCTTATACTTTTCTTCAAGTTAATAGAATAATATTCCTTTTATGTGAACATCATCAAATCTGAAATATATAAAATATTATCTTCAAACTGTATAAATAATTGTGCATAGGGATAATTCAATACTATAATAACAATACCATAAGACATATATAGAAATCTTGTGTATGGTTTCAAAAGATCATATCCCTTGTCTATAAAAGTAATCCATGAATAATGTTGACATAGATGAAAAACATCATTTCAAATGATGCTTGAACAATAACACCCAAGAAAGGATCAAGAATTGGATTGTTTGGTTCCATGAGTTCATTACCCCAAAATATAAATTTATAAATAGTTAATAATATCCCTTTTTAGGGTAAATGAATTCAAAAATGGAAATTTAAATTGAATTAAAATATTAAATGAACTTTTTGAAATCATTTTTAACATTGACATAAGAGTCGGTGTTACGGGTCACTTCTAAAAGTTTCTTTTTAAAAGGTGACATAAAAAATATTTTAAAACCATTAATTTCAAAAAACAATCTTCAATAATTGTGCCTTAAAAAGAAATAATTTTTATCTTTTATAAATATATAGAGTAATAAAAAATATATGAATGTGGAAGGAAACCCCCATTTTATTATTTCCAGAAAACAATTGTTTAAAATTAACTTTTTAAGAAGAGTAACAGAAAAACAATTTGTATTAGAACATAATTTCCAAGAATAGTATTCTAAAATATAATAAAATATTTGGGTGGGATAAACTAAGCATTTAAGATCAATTTTTAGGATGAAAAATTATAAATCAATAAAAGGAGAGTTGAGTTATAAATATCACTTATGGGTAACAAACTACATAAAGCATGAAACATTTTAATAGTGGGTTGTGTGGTAAAAAAATATAAAATTATATATTAACACATAACATAATAAAAGGGTAGAATGTACCCAACTTATATGATATAATTTCAAGTAATGGTCATAACTTAATGAATGAAATCTGAGTTACCAATAACTCTTTTGACTGGGGCAATTCATGAGTCAAATATAATTGAACAAAAAGTACTTTATTTAGCTTAGTTCAACCTATTAATTTAAAGGAAATAATTTATTAAACATTAATGGGATAATAAATCAATATAAAACAATACAAATGAAACATTTTATATAACATGAAGCATGTCTCAATGAATTAGAATTGAGACCAAGAAATCCCTTTAAGTTTGAGTAAAATTTTAATCAAAACCCCTTGAAACATAGGGATTGTAATATAACATCGAATAAAATGATTAAAATATTATTCGTTATATGGTATTTCAAATATGTGGTCTACACACCACATAAATTAAATTAGGTGCATAATACCCAACACGTTTCAAAGAGTGTAATTTTATATGAAATCCCTTACCTCATTCTTGATTTGTTATGTGATTTCTCCAAATTTCATGAATAATTATATTAAATTAATTAAATATATATAAAAGACACATATTCATAACTATTACCATTTATTATTCTCATTAATAATCATTCAATAAATATATATTTTATTTTTTACCTATTTTCAACACCGAGTATAATTAATATTTATCGCTTTGAAATAGTTTCACAAAAAATAGTGATGATATTTATTCTTGTTAAAATGTTCACCATTAAAAGATAATTAATGGTACTGGAATATATTTTACATCATATTTATAAATATTATAATTCATTTAATGGTATTTTTTGTCAGAAACCATGAAGATGAAATCATCGATGAACTTGTTTTTTGTGATTCTTAAAAAATGAAAGGTGTTTTATTAATTAATGAATAAAATATTGATATAACAATAATAAAAAATATAATATAACAATATTTACATATTTATATCATATTATACCAGTTAATAGTTTCTAAAATTCATTAATGGTATATATTCAATGTATTATCCAAGTATGTGGTTAAACCTACCCACATATGAACCTACTCTGATTAAGGAATGATTATGTGGAGTTATAATTTTAATATCACTATTGTAAAAGAATAATGATGTTATTTAGTGTTTATTAGTTTGATATATCATAATTAAAAGTAATTATAAATATAAAAAAATTATATATTGTCTCTTCTTAGAAATAACAGATCATTTTCCTCCCTATTTGATCGTTTTAAATGATTGAACTAATGATAATAGTCTGTTGATCATATAATTAATATTTTCTAAAATTTATGATAACATAACATCAATTATATCATAAAAATAATATTAATTATTTAATACCATCCTAATGATCGTCCATGTAATGTAGTGACGAAAATAAAAAACAAAAATCAATCATTTAATGGAGGTGGATGTCCATATATACACGTTGTTGGTGATTTCTTATGTTGTACCTACCATGCTAAAGCACAATCCTGGAATTATTAAATAATTAATAAAATAGAAATGTAACTAGTAGGGATTTTTACTTTGAGTACTCCATAGTTTACTTCATTATAATACTTCACACTGTTGTTGAACATTTTTACTGACGGTTGGGAACGGGCCTTTGGTGCTTGCCTACAGGGATTTATTTCTCACACCCTATTTGGGTCATGTCTTGGGCCCAAAAAAATTATATTACTGTAGGTTTGAACATGGGAAAGGGTCCCTATATAGGTACATGATTGTTGAAGAGGAGTCAGAGATCATGGGACCGAGCTTAGGCTTGTGATGTTGTTTCATTCATGTTGTACTGTTTGGGTTTTTTTGTTGTACTTGTACCTTGTACTATATTATATCTGATTGAAGTGTATCCTATTTTGAATGCTTTCTTAGAATTAGTGACATGTTGCATCATCATATATATAACTGTTGGTTATCTTTTACTTCAGTTCACTTGTCCATTTTAGGTTTATATTGTTTACTGCTTCCACATTTGTGTTTTTATATTTATTCCTCTCTCTACAGTTTAAAAAATAAGGGCATAGTTTCCACACTATTCATCCTAGTCCCTCGCTGCTAGTCAGCAGCCTCTGGTATTTTGGGGAAATGCGCTTGAGGTCATGTGACCAACAGGGTTTGGGGCACTCATTGTCTGGCACCCGGATCCAGGACCTTACAAAGTGGTATCAGAGGAGTTTCTTTTTGTTGACTTTCTGTTTGGAGCCTATAGCAAGGGATAGGATGGAATTGGTACTTGGTAATAATTTGTGCCCTGGTGTAGCTAACCCATGTACAGTGAAAATCCAATCTACCTCATTTAATTACAATTTTTATTGATTTTCAATTATAGTGTTGATAGGATTTTCATCGATGGGTGACACACTTGTGGTGTGCTGTTTATAGTTTCTGCTTGGGTTCTATTTAGTTTCATCTCGATGAGATGAGGGTATCCCATCCCATGCATCATTTAGGCACATGTTAGAATCACATGTCATGCATAATTTCCATGCTATGTAGGTGCATTAAAAATTCCATGTTGTTGTGATAGTTGTTGTACTAGAAAATTCTTGCTGCAGTAAAAGTTTCCTCGATAAAAATACATGATGTTTGATAGGGTATTGTTTGTATGAGTTTTTGTTTGAATGAATGCCAAAATCTAGTTCTTGAGGTGTTATGGGACCTCATTGACTGGAATTTAGTGGATCATTGACTTGTTTAACTTTTTATAACATGTATAAGATGAAAATCATTGGTTCGCGGGGAGTATGGGACCTCACAGATCATAATTTAGCACTTTGGTGTTCGTTTAAGTGTTTTTCTGAGCTCCAGAGTAGTTTCTGAGGCTTACTATCTAGAAAAACCCAGAATACATGCCGTGTAGTTTGACTACACTCCATGTCTTCTTCTGTTCGGGAAGAAACTATTTTTCTTAAGTACACACCGTGTAACTTATGTACACGCCATGTAGTCTATAACCGTGTCATAGGCCATGTGGGCAGAGAAACGAGATAAGGATGTTCTTGGGGAAACGTGTCATGTAGGGTGGACCCTATGTCCGACCGTGTAACTAAAAACACGGACGGGTAAACCATATTCTATACACACTGTGTCAGGATTGATCACGCCATGTAGTATGACCCAGGTAGTCGGCCGTGTAGCCAACAACACGGGTCTGTTGGGGATTCTAAGTACATGTCGTGTTTGTCTGGAACATACTGTGTATTGTAACCAGGGTACACATGTCGTGTAACTAACAACACGGGCTGGTAAATCTTACCTAGTACATGCCGTGTCGACCTCGAACATGCTGTGTAGTCTTGTCCTTGGAGTGACATGTGGCTTAACCATGTAAAAGGACCCGGGCAGGGGAAGAAGATTCAAGTACATGTCATGTGTTAAGACAACACGCCGGGTGTTTTGGGTGTTACATGACTAGTTCTAGTAAAAGTACTTGCCCTTGTTATTGGATTATGGTAACACGTCGTGTATGAATTATACACGCTGTGTAGTCATGTTCTGTAAAACTTGAATGCTTTCCTTCTCCTATTCCCTTCTTGTTCTCCTAGTTTTTAGTCTTTGATAATCTTGATCTAAGGTGTGCATTTGACTTTATAAAGTCATGCCGCTAGAGCAACCATGATTTTTTCACGAAGAGATTGGTGAGGATTATACTCCAAATATGGTTGGCCATGGGCTACCGATGGATCCTCCAGCAGTGCCAGATGTGGTACCAGCTGTTATAGCCGACGCAGGCGCCGATGCACAATTTCTTGAAGGATTCATGCAGTTCATGAAAAACATTCAGGGAACACCGTGGGTTGCCACATCTATGGCAGAGATGAGGCGTATATTCTAGTAGAATAATTTGCCTACATTTTCAAGGGATAGGAGACCATAGGCTGTAGGGTCATCGATTCATTCTATGCGGAAGATCTTTGAGCATCTGGAGACTCCTCCTGGGAGGAGGGTCAAGCTCGCGACTTACATGTTGCATGATTCCTCCAAGAGATGTTGGGATGTTACCACCCAGAATGAGAATCATCGAGACATGGTGTGGGATAATTTTCAGGCAGTGTTCTATTACTTTTTCTTTCTAGAGACTCTAGGAGAAGATAGAGCTTGAGAGTTCATGAATCTGTTGTAGGGCCCCGTGTCATTGATGGACTATTCTGCCCGCTTCACCGAACTACAATGTTTTGCACCTATTCTGATGGATGATGAGATGTTGAGGGATATATTCTTTGAGGATGGTCTTCGATATGACATTCGAGCACTGGTGACTATTTTGTGGTTGCCTACAGTGCATGCTATTGTGAAAAAGTCACTGATTACTGAGCGGAACCCGAGGGAAGCTAGTGGTGCGGACCAGGATGGTTTGGCACTGGTCTCTGGTACTATTTATACCGACAAGGGAATAAGGATGATGGATTTCTCTCATTGTGGAAATACTAGCTAGAATAATTTTGCAGGTGGCTAGGTAATGTATTATCTGTGTGGTAAAGAGGGTCACAAGAGAGCTCAGATTCCCAGTGACCCAGTGGAGTGCCAAGATTGTGGCAAGATGGGTCATATTCAGTGTTTTTGTAGGGTTCTTCCACCAGTGACTAGTGAGAGGGGTTCTGAGCTGACTTTGCATGCAGGAGAAGTACCCATAGCTTCTTACCAGTCAAGGAATTGGAATACATCAGGACATTCTGGCTGAGGTGGTAGTCGTGGTTGTGGTAGCCAACCACCAGAATCTAAGAGATAGTAGGGTGGGTCAGCTCAGGGTAGCTAGGAATTGTCGCAGGGCCATGGCACTGGGCAAACATCTGTAGTGAAACATACACAATAAGAGCAGGATCCTGTACCTTCCCCTGTCAGAGGTACTACACTAGTTTCATCTATTTTATCATATGCACTCTTCGATACTGGTTCTACACATTGCTTTATGTCTGTGCCCGTTGTGGAGAGCCATGGACTCTGTGTTTCTCCTTCTTCTAATATCATGATGATAAACACTCCATTGGGAATTAGAACATCAGGTGTACATCAGTGCAAGAATTGTCCCCTAGAGGTGGGCGGGTGTCACTTTCTATGGGACCTCTATGTCTTATAGATGACAACCTATGATTTCATTCTTAGGATGGATTGGTTGGTAGCCTTTCAAGCCTTTGTGGATTGCTATTGTCACAGGGTGAATTTCATGTCACCAGAGGATGGAGAGTTTCTATACAAGGGTGAATGGGATAACGAGGTGAGCCGAGCTAGACCCGAGCATCATGGGCGTGGTGGAGTGACATCCCAGATTGTGAGTTTATATCTAGATGACCGGGATTCTAATCAGAAGAATTTCTTTCCAATGTTTAATAGTTTCAGGGATGTCTTCCCGGATGACTTTTCTGGTCTACCACTGGGGCGAGAGGTGGACTTCTCTATTGAGCTTGTTCGAGGAGCAGCAACGGTGTCCATTCCTCTTTATAGGATGTCTACACATGAATTGCAGGAGCTCAAGAGGCAGTTAGAGGAATTTCAAGACAAGGGTTTTATCTGGCCTATTATTTCTCCTTGGGGTTCGCCTATCCTTTTTTCATAGAAGGCGGATGGTCCCTCATACATTAGGTGTATTATCAGAAACTAGACTAATTGATGGTTAATAACCGATATCCCTTACCAATGATTGATGAACTTTTGATAAAAATAGAGGAGCTCGAGTGTTCTCGAAGATGGACTTGAGATCTAAATATCATCAGTTTCACATTAGACCATATGACATACTGCTTACTGCTTTTCGGAGCAGATCTGCTCTATGCGAGTATTTGGTTATGCTGTTTGGACTCACAAATGTGCTAGCAGTTTTAATGACTCAGATTAATTGTGTGTTCCACCCATAACCAGATTAATTTGTGGTAGTCTTCATGGACTATATCTTGGTGTACTCTCATAATCGACATGACCATGAAACCCATCTTTAAATCGGGCTAATTGCCCTGAGAGAGAATCAATTATATGTTCATCTCTCAAAGTTCCACTTTTGGATGGACTAGATTCACTTCCAGGGGAATATTATCTCAGAGGCAGGAGTTGGGGTAGACCCATAAAATGTGAGAGCTGTAGTTTCCTAGGAGTATCCTAAGACCGTGTTTTAAATACGGAGTTTCTTGGGGCTGGCTGGTTACTACATGCGTTTTATATAGGACTTCTCCTGCTTAGCAGCACTGTTGATAGGTTTGACTACGAAGGGTGTGAGGTTTATTTGGTCAGAAGCATACAAGGTTTCCTTTTAGAAGATTAAGGGAACGTTGACATCAGTACCGGTCATGATACTTCCAGAGCAAGGAAAGATTTATACAGTTTATTGTGATGCATCAAGTATTGGGTTTGGAGTAGTGTTGTTGTATGGCGATCGAGTTGTTGTGTATGGGTCTTGGTAATTGATGCCACATGAGAGGAATTACCCGATGCATGACCTCAGGTTGGCTATAGTTGTTCATGCATTATGTTGTTGGAAACAATATCAATTGGGAGAAATATTTGTGGTGTTTATGGACCACAAAAGTCATAAATACATATTTAATCAGCGTGACTTGAACTTGAGACAATGAAGGTGGGTTGAATACCTTTTCTCCATCGACTATGATATTTCCTATACACTGAGTAAGGGTAATATAGTAGCTGATGCACTGAGTAGGAAGACTCAGATACAGGTAGTGCAGGAGGCCAGTTGTGAGTGGAAGCGTATGGCCTGTTCTCTGAGATGCATTTCGTGGTGCACTATAGTCAGGGGCGAATCTATCTTTCATCCCTAGCTGTGACTTCTACCCTCCTAGATAGAGTAAGGATGAGACCACTATATGATTCAGAAGGGATAGTTCTTCTAGATTCGGTGGCAAGTGAGGACCCTCCTCCTGGTTGGATGATAGACGATGATGAGGTACTGCGTATCCATGGACGATTATGGGTTCTAGGGGACATAAGTGAAGAGTTGATGTGGGAATTTAATGCTTCATCTTGGGCAGTGCATCCTGGAGTTACCAAAATGTACCGTGACATGAGATGTCAGTATTGGTGGTTGTGTATAAAGATAGAGGTAGCTGGTTTGGTTACAAGATGTTCCACCTGTTAGCAGGTGAAGGTGGAGCATCAGAGGCCAGCTGGACTGTTACAATAATTATCCATTCTTAAATGGAAATGGGATTATGTCGAGATGGAATTTGTGACCAGGTTTCCAAGGTCACCTCGAGGCCGTGATGCCTTATGGGTTGTTTTGGACATACTTACAATGGTAGATAACGTTTTTCCGATCAAGAAGACCTTCGATATTGATAGCTTGGGATGTTTTATATCTAAGAGGAAGTACGTTATATTGGGGTCCGCCATTCTATCATTTCAGATAGGATCTCCTATTTTACATCTTCTTTCTGGATTGGTTTTTAGAGGGCACTGGGTACACAGGTGCTTCTGAGCACAGTATACCACCCTCAGACCAATGGCCAGTACGAGTGTATGATACAGGTGCTAGAGGACATGTTTCGTGCAAGCGTCCTAGACTTTGTGGGCTCTTGGGAGAAGCACAATCCCCGGGTCAATTTTTCCTATAATAATAGTTTTCATGAAACTATTGAGATGTAACCTTATGAATGTTTATATGGTAGGACATTATGGTCACCATTGTGCTGGTTGGAGGCAGGTGAAGTAGATTTACTGGGACCACGTCTCATGCACGAGACTTCTGAGTAGGTCTAGTTGATTCAAGAGAAGACAGGTACTGTGCAGTCTCGTCAGAAATCTTATGCTGATCGCCACAGACGACTCTTGGAGTTTGTGGTCGGGGATCAGGTTTTCTAGCGTGTTTCACCAAGGTTGGGACACATCCAGATCAGGAGACATGGTAAACTTCCACCGAGGTATTTAGGGCTGTTTGAGATTCTAGAGAGAGTCGGGCCGGTTGCTATCAGTTGTAGTTACCACAGAGGTGTCGGGCCATGAACGATGTCTTCCACATATCTCAGCTATGTCATTATAACTTAGATGCGTCTCATGTTTTTTAGCTTTAGGAGGTTTAATTTCAGTTTGATGCATCATTTGAGGAGCATCCTATTCTTATTGTGGATTTGAGCACGACGGTTATCCAAGGCCGGTCAGTTCCTCTCATACGGGTGTCATGGCAGCATGGCCGAGTGCAGTACAAAACCTTGGAGTGAGAGACTGGCGTACATGCTCAGTGGCCAGAATAGTTCCCAGCTTCATCTTCACCACCATAGGAATGTAAATTCAGGGACGAATTTCTTTAGGGGGGGGGGAGTTTTTAAGAACCCGGTTCTTATTCTTAAGGTACAAGTTTCTTTTTTTTCCCTCTTTTCCTTATGTTTTTCTGAGAAAACAAGGGAATTTTAGGAAAATTCCAAATCTATGGATACATGATGTGTACTACTGAACACACGCCTTGTACTTTGGCCATGTGGAATAAGAACATAGGGAGTGTAGGCATGTCGGTAGTTGAAGTTGAAAAAAACGAACTACACACCGTGTACTTCATAATACATGTCATGTAATCTGTTGATAGATGAGCAGTGGGGTCGTGGAAATTAGATGCCAGAGGAATAGTTTAAAAGGAAAGTACATGCCATGTACTTGAGATTAAAAGCTATGTAGTCATGTTTTTTTTCTTAAAATAGGTACTAGCCTCCCCATTCGGCAGACAAGGCAGATAACTCACCTGGAGCAGTGGAAGAGAAGGTTGAGTCTTAGAGGAGCTCTTGATCGCTCACCGGGTCTCCGATTCTTCCACCGTCGATCTCGTTTGGATCGTGCAGTTAAGGTTTTCCCTCTTCTTGAACATTTCCTTCTAATTCTTTTCCTAAGGGAAGTTATTTAGGTTTGAACGCAATGTCTTTTACTTCTGATATACCACATTCTTGGGTGTTTCTGGAGGTGTGTTCCATGTATATCGATCCGAGTAGATTAAGGTAGGTGGTCTTGTATTTATTTTGAACTATCAAGTTGATTCTGTGTACTGTTTTACCACGCACCCATGTTTGAGGTATTTTATGGATGGGAATTTGTCTATATTGATACTTATAATTTCATAGGTAATCAGATAAATAAATATAAACTACTGTTTGGGATTGTTGGCTTGATCTAGGGCCACCCCGTGGGTGCGTTCCAATTGTTTATCCATTTGTCCAGGATACCCATGGTAATGCTATGATTATAGCATGTTTGGAGTTTTCTTGAGACGAAACATATTTAAAATTTCTTTTAATGTGTTGGGCTCATCCAAGTTACTTTCTATGTTCTATTACGCATGAGGGAAAATTTTGTTAGCCTAAGGGAAATGTTCTGTTTAGCCTAAGTTTAATGTTCTTATGCCTGAGGGTCATAACATCTCTGCCTGGGGATGATATCACGTATGCCTAATTGTAATATTCATTGTTCCTAAGGGTAGTCACCTGAGGGTTTTGTTTCTTATTGGGTGAGGGTAAGGACCTGCATGTCTATGGACAATGTTTACTTTGAATATTCATTGTTGTGATTTCTTATGTTGTACCAGGAAAGCTATAGAACAGGCTTGGAATTGTTAAATAATTATTAAAATGGAAATTTAACTGGTAGAGATGTTTACTTTTGAGTACTGCCTAGTTTACTGCATTTTAATATTGCACACTGCTGTTGCACAATTTCACTAATAGTTGGGCACATTCCTTTGGTGGTTGCCTACTGGGATTTATTTTTCAATCCCTGTATGGGTCATGTCTTAGGCCCAAATAGATTATATTTATATAGGTATCGATAAGTGAAAGGGTCCCTACACAGGTACATGATTTTTGCAGAGGAGTCGGAGAGCATGGGACCGAGCTTAGGCTTGAGATGCTGCTGCGTTCCTATTGTACTAATTTGGTTTTGTTTTGTTGTACTTGTACCTTGTACTATATTATACCTGATTGCACTGTATCATGTTTTGAATACTTTCTTTGAATTAGTGACATGTAGCATCATCATATATATGACTGTTGGTTATCTTTTACTTCAGTTATGTTGTCCATATAAGTTTATATTTTTTACTGCTTCCGCTTTTGTGTTTTTATATTTATTCTGCTGCACTACACTTTGAAAAATTAGGGCATAGTTCCCCCACTATCAGTCCTAGGCCCTCATTTCTAGTTGGAAACCACTAGTTTTAGGGGAAATGCGCTTGAGTTCATGTTACCAATTGGGTTCAGGGCACCCATTGTGTGGCACCCAGATCTGGGACGTTACATCAATCATGCGTATGTGTGGAGTACCACCTCTAAGAAGTGATGTGATTCATTTTTCATTTATATTTTTCATGGATTTCATGAATGATGGATATGATGAATATATATTATTTATATGATATAATAATGATTCTTTAATGGTGAATTATTATTTACCTTTCTTTTATTCCATCCATCATAAAATTAAAATAGTGTTCATGCGTACTTACAGCTTACCATCTCCATGGACTGTGTAATTAATTTTCTATCTCTACCATTATGTATGAATTTAAATATATGTATATAATGAATATATATGATATAATAATAATGTATGTGGTTATTTTATATAATTATAATAAATTAAAAACTGTTATACCATAGTTTATAACACTTTTGAAGAATGTGGAACTCAAGGTATGGGATTTTTTTCTCACTTTTATTTCTATGGGGCATATGCCTTATACACAACTTGTTTCTTTTGTGTGGTGTTTTTATACCCTTGAATGAATTTTATATTAATTATTATGAAAATTATGGGATTTACATACCCATTTAAGGATATTTATTTCATGGGACTTATGAATCATATGATACCAAAGTGGAAAGGGTTTATTGTTACAATCCCATTGTTTATGAGCTTTGTTTATGATTAAATTTCCAATGTTGATGTATTATTATTTAACTTTCATGAAACTTATGATTTTTATTCTCCTATAGTTATTTATTGAAAATACATGTTTCCTTTCATTTTTCTCACATTAAGTACTCAATATTACGAAAATAAGTCTTTAAAGAAAATTGACTTTATTTCTCTTTTTGGATGAAGAACCTTTTTATTCCATATTTGTGTTTTATAAAAATCTTCAAAGGAAGATTATTATTATTTTGGAATGACTTATTTAAATCAATTTTACATATATATTACTTTTTAGAAATTTTTCAAAAGGAATATTCTTATCATTTTCCAAACGAGGTACTTTATGTTTTTTTACAAAGATGTAAAATGAATGTTTTCTTCTATGTTATACAATATGAATAGAACTTTCAACCACAATGAATTCAGAATTCTTTACAGATTTGATTAAACCTTTCTATGTTTAATTTAGAAGAAAAATTTTTTTTAATTTTTTTGGATATTTCTATATTATAAAGAAGTGATTTTAAAATTAAAAGGTTATTTTCCTAAAGAAATTTTCCATGAAATCCTTCAAAATAATTATCCATTTAGGATTAAATCCTTTGATATTACATAATCCATACTGAGGTTATGATAAAATGGTCTCATCCTTATTATTTATCGATATTGTTTATGTTTATGATGAAAATATATTTATGAAACCCACTTCTTTTCCCATGTTATGTTGTAATGAAATGTTTATGAAACCCATTTCTTTTCAGGGGTTCTGATATGAAGAAAGATTTATGATGTTTTGAAGAAAAAAAATTGTATGGTTTTAATTATGTTATTGGTGGGAAATATATCTCCTTCCAATTTAGTAGTTAATTATTAATGGTTTAGGCTCATAATGGTTACACATGAGGTAATCCAAAGCCCAAAAGAGGGTACACATGAGGTTATCCCAGTCCCAAAGTAGGTAAACCAGTAGTTAGACCAATGCTAATTTGTTATGAATGTCTTTGTGGATATACTTAACATATGATTTAATATCCATTTTTTTATTCCAATATGACATTTCATATTCCAATTTTATGCTCTCATGGAGCATGTTTTTTGATTCCTCTATGACTCATGTCTTATGAACTGCCAAGCATTATGCCCCGACTCAAGATTATGTTCTATGATATACAGGACATGGATTAAAAACATTAAACTCATGTTCTTGTACTATTATGCTCACTTTATTCTTATGTGATCATAGAAATATCACTTATTTAACCTTGATGAGAATTAGATCTCACCCTTTCTTATGTTTCCTTTTCCCATCTTTTAATGAAGGTATTATGCATAATATTCTTGAGAAGGGTTCTAGTTACGAAGAACATGGTTGTAGATGAATTATTTAACTTATGAACTAGTTTTTATGTATCATAGTTTCCTAAGGCGTTATAACTATGTGATTATGGAATTTAGTGTCATGTTATTTAAGTAATATTCATCTAATAAGATGTGATTTTTATGTATGTAATGTATTGGTCTCTATAGTTGGTTTCATAGAAAGGTTTAGATAACCTTTGGAATCAGTGATAGGAAACATTTAGTGAGAATCTTAGGGATAATTCTATGCACTGGAAAAATAATGATGTTGTTGTTATGATCAGGAATGACATAGGTTAAACCTATGGTTTCATATATTTAAAAGAAGGTGGCATATTTTAGATATACTATAAATGAATTTCCATGATTATGTGGTTTCACTCTATGATTAATGTTTTTACATTATGTTTTTTGGATTTATTAGAGGGATGTAACATAACGAAATCATGTAAATTCTATGTACAATGTATAATGCAATGATTTTTCTCCTAGGAAAATAAAATTTATGTGATATGGAATGAAAAATATCATTTCTCTACTCACACAACTTTCTCAAGATATGAATCACTTTGTGGTTCTAAAAGAGGAAAGAAGGGAACAATTTTTTTTATTCCTTCAGAAGGAAACATCCACCTTATTTTAATGGGTCCAATACTCCAATAATTGATGAAAAATGGATCAGTACATTTGAAATTATTTTTTATATTCTCTAGTGTTCATATTAGGAAAAATTCATTCTAGATATTTATCATTTGGAAGAAGAAATGTATCAATGGTGGACTCTTATCAAGAACATAGGGGAATAATATGATATTGGACCCATTGGGTGGGATTAATTTAAGATCTTATTTCATATTATGTACTTTCCTCCTATTATTCAAAAAAGGATAAATAATTCATTAAGTTAAATCATAAAGATGATTAATCCATTGATACCTATGTGGAAAATTTTACATGAATTGTGAGGTCTGATTATTGAATTATCATCCAACACGAATCTAAGGTTGATTTATTTTTTAATAGCTTAAAACTGAGTCTTTGAAGGGTGTTATCCATAATGGAATTAAATATCTATTAATAATTATTTTCATGTGCAATAATGGTGGAAATTGAGATTGGAGTTACCCATTAATCTCATGGATTTGATAAGAAATGAAATTCGAAACTCAAAGGAAATTA
Organism: Viscum album; assembly: GCA_963277665.1. Taxonomy (NCBI): domain Eukaryota; kingdom Viridiplantae; phylum Streptophyta; class Magnoliopsida; order Santalales; family Viscaceae; genus Viscum; species Viscum album. The sequence continues at coordinate 894,028,058 of OY728121.1, read as the reverse complement.
TAAAAACAATAGATAGAAAAAGTTGAGAAATATTTTATGCTCAATGTGTCGAAGGAAACATGGATTATATTTTCATAAAGAGACTAATATATTTTTTATTTGTGGAAAGTAAGTCCATTGAGTGACAAAATTCCAAAGTTATGGGAATAAGTTATCAAATGATGCAAATAAAGAGAAATGTATTATAACTGAACCACCCACAATCTAGTGTTTCAAATTCTTAGATTGGGGGAATTATCATAACTAGTGACCAAATCCGAAGGTTATTAATGAAGATCTTCATTAAAAACCTCTTAAGACCAGAGAAAAAGGGAAATCTCATAAGATTACTATTTCTAATGAAGGGAGTAATGAATAAATGGTGAAAGGAAAACATATCATCTACTCTAGAACTGATAATGTCTTATTTTATTATGAATGTACCTACTCTTTTATTTTTGAGTAATTTATAAGGGTATCACAGTACCACCTAAATGAAGAGATGTAAAATTTGTAGGGAAACCCCTAATCACACAATAATCACATCTCCATTCTATGATTCATCTCGGGTTGATGTTTATGGGATTCTGCTTATTGTAAATCTTGTTATCATCCATTTGGTTGAGTATAATTTTTTTGGGGCATGGATTAGATTTTTTACATAAATGAAAAAAAAATCCATTGAAGGGAAGTCACATTTGATATTCCAAACCATCATGTGATAATCTATCTGTGTGAAAATAAATATAAAAATTCAATGTAAATCACATCCATTGTATGGATATTGATTACTATTTAAAAGGGATGTTTATCTTATATGGTTGGAGGATACTCAACATAAAATATATTCCTATTATGTAGGATTTTGTTGATATATTTTTGGAAGAGTTTCTTAGTAATCCACTGAATCGTGATGTAGACTTTTCAATATAACTTATCACTGATTATACTCCAATTTCCAAAACTCTATTTAGAATAGACCTGATTTAGTTTCATGATTTGAAAAATAAACTCTAGGAGAATCATGAAAGGGGATTCATTCGACCAAGTGTGTCACCATGGAGTTTACATATTCTTTTTATTAATAATAAAGATAGATAAAAGAAACTCTTCATCAATTATCAAAAACATAACATAATAGCTATAGATAATAATTATCCTCTTCCCCATATTAATGAATTGTTGGATCAACTACATGGAGCTCAATACTTTTCCATGATTAACCTTCATTATAAAAATGTTAAATTGAGGTTCAGGAAGTAGTATATACCCAGGATAGAATTCTAAACAAGGTATGAAACTAGGAATATATAGTGAAACCTTTTTTTCATACTATTTATCCCACTATTTTCATTGATTTAATGAATACGGTCTTTAGATATTACCTTGATCTATTTTGGGTTATCTTTATAGATTTTATTAGTATACATTCTATAAACAAGTAAGGTAATGAAGATTACATGAGGACTGTAATGAAGACCCTAAGGATGGAGAATATATATGAAATTTTTTAGAAATATGAATTTTGGTTATATAAATTTTAATTTTTTGGTCATATAATTTCATGTGAGGCTATACCTGTGGATACATCAATGACAAAAGCTATAAAACATTTTCCCAGACCAACTGAAACTACTGATATTCATAGTTTCCTTGTTTTGGATAGATATTATTGACGGGTTTTGTAGAATTTTTCATGGTTATCCAATACAATTTCCATGTTAACTTAGAAGCGATCCAAGTTCCTTTGGATAAATGAATACGAAGAATATTTCAAGTAACTGAAGAGAATGATAGTTAGATAACCTGTAAATAAATTTTCCTATAGGGGATAACAATTTACAATCTTTAATGATTCATGAATTAAGGGATTGAGAAGTATACTCATGAAAAGTCATGTGGTTATAGATTATTCGTCGTGAAAATTTAAGATTCCTGAACAAAATTACCAAAAAAATTATTTGGAGTTAGTTGCTATAAAATTATCATTAAATATATGGAGGCATTATATTTATGGGTAATGGTGTGATATATATACATATCACAACATGTTATAGTATATATTCCATCTAATAGAGTTGAATATATGCTAGAGAAGATGGTTAAATTTGATTAATGATTATAAATAAACAAAGCATTACAACCCTAGGAAAGAAACCAAGGTGGTAGATTACTTTAGTGGAAAGGATCATGCTATCTTATATATTATGATGTTAATAAAAGATACAATCTCCTTATATTTTCAAATGATGGTTCTCGAAACATTAATGGGGAAAAATTATATAGTTAAAATGAGCGTTAATCTATATATCCACATAAGGATTAAATAGGTTAAAAATGAAAATGTACGTATCTAGAAGAAGGTGAGAAATGTTCTTGAGTTATAACTTGAATATTATGGAGTAATAAAGTTCAAAAATCATTTTTTGTCCCTTCCATACAAGTTTTAAATATGTATTTGTTAGTTGAAACTCATAGATCATCATTTTGTATTCATCCTTGAAGAATAAAGACGCATAGATATTTAAATGTTTATTTATGAAGGGATAGTATGGATAGAGATATTACAATGTTTGAATGACCAATTTCCTGGAGGCCTTCATTTTTATTGATTTTTGATAATACACCTTTCAAGGGGTGAGGTGGAACCCTTACAAGGCCCATAGGAATAAGTACTACATGGCCCATAGGCCTTAGAGGAATTCATTTCCTTTAGGATTCAGACATTACATAAAACCTGGAATAACTACTTGGAACTGCACCTTCCCCAACATCTTCATCGTGATATCATCTCTCCACCTTTGTTTGACGGTTTAGCTAGGCTTTCTTGTGCATGCACATGCTAGTCCTGATGGCAGGTTCCATAACCTATCATTATTGCAATCTGTTTAGCATCTCCTATGGTGAAAGCTACTTTATGATCCTCTTTCTAGAGCTTTTTTCCTTTAAGTTTTTCTTGTTTTCATCAGCACTTAAGGTGGCCAGAAGGCCTTAAGGTGGACCAAAGGCCTTGAGGTGGCTTGAAGGCCTTACTGACCTGAAGGTCTTGGTGGCTTGAAGAACTTAAAGGACTCGGGGACCAAATCGATGGTTCGAAGGCCCGAATTGGTGAATAGTCATGGCTGCTACAGTTCAGAAGAGTACCTGCTACATTTCCTACTACAGTACTACTACAGTTCCCGCTATAGTTCCTGCTACAGTTCCATTATTGATGGTTTATCTCTAGACCAGCTTTCTCATATATATATCAAGGAAGGGGTAAGGTTATATGGATTACTGTATTCCACTGTATACAATTGGTATTTGAGGAAAACCTAAAAGTTATTGAGAAGTCTTTTGTAGGCTCTATATATAGAATTCATTTTGAGTATGGTGTATCATCCTTTGATAGATGGTCCATCTGAGAGAACTATTCAAAATCTTGATGAACTGTTGAGATATTTCTCTATGGAATTCAATGGTGGTTGAGGCTAACACCTTCCTTTGGTGTAATTAATGTACAACAATAACTTTTACTACATCAATTAAATTTATCCTTAAAATTTTCTCTATGGTAGAAAGATCAAAACTCCAATGTGTTGGAATAAAATGGAAAATAAAGATATTGGGATACGACTATGATAATGAAATGGTAGAAAATGTTAGATCCATTTAATAACATTGAAAGGATTCATAGAGTTGACAAAAGAGTTTTGATGACAATCATATGAAATATTTGGAGTTTTGATGTTGGTGAAAATGTATTACTATGAAGTGAGTGATTATATTTACAAATATGTAAAATCTGAGCATCAGTTATATCACTCCTTTCAAAATTAATTATTCTTTCAGGATTGAAGCTTCTCATTTGGTTCTTCTACTGAATCTCTATCATGTTCATGATGTTTTCCATGTGTCTCTACTAAAGAAATATATAAATGATCCTTCACATATACTAAAATTTGATTCCATACAACTATAGTAAGATATCTTTGATGAGTAACATCTTGTGGAGATTCTATATCATAGAGAGATAGTTATACTAAACAAAACTACTCACATTGTCAATTTTTTGTGGTAAAACCACCAATTTGACAAAGAAATGTGGGAACCTGATGATATTATGAAATAGAAATGTCCTCATTTTTTTATCAAAGTGAATAATTTATACTGGAATTTTTTTCAATGGGGGTAAAATGTTACTCCTTAAGATTTTATTAAATATCTTTTTTGAATAAATTTATTTCTTTGACATCTTTAATTTCACACAAAAATAAGTCTAAATGAACCATGATTTAATTTTAAATTGTTATTATTATAAGTTATCCCCAACCATTTAATTGATGGGTATAAATAGTGGTAACAAAATTACAAAAACTTATGAACAAAACATTTATAATATCAATTCATTAGTTATTAATTAATTAGAGATGAAAATAAAAATCATTTCAAAATAATGGATATATTTCTCTGAAAAACTATTTTTATGCCAACAATTTATTTAATTCCTGATAAATTATATTTATGACTATAGGTTAATGATATTAATGAAATTTATATAAAACATATTTCGTTAAATGATTTTGATAATCATTTATTATTTTCCTTGGAATGGGATAAAAATAAATCCGTTTAAATGCTCAAAAACAGTATAAAAATGATTTTTATCACGTTTAGTGAAATTAAATTAAAATTGAATTATTCCACATTTAATTATTGAATTTTATAAAATTAATTACATAATTATAATCATGAGGTTAATTTTTTTGAAATATGTCTCTTTTATTCTTTCAATATGAATAGTACCTGTGGTAAAATTAATCACTATAGTAAAGGATAAATTTGGTTAATCTAGTTTAAAACTATGTCATAAGGCCCTAATGTTTTCATAATAGTTCTTATAAAATGGATTTAATTCAAACATTATCACCTCATTCTTGATATTTATTTGTTTAATGGATACTTTTCCAGGAAAATGACATCTATAATATTTAAAACAAAGAATGTTACAAAGTGTCACTATCTTAGTTCTAAATATCTTTTACATTTTAAAATAAGAACCAAAAATTCGTGAATGAATCCTAAAAGTATATTTTATTTTAATTTATTTATTTTAATTTTAATAATTTATTTCTAATTTTGGTAATCATATAAAAACCATAGATTCTTATGAAACACTGATACACTACTTCTCCAATTATTAAAAAAATATACTAAATGAATTTAAAAAAATTAAAAGTAATATAATTCAAAAGAGTTAATGTTTTAAAAAAATTTAGATTTAATTTAATAACACATATTATGTAATATAATATTATTCTAATCCCATCCTTTTCTTTATGTATTTTATGTCAAATTAAATAAATATAGTCAAAATTTAAATTAATGATATATTATCAATATAAAATTTTATTAAATTACTTAAAAATCATAAAAATATTAATATAGGACATAGGGGATAATATATTGTCTAAAAGGTCTTCCCATATCCATTTATATTCCATTTATAATTTTTTTATTAAGAATGACATTATCATAATTTAAACTTTTATGAAATTCCCAGTGTCTCCTCTCCCTCCCTTATGAAATGAAACCCCTTCTTTCCATTCTTCACACCACTATAAGCCTTCTATATCTACTATTAGTTAATAAATTGTCTTTTCAACATCCTTTTACATGTTTTTTGGTGTTTATATCCCCTAATCACCAACCCTATGTTCCTTACGAAAGGATCTAAATGAGGTCTCCTGAAAGAGAGGTAGATGTCTTAACCAAACTCTTTCAATTTATTTATTATTCCCATCCCACTAAATATATAATATTTTTAATAAAATAATTAATTCAGTATCATAAATATTCCTAAATTTTATAATAATTATTCAACTACCATTATCCAACCTCATTCCATCAAATGGAATGTGAAATAATTGTTTGATCGTAGTTAAAACATACCGTCTATAAGTTACAGAACAATTTAGTTTCAATAAATATTCTCATAAATGGATATTATGATGATTTTAAAGTTTATATATTATATTTATGAATTAATTATTATTCAAGAATAATAATATCACATTTACCTTATTACCTTCCAAACTAACAGTAGAAGACAACGTCCCTCGTGTATCTGTGTGGACTACCACCTCCATGAAACGACATGATTAATTTTTTATTTATATTTTTCATGGGCGTTAATGAGGATGGACATAATTAATATATATTATTTATATTATAAATTAATTATTTTTTCAAATGATGAATTATTATTTACCTATATTTCATTCAATCTGTTGAAAAATGAAAACAGCGTTTATGCATACGAATGACCTACTATATGCATGAACATTGTAATTCATTTTCAATACATGCTATTATTTATGACTCTAAATATATATATATATTTAATTAATATGATATAATAATAATTTATTTGATAATTTTAGGGAATTAGAATTAATTCTAATTTATTATATAGGAAGATAAAATGCTTCTGAAGCAAATGGAACTCAAGGTATGGTTTTTTTCTCACTTTTATTTATGTGGGAAACATGCCTCACACACCACTTGTTTATTTTGAATGGTGTATATACTACCCATGAGTGTCTTTCATAATTATTGTTATGGAAATTAATTTTTTTTTTAAATATCCATATAGGTTTATATATTTCATAGGACTTTTGATTCAAAATACACCAAAGTGGAAATGGTTTTATGTTACAATCTCCTTGATTATAATGATTGTTTATTATTAAGATTATGATAATAAAATATTATGTTATACCTATCAAGAAGCTTATTAAATTTATTATCATATGGTTATTTATTTAAAATACATCATTTCCTTTAATTTTCCTCAACTTATGTTCTCAAGTGACTGAAAATATGTTTTTAAGGAAAAATGACTTTGTTTCTCTCTTTAGAAAAAGAACCCTTTTCCTCCAAATCCAAGTTTTCAAAAAATGTTTAAAATAATGTTTTTAATATTCCCATATTAATTTTTAATGTCATTTTTAAACATGTTTTAATTTTTATAGATGATTCAAAATTAATATTATTTTTTATATTCCGAATGGGGTACTTTAGGATTTTTTACAAAATTTTAAAAAGAATGTTTTATTTAATCTTATTAGGTATGATGAGAATTTTCCACCTTGATGAACACTCAATGCTTTGAATATTCATTTAAAAGGTTACTTGGTTAATTAAAAAGAAATTATTTTCAATAATATTTGATGAATGTTTTGATTTTGAATATGTGATTCTAAAATGAAAAGGTTATTTCATCAATAAATTATCTATGTGATCATTCAAAATAATTTTTATTCCACGATGACATCCTTTGATGTTACTTAAGTCTTACTGGGATTACTATCTATTGATTCCATCATTTTTATTCCTATTGATTGTTTATTTTTATGATGAAACAATATATAATAAATCCATTTCTTATTCTTAGGTTATTTTATGATGAAATGTTTATAAAAACAATTTATTTTCATGAGTTATGGTATGAAGAATTGTTTTTGGTCTTGCAGAACACATATGTTTTATTTTCATTATGTAATGTTTGGGAACTATATTTCCCCCTAATTCATTGGATAATGATTCATGTTTTGTGAGAACAAAGGGTAAATGGGTGGTAATTATAATCCTAAAAGAGGGTACATATGAGGTTATCTCGTGGATGAAGTAAGTAGAAGGGTGGTCAGCTCAACCCTAAGATATTATGAATGTATTGGTGGGTAAACATGAAATAAGTTTTTATATACTTATGTCTATGCCACAATTCCAAGTCATATGAAATATCTATTCTCTGACTACTCATTTTTTATTCCTTTATTATTCATGTCTTATGAACTTCCATGATTTATTACATGACTCGATATTATGATCAATGATATAGATGGAATGGGTTTAAAATGTTATACTAATGTTCTCATACCCTTATGATCATATTATGCTTATGTGATCATAAATATCTCCCTTTTTTACCATTACTAACCATTCAAGATCATGTTTTCTTATGTTTACTTTTACCAAGTTATAATGAATTTTATTATGTACGATATGCCTAAGAAGGGTTCTTTAAATGAAAAATTTTGTGGGAGACGATGTTGTTCACTTATTATGAATACATGTTTCTAATGGCCCAAACCTATGAAATAATAGCATGGATCATAGTGTTATATAAAAAGTATTTATCTAATAATATATGATATTTAAGTGTGGAAAGTATGTGGTTCTAAATTACATATGGGGAGAGAGGAGTCACTTCCATAAAGATGGAATAAAATAAATGAATTTACTAGTATGAAATTTTGAAAAAAATAAATGTGTTATATTGAATTAATTTTATCATGACTTGGTTAATCACTAAGGTAAAATATATATAATATTAACAATCATGTAAATGATAAAATAAAAAATATTTATGTATGAATATAAAAATTCCTCAAAAAGAATTATTAATTAAAATATTATATTTTTTAAAATTGATTATGGATACAACCATAGAACTAAATTTTTCTCTAGACCTTATGTGAACAATTTCTATTATCAAGGTATTCATATATATATTTTAGGTAAACTTATCTAACTAGATATAATGAGGAGTATCCATCACTAGACTTCATTTTAATTGGATTTATGTTTTGAGGGAATATATGTATAGGATTTCATGATTGGTTAGTCCACTAAATAGATCAATGAGATGATAGAAAATATAATTGAAAATACCGACCTTTCTTAATAATTTATATTAATTAGAAAGACACCCTTCATGGTTATGAGAAGGGAAATATAGATCATTTCCACTATAATATCCTCACAATAGGAAAATATGAATCATATTGGTGAGGGATATTATTATTTGATAAAATAGTGGGAGAATTATAAAAAAATTATTACAAAACATTTTGGTAATCACGATAAAGTTAAAAAATGTATATTTTTTGTTTTTTAAAATAGAAGATAACGCGACTCTATTATTATTATTTTGATCTATTTTGGAGAAATACAATATCCTCACTAAAAAAAGTTGCTGGAGTGGTACATGAAATTTTGTATCATACAATTCCAACAGTGGGTTTTTTGCTAGAGTCACTTTTTCGTAGAAATCCATATAAATAAGAAATTGTATAGAACCTCTTATTCTACCCAGGACACTTGAACGATGCACTGTATATCAGAATTCCTTATGCTATAATCTATACATAGTGGGATATAAAAGCTATATAATTACATTTATTCATACTCCATTGTGTCACATATATGTGATCATTATTAGTATAAGGATATAAAAGATCTATATAATACCTCCAAGGAATTATTCACAAGAAATAGTAGAGAGAGATGTAGTTAAGATGATTTTTTTACACTGAGTGTCTTGAAATATTGGGATTTAAGCCCCTAATAATTCTCACATAGAAAATGTTCATTCTACACTTCATTATATATACTCAAATTTTATTGTGAATTATTATATAAATAATATAGATAACTCAATTCCAAAACTCCTTATTTTGATTATCTAAGATGATAGAGACATGAAGCATGATAAAACTAGAGTCCTTAGGGTGAATAAAATGAATGGAAAGGAAAATATCATAAAGACTACATCTATTTATAATTATTTTAGTCATGAACTTAATATGAATAGGCAGATATAGAGGCAAGAGATAGATTATGGTATAAATTGTTTTATATGTTTCTATAAATTCCACTAAAAGAAGAACTGAACCACGATAAAGAAGAATAAAACGATTCAGTTGTGTTAATTATCAAGTACAATATTTACATTTCTTCTAACTATAAATCATGTATAACTTATAGTGATATTATCTAAATCCAATTTTTGACAACTATTATATTTTATAAGGTTACATAAGATGAGGTTGACCTATGGGCTATAATGGAGCTCTACTGTTAACCCTTGATATTGGAGACTACTATAATTCCTAACAAATATGATTGATTCAGGATATATAGAATTGTTATTACACAAAAAGTGTTACAAAGAATATGATATCCATTTCTTGTTTAGGAATTTATAATCATTTATTCATGTTTGGGAATAAAAATAATACTTCGGTAAAGATAGTATTTTTTATGGTATTAAACACATTAATAATGGTCTATTCATACAAAAATATTAAAATAAGGTGTTGGAAATTGATAACCAATCAAATTACCATGACATATTTCACACCATGTTATGGAATAATATTCTTAATCATGTAAATGATAATCATTTGAAAAAGGTATGTTAAGATGATTATTTAGATTCATCTTAACAAAAACTGAATTGCATGGGTCGTGATTGTTTATAAGTGAAAATGGCAATGTAACCCTTTTGTAAAAAGGGTGAAAGGGACACATATCTTCAAAAATGGTTTATACAGACATGTTTAGATTTTTCCAATAGTATATAAGGGTTTCTACTCATAATACATTATTTTTAATGACAACATAGATATGGATATGTATAATTTATGAGGTATTAGTATAAATTATTTATTAAATATGGGTAACTCAGGAATGAAGTTGAAAATTAGTTGATTGAGAAATACTTTTTTTATTGTAATCAAGGAATATTTGCTTATCCCCTCCATAAAAACAAACCCTCAATGGGGAGAAAATAATTTCTGACAGTGGAATCCCCAAATGCAATGGTGTGGCAGTCTAGAGGATGTGATCCCAAATCATTGAAAATGATTAACCCTTCCCTTGAACGTCCGAATCTTGCAAAGACATCCACAACAAAATTAGTATCCCTCAAACTGTGATGTATGTTTTGTCCCGAGGGAGATTCCATAACACATATTCCGATCAAGGATGAGAATATATTAACCAAGAGTTCTTCCACTATATATGGTATTTTGGGATAATTTTTTTACACATTTATTCTTATAAACCAATGAGAAACAAAGTTAGTGAAAAAAGAAATCACAAAATTTTGGCCAAGTTGAGGTTGATGATGAGTCATATAGATCATCCATTAAAATTTTAGGTATATGCCTTAAAAGATATAAAACTCTCACTAAACCAAGTTCCAACAAAATAAAAAAATTGAATTCTCTACAAGTTAATGTACATAATGAAATATTTATTGTCCAAATTATGTGTTTGGGGTTGTGAGGTGTTAATTAAGGATTACTTTGGAAACAAACTAGCACCAAAGGGAAAAACTGTATCTTTATGAGACATCCATAGAAAATAAGGGGACATTACATGTAGGAATACACTAATAGAAAGGAAATAATTGTTCTAAAATTTATGTTCCATGATAATTATACCATATCTTAAAGTGATATAGATATATTAACTCCAAGGAAGTTAATGCTCAATATATATAAGAGTTAAAAAAATGAAAAATTCCACATGGATCCATGGAAGGGGTTGTTTTAAAGATATAAGTACTGCATAGGAGAGATATAGAGGTTAAATAACTAGAGAGATTTGGTTTTCTAGATATTAAGGATGGTGACTAATTATTTGATTATAAATTGAACCACTTAACTATAAGAAAGAAACTGATACCTTAGATTTCATAAGGTGTTAAGAACACAAGAATTCTAATATAGATTCCATGTATTATAAAAAATATAGGTTTTAATATATCCTTAAATTGATGTAATGTCAATTAGGTTAAAATGTTTATTAAAAAAGAAACTAGTCAGGGATTCTATAGTTAGTACATATAATGTATCACTGGTTGTTAAAGGTTTTAGGAAACTCAAATGAATTGAACATGAAGAAACTTTTTCAAAACTTTAAATGCTAAAATATATCACAATTATACTTTTTATAAAATCTTACCATGACTATGAGATATGAAAAGTGGATGACAAAATAAATTTACTTAATGGGAACCATATTTTTAATTTCTATATAATACCACCTAAAATTTTTAAAACTCTATATAATTATAATATGTTTTATAAGTAATAGAGTTACACTTATTGATTGAATAAATCATCTAGGTCATGGTAAATTCATTTTGATAAAGATATATAGTAATTTGGTTTCATTAAGAATTAATGTGAGCCTTATGTATATAATTAGTTTAGTAGGAGTGATTTTTAATTCCTAGTAGTATATATGGATGATATATTGATTATTGGATAAATAATTATAGTTTTATATTTTCTTAAGAAAGTATTGAACTATTTATTCTCCAGGAAATAATTATGAGAATAAACCAACATTCCATTGATCAATATCATTCATGATTAATACAAGAGGCTATTTGGACTTATTCATGGTATATATACTAAATTGATACCAAATAAATTTAGTGTGTAACAATCTCAATGTGGCTTTTTAAGAGTGCCACATCGAATAAATCTCTCTAAGAAAACATGTCATCAGACACTTGTGGAGAGAAATACAATGAGTAGAATCCCATATGATTCTATGTGAGTTTCTATCTTCTATTTCATGTTGTGAACCAGGAATGATGTTTCCTATGGATTGAGCATGGTGGGAAAATATCATGCAGACATAGGATACCACCATTGAATGGAAGTTAAGACTATCTGTAGTGTCCCGGATTTTTCCATGTATTTTTTTTAAAATTATATGGGAATTAATTCGAGACCAGGATCTGAGGCGGCGTGCGGTTTCGAGGCCCGGTGATCCCGGAACAAATGTTTTAATTTAATTTAATAATTAAATAAACACGTGCATGCGGTTTTCCTGAAAAAGTGGAATAACTCCTAAAGGGGTGCTTGGATAAAAATCTGAGGGCACCATTGCGTTCAGAACAATGTTTTTACCTTAGGCGAGGCCTAACATCGGCCGGTGCAGGTCGGTAGTAAAATATGGTTTTTGGACACAACCGTAATAAAATATTTAATTAAAATATTTTATTTAAATATTTGTTACAGTGAAATCCCTTATCATTTTAAATGGAGATTTAAAAGGGGATCAGGGTTACAATTTCCATAACCATGAAACCCTTGGCGGCTCTGGAGGCTCTGGAGGAAACCTCCCAATGCGGCGACGACGACGCAGCGACCAGATCATCACCGATGAACACCACAAAATCTAGGAAGGATGTTTGTCTTGATTTTTCCTTCGGCAATTTTTCATTTCCATGACGAACGCGGAATAATCCACGAACAGATTAGACCGCGGGTCGATTGTTCTGATGGTATGGGTTCATGCAGGGATTTAAGGCTTTTATTCTTGAGATTGTTTTGGTTTTCAATCTAATGGTGGAAAACCTGGATTGTCACGAACAATGATAGAGGTTCGCCCCTTTTGTTGATTCTTGTTTTTCCCCCTCGCGTTCATCGCTGAGTTCTATGAGTTCTTGGAGGAAATAAATCGTTTCACATTTATTTGTTGACACAACCATCCAAAATCAAAGATCCAACGTCATGGCGACCTAGCGGAGGTGCGACGGTGACAGCGGCGGATGAATCGATGTGGTTCGGAAGTTCCCGTTCTTTGAGCATTTCATGCGGACGGATCATGATTTGTTTTCAAGACCGATCGGAAGCCCGAAACTGATGGGATCAGTTTCGTTGGGGCAGGATGACCCCAAATCTGGAGTTTCGTGATGATCAGAAGGTTGGATCAAGATTTGGAGCAATAGTCGAGGCGCGCGGAGGAAGATGACGCTTCTGTAAATTTCCCAAATACACGGCGTGTAGTATGGGCTACATGGAATGTGTTCGTCGGTGGGATTACATAACATGTACTCTGGGAGTACACGTAAATGGGTAGGATACCCGTCCAAGGACACGCAGTGTATACCCCTCCCCGGCCAGACTCGTCCAGATACACGGGGTAACCTGTGTACTGATACACGGGCAAGAAACACAGACACGGGAAGTGGCCGTGTACGGGCACATGGCCAGCGTACACAGAGCGAGCCCAGGTGCTCAGACACGGCGTGTGATTCTTCTACATTCTGTGTAGTTTCTTTTTGTCCGGCAAGACGAATGACACGGGCCGGTTTCACGGGCAGTACTCGGGGTCAAGGAACACGACGTGTACCTTTTCTACACGTAGTGTAGTTTGGTTTTACATGGCTTGAACGAATGACATGGGACGTTTACATGGGCAGTACCCGGTGTGAAGGAACACGGCGTGTAACAAAACTACACGTCGTGTAACCTTTTCTTGTTTACTTGAGGCACTTTTCTTCTGTGACTTGGACTAGTTCTCTTAGGGTCCGTACCCCTGGTCGTTTCCTGAAGGTTCTGGTATCATTTCCTTTACACAAGAGTATGATCCCTTCCGCAGAACACCCTGAATAGAGTTGTTGTAATCCCCTCTGTGAGACATAGAGCCAGATCCTCTATTCATTCCTGGAACCCTAGGTAGAGTTCTTGGTATCGATGTGACCAACTTTACCCGGGCACCGATCCTCTACTTAGCGGAATATCTCAGACTGAGTTGTCAGAATCACACCATGACTTCGTTGTGATCCTCATCTGAGCATCATGTTCTCAATGTACTTGTGGAGTGTGTTCTCTCGGAACAAGTACTCCATACCTCTCTCTTCAGACTTAGGAGTGTGTTCTCTTGGTTGTATTCTTAGTGGAATCTTCGAGCTGGATCCTAGTGGTGGTATTCGCGATGGTCGATTGTGCATGAGTATATATGGATATTCTTTTGGTATGTTCTTTAGACATATACTGTGTGGAGATGATTGTATCTTTCCTTTGTGGTATTTTCCTTGTTGTATTTCCTTTGTGGTTTTGGGGTGTCCTACTAGGTATTATTATACTCACCCTTGCATGGGATTTTCCCGCACGCGTCGTGTCTTGTGCAGACGAGAGACCCTTTGACAGTATTCTAGGAGGACCAGGACCGAACGATACTCAGTGAGATCCGGCAGGCTGAGGTGTGTTCCTATGGCTACAGAATACATTCCCATCACCTTTCTTATAGTTTGTACTTTGTTACAGACTTTCTTTTTGGTGGGCGTGTACTTTTGGCCCAGGGTTTTACACTTACTGTACTATACATTCCTATCGTACTTTGTTGGTTGGGTTTTAGTGTATGCTTGCATCCTTTCCATTTTTAGTAGTTTTTAATTTGCAACTTTGTGGGCTTGGAGATGTGTGTCCGTGTGTACAGGTTCATAGGCAATGCCTCCCATGTTAGTAGCATGCCTACTCAGTGATAGTCACCAGTCCCTGGCCAATTGGAGGGGGGCTTGGGGAGTTGCGGCTCAGGCCCCACTGGGACGGGTCGTGATAGAGTGGTATCAGAGGTTTTCGGTTCTACCATAGGACCGAGAGTCAGTTAGTTGTTTTGGGGAAACAGTGTTAAGTGTTTTGAGTTCATCTTTTAGGCCAGGGACCCTAGTGTTGTTGCAGGTGGCCGACGTATCCATACACCAGGACTCTGATAACTTTCTTTTCGACTCGGAACATGAGAACACTAGTTACAGTGAAAATAATGGTACATGCATCATATAAGAAGGGGTTGTGGTTTCCATGTCCTTTTTGAGTCAGCTCTCCAGATATACTCACTGAATGAGATACAAATTGTTTTCTTACAGGATGCCTCTGCGACGCGCACCCTCTAGGATCCAGCAGCTTGATCACGAGGATGACCCCCTCAGTGATGAGGCTTCGATACAGGGACCAGATCCCCTAGTTTTACCCACAAGTGGTGTGCCAGTTATCCCGCCACCTGTGGAGAAGTGTTTAGTTCCTGCTGTACCAGTGGAGGAGGGGTGTGTAGAGACCCGAAGCTTGATGTACATGGACATTACATTACTTTTGCGGAATACTTAGTACATAACAAAAACACACACACAAGGACCGTAATAGTTTAGTGTCTTTGGAAACTCGAAATATAATCTTCTAATCATGGAGAAAGATCTTCAACATCTCCCATAAAGATCTTCCTTTTTTTACCAAAAACCTTTCTTTATATCCTGGGGAAAATAAAACATAAAAGGGTGAGCTCAAATGCTCAGTAATGGTAAACAAAATAAATATCAATCACATCATATTCATAAGAACATAACATTTTTGAATTCTTAACCTGCAAAAGAGATCATAATATCATAACATGGGATAAATCACAGTAGTGAAATGTAATCCCAATAATCATAAATTAAAACATGAAACATTGTGGCATACACACATAATCATAAATAATCATTTCTTATTAGTCAAGACTCATTGCCAAGACTATCTTAGTGGACAAAGTCCATTTCTGAACCGAGTTCACTCCTCGTTTCAGTCCTATTTCACTGAACTGGTTTAACCTACTGTTCCGGCCATGTCTATATCATGAGATATAAAATCTTTACCCAATGCATTGGAGAGAGATATAGGTCCCACCCATCTCATAATGATACCCTTATTATGTGTGCCACAAATCATAAATCATACTCATTGCATAACCCATGTAATAAAAATGGGATTCTTAAAAATCATGACATCATAAAAAAATTCATATAAGATAAAGGAATTCATAAAAATAATTCCATCACAACATAATCAAATCAATGTAATAATAGGGATAGAAACAGAACCCTATATTATCATAGATGGAAAATAATTTTGATAAAACAATTGAACTCCATTCTTGAGGAAAATATCCTTTCTACTTCAAAAACACTTTTCCTTTCTTAACATGTCATAAAATTCTAAACTAAAAGAATTTGATTAAAAATAAACATGAAAACTTGTAAAGGAAGCTTCTTGGAAATAATTTTTTAAAAATACATTCATGCCGTATAAGTTAAAAAAACATTCTTCTCCTACTTTTGTCGGAAAAGTCAAAAAGTACCTCGTACGAAAAACGACAAAAGATTCTTTTCATATCTTTTACTAAAAACTCACCGAAGGCTAAAATTGGATATAAGAAATTGTAGAAGTATATAAATATTACATATTGAGGAAACATGGATGTGGATGATAAATATTCCCCAGTAAATTCTGAAATATAAACAATCTCAGATAAAAATGAGATTGCAAGATTTTCCATTACCTTAGGTCCGATTTGCTTCGTAAGTATCCGAACCTCCTGTATAATGATTTAAATAATGTCATTGACTTATTCCAGAATCATACTCATTGTTATGATATCGTATATTGTTCACTTATGACTTTACATTACCCGTTCTTTTGTAAATTCCATGTTAAAGAGCGTTTTGGGTAAAATCGTTTCATTTGTCGTCCGTGTTTTGACTTGTAATTATTCATATGATTACTTAGATCATGATTACTTAATTCCAGAATGTAAAACATGATTTATATATAATATATATTCATAATATACATATATATAATATATTAGTAAATGGAAAGAAATACACCGTTCATGGAGACTGTAGGCCGTACGTACGCATGAACGTTGTTTTTGTTTCCTTATTGAGTTGAATGGAATTAAGTAGATGAAATACATATATATATACACATAAATACAGTATCATTATTATTTCATATATTTCATGATTACTTATTATATATACTTTATAATCATTCATGAATGGTTAACATGGAGAATGAATCTCATCGCGTCCTGGAGACGGTAGTCCGTACGTACGCACAAGCGATGATATCGTTCTCATTATCATGGAATTTTATTGGAGTGTACGTATACTATTTAAGAATCAATATCACTTTACAATAATCATATATAGTTATTATGTACACCATTATACCCATCCATGTAAGGTGGTGGTGGAAAATAGATTACACCACAGCCTGGAGACGGTATTACGTACGTACGCACGCGCGGTGATTCCATTTTCCGTAGGATGGATAGATGGTGAAATAGGGTTGTTTCATAATTATAATAACATATTAGTATATTAGTGATACTGATTTTATTACTTCATAATGAAACAAACTAATAAGAAGAAGTGGAAGAAGAAATAAAGTTGAATGAATTGGTAATGGACATTACATCTTATTTGAAGTGCCTCTTTGAGTCCTCCTCTTAGGGAACTAAAATTGGTCTTTGAAGAGGACCAGGACCTATAGGATGTTTCTATGGAAGTGGAGAAGAGAATTTGGCAGGGTTTGGCCGAGCTTGAAGGCTCAATGTGGTGTGAGGAAGAGAGGGAGGAGGTTCCCTTTTATAAGGGAGGAGAGGGGCACCTTTGGAATAACTAAAAATATTATTTTATTATAAAGCCAAATTCGGTTTTAAATAGCTCCAAATTGATTTATTTCGAAGCTAAGGTGGGGATGGGTCGAAATAATCTCATCCAATAGAATTTAGACAAGTTTAGGTTCCTATTTTAACCTTATCATTTAGATTTAACATTAAGTTAGATAATTTTACTTTTACCGTGTCTTTTTGTGTTATTACAATATAAGATTAATAAACTTACTATAACAAGCCAAACGAACCCCTAGTTGTTTATTATTAATATATATAACCTTATCTAAGTCATTTTTCCGAATCATAGATTTTTAGAAATAAAATAACAATTAATAATATAATATTTGATTTAAAAACTATTTTATGTCAATTTTGACACTATTTATTAATTGATTTTTGTGAAACTCATAACAGAATTATTTATTCGAAAAAATTTAATTAAATAAATACTAACAAGTCATATTAACCTATAAAATTATTTGAATTCATAAAAAGTCTCAAATTACATTTATTTGGGTATTTATAACATAAATTATGTCAATATTTCATTAATAAGATATTTACTGCGTCATCGTTGTGTCATAAATAAATTAAATAATTTTATGTCTAATAATTACAAATAAAATACCATTATTTAGGAAATCTTTTTATCTTTCTAATGAATATATATAGTCGAATTTATCTTATGCATAACCCTATATTAAAAATTATCTACTTATTAAACATTGATTTTAACTATTTTAACCCTTCTTTAAATAAATTAATAATAAATGACCAAATCTAATCCAAGTGGTCCTAAATGGTCATAGTTTATTCCTAAGGTTGTTTTTAGTCTAATTACACTTATCCAATAGAGTTAGGACATGTGTTAGGGTAATAATAATATCATTTTTACCCTTAACTACCCTATTTACTTTTAACCGTGGTAAAAAAAGTAAAAAGTTACTATTCACCAAAAATTATTTTCATCTCATTGAACCACATTTTAGTCCTTGATATTAACCGTGTCTCTCGGATTTTCGAAATTCTACTCACAGAAGCGGTAAAATTAATTTTTTTGAAAAATTCAGTTTTTTTAACTATCACTTAGTGGTTTCACTATTAATCAAAAAATGAAAGTTTCCAGAAAAATAACAAAAATTAGGCCTAAGATATATTTGATATTATGAATTCAAAAATGTTGTTTATTTTACCAAATTCAAAACATATCATTTACATTAACTAATTTAAAAATTAATTCCCGTCATCAAAACAAATAGCGTGTTTTTAAAAGATAATGACTATCAAAAGATTGACACTTGTTTATGTCTGGTTTAAATGTGAAATTACATCCAATGAACAACATTGTATTAAATTGTAAAAATATATTCAAAATATACATTAAAACCACTCAAATTAATAATTTGTCACTATGAATTATTTCGATTAAAAAAGTTGTTTTTAATTAAAATTTAGTAATTTTCACTGTTCATCAGAATATGAAAGTTATCCGAAAAGTACCAAAATTTCACCCTAAGCTAATTTCGATATTCCGAAACCAAAAATGAAGTCCATTTTGAAAAATAAAATTTAAAAAATTTCAAAAAGTGGTTATTACTATTCATAACGGCTAGTTCTAATAATATTTTAATAGCATATCGTTGTTTAGTGAAACTCGGTATTGCGTACTACACACGCTATCGAGGAAGGTCGTGATTGCGTGTAATGAAAGGCAATTCAAGGATGCGTGTTGTGCAAGATCCTTTTTGTGTAGCGTACAACACAATACATTAATGAAATTAAGAATATTTTTCATAAAATCTCGGGGTGTTACATTCTACCCTCCTTAAAATGAATTTCGCCCTGGAAATTCGTCGGGGTTATAAATGGTTTACTACTCGAAAGTTTCTTTAATAGAAACCCACATCGTAAAAAGGAATACAAAAACCAATCTTTAAAAACAAAAGTATTAAACGTAACGGTTACCCAAATAAACTATTCACTGGGTTTCCACATAGGTGAAAATATGGATATGGAAGAGAAATCTAACCATCATGTTCTGATGGAGAGTGGTAGAGAACATGGTTATGGAAAATCCAGAAAATCACAAAGCCATAAATTTGTGATGATCTAAGGTACCATCTGATTCATCTGATATAAGAGAACTAGGACAACATTTTTGGTTTTCAAGATCATTTCCCTAAAGTTGAGGAAATTGGAATTAAGAGAAATACTTTCGTGATTTTGGTATAGTCTCACCGTTGGACGTTCGTTGGACAATTTCCACTTCATCTCTTAAATAAATGAAGTTGAATTTGTCATTCGTGATGTGTTAGTAGATCATGTGATGGAATGATGGGTCATTCCATCTGTCTCAAAAAAAGGTTAGAAAAGTTATCAAAAAAAATACATTAGTCCATCTATAGTAAGATTAATCATATATGGTTCCCAAAATGGACTTAAACTTCATATATCATACTGCTTAATATAATAAAACTAGTTTCTACTAAACATGGACTTCCTGTAGGCTAGTGGTAGGCGATAAAGGCCAGTCACACTTCAGTTGTGGGTTCGATTCCCACAGCCTTGTCCGACGCGATGGGCTGTCGCCCATCCAGCAGGTTGTCCTTTTTCAAAAACTACATTACTATAACATCCCATCAATAATATCGAAAAAACTTCTATCCTTAAACAATAATAACTTATGTCCAACATAATCCATTCCAATCTTTAGTCTTATCCAAAATAATATTGTCTAATCTCATATTATCATGAAAACGATTACCAAAGAGTTCATACAACTAGCATGTTAATACCATTTTTGATCCCCATATATCATGAGATATGTCTTGTTGGTCACATTCCAAACATTCAAAGGCCTTAATCATTTATTCTCTTGAAAAATGAATACCCATTGAACATTAGTGAAAACATGTGTGCTGTTAAAAGTTAACTCTTTCCACATACCAAATTACTCAAAAATCTATATACTCAAACCATGATATCACTTAGTCCTTATATCAATCATGATCTCATGAATACTGTCAAAAATTTCATTTTCTCATTTTCCCTTCATTATGTGCATATCATATTTTTTTCCCAAAAATATCTCAATCACTTTCCATGGATACTGGTACCATAAAATTATTGAAAATAACAATAGACCAATTCATAAACATTCCAATATTCCACGATACTATATACAACATTATTTTGGAATCCCATTACATAAACACTTAATCATTCCACCACATCGTTGTCATATTCAACATCGCCAATAGTGATCGCATGTGACTTCCCTTTGTCCTTTGCCTTAAGTGGTTGCTCATGTCGATCATCACTAACCCTTGGATTAGGGAATTTATTAGCATAATGCCCCATTTCTTTGCACTTGAATCATTGAAGTGTTGGTGGTGCGTCCTCTACAGTTTATTCTTTATTCACATCATTAGAAACCCTTTTTCCATTACTTCGACACTCAGTTGCTCGATGACCTTCTTTTCCACACTTAAAACATTTTCTAGTCCCTTTAAGACAATCTCCACCATGCTTCTTTCCACACTTTGAGAATAAGGAAACATCCATCTTCTTTTCACCATTATTCTGAGATTTCTCCTTGAACTCCATCTTTCATTTCTTGTCAAAACTATGAGATGGATAAGTAACACCAACTTCCATTTCTACCTTGATAGCACAACGCACAATTTCTTCAGAGCTGCTAAAGTATCTTATAGCTAATGCCCATCGAAGATTTGGTTTTAAGCCACTGAAGAATCGATCAACTTTACTTTCGAGTTCGATGATAAATACAGATGCATACCTTGTAAGCCTTGTAAAATTTGCTTCATATATACCAATAGATTCATCATCCTTTTTCATTAGTTCAAGAAACTCCTTCTCCATCTTTGTTCAACGAATACGAGGGAAGAACTTATTGAATAATAAGTTCTTGAATGCATCCCATTCCATGGACTCAATTTCATCTCTTGGCCTCGTATTCTTGATAAGATTCCACCATTGATCAGCATCACCTTCCAAACGATACACTGCTAAGATGACTTTATCATGTTCAGAACATTGAAGAACTGAAAATATCTTTTCAGTAGTACTGATCCATTGTTCAGCAACAAGTGGATCAGAAGACCCACTGAAAGAAGGTGGATGTTGCCTCATGAAGGACTCAATAGAATATTGTTCCCTTCTCTGCCTATTTGGAAGTCCAGAATGAATCATAGCTTGTGTAAGTATAACAATAAGATTTTGCACTCCATCTCCCATGACATTTGTTTTTTCAGGAGGAAAATCATTTCATTGTCCATTACATTGATCAACATGGTTCTTTCGGGTTCCAGCCATCATCTAAAACCCAAAAACAATAGTCTGGGAGGCAAAAATCACGCTAGGGAAAACAATATAATAAAGGGGGAGTACCTTCAATATCTAACATCTTGGGTTACCATAATTCTAGTACTATAACCTATACATATACTTAACCTTAGGGACATCCCTATACATACCTTAGAAATAACTCTAGGGATCTCACTAAATTTCTCGCATCCTAGATTCCAAAGGTTGACTAAACCTTTCCTCTAATACCAACTATAGAGACCCGAAGCTTGACGTACTTGTACATTACATTACTTTTGCAGAATACTTATTACATAACAAAAACACACACATAAGGACCGTAATAGTTTAGTGTCTTTGGAAACTCGGAATATAATCTTCTAATCATGGAGAAAGATCTTCAACATCTCCCATAAAGATCTTCCTTTTTTTACCTAAAACATTTCTTTATATCCTGGGGAAAAGAAAACATAAAAGGTTGAGCTCAAATTCTCAGAAAGGGTAAACAAAAGAAATATCAATCACATCATATTCATAAGAACATAACATTTTGGAATTCATAACCTGTAAAAGAGATCATAATATCATAACATGGGATAAATCATAGTAGTGAAATGTAATCCCAATAATCATAACTTAAAACATGAAACTTTGTGGAATACACACATAATCATAAATAATCATTTTTTATTAGTCAAGACTCATTGCCAAGACTATCTTAGTGGACAAAGTCCATTTTTGAACCGAGTTCACTCCTCGTTTCAGTCCTGTTTCACGGAACCGGTTTAACCTGCCGTTCCAGCCATGTCTATCTCATGAGATATAAAATCTTTACCCAATGCATTGGAGGTAGATATAGGTCCCACCCATCTCATAATGATACCATTCTTATGTGTGCCAAAAAATCATAAATCATACATCATTGCATAACCCATGTAATAAAAATGGGATTCTTAAACATCATGACATCATAAAACAATTAATATAAGATAATGGAATTCATAAAAATAATTCCATCACAATATAATCAAATCAATGTAATAATAGGGATAGAAACAGAACCCTATATTATCTTAGATGGAAAATAATTTTGATAAAACACTTGAACTCCATTCTTGAAGAAAATATACTTTCTACTTCAAAAACACTTTTCCTTTCTTAACATGGAATACAATTCTAAACTAAAAGAAGTTGATTAAAAATAAACTTGAAAACTTGTAAAGGAAGCTTCTTGGAAATAATGTTTTAAAAATCCATTCATGTCGTATAAGTTAAAAAAAACATTCTTCTCCTACTTTTGTCGGAAAAGTCAAAAAGTATCTTATACGAAAAACGACCAAAGATTCCTTTCATATCTTTTACTAAAAACTAACCGAAGGGTAAAATTGGATATAAAAAATTATAGAAGGATATAAATATTACATATTGAGAAAACATGGACGTGGATGATAAATATTCCCCAGTAAATTCTGAAGTATAAACAATCTCGGATAAAAATGAGATTGTGAGATATTCCCTTACCTTAGGTCTGATTTTCTTCGTAAGTGTCCGAACATCATGTATAATGATTTAAATAATGTCATTGAATTATTCTATAATCATACTCATTGTTATGATATCATATATGGTTCACTTATTACTTTATATTACGCGTTCTTTTGTAAATTCCATGTTAAAAAGGCATTTTGGGTAAAATCGTTTCATTTGTCGTCAGAGTTTTGACTTGTAATTATTCATATGATTACATAGATCATGATTACTTAATTCCAGAATAAAAAACATTATTTATATATAATATATATTAAGAATATACATATATATAATAGATCATTAAATGGAAATAAATACACCGTTCATGGAGATGGTAGGCCATACGTAGGCATGAACGCTGTTTTCGTTTCCTTATTGAGTTGAATGGAGTTAAGTAGATGACATACATATATATACAAATAAATCCAGTATCATTATTATGTCATATATTTCATGATTACTTATTATATATACTTTATAATCATTCATGAATGGTTAACGTGGAGAATGAATCTCATCGCGTCGTGGAGACGGTAGTCCGTACGTACGCACGAGCGATGATATCGTTCTCATGATCGTGGAATTGTATTGGAGTGTATGTATACGATTTAAGAATCAATATCACTTTACAATAATCATATATAGTTATTATGTACACCATTATACCCATCCAAGTAAGGTGGTGGTGGAAAATAGATCACACCACGGCGTGGAGACGATATTCCGTACGTACGCACGCACGATGATTTCATTTTCCGTAGGGTGCATCGATGGTGAAATAGGGTTGTTTCATACTTATAATAACATATCAGTATATGAGTGATACTGATGTTATTACTTCATAATAAAACAACCTATGAAGAAGAAGTGGAAGAAGAAATAAAGTTGAAAGAATCGGTAACGGACATTACCTCTTCTTTGAAGCGCCTCTTTGAGTCCTCCTCTTAGGGAACTAAAATTGGTCTTTTAGGAAGACCAGGACCTCTAGGATGTTTCTAGGGAAGTGTAGAAGAGAAGTTTTTAGGGGTTGGAAGTGCTTGAAGGCTCAAAGTGCTGTTAGGAAGAGAGGGAGGAGGTGCCCTTTTATAAGGGAGGAGAGGGGCACCTTTGGAATAACTAAAACTATTATTTTATTATAAAGACAAATTCGGTTTTAAATAGCTCCAAATTGATTTATTTCGAATCTAAGGTGGGGATGGGTCGAAATACTCTCATCCAATATAATTTAGACAAGTTTATGTTCCTATATTCACTTTATCATTTAGATTTAACATTAAGTTAGATAATTTTACTTTTACCGTGTCTTTTTGTGTTCTTACAATATAAGGTTAATAAACTTACTATAACAAGCCAAACGAACCCCAAGTTGTTTATTATTAATATATAAAACCTTATATAAGTCATTTGGCCGAACCATAGATTTTTAGAAATAAAATAACAATTAATAATATAATATTTGTTTTAAAAACTATTTTATATCAATTTTGACACTATTTAGTAATTGATTTTTTTGAAACTCATAAAAGAATTATTAATTCAAAAAAAGTTAATTAAATCAAAAATAACATGTCATAGTAACCTATAAAATTAGTTTAATTCATAAAAAGTCTCAAATTACATTTATTTGGGTATTTATAACATCAATTATTTCAATATTTCATTAATAAGATAATTACTGCATCATCGTTGTGTCATAAATAAATTAAATAATTTAATGTCTAAAAATTAAAAATATAATACCATTATGTAGGAAATTATTTTAGCTTTCTAATGAATATTTATAGTCGAATTTATCTTATGCATAACCCTATATTAAAAATTATCTACTTATTAAACATTGATTTTAACTATTTTAACCCATCTTTAAATAAATTAATAATAAATGTCCTAATCTAATCCAAGTGGTCCTAAATGGTCATATTTTATTCCTAAGGTTGTTTTTGGTCGAATTAAACTTATCCAATAGAATTAGGACATGTGTTAGGGTAATAATAATATCATTTTTACCCTTAACTACCCTATTTACTTTTAACCGTGGTTAAAAAAAGTAAAAAGTTACTATTCACCAAAAATTATTTTCATCTCATTGAACCACATTTTAGTCCTTGATATTAACTGTGTCTCTCGGATTTTCGAAATTCTACTCACAGAAGCGGTAAAATTATGTTTTATAAAAAATTCAGTTTTTTAACTACCACTTAGTGGTTTCACTATTCATCAAAAAATGAAAGTTTCCAGAAAAATACCAAAAATTATGCCTAAGATATATTTGATATTATGAATTCAAAAATGATGTTTATTTTACCAAATTCAAAAAATATCAATTACATTAACTAATTTAAAAATTAATTCCCGTCGTCAAAACAAATAGCGTGTTTTTAAAAGATAATAACTATCAAAAGATTGACACTTGTTTATGTCTGGTTTAAATGTAAAATTACATCCAATGAACAACATTGTATTAAATTGTAAAAATATATTCTAAATATACTTTAAAACCACTCAAATTAATAATTTATCACTATGAATTATTTCGATTAAAAAAGTTGTTTTTAATTAAAATTTAGTAATTTTCACTATTCATCAGAATATGAAAGTTATCTGAAAAGTACCAAAATTTCACCCTAAGATAATTTCGATATTCCAAATCCAAAAATGAAGTCCATTTTGAAAAATAAAATTTACAAAATTTCAAAAAGTGGTTATTACTATTCATATCGGCTAGTTCTAATAATATTTTAATAGCATATCGTTGTTTAGTGAAACTCGGTATTGCATACTACACACGCTATCGAGGAATGTCGTGATTGCGTGTAATTCAAGGAAATTCAAGGATGCGTTGTGTGCAAGATCCTTTTGGTGTAACGTACAACACAAGACATTAATGAAATTAAGAATATTTTTCATAAAATCTCGGGGTGTTATAGGGCGCAGGCTGAGCGCACTCCACGACTTTCGGAGACAGAGACCCCTAAAGTTTCGAGGTGAGACTGACCCTCAGGCAGTAGTGGACTGGCTTGAGGCGGTGGCCAGAGTCTTCCATTTGGTCAGGACACCAGCAGACCAGATGGTGATCCTCGTAGTGAGCCTTCTGCAGGTCTTGGCAAGACGATGGTGGAGTTTGGTTATCCAGACTCATGACGAGGCAACACTCGCTTGGTCGGAGATTGAGCGTCTCTTCAGAGAGGAGTTTTCACCGATTACCCTGAGAGCGGTACGCATACAGGAGCTTCTTCAGCTTTATCAGGGAACCATGACGGTGGCTGACTATTCGTCGAGGTTTACCGACCTCTCACAGTACTTGATGGATATGGTTAGAGATCAGTAATTTAGAGCTCGGACTTTCGAGCAGGGCTTTCGCAAGGATATTCATGATAGCATCGTACCTATGATAATTCCTACGTATGCTGGGGTGCTCGAGCGGGCGTTGGTGGTCGAGAGCTTCTAGGAAGAGCAGAGACAGCCGACAGATGTCAGTTGTGGGCGAGCTGGAACAGAGACCTCGGCAGCAGGGAGCCGACGTCAGGGACCCATGCATGGGAGACGTTTTCATAGGAGATATCAGGACAGGGGATCTTCCGTACCGGGTTCACAGGGTGCATCCATCCATCCTCAAGATAGGCGATGAAACTCATGTGATGGAAGGGTAAATCTTTCTCAGGATTGTTCGACCCGCCGTAATACTAACACAGGAGCAGTGGATGGACCACTGAGGAAGAGGAAACGTGTGGAGCAGGTAGATCCGCAGAGGCGGCAGACGTGGTAGGGAGCTGGGAGAGCAGGTGGAGGTGGTCGGTGTTTTGATCTTTTACCACCACCACCCCTAGGTGGTCCACCCCAGGCTCAGGGAGCTGGTGGACAGAGGCAGGGACAGCTGCCTGCGGCAAAGGCTTATGACCCAGGTACTCCCAGAATGATTAGAGGTACTATCTGTGTCTTTTCTAATTTCTTTGCTGTATTGATAGAAACATCTGCTAGTCATTCCATTCTGGCTGCTTATCTTGTTAGAGACCTTGAGATTCCAGTGGAGCTGTTGACTCGACCCTTATGATTAGAAACACCGATTGGAGAAGATTCAGAGATCACACACCTCTGTAGACAGTGTGACCTGAACCTTGGAGGTGAGAGTTTCGGTTGGAACCTCTTGGTGGTAGCGTCGAGGCCTTATGATGTCATTTTGGGTATGGATTGGCTATCCACGGTTCATGCCAAGATCGACAATTTTAGGCGAAGGGTGAGGTGTGTTTAGAGTGATGGAACAAGGTTCTCTTTTGTCGGTGAAAGAGATACCCAGGAAGCGTAGAATGGACTCATGCATACGAGGGAACAATCGATTTCACAACAGTTGGCTAGCCTAGCCCTTGGTGCAGCAGATGTTATGAATTTCCAGTTTCCAGCAGTAGTGGCTGAGTACGAGGACGTCTTCCCGGAGGATGTCCCCAGGCTACCTCCCCATCGGGAGATAGATTTCTTCATTGAGTTGCAACCTAGTACGACACCGATATCAGCATCATCATATCGGATGGCTCCTGCAGAGCTTCGTGAACTGAGGGTGCGGCTGGACTACTTGCAGAAGAAGGGCTTTGTGAGACCCAGCGTTTGACCCTGGGCGGCCCCAGTGGTATTTTCCAAGAAGGAAGACGGGAGTTAAAGGCTATGTGTGGATTACCGGCGCTTGAATCATGTGACCATAAAGAACCATTATCCCCTACCGAGGATCTATGACCTCTTCAACCAGTTGAGAGGGGCATGATAGTTCTCGATGGTTGACCTACGATCATGTTATCACCTGTTATGAGTACGGGAGGAGGATGTACCAAAGACGGCTTTCAGATGTCGCTATGGTCACTATGAGTACTTGGTGATGCCCTTCGGCGTGACAAACGCCTCGGAGGTGTTCATGGGGCTCATGAACCAGATCTTTCAACCCTATCTAGACCGGTTTGTAGTGGTCTTCATCGATGATATCCTTGTGTACTATGCGTCTGAGGAGGAGCACGCGAGACACCTAAGGATGGTTCTAGACACACTCCGAGAGCACTAGTTGTATGGGAAAGTCTCTAAGTGTCAGTTCTGGTTACAAGAGGTCCACTTTCTGGGACACGTTATCTAAGAAGATGGTGTATTAGTGGACCCATCAAAGGTGGAGGCAGTGTTAGCATGAGAGCCACCCCAGAGCGTGATGGAGGTGCGGAGGTTCCTTGGGTTGGCAGGATACTATAGGAGATTAATTCTTGATTTCTCCAGGATTGAAGCACCCATGACAGCTTTGACCCGAAAGGGGCAGCCTTTCGTGTGGACCGAGAGATGCCAGCAAGCTTTCCGGTAGTTGAGACAGAGCTTGACGAGCACCCTGATATTGAGGTTATCGAAGGAGGGTGTCGAGTACATAGTGTTCTTCAATGCATGAGGAACCAGGATTGGTTGTAACATGATGTAGAGGAAAGCGGTGATTTTTTATGGCTCACGCCAGTTGAGGCCACACGAGCAGAACTATGCGGCCCATGATCTTGAGTTGGCAGCGGTAGTCGTCGCATTGAAGATGTGGCGGAACTACCTGATGGGCGTGCGGTTTACCGTCTACTATGATCACAAGTTTCTCAAGTATATCTTTTCTCAAAAGGATATAAATTTGAGACAGAGGTTATGGCTTGAGTTCCTCCATGATTACGACTTTTAGATCGTTTATACTCCTAGGAAGGGGAATGTAGTAGCGGATTCTCTAAGCAGGAAATCTAGTTCGCAGTTGCTGGATGAGGTGACAAGGTTTTTGACCTCCTTATAATTATCCTTCATGGATGGAGATGAGGGAGCTTACCATCAGTCGATGGTTGTTACCCCTCCACTCTTACAGTGAGTCAGGGAAGCACAATGTGAGGATGCTAGCTATGAGACTCTATGTGCTCAGATATCCACAGGTGATGCTGCTGATGGATATTCAGAAAGTAGGTAGCACGTTGTTCTTTTCAGAGGGTGCACGGTAGTACCAGTGATGTTGTGGGAGGAGGTTCTAAGGGAGTTCCATACATCTCCTTTGGCAGTGCATCCAGGCGTGGAAAAGATGTATCATGACCTCCGACGTCAGTTCTGGTGGCCAGGAATGAAGAAGTGTGTGGCAGAGTTTGTTTCCCGGTGCCTTACTTGTCAGAAAGTAAGGGCTCAGCACCAGGTGCTAGCGGTTTTGACTCATCCCCTTGAGGTTCCATAGTGGAATTGGTATGGGATATCCATGGACTTCGTGATGGGTCTACCATGTACGTCCAGGGGACACGATTACATCTGGGTGATTGTCGATCGACTCACCTAGTCGGCCCACTTTCTAGCCATACAGGAGCAGAGTTTAGTAGAGAGCTTGGGACGCCTCTACGTGCAGGAGATAGTCCGACTTCATGGAGTTCCATCCACAATCATCTCAGATCGTGATGATCATTTCACATCTCGGTTGTGGAAGGGATTGTAGGAATCTTTTGGGACTCAGTTACGCTTGAGCACAACGTTCCATCCCCAGATTGATGGTCAGACAGAGCGGACCATTCAGGTCCTGGAAGATATGCTTCGGGCTTGCATACTTGACTTCGGTCGTAGCATGGAGGATCACCTACCACTGGTGGAATTTGGTTATAACAACAGTTATCATTCCACTATTGGTATGGCACCATTCGAGGCTCTGTATGGGCGACCCTGCAGGTCGCCACTTTGCTGGACTGACTCGAGAGAGTCAGCACTCATAGGCCCAGAGATGGTGAGAGCTACTACAGAGAAGCTACAGGTCATCCAGGAGTGGATGAAGACTACACAGTGTCGGCAAAAGTCTTATGTTGACAGGAGGTGGAGGCCCTTGGAGTTCGAGGAGGGAGACCATATGTTCCTTCAGGTCTCACCTCGACGAGGATTGTGGAGATTTGGTCGAGGCGTCAAGCTATCTCTGAGGTTTGTTGTCCCTTTTCAGATTCTGGGTAGAGTTGGTGAGGTGGTGTATCACTTAGCTCTACCTCCTAATATGGACAGGGTACACAACGTCTTCCATGTGTCGTAGCTACGGAAGTACGTGCATGATCCATCGCATGTTATCGACTGGGGAAAGATGGACATCGATGATGGAGCGACCTTTGCTGAGTACCCAGTGGAGATCGAGGATCAACAGGAGAAGATCCATCGTGGGAGAGCTATTCCCTTGGTGTGTGTCCGGTGGTAGCACGAGAATCTCTAGGAGAGCATGTGGGAGCGGGAGGCTCAGATTCGCGTGCAGTACCTACATATTTTTGAGTAGCCTCTGTTTTGGCTTTTAGGGGATGTAGAATCCCTAAAGAGGGTGTGAGGTAATGTCCCGGATTTTTTCATGTATTATTTTAATATTATATGGGAATTAGTTTGAGACTGGGCACTGAGGCGGCGTGCGGTTCCGAGGCCCGGTGAGCCCGGAACAAATGCTTGAATTTAATTTAATAATTAAACAAATTCACACGTGTGGTTTTCCTGAAATAGTGTAATAACTCCTAAATGGTTGCTCGGATCAAAAATCTGAAGGCACCATTACGTTCAGAATAGCGTTTTTACCTTAGGCGAGGCTTATCATCAGCTGACGCAAGTCGGTAGTAAAATCAGGTTTTTGGACACAACCGTAATAAAATATTTAATTAAAATATTTTATTTAAATCTTTTTTACCTTAAAATCCCTTATCTTTTTAAATAGAGATTTCGCAGGGGATCAGGGTTACAATTTCCATATCCCTGAACCCTTGGCGGCTCTGGAGGCTCTGGAGGAAACCTCCCAATGCAGCGACGACGACGCAACGACCAGATCATCACCGACGAACGCCGCAAAAACCAGGTAGGATGTTTGTATTGATTTTTCCTTCCCCGTTTTTGATTTCCACAATGAACAAGGAATAATCCATGAATAGATTATCCCAAGGGTCGATCATTCTTGCGAGACGGGTTCATGCGGGGATTTAAGTCTTTGATTCTTGAGATTGTTTTGGTTTTCAATCTGATAGCGGCAAACCTAGATCGTCATGAACAACGATCGAGGTTCTCCCCTTTTGTTGATTCTTGTTTTCCCCCCTCACGTACTTCATTACTTTGTACGCGTTCTTGGAGGAAATTGATCGTTTCACATTCATTTGTTGACATAATGATCCGAAATCAAAGATCCAACGTCAAGACGACCTAGCGGAGGTGCGATGGCGACGACAGCGGATGAATCGATGCGGTTCGAAATTTCCCTTTCTTCGAGCGTTTCGTGCGGACAGATCGAGATTCATTTTCAAGACCGATCGGAAGCCCAAAACTGACGGGATCGGTTTCATAGGGGTAGTATGACCCCAAATCCGGAGTTTCGTGATGATCGGATGGTTGGATCAAGATCCGAATCAACAGCCGAGACCCACGAAGGAAAACGACGCTTCTGTAAATTTCCCGATTACATGGCGTATAGTATGGACTACATGGCGTGTGTTCGTCGGTGGGATTACATAACGTGTACTCCGGGAGTACACAAACATGGGAAGGGTACACGAACAATGACACGCAGTGTATACCCCTCCCTGGCCAGACCCAGCCAGATACACGGGGTAACCGGTGCATTGGTACACAGGCAGGAGACACGGACATGGGCAGAGGCCATGTACGGGCACATGGCCAGCGTACACGGAGCAAGCCCAGGTGCCCGGACACGGCGTGTGATTCTTCTGCATGCCGTGTAGTTGGTTTCTGTCTGACAAGCCAAATGACACGAGCCGGTTACACGGGCAGTACCTGGGGTCAAGGAACACGACGTGTACCTTTTCTACACGCCGTGTAGTATGGTTTTACACGGCTTGAACGAATGACCTGGGTTGTTTACACGGGCATAACCTAGGGTCAAGGAACACGGCATATAACCAAACTACATGCCATGTAACCTTTTCTTGTTGACTTGAGCCACTTGTCTTCTGTGACTTGGACTAGTTCTCTTAGGGTTCGTACCCCTTGATGTTTCCCTAAAGGTTCCGGTATCACTTCCTTTACACAGGAGTATGATCCCTTCAGCAGAACTCCCTTGTAAAGACCCGCAAATTTCAAGGAAATTTTTTTCTTAATTTTCTTTGGAATTTTACAAGAGCGCAGCTTCAGACGGCACCTGATTCCGAGGCCCGGTGTGCCCGGAATCAATTTCCGAAGTTTGGCTCGGGTACGTTCAGTGAACGGACGAGCGGGTTTTTCTATCTTTTGAACCGGTGCCCGGAATCGAATTCTGAGGGCACCGATGAAATCGCAGCGCCGGTATTTGCTTAGAAACGCCTCTTCCGGAGTTGCGTTTGCTCAGACGTGGTTTTTAAATTTTACGGCTTTAAGTCAGAAATAAAATAAAGTTTGTGCGACAACTTTATTTTATTTCACTTAAGCTGCTTGGAAGCCACTTGAAGTCACTTAAAGACGGCTTGAACTGAGTTGAACTGGATAGGATGCTATCCAGAAATATCCTACCCCTTGGTAGGATATTTGTGCGGTGGGACCCGCACGAGCCCCTCCGTTTCTTTCGCTAAGTAACGCACCCGCGAAAACCCGTCAAAGTAACTGAAAAGTCAACCGACGCGTTTTCTTTAATTCTTAACAGACCATTTAATTGGGCGGTTTATTTCGTGAATTAAATGGACTGTTTCTTCGTGAATTAAATGGGTCGTTTCTTTCGTTGAATTAATTCAACGGATTGATGGATCGTTTCTTAACCGGTTTCGTGTTGGCATGTTTATAAAATAAGACCAACATAAAAATCCTTGGAAAGGATTTGAGAGAATCTTCGTTCCTCCACCCTCTCCGCGAAGAACGCGAAGAACGCGAAGAACGCGAAGAACGCGAAGAACGCCGGCGACCGGAATTCGACGACGCACACCAAGATCTGCGACGTCGACGAGATCTACCCGCGACGTTCTTCGGCGACGCCTCTTCTTCCGCGGCCGACCCTCGTTCGGCAACAAAGGTGAGAATCAGATCTTTTCTTCTCCCTTTTTAATTTCAATATCAACGGATTTAAACTAATTAAATCCGTTGATCTTGATCCGGAGATTGGCGACGCGACGAGCGATTCCGCGACGACGCGGCGATCTCCATCTTCCGCGACGAGCAATTCCGCGACGACCCCTCGTCCGACGACGACGACAAGGTAAGGGTTGATTGGAATATTTTCCTTCCCGTGATTTATTTCTTTTAAAGTAAAGAAGCATGATCTTCGAACAATTTTAACATTTAAAATTGTTGTTGATTGTTTTATTGTTCCTCCCGTGGATTATGACTAACGCGGAGGGTGCGGGTCTAACGAACAAGACCCGGCAACCCTCCGCCGATCTCCTCTTTTTGCGCGGATTTGGCGGACGACGACGAACCGTGCGGCAAGGGCAATTTGTTGGCTCCGCAGTGAAGATCGTCCCCCGGGAGGAGCATCGGCGCAGACGGGAAAGAAATCGGGCCACCGGAGCATCTCCGGCGGCCCGCGGAAGGAGGCGGCGGCGCGGGTCGCCGGCGCGGCGGCGCCGGCGACCGGAGGCGGCGGCGCCAGGCGCGCCGCCGTGGAAATCTTCCGCCGCGGCTGAAGCCGCGGCGGCCCGGTTGCGTCCGCGTGACAGGCGGCCCCCCGCGGGGCCGCGGTTTCTCTCAAGCCGCGGGTTCAACTCCGCGGCGGCGGCAGTTCGGCCGCTCGGCCGAGGCCGAGCCGGCCGGTCCGGTCGGCCGGGCCGCGCCCAGGCCGGACCGGACCCGGCCGAGCCGGTTCGGGCCGGGTCGAGCCGACCCGGTTCGGGCCGACCCGGTTCGGCCGACCCCAGGGGGGGGTTCGGGCCGGGTCGCCCCGGGCCCAGTACCCCCGTTTCGGGCCCTCTTCGGTCTTTCGCCCATATCTTGGGCCTGGGACCTCCGATTGACGAACCGTCAGCGGCTACGCGATCCTTGGATCGAGACGGTCGTTTCGGTATATTATACTCAAGGTTTCGGAAGACTTTGGGTTCGGCCGGGTTGGTTCGTACACGAAGCCAACCGGGCCCTCGGAGCGGAAACGCTCATAACTTGAGCTACGGACGTCCGAACGACGTACCGTCAGCTGTGGTAGTTTCCTCTAAGTGAGACGGAACTTTTGGCATACTCCGCCCGAGGATCGGATACAGGCGGAGTACGGTCGGGTCGGTTTTTCCCTAAAAACCAACCGGGCCCCTGGGACGAAAATGCCAATAACTCTCAGACCGGGCGTCCGATTGACGCGCCGTCTGTTGCGTTGAGATCCTGTTGTCGATACGGAACTTTTGGATACATCAACTTCGGACTACGTGTCAGTTGATGTATCAGCCCCTCGGCTCGTGGAGCGGACCCTCCTAAACGAGCTCGCTACGTGCGGGAACCCTAGCGCTGGCTGTGACCTCGACGGCAGAGCAGAGATCCTCCGTGGACTGCGACGACGGCAGAGCAGAGATCCTCCGTGGACTGCGACGACGGCAGAGCAGAGATCCTTCATGGACTGCGGCGACGACTGTGCAGAGATCCTCAGTGGACTGCGTCGACTACTGCACTCAGCGATCCTATGCGGATCAGTGCCCGATCCTATGTGGGTCCTACTACCGGTTCTGTGTGAGCCACTGCCTACCGGTTCTGTGTGAGCCACTGCCTACAGGTTCTGTGTGAGCCCGATCTTGTGTGGGTCTTCTGCAGGGGTTAGTACCTATCGATCCTTTGTGGGTCCGACGACTTAGATGGATCAGTGATCATCTTTGACGTCATCTGAAAAAGTATACCTGGTTGAGCTGAATCTTATGTTACTCTCCTTTGTGGGTTGTGTTGAACTATCCTATATGGATTTACTGTTTACTCTCCTTTGTGGATTGTGTTGAACTATCCTTTGTGGATTTACTGTTTACTCTCCTTGTGGATTTGAGTCTTGCTTTCCTTTGTGGATTGAGTTGTTCTTGAGCTCGTGAGCAGAGCTAGAATTGGGGACTTAGGTATATGTATGGGCATATACCTAAGTCGAGTCAGATGTTACTTCGTGATTGCATCTTTCTTTTGTGCTATATCCTTTGTGGATTTCGGGAGACCTTCGGGGGTCTCGGGGTCCTTACTGAGTAGTTGTACTCACCCCTGCACGGGCTATGCCCGCACCTTGTTGTGTTGGTTGCAGACGACGGACAGCACTGATCACGGTTGGGGCGTGGAGCAGGACGGTACCTGGAGGTGGACCACTGGTCGGGACGTGCTCGGAGCGGACGTGGGACCCGAGGAGCCTGGAGGCTATCTGTACCCACCCTTCAGGTGGGATTGCCAGTGGACGACACGAGGCCGCCGTCTTTTCTTCAGTTGCTGTTTTTCTTTTCAGTTGTACTTTACAGTTGGGCTTGTATTTCCGGCCCCCTTTACTTTCTGCACTTTACTTTCCGCTTGCTGACTCTGTGTGGTTGTTACTTATAAAGGCAATGCCTTCCCTGTTTACTGGGATTTTACGCCTTGGTGCTAGTCGCCAGCCCCTGGCCTATGGAAGGCGGGCTTGGGGTAGTCACGGCACGGGCCCCGAGGACGGGTCGTGACAAATTGGTATCAGAGGGGTCGGTTCTACCGCAGACTCTGATCGTCCTTTCTTTCTATGTGAAGCAATAGTGTTTAGTGTATTGAGTGTGGTTATCAGTTCAGGGAGCCCAGTGTTGGTGCGGCGGCCGACGTATCCATACACCAGGACCCTGACTCCTGATTTCCGACTTAATGCATGAAAACATTGATTGCGTGTACGTTTCAAGTTTTCTTTGTGATTGCTTGTGTCAGCTCACCGGGTATACTGATCTGCTTTATGAAAGTCTCAAGTTTTCCTTGTGATTACTTGTGCCAGCTCACCAGGTATACTGTTCTGACTGTGGTGCTCTTGTTCTCCTTTTCAGGATGGCCCCGCGACGACTGCCAGCTAGGGTTCCGAGTGTAGGGCGTGACGGCAGCCCACCGAGCGACGAGGCCTCGGTGCAGGGCCCTTTGCCAGCTGTGGCACCGGCGGTAGCTTTACCCGCCGAGCCACCGATGCTACCAGTACCAGACGCTGACGATGCATGTCACCTCAGGGCACTGCATGAGTTTCAGAGCCAGCGACCGCCCAGGTTTCGCGGTGAGGCGGACCCCCAGGCCGCCGAGGACTGGCTAGAGGCGGTGGTACGGATCTTCAGGCTAGTGAGGACACCAGCGGATCTCATGGTGATCCTCGCAGCGAGCCTCCTGCAGGCGGCGGTAGGACGATGGTGGAGCCTGATGCTCCAGGTTCACGATGAGGCATCCTTGCTCTGGGCGGACTTCGAGAGCCTCTTCCGCTCTGAGTTCGTCCCGGCCACCCTCCGAGCGGTGCGCATCCAGGAGCTTCTCCAGCTGCGCCAGGGCAGCATGACGGTCGCTCAGTACGCGGCGAGGTTCACGGACCTATCTCGCTACTCGACCGACATGGTACGGGATCCCTTCTTCCGGGCCCGGACCTTCGAGCAGGGCTTGCGACAGGAGATTCGGGCGTCGCTGATCTCCCTCAGCATTCCGACCCAGGCGGGAGTGCTGGAGCGAGCCCTCCTGATCGAGAGCTTCCTGGCAGAGCCTTCTTCAGCAGCGAGACCTAGCGCAGGGCGGCAGGTAGCTGAGTCATCGGCAACAGGCAGCCGACGGATGACTCACGGGTCCAGGCAGACCAGACCCCCTCGCAGACGGCCTCAGGACACCGGCTCAGCGGTGCAGGGCACACAGCGGAGTGCCAGCCTTTCGAGAGGCAGGTTGTGCTACTCTTGCGGCGGGCAGGGTCACATGGCTCGTGACTGCCCGACTCGCCGACCAGAGGAGCAGCAGACGGTGGAGGGGCCACCCAGGCAGAGGCAGAGGGTCGACCGTGGCGGTCCGCAGGGAGGAGGCGGACGAGGCAGAGGAGCTGGCCGAGCAGCGGGTGGTGGGCGACGCTTCCAGGCTCTACCCCCACCACCACCAGGAGGGCCACCTCGACCACAGGGAGCTGGCGGGCAGAGACAGGCCCAGCTCCAGGCAGTGGAGGCCTACGACCCCGACATGCCAGAGATGATTCGAGGTACGATCTGTGTCTATTCCACCCTTGCTGCAGTACTTATAGACACAGGAGCGAGTCACTCTTTCATAGCCTCTGCCCTTGTTCGGAGCTCGGAGATTCCGACTGAGCCGTTGGCTCGATCCTTACGGCTAGAGACTCCTACGGGAGCAGACTCGACGATTACGCACTGGTGCCGGCAGTGTGAGCTTACTCTAGGAGGCGAGAGCTTCGGCAGGGATCTCCTTGTAGCGGCGTCGAGGCCTTACGACGTCATCTTGGGCATGGATTGGCTATCCACGGTTCATGCCCAGATCGACTGTTTTAGGCGCAAGGTGCGATGTGTTCGTACCGACGGGAGCAGGTTTACCTTCACCGGCGAGAAGGGAACCTTTGCAGCACAGGATGGACTTCCGCGGAGGAGAGTGCAGCCCATCTCTCATCAGTTGGCTAGCCTCATCCTAGGAGCAGTGGATGTGCGGAGTCCGGCTTTTCCTGCAGTGGTGGACCAGTACGTGGACGTCTTTCCCGACGACGTTCCAGGGCTACCTCCTCGTAGAGAGGTGGACTTTTACATCGACTTGTACCCCGGGACAGCCCCGATATCTACTCCAGCATATCGGATGGCCCCCGCCGAGCTTCGAGAGCTGCGGGTACAGTTGGAGGACTTGCAGAGCAAGGGGTTTATCCGACCCAGTGTTTCACCCTGGGCTTCCCCGATTTTGTTCGCCAAGAAGGCGGACGGGAGCTTGCGACTATGTGTCGACTATCGTCGCCTGAACCAGGTGACAGTGAGGAACAAGTATCCGCTGCCACGGATTGATGACCTCTTCGATCAGCTCAAGGGAGCGCGGTGGTTCTCGAAGATAGACCTCCGGTCAGGCTATCACCAGCTCAGAGTTCGAGACGAGGACGTACAGAAGACGGCCTTCAGGTGTCGGTATGGCCATTATGAGTTCTTGGTTATGCCGTTCGGCGTAACCAATGCTCCAGCAGTGTTCATGAGCCTCATGAACAGGATCTTCCAGCCATACCTCGACCGATTTGTCGTTGTCTTCATTGACGACATTTTGGTATACTCGACGACTGAGGAGGAGCATGCCTACCACCTGCGAGTTGTGCTAGACACACTCCGAGAGCACCAGCTTTATGGCAAGCTCTCAAAATTCCAGTTCTGGTTACGTGAGGTCCATTTCTTGGGGCACGTCATTTCTGAGGCGGGAGTTGCAGTGGATCCCGCGAAGATCGAGGCAGTGCTAGCTTGGGAGCCACCCAAGAGCGTGACAGAGGTGCGGAGCTTCTTGGGCCTAGTGGGATACTATCGGAGATTCGTGCCAGACTTCTCCAGAGTTGCAGCACCACTCTCAGCCTTGACGAAGAAGGGGAAACCCTTCGTGTGGTCAGACAGATGTCAGCAGAGCTTCCAGGAGCTGAGACAGAGATTGACCAGCGCACCTATCTTGAGGTTGCCTGAGGAGGGAGTTGGGTACGTAGTTTACTGCGACGCATCAGGGACTGGACTCGGGTGCGTCCTGATGCAGGAGCGGGCCGTGATCGCCTACGGATCACGTCAGTTGAGGCCGCATGAGCAGAACTACGCCACTCATGACCTGGAGTTAGCAGCAGTGGTCTTCGCTCTGAAGACTTGGCGGCACTATCTGATGGGCGAGCGCTTCACAGTCTTTTCTGACCACCAGAGTCTCAGGTATATCTTCTCTCAGAAGGACCTGAACCTGAGACAGCGGAGATGGCTTGAGTTCCTCCAGGACTATGACTTTGAGATAGTCTATACTCCTGGGAAGGGGAACGTGGTAGCCGATGCCCTCAGCAGGAGGACGGGCATTCAGCTGCTTGAGGAGGCGACGGAGCAGCTATCCTCCTTGCAGATATCCTTCGTGGATAGAGACGGAACAGCCTTTCTTCAGTCTCTCACAGTCTCTCCTCCACTTCTACAGCGGGTCAGAGAGGCTCAGCGTGGGGACGCTGACTGTGAGACCCGGCGTGCACTGATATCCTCAGGTCAGGCGCCTGATGGTTTCTCCCTTGGAGCAGAGCACGACATCCTTTTCAGAGGACGTACCTTCGTACCAGTCGCTTTACGAGAGGAGGTGCTAAGAGAGTTTCACACTTCTCCCTTGGCGGTACATCCCGGAGTGGCGAAGATGTACCAGGATCTCAGGCGACAGCACTGGTGGCCGGGTATGAAGAAAGCTGTGGCAGAGTTCGTTTCACGATGCCTCACCTGCCAGCAGGTGAAGGCAGAGCACCAGGTACCAGCAGGCTTGGTACAGCCCTTGGAGGTCCCGGAGTGGAAGTGGGACGGCATATCTATGGACTTCGTGACTGGACTTCCACGTACTTCCAGAGGTCACGACTCCATTTGGGTGATTGTCGACCGACTCACCAAGTCGGCACACTTCTTACCCATCAGAGAGCAGGGCTCAGTAGAGAGCTTGGGACGTCTTTACGTCCAGGAGATCGTACGGCTTCACGGTGTGCCATCGTCTATCGTCTCCGATCGAGATGCTCGATTCACTTCCCGGCTCTGGAAGGGGTTGCAGGAGGCGTTCGGGACGCGGCTCCATCTGAGCACAGCCTTCCACCCTCAGACGGATGGACAGACGGAGAGGACCATACAGACACTCGAGGACATGCTCCGTGCATGTGTTCTCGACTTTGGTCGCAGCTGGGAGGACCACCTACCCTTGGTAGAGTTCGCGTACAACAACAGCTACCACTCCACCATCGGGATGGCACCATACGAGGCGTTGTACGGCAGACCCTGCAGATCACCGTTGTGCTGGACAGACCCTGGGGAGTCAGCACTCGTGGGACCAGAGATGGTCCGAGCCACGACAGAGAAGGTCCAGATCATCCAGGAGAGGATGAGGACAGCTCAGAGCCGGCAGAAGTCATATGCTGACAGGAGGCGGAGGCCACTGGAGTTCGAGGATGGCGACCACGTCTTTTTGCGTGTCTCACCTCGACGTGGTTTACGGAGATTTGGCCGAGGCGGCAAGTTGTCTCCACGC
This sequence comes from Viscum album, assembly GCA_963277665.1. NCBI lineage: Eukaryota > Viridiplantae > Streptophyta > Magnoliopsida > Santalales > Viscaceae > Viscum > Viscum album. The sequence continues at coordinate 893,987,093 of OY728121.1, read as the reverse complement.
TTCATCGGGCCCTTCCAGGTCCTCAGCAGGATAGGAGAGGTGGCTTATCGCCTGGCTCTACCACCTCAGTTGCACCGGGTGCACGACGTCTTCCACGTGTCTCAGCTGAGGAGATACGTGCACGACCCGACGCACATCATCGACTTTGGGGAGCTGGACGTGGACGATGGGGCGACTTTTGCGGAGGTCCCAGTGGAGATCGAGGATCGACAGGAGCGGGTCCTACGTGGGCGGTCGATTCCTCTTGTGCGCATCAGATGGCAGCACGGGAACCTCCAGGAGAGCACTTGGGAGCGGGAGGCTCAGATGCGTGCTCAGTACCCCCATTTGTTCCCCTAGTTTTTGATGTATCTTTACGGGGACGTAAAGCCCTGAGGTGGGAGTAATGTAAAGACCCGCAAATTTCAAGGAAATTTTTTTCTTAATTTTCTTTGGAATTTTACAAGAGCGCAGCTTCAGACGGCACCTGATTCCGAGGCCCGGTGTGCCCGGAATCAATTTCCGAAGTTTGGCTCGGGTACGTTCAGTGAACGGACGAGCGGGTTTTTCTATCTTTTGAACCGGTGCCCGGAATCGAATTCTGAGGGCACCGATGAAATCGCAGCGCCGGTATTTGCTTAGAAACGCCTCTTCCGGAGTTGCGTTTGCTCAGACGTGGTTTTTAAATTTTACGGCTTTAAGTCAGAAATAAAATAAAGTTTGTGCGACAACTTTATTTTATTTCACTTAAGCTGCTTGGAAGCCACTTGAAGTCACTTAAAGACGGCTTGAACTGAGTTGAACTGGATAGGATGCTATCCAGAAATATCCTACCCCTTGGTAGGATATTTGTGCGGTGGGACCCGCACGAGCCCCGCCGTTTCTTTCGCTAAGTAACGCACCCGCGAAAACCCGTCAAAGTAACTGAAAAGTCAACTGACGCGTTTTCTTTAATTCTTAACAGACCATTTAATTGGGCGGTTTATTTCGTGAATTAAATGGACTGTTTCTTCGTGAATTAAATGGGTCGTTTCTTTCGTTGAATTAATTCAACGGATTGATGGATCGTTTCTTAACCGGTTTCGTGTTGGCATGTTTATAAAATAAGACCAACATAAAAATCCTTGGAAAGGATTTGAGAGAATCTTCGTTCCTCCACCCTCTCCGCGAAGAACGCGAAGAACGCGAAGAACGCGAAGAACGCCGGCGACCGGAATTCGACGACGCACACCAAGATCTGCGACGTCGACGAGATCTACCCGCGACGTTCTTCGGCGACGCCTCTTCTTCCGCGGCCGACCCTCGTTCGGCAACAAAGGTGAGAATCAGATCTTTTCTTCTCCCTTTTTAATTTCAATATCAACGGATTTAAACTAATTAAATCCGTTGATCTTGATCCGGAGATTGGCGACGCGACGAGCGATTCCGCGACGACGCGGCGATCTCCATCTTCCGCGACGAGCAATTCCGCGACGACCCCTCGTCCGACGACGACGACAAGGTAAGGGTTGATTGGAATATTTTCCTTCCCGTGATTTATTTCTTTTAAAGTAAAGAAGCATGATCTTCGAACAATTTTAACATTTAAAATTGTTGTTGATTGTTTTATTGTTCCTCCCGTGGATTATGACTAACGCGGAGGGTGCGGGTCTAACGAACAAGACCCGGCAACCCTCCGCCGATCTCCTCTTTTTGCGCGGATTTGGCGGACGACGACGAACCGTGCGGCAAGGGCAATTTGTTGGCTCCGCAGTGAAGATCGTCCCCCGGGAGGAGCATCGGCGCAGACGGGAAAGAAATCGGGCCACCGGAGCATCTCCGGCGGCCCGCGGAAGGAGGCGGCGGCGCCAGGCGCGCCGCCGTGGAAATCTTCCGCCGCGGCTGAAGCCGCGGCGGCGGCGGCAGCCGGTTCCGCGGCCGCGCGGAACCGGGACGGACGCGGCGGCCCGGCCGCGTCCGCGTGACAGGCGGCCCCCCGCGGGGCCGCGGTTTCTCTCAAGCCGCGGGTTCAACCCCGCGGCGGCGGCAGTTCGGCCGCTCGGCCGAGGCCGAGCCGGCCGGTCCGGTCGGCCGGGCCGCGCCCAGGCCGGACCGGACCCGGCCGAGCCGGTTCGGGCCGGGTCGAGCCGACCCGGTTCGGGCCGACCCGGTTCGGCCGACCCCAGGGGGGGGTTCGGGCCGGGTCGCCCCGGGCCCAGTACCCCCGTTTCGGGCCCTCTTCGGTCTTTCGCCCATATCTTGGGCCTGGGACCTCCGATTGACGAACCGTCAGCGGCTACGCGATCCTTGGATCGAGACGGTCGTTTCGGTATATTATACTCAAGGTTTCGGAAGACTTTGGGTTCGGCCGGGTTGGTTCGTACACGAAGCCAACCGGGCCCTCGGAGCGGAAACGCTCATAACTTGAGCTACGGACGTCCGAACGACGTACCGTCAGCTGTGGTAGTTTCCTCTAAGTGAGACGGAACTTTTGGCATACTCCGCCCGAGGATCGGATACAGGCGGAGTACGGTCGGGTCGGTTTTTCCCTAAAAACCAACCGGGCCCCTGGGACGAAAATGCCAATAACTCTCAGACCGGGCGTCTGATTGACGCGCCGTCTGTTGCGTTGAGATCCTGTTGTCGATACGGAACTTTTGGATACATCAACTTCGGACTACGTGTCAGTTGATGTATCAGCCCCTCGGCTCGTGGAGCGGACCCTCCTAAACGAGCTCGCTACGTGCGGGAACCCTAGCGCTGGCTGTGACCTCGACGGCAGAGCAGAGATCCTCCGTGGACTGCGACGACGGCAGAGCAGAGATCCTCCGTGGACTGCGACGACGGCAGAGCAGAGATCCTTCGTGGACTGCGGCGACGACTGTGCAGAGATCCTCAGTGGACTGCGTCGACTACTGCACTCAGCGATCCTATGCGGATCAGTGCCCGATCCTATGTGGGTCCTACTACCGGTTCTGTGTGAGCCACTGCCTACCGGTTCTGTGTGAGCCACTGCCTACAGGTTCTGTGTGAGCCCGATCCTGTGTGGGTCTTCTGCGGGGGTTAGTACCTATCGATCCTTTGTGGGTCCGACGACTTAGATGGATCAGTGATCATCTTTGACGTCATCTGAAAAAGTATACCTGGTTGAGCTGAATCTTATGTTACTCTCCTTTGTGGGTTGTGTTGAACTATCCTATATGGATTTACTGTTTACTCTCCTTTGTGGATTGTGTTGAACTATCCTTTGTGGATTTACTGTTTACTCTCCTTGTGGATTTGAGTCTTGCTTTCCTTTGTGGATTGAGTTGTTCTTGAGCTCGTGAGCAGAGCTAGAATTGGGGACTTAGGTATATGTATGGGCATATACCTAAGTCGAGTCAGATGTTACTTCGTGATTGCATCTTTCTTTTGTGCTATATCCTTTGTGGATTTCGGGAGACCTTCGGGGGTCTCGGGGTCCTTACTGAGTAGTTGTACTCACCCCTGCACGGGCTATGCCCGCACCTTGTTGTGTTGGTTGCAGACGACGGACAGCACTGATCACGGTTGGGGCGTGGAGCAGGACGGTACCTGTAGGTGGACCACTGGTCGGGACGTGCTCGGAGCGGACGTGGGACCCGAGGAGCCTGGAGGCTATCTGTACCCACCCTTCAGGTGGGATTGCCAGTGGACGACACGAGGCCGCCGTCTTTTCTTCAGTTGCTGTTTTTCTTTTCAGTTGTACTTTACAGTTGGGCTTGTATTTCCGGCCCCCTTTACTTTCTGCACTTTACATTCCGCTTGCTGACTCTGTGTGGTTGTTACTTATAAAGGCAATGCCTTCCCTGTTTACTGGGATTTTACGCCTTGGTGCTAGTCGCCAGCCCCTGGCCTATGGAAGGCGGGCTTGGGGTAGTCACGGCACGGGCCCCGAGGACGGGTCGTGACATCCCTGAATAAAGTTATTGGAATCCCCTCTATGAGACATAGATCCAGATCCACTATTCTTTCCTGGAACCCTAGGTAGAGTTATTAGTATCGACTTGACCATCTTTACCCGGGCGCCGATCCTGTGCTTAGTGGATTAGCTCAGACTGAGTTGTCGGAATCACCCCATGACTTGGTTGTGATCCTCATCTGAGAATCTTGTTCTCTATGTACTTTTGGAGTGTGTTCTCCCAGAATGATTAATTTTTACCTCTCTCTTCAGACCTAGGAGTGTGTTCTCTCGGTTGCATGCTTAGTAGAATCTTGGAGCTGGATCTTAGTGCTGGTATTCGCGATGGTCGATTTTGCATGAGTATATCTGGATATTCTTGTGGTATTTTCTTTAGATATATACTGTGTGGAGCTGACAGTATCTTTCCTTTGTGGTATTTACCTTGTGGTTTTGGGGTGTCCTACTGGGTATTGTTATACTCACCCCTGCATGGGCTTTGCCCGCACGTGTCGTGTCTTGTGCAGACGAGTGAGCCTTTGACATGATTCTAGGCAGACCAAGACTGGACGGTACTCAGTGGGATCAGATAGGCCGAGGTGTGTTCCTACAGCTACAGACTACAATCCCATCACCTTTTTTACTGGTTGGACTTTGTTATAGACTTTCTTTTTGGTGGGATTGTACTTTTGGACCAGGGTTTTACACTTGTTGTACTTTAATTTCTTGTCGTACTCTGTTGGTTGGGTTTTAGTGTATGCATGCATCCTTTCCATTTTTATTATTTTTAACTTTTCAGCTTTGTGCACTTGGAGATGTGTGTGCGTCTGTACAGGTTCATAGGCAATGCCTCCCATGTCAGTAGCATGCCTACTAAGTGCTAGTCACCAGACCCTGGCCTATTAGAGGCGGGCTTGGAGAGTTGCGGCTTGGGCCCCACTGGGATGGGTCATGACACTATCATAAAGTAAATATGGAATATTAAAGATATGTTTTTATTTAATTTAGGAGATAATGAACTAGTTATGATAATATATAACTATAATAGTTTCCACAAAAATTATGATGGCTTGAAATCATATTTCGGATATTTGATCTTTCTTAATGGAGGAGTTGTAAGATGAAGAGCTCAATGTATTCCATGGTTGTTGATTAAATAGAATAGTATTCATAAATTATAAATTAGACTTGAATATATGAAGTCTTAGATTTTCTTATTTTGGATAATCCCATTTTACAGGTTGATGGGTAACAATTATGAAGTCCATAGACCGAGAGAAATTAATCCATTAGTACAATCCATTACAATCCCAAGGATCAAACACCCAAATAAAGATCCATAACCTGCTGATACAAATTTTTGGATCACAATAACTGACAATAAAAGATTGATAACTTCAAATACCAATACCTGATGCATGGTCCTGATATCAATATAAAATTGATCAACTCTCATTAATTTAAATCTGAGCTCATTTCTGGTGGTTTCTTTCTTTCTCTGACCACATATGGTATTCCACACCATACAATATGAAACATTATTCTCCATAGCTACATCATCACTAGTTCATCCCCCCCAACTGAGATACTACTAGATGAAAATACAGTTCCATCCCACTGTGTTTCACACCTCCATCACAAAGCCCGTCGAAGTCCCACCTAACCCACGGTGAACTTCCGAGACCCTACCGCATCCTTCATTGCCGAGGAAGCCCAATGACCCTCACTCGTTGCCTTTCTCCTGCCTCATGCATCTCTACCCTTCTGTATCCCATCCCTCCACCCCTCCACTGCTGACCTACCTCCCGCATCCCACCCCACCAGTAACTTTACCCTCAGTTTCCAACACATACCCATTGAACCACCTCCCATATATTATGGATTATTATACATCTAAAGATGTTGTAAGGAAACATATATTTTTAGAATTTCTGGTGGTAATTCCTTTTTATAAAGACCATGTCACACTGTATTGTGATAATACTACAACATCAACCTTAATAAGGAACTAAGTTCAAATAAACTAACAAAACATATACTTTGGAAGTGTCACATATCTTGGGACTTTTCTTAATGGGGTGAATTCATAATATGTTTTATTTAAAAGTAGTATACTATATTAGTCCTATTTAGCAAATCCATAACTCAATAGTAGCATTAATATCATGTGAAATCTAGTGGATTGAAAGTTGTCAGCGATTGCCTCTAATTTAAGTGGGAGTCTATTGGAGTTTATTCTATATAACCAACTAATTTATATATCAAATTTCCAGTATATTAAAAATATTAAATATTAAAAATTTATGATTACATGATGATCTCTATTCTGCATGACATTTAATGTGTGAATTTACTTGGAGCATCTTTGAAATTGAATGGTTATTATATTTCTCCACTATTATGGGATCCTTGAGATACTATAACAGTATTAATTAATATATTTTTTATAGATAGAATAAATAATTTGATAGGAAATATATATTGTAGTATTTAAGGTGATGGAGTATTATAAGATGTTTTGACTTCTTCTCATGATGTTCTCCCTTAGTAATCTCTAGGAGAGGAGGTTATAAGAACAAACTAGCCCATAGGAATTATACATGTTATATATGTCATTAGATATTATTATTTAAGATGGTATATATTTGGTTATTAGGTGTGAGATTACTATTAATGTATATCATGAGTCATTATCTTAGATATATTAATGAAAAATAAGATGATATATGTTTATTGGGTAATAAGATATGTTGGGTGCACCAATAATGATATGATATTAATGAATAAGTTAATAAAATATTTTCCCCATCCATTTTAATCTATGTTGTTAAATCTATACCTTTGTTGTGAATAGAACCATATAATAATGTATATGAACATGGATGTTTATAATTGAGTTCATTTCTAGAAGTTCAATTAATGATATATCAATCACATAGGTTGGTGATACAAGAGATGCATCATGTTTGATGAGATATCATGAAAAACAGATTAATTTACATAGTGAGTGCTCATCAGAAGGTTGTTGTAAATTTCATATGAACACTTTTATATATGGGTTCCATGACATGTTTTTAGACACATATTTTAGATTTTAGGTTAGTTTGCCTAATGGAAGGGGTCCCAGAGGGTCACAAACTATGTATGACCAAAACATTAGTGAAATTACATTTTAATTTAACATTATAATAAAATATTATTATAAATTCCATTGGATAACAATTATTCTAGTTATTTTGATCACATAAATATTTTATTAAGGTATAATGTAGTGATATTTTTTTTTATTAAGTAGTTATTATTATAGGTTTGATATATTTCTACTGAAGATAGATATACAATGTTATGGTTTTCATGGGAATCATAAATTAAATATAATTTTAAAAAATATTAACTAATTTATTTACCAAATGATATTTATGTTATCTAGGAGTCATAACCATGTCAAATAAATAATAATAATATTTTTATCTATAGTGGGGTTCATTAATAATTATGAGATTGGTTAAAGGCCTATGTATATTTACCAATTATTAAGCAAGCTATATAAACCATGTTATATCATTCCGAGGTTTAAATGATTGATGTGCACAATATTCTCTAGAGAGAATTACCTTAAACTATAACAAAATATAATTCGTATAAATAAAAATATTCCTCTTAATTAAATAAATGACATATTTTTAATATTATATAATATAGAATACACACACAACATAATAAAAATACATTATTTTTTTTCAAATTGAACATTACATTTAGGTAAAAAATGTAATTTATAAGATAATGAATAATATAAATGGAATGAAAACAAGATATATAATAAATAGGATATGAAAATTATCACCATGGCATTCTCCTAAAATTAACACTCCTCCAATCAACACTATAAGAATAATAAAAAACAATATTAATACTATTGAAATTTTGAAAAGTTGAAATTTAGAAAACTGATTGTATTTGAAGTGAATTAAGAATAAATAACTTAAGTTATATTTATAATAAGTAAACTTACTATTTGAATAGTAATATTACCTCAACTAGTGGGATCATACAGTATGAAGATCAATTTTTTTTTGAGTTTTTTAGAGAGATCGCTTAGTTGGGGTTTAACATTTACAAATCCCAAGTACTACTTTAATAAGTGAGGCTTGAGAAGAATTTACAATGAGATAAGTTCTAGATACTGGAGATCATCACTATATTATTCATTGCTGAATAACCCCATAAAAGTAACTTGATTAGATACCTCACCCTTAGGGATTATGTCGATGTAATAAGAGGATATGTATCTGGATTTTAGTTGTGTTAGGATATACATTTTTTAATATAATAGTGCTTAACGAATATATTTTTGTATATAAAATTTCATAGAATATTTATCTTAATATATAAATATATGATATATATAGTGGGATAAAAATGTTAAATAGGGTTAAATGGTTGTTTGATATAAAAAATCTTGATTTTGTTATTTTAGAATATATATATTTATATATAATATTATCCTTAAGATTAAAACGATAATAAATTTAATTTTTTTTAAATAAAATATAATTATAACATATATTTATTTATAAAAAATGAAAATATAATTTCATGACATAATAAACAATATATATAAGTGTCGTAAATTTGACCATGATAGAAAAAATATATTTTTAATAATAAATAATAACATTATCTATAAAATTCTTAAATTTAAATTATTTTACTGGAAAAATGGATTTCATTTTTGAAATCATGATGTTGTAATTAACTAAAAATTATTTATTTTCAATTTTCTCTGAAAATTATATTTTCAACTAAAATTTGAAAAATGGAGAAAATACCGTATTGATTTTGACGTCATAAAAAAATAAAATTGTTTTAATAATTAAAATAAATTATTTCTTGACCAAAAATAAGTTTCATATTTAAAATAATTTATTTTAATATAACATAATTAATTTTTCTTTCCTACAAAGGAACTTCAAAATCCTAATATATTTTTTTAAGGATTTAAAACCAATTATCTATTGGAATGCATCTCCACCACACCCAACCTAATTAAATGTTAAGAATTTTGGATCATAAAGTAAGAATATACTTAAAAATGACCCCTAAACAAATAACATTGGAAAAAACAATGGTAAGGCCCATGGTTTTAAATGTTTAGTAACATAGAGTCCAACACCTATATTTATAAAATATAGAACAAATCCCACGTCATTTTTCAAAAATATACCCAATTATCCAACTAATATCAATAGAAATACATTGATAATGAATTTCCCTTAATTTATACTCTCTAGATACACTCTATGGAGACTCCAAGGGCTTAAGGACTCATCATAAATCTTTAGAAAGCTACTTCACATGTAAAGGGAATTCCATTCCTCTTCCTTTTTCATTCAAGTATTTACTTTGTAATAAGTTTTCTAAATATTAATTTATTTTGTTTCAATGAACATAAGATCATTCCAATAATTTAAAAAAAAATTAATAAATGAAATACATCAATTTTTTAATTGTTCCCTTTACATAAATCTCTTTGTATTCCCTTTATGTTGCCGAAATCTAACCAATATTTTCTTCCTTTTTGGTAAAAAAAATTTATATTGTAAATGAACAAATATTTTATTTATTCAAGGATATTCAAATGGATGTAATTAAACATATATTATTGGGGATTTCCATTTATAAAACCCGAATTTTCTTGTCATGGGTTAAAAGTGAGGTAATGTTTATGTAATTAAGAATTAATGAAACCCAATGAATTTTATAAGAGAGTAGTTAATTATTTCTCTTGAGTTACTGATGAATTTTATTCCTACTATATATATAGAACACATGAATTTATACATATGAAGGGTGTTCCTTGATATTTCTTTAATTAATTTGGTATAGATATAATCTCTAGAGATGACATTTTTTACAATGCCTTGGTGAATTAACTTGGTAATATTATTTTAAGAAACCATGGTTTTAAACGTTGGGGATATGCTTTTGAGTTTCTATATTTTATTATTTAGGCACATTTCCATGTTTTTTCATGTACTTTGATTATTAATTTAATTTATTCCCCATGTTCTATCAGTTTGGATCAACTGTTTCATTTATTCCTTTACTGTACTTTACGTTTACCCCTCTCTTTGACTTATGTCCCTAGGATATGAATCATTGTGAATGTTACATAGGGTGTGATATTAATGGATCTATTCAAGTGGATGAAAATAATTTTATATAATTCAGGTTTTATGTTGGATATTTGAAAGAAAATAAACAGAAACTATCATTTAGAATTTATTAAAATATATTTTTTATTATTGAAATTAAGTTAAATGTAATGTATGAACAACATAGGCTTACATAGGTTGTATCAGATTGAAGTTTTGATTTCTTATGGAAATTATGTTTAAAAACATTAATAGAAATCCTATTTATAAGTATATGTATGAATAACCATCCTAAATCTTAGTAAAGTAAGGTGTGTGTAATTTTCATAGTAATAACATCCATGTTTGGATACTTACAAGTGGATGTGGTTTTGAAATAGATGTTCTGAAGGGTAATAACCCCAAAAGGGTTGATTTATTTTTTACTAGATTTTCATCAGGTTCATAAAAAAGAGGCCTTACTGCATATCTGGTTTGACACATTGAAGGGGTATTCGTTTGTCAATAACTTATTCTTTACAAACCATTTTAAAGGATTAATAGAGAATGAAATTATTTTTTTTGAAACTTTGAAGGATAACATCCTATAATCATGTAATTATAAAATATTAGGATTAAAATACCCTTTATAATTGTAATAATAATATTAGTAGTAGTATAAAATTTCTTATTAAGGGTTTTTTCTCTATAATATTTAGAGAAAATGAAGAAAACACATAAATTATGGACGTACTGGAAGCTGCATTAATGACCTTCATAAAATTATGGAAAAAAATTTATAAATTTAAAGATGATGCCAAATCAATTAAATCAGGTTATGAATTACATCCTTATGTAAGATGAACATTCATCTTCGCCAAGAAGGGGAAAATGTATTTAAATCCTTTATAAATTAATTTTCAATTTATTTTGATGGATATATATTCCACTGATCATAGAACAATGTATAAAATATATATTGAAATGATATTTTATATAGTTTATTATTCATTACAAGTGAAAGCTACTTTGGATGTATATATATTAAAAGGAAAATATAATTGGTGGTGGGAACAGATAAAGAACACTAAGACAATAGAATAAACTTATGCAATATAGTGGGTAGGGTTAAAGATAATCTTTTTCAATGTGTATTATCTTTGTGTAGCTTGAATGAAAATTAAAATCAATTCCTGGATTTAAATTAGATTGAATATAAAAATATGGGATGTTTTGAAATGATCTTCACAAGACCGTCATGATATGATTCTCTCTTCTTCCATATTCCATTGGGAAATATTTATAGATTATTTAATGAACTAAGACCACATTTATGGAATAATAATGCTCTTTGATACATTGAATTCTATGAGGATATAGTATTGTGTGTTACAAAAGTAGAAAAATAGTTCAATGATACAAAATGGTCCCATTGCATAAATGAAAATAAGAGAGATATAAAACCCAATTGGATATGAAATATAACCATAGAAGGTAAATTAGGATATTACAACTACCCACACAACATAAGTGTGGAAATAAGAATTCATGGAACCACCACCAAGGATGTGGTAAATAATACAAATATGGAAGGTTCGACTACATAGATTAAATTTTTTAACATGACGTTAGTCCTCAACATCAGAATTTTATGGGAAAAAGAAAGATAGTGGACACCACATAATGTTCAATACTTCAAGTGTGGAGATCATTGTAATGTTTCTAATGTTTTCCTAAATTTGAAAATAATATAAGAGAACCTCTATCCATAGAGGCCAAGGGAGGAAGGCCAATCATTCAAAATCCCAATAGCTGAAGTAGAGGTTATCAAGGATGTTGTTACAGGTGAAATAATTATTTACTCGAAGCTACCAATTACATTGTTTGACTCTAGTTCAAAACATTCCTTTATTTTCATTCTATTTTAAAATAACATAGAATTGAAACACTAACTTCTAGAAGTATATTTTAACAATTAAAACAGTAGGAGGTTCTATTAAAGAATCACTAGTTTATTTATATTCCCACAATCACAACATAAACCTAGAAATAATTCCAATGGTTTAATTTGACCTAATAATAGGGTTTCAATAATTCTTGAAGTATAATTCCAAAATCAATTGTAGAAATAACGAAATTTAAATAGTCTTGGATGATAAGTCTATGGTTGTTTCCAAAGGAGAGATGTCCCAACACAAGTATTTTCTAGAAAATTTTTGTGGAGAGTTATTTATTGAGATGGTTAGTGAATAAGGTTAGGAAAGTGGAGGAACAAATATATAAAATTTCCCCATTATAGAGGTATACATTGATGTATTTTCAAAAGAATTATCTCAACTTCCCAGAGAGATAGAGATAGGTAGGTAAAACTATTTATTGAACTCATGTCTTGATCCAAACCAATATCAAAGAACCTAAATAGAATGACATCTACAGAGTTAGATAAACTGAATAAAAAACTACAAGAACATTTGAAAAAGGATTTGTTTTTCCATATTTTTCTCCTTCAGGGGTACCTATTCTATATATAAAAAAGAAAAAAGGATTAATGTGGAAATGTAATTAATATAAGGAACTTATGGGATCAATTTGAAGAATAAATGGCCTATTCTAAGTATTGATAATTTATTTGACCAACTTCAAGGGGTTGTATTTATTTCTATGGTTGAACTTCAATATATGTATCCTCAGCTGAGAGTGAATAAAGAAAATAACCAAATTAAAATGTTGAAGACCATTTATGAACATTATGAACTTGTTATCACGCACTTTTGTTTGAATAATTCTCTTATAATATTTATTTATTTGATGAATATAATCTTTAGGGTCTATGTTAATAAAATTTTAATGGTACTTTCTGATGCTATTATGATATATTCAAAAAGTCACTAGGAATACGAATATCATCTAAGGGTTATATTATAAACATTGATGAATGAGAATATTTTACCTTCATTCAAAAAATCTGAGTTCTTGTTACAACTAATGTCATATTTGTGGCACATTATAACTAGTAAAGTAATATCAGTTGATATAGCGTAGATAAAGGCTGTATTCTAGTGTCTCCATCTAATAAAAGTGACTGATATTCATAGTGTTCTTAGTCTATTAGAATACTTTATATAGTTTTTTAGAATTTTTTCATTACATTCTAGTACAATAGCTATGTTAACCCAAAATGCAGTTTAGTTCATCTTGATGAACGAATGTGAAGAATGTTTCCAAGAGCTGAAAAAGGGGATACTTAGTGAACATATGGTAAAATTAACCACTGTTTGTGAAGGATTTTTTATTTATAGTGATGACTCCTTTAGAGGTCTTCAATTTTTACTCATGTAAAATTATTAAGTAATATCTTATGCATCTTGATAGTTGAAGCCCCATGTGTAGAATTATACTACTCATGTCTTGGAGTAAGCTACAATTATTTTTATATCTAAATATATGGATACATTATCTTTATGGGGAAAATTTTGACATATAAACATACCCCAATGTTTTAAATATATATTCACACAAAAAGAACTGAATAATAGAAAAAGAAAATGGTTAGATCTTCTTAAGGTCAATGATGGTTCTATTCATTATCACATAGTAAAGGAAAATAATGTCACTGATGCATTGACTTGGATGTATTTTCCTATTCTTGGAAAGATTAGGATTGATAAACACCAATTTATCAAGGAACTATTAAAGTTGGAAATGAGAATCATAAAGAAATGGAAATCATCATTCCTAACCCAAATTATTAATCCACCATTATTTTTAGTGATGATCAATAATTCATAAATAAATGACACATTCATACAAAATAATATCAAATCAATGAAAAAATGGAAGTTTCTAGAGTAAAACATTGATCAAGTGGAATTACTGAGATTTAGTGAATGGTTATGTATTCCATTTGTTATAGAGATAATGAAATATCAGTTCGATGAATATCATTGCTCCAAATTCTCTATACAACCTATAAGCACTAAAATGATCACAATGAGTGGGATTACATGAAAAGAGAGAGTAGTGATTATATTTCAACATTATTGGCGTGTTAGAAAGTGAAGGCTGAGTAATATCATTCCAAAGGGGTATTTCAACCACTTCCAATGCTTATATAAAAGTTGGATAAAATCACTATGGTCATTGTTACTGGCCTTCCTAAGAAATCTAATAGAAATAATGTAACATGGGTGATTTTTGATAGATTAAAATTTTATTCTCATTTCATCACTATATGAGTGGATTTATCCCATGATCACATCGGTTGCCTACACATATAAGAAGTAGTGATAATTTTTGGAGTAATTTTGTTAATAATTTCTAACTGTGATCCAACATTTAAATATATGTTCCATGGGAGCATTCAAAAGTATATGAATTCAAAAAAATGAACATGAGTAAAATCTATAATATAGAAACTAATGGGTTGTTTTTTAGTAAAATTAAAACTTTCGAAGACATTAATAGATAGATCACTTGTATTTCAATAGATTTGAGACTCACGTATTCAACTTGTTTAATTCCCTTATAATAATAGTTTCCACTCATGTATTTAAATGGAACCTTTAAAGTTCCTCTATGAAAAGAGGTGTAGAAATTGAATATAATGGGATGAAGTAAGAGAATAGATACTGTTGGGACTAAACATTATGAAATATACTATAGAAAATATACAAGTAATCTAAAAACATATTTAAGCTACTTAGAGATTAAAGAAAATTTATGCTGGTAACTAAATGAGAGATATAGAATTTCAATTTGGTGATATTGTATTCGTTAAGAAATAACCATGAAAAGGTTTTATGAGTTTTTCAATGAATATGAAATTTGGGCCAAGGTACACAATACCATTTGAGTTTATAGATCATGTTAGAGCATCTTTATATCATTTAATACTACCTCTAAATATTTTCATTTTCCACAATTTCTTCCACATGTCTCTATTGGGAAAGTATATTTCTGACCCAATGCATATAATTGATGAAAACAATATATAAATGGAATCATACTTTTCATACGAAGAACAACCGATCCATATTCTAGATAAAAGGGAGAAAGTGCTGTGAAAAAGAAACAACAACATGACTTGTGAAAGTCTTGTAAAGAAATACAAATTTTTAGGAAGGTGCATGGGTTCCTGTAGAAGCGATGAAGGAACAATATCCCCATTTAATTTGAGGAAAGGTTAAAATTTTAAGGGTGAATTTTTAAAGGGGAGGAGGATTTAATGACCAATATTTTTTATAAATAAATTTTACACTTTTGAATAAATGTGCATCATATTTTCTAATATTGTACAATATATAATACACACACAATATAATGAAGAAAACATTCACATGTCATGTTGAATCGATTATGTTTATGATGAAAAGTTGTTTAGGACCTCTATTTCTCAAACATGGATTATACCATGATATAATCTTTATGAAACCCACTTATTTTCTTTGGTTATGCTATAATGATTATGAAACCTATATTTTTTCCATTGGTTATGATATGATGAAATGTTTTTGATACTCATTAAATTTCATGGGTAAGGATATATTAATTTCAATGATCTTTAGTCACAGAAAAATAAGGCTTCCATTATGTGATGGGTGTGAAAAAATATAATCTATTAAATAATGAGTTGTACAAATGGAAGGGAAACAATATATAAAATAACAAGTATATAAAATTTTAGATCATCTAATCACCTAGAATTAAGAAACCTACAATAAAAACTATAAAAATAATACAATACATTAGTAATACAATCAACATTTTAAAAATTTAAAATAATGAAAATTAATAGTAATTAATGTGAATGATGGATGAATAAATTAAGTCGTGTATAAATAAAGGAAACTAAATATTTGAATAGTAATATGATTGTTAGTATCTAGCCATTATATGATCAATTATTAACATGAACTTTGGTCAATATTGTAGTTAAGCCTCATGACCATTCTGAATATAGACATTATACAGTTAAAATTTGAATTATAGTATATCAAAGGGTGATAATGAGAGCTAATTGAATGCATAAGGATGAAATGATGGCTCAACAAGTAAGATCTTTCAATATGAGGAACATTTATTTGGTATTGGGTGGGAGGTAAATTTGTTGAGGTTCTACCTTCACCAAGCCCAATAAGAGGTTCAATAAGGGAAGCTTGAAAGGATTCACATATGGGAGAAGTCCAAGAAACTTGAGATTACCCCCAAATTGATGTTAGCTAAACAACCACATGAAACTAACATGATTTTACACCTCACTCTTAGGGATTATTCTAGTGTAATAAAGAGTTATGTATCATGACCGTAATAGTATTGAAATATAAATTAGTATACGAATAAAATAGTGTTTACCCCAATATAATTTTTTATTTTATATTTTATAGATGATTTATATTAATAAATATATATATATATTACCACATTTGTGTAGGGAGAGGGATAAACAATGAAAATAAATACTCAATTCACATGGGGAGGGTTGATACTGAGATAAATAAATAAATTAAAGATCTATTAATAAATTAATATAGGAAATATATAATTGGATAAAAGTGATAAATTAGAAAAATGAATGTTTGATATAAAACCAAACATGATTATATTTTTTTGGAGAATAAATATGGCATATTTTACTAAAGATTAATTTTATAATAAATTTATTATTATTATACAAAATATCATTCTAAAACATATTTATTTTTATAGAAAATGAATATATATTTCTATGATACCATATGAAAAGTTTCTTGTTTTTAGAAATTTGACATAGGTTGAAAAAACATTTTTTGATAATAAATAATTGTTTATCATAAAAAATTAATTTCTCATATTTATAAAAATTTATCAGAAACATGTATTCTGTTTTTGAAAACATCACATTGAAATTTACTAATAGTGTAACTTTTATCATTTTCTGAGATAGTGATATTTTTTGATAAAATATGAAATATGGTGAAAGTATAACTGGATTATGACATCATAAATGCATAAAAGTGAAGTAATAATTAAAATATATTCATTCCAAACAAAAAATGAGTTATTGTTAAAAATATTTTATTTTAATATATTATAATTAAGGTTACTTACCTATAAAGGAACTTCCCCAACCTAATATATTATTTTAATATTTAAAATAAATTATTATGAGAAAACATATCCAACAACCTAAAAATATAATTATTTAAATGATATTATCACATAAAACAATAATAAACTAACACATACTACCCCTTAAAAAATACCATAGAAAAAAACATGTATTGGATAATGTTTTTTAATATTTAATAACCTGGAGTAAAAAACCTATATTTAGAAAATATTAAACAAATACCTCATATTTTGTTATAAATACCACCCATTATCTCATTTATCTCAACACCAAAGACATTGATAATGAATTTAATTTCATGTAACCACTATAAAGTCACTCAATGGAGTCAAAAAGTTCTTAGAGATCTATATCCAAGCTTTAGCAAGCTACTTCACAATGCAAGGGAATTCACTTCATCTTCCATTTCATTATTGTATTTTCTTTATATTGTGTTTTCTAAATTAATTTTTTTTTTACAAGAAATTAATAACATTACATTACTATGTTAATTTTATACCAATTAGTGACTTTATTTCTCTCTCATTACACACTTCCTATAAACCTATCTGTATACTCGTTACGCTGCAAAAATCATCCCAATAGTTTCTTCATTTTTGATAAAAAATTATTATCTTATAAATATCCGAAACTTTAATTTATTTATGGGTATTAAACTAGATATAATTATAAATATTTTGTGGGTATTTACTTTTATTAAATTTACTTTTAGTGAGTTAATGTGATGTAGTATTCATGTATTTAAGAATTGATGAAACACAATGACTTTTATATGAAATACTTTCATTATTTCTCATTTGTTATTGATGAAATGTTTTTATTACGACCTATGTGCCCGAAATGCATAAATTATTTATATATTTTTATTAATATAATAATCCCCATTTATTCCTAGTGGAACACATACTTAATAGAAAGCCATTTCATTCCCAAGGGCCAAATTCCCAACTGTAATCCCCACTATAGAAGATACAAATTACTTTTTAATAACAACAATTATTCTATAATGATGCTCATCTTTAAATACCAATTCATGGCTACAAGGGCATGGTATAGATGGAAAATACATACCCTATCTAACATAAAAATCTAGTAGAATTAATGGTGGTTGATTTTTTTCTTTGACCTTATTCGGGACTATATCTATGATGTGGTCAATTTTTTTACTTATTCCAATTTTCGATCAGCCAATTGAACCACTATGAATTCCACCACCTTATCCATCCGAACTAACCACACCAAATCCACTTCACCACACCATTTCCAGACCCAAAAATTTTCCTCCCCGATGAATCCCACAACACCGCTGTGATGAAAGCCCCCTATCTGGAGCTTCCCATCATCCGTCTGTTCACCCCCCATATCCCATCAATCATATTTTAATGCGGACCATCCCCTTCCCTCATTAATTACACCATTTTAGAGACTACCTCCTAATGATGCAATAGGTTTTCACCCATCACATCCTACTATCATTGCAACCAACATCGCCTGGAAAAGGAGATGTCGAACCTCCATTCACCCCTCCCTACCAATGGCCACTTATGAACCGATGTCCCCACCACCATGAACCACATCACACATGCACAACCCTTGAAACCCCATAAATACCAAAATTTATATGGCATCAATTAATTGAACCTTGGTTGATTCAAGATTACATGGTAGCCTTAAACACTAGATACAACATGTTTTAAGATACCTGGGTGAATTACCTTTGTAATATGCTTTTAAGAACCATGGTGATAAACCATTGTGATATGATTATGAATGTATTTTTGTTATTTTGTGGTCATATTTCCCTATTGTTATTTAGGAACCTTGATTATGACCTTATTTTATGAACAATTTTCTATGGATTTTGATCACCTATTTCATTTTTCCCATATTGGGTTTTATACTGACCGCTTTATTTTGAAATATGTCCACTGGATATGGATCATGGTGAAAGTGATATTGGCAGTGATATTAAATGATTCTTTTAATAGGATTAAAATAAGGTTATAAACGTTATTTTTTATATTCCTATCTTCTAAGACAAAAAGACTCAATGATCCTTTGTTATGTATTAATAAAAATTTTTATTGACATTATGTTAAAAATAATTTATAAAAAAGTTGGGTTTCCATATAAACCATAATGTGAAGAATATGTGGAATTATATAAGGATCTGATAATGATGAACCTCCACATTTCTATAATGTATATGAGAGAATCAGACCTTCCAGCCTCAAATGTATTCTTATTATGATCAATGATGAATGTAATAATAGAGTTAGAATCATTTGAGTTTTCACCAATAGATTTAATAGTAACATTTCAAGGTTCATGGATCATTTCTGGATACTATTTGTGTAATTATAGACACTGATCCTCTTATGCAATGGTAATATAATAAGTGGTTATACGCTAATTCAATAATTTATAAATAATATCAAGTGAAAGGTAATTATAAATTAATAAAAATTAATTATATATTACAAGTGAATGAACCTCTCTCTTGGTAATGTCATTATTCATTCATGTATCTTTGGGTTTATTAGTTAAACATGTCGATTATTATTCATTTTATTATAGTGTATCTATTGAATCCAATGGAAAATAATCATTAAGAATGGGCTTGATGGGCTTCCACTACACCCATAACCATTATTTATTTTGCTATAATTATTTTTTATATAATAATAACGATGTTAGAAATATTTCTTATTATTATTGAATAATATTTAATAATAGTGAAGATGAGGGTATAATTAAAAAATATAAAGGAAATTTAGTCACATAATTTGATAAAATCTCCCCTTCTGAAAATAAAATCCTTTTTAATCAATGATTAAGGTTTATTTATATTTAAGACAAGACCTCAAACATGAAAGAGTAATTTATAGTATTGAATTTGAATAATTAGTAAATATGACACATAACTCAAGAAGTAGTTTGTAGTGGGTATAGAAATAGTACTATTATAGATGATTTTGAGTGATATATATTCAATTTCTCATTCATTAGTGGTTAAGGAAGGTCATTTTAAATTTATAAGTGCTCCATAAGTGAAAAGTATTGGGTATAAAAAATTTAATTCCACTTTGAATGTGTATTTTTATTTTTAAATTCTATTTATATTTTTTTGCATATGAATTATTTTACCATTTTTACTATTTATAAAGTTAAATCACTAATCCCATTGTTGAATTATTTTCATTACCAAAATATAAATTAACTATGTTAACTAATTTTGGTATATTCATTTTAAATTTGAATTTTTTTATTAAATTAATAAGATAAATATAATAATTATATCTTTAAATATATATATATAACTTTTAGAAAAAATATTTATTTTAATAAAACCAATTTCTTATGTAATGATTGATTATATATTATTTTAATATCATTCATTAATTATTTAATAAATGTTTATTATTTACTGTACAAGTTAAATATAAAATTTATAATACATTATTTATTTCTAAAAAAATATTATATTCCCATTCTAGTATTTATAATATGACATTGGCCATATATATTCCCAACAACCATATATTTACCCAACATCTACATAATAGTCATATTACCCTTTTTTATTTCTACATATATGTATAGATAAATTTTAAAAACCATTCATTATATGAGTTCATTTATCTTTGAAAATATCTTCCATATTTACAATAATTTCTATTCCTTATATAATTATAAATTATGGTTTGATTTTTATTAAAGACCATGCGGATGAATAATTAAAGTCAAAAATATTTTAATTTATTTACGGTTTTATTCATATTATATTTTTTCTTACTTACATGTCAATTATATTTATTGTAATATCATTGTTAATTTAATTTAATGCTTTAATTTTATTTCCTAAAAAAATAAACCATTATTCATATTACCTCAGTGTAATGTGTTATTCAACACATTCAAGGAATAAAAATGTGTGGGTATTACATTCCACCCACTTTAAAAAATTTGGACTCAGATTTTTTTACTCAAATTATAATAGGGTAGGGTACTTTTTATTCACAACAACTTCATTTTTGTATGTTTCTTCCATAAACATATTTTTTCATTAGATAAATTAAACATGGCGGGTGTTTTTTATAACAAATTCTCCGTATGACATATGATATCCACCAGCTATTCATCATAATATAAATCATGCTCTAGTAGTATATCCTATGAATTTAAATAATGTTATATATTTGGAAAGTAATTTTTAAAATGTGATAAATGGAACACTAGATGTACTAATATGAAGTTAATTACAAGTGAAAAGTGAAATTTTATAGTTCCAATTTGTTCATGAATATAATGAAGATAATATATATGGAGATCAAATTTCACTCAATCTCAAATATCATTTCACTCTTCAATGATGGTATTTGAAATAATACCTCTTATTTAATGTTAAATTTTATATCTCTTCAAAGATTCTTGGTATAACTCTTCAATTGAAATTTTTATTCATTAATAAATTAAAAAATTAATTTAATATTTTTTATCATATATTGAGTAAGTTCTAGTGCCAACATCTTTTACAATTTGACATCATCATAAGATATTGGAGTTTTGTATATCTTCCAAAATAGTGATGAAAAATCTTTCACTGGAATACTAGAGTAGAAACTATTATTTTATGAGAACTCAAGTAGAGGAACATGTTGATATATCATATATTTTATTTAATGTCAGTATGATTTTAGTATAAAATCTAGAGTTTTAACGGTCCTTTTAGACAAATCTTATGTTTAAGTATGTTTTGTAGTTCTAAATCATAGTTTTGTAGTCAAATCCTATTAAGGAATCCTCTAAAACATCAGTGTATAACATAAACCATGATTAAATAAAATTTAATGCGGAACTCTATGAAATATTACTACTTATTTTATATATATATTTATAAAATAATCATGTCAAAAATCATACCGAATCATAATGAAATACAAAATAGTTTTATGTTGATTAAATGGAACTCAAATGGATATATTTTCTATAGAGGTCTTGAGAATATTTAAGATACAATCTAATGTGATGATCTCCTATTTTAATATGGGTAATTATAGCTGACCAAGACAAATATTTCTTAATTTTACATAGTTTTGTAACCTAATAATTTCATTACATAATTTTCTCACAAATTCTAGGACTAAAATTGTTTAGGATTTTGGAGATAGGATAAATGAAACACTTATTTTATAAGATATAAACATTTATACAAATACTAGACTCCCTTTTAGACATTCCATGAGTTAAATCATCTTGAAATAGTATGGAAGAAAAAAATAAGTGGTGATAAAATGTACTCTATTAGGGATTTTATATCCAAACACATAAGGTCAGGTCCTTAACATGTGTCTAATCATAATCACGATGAATAATATAAATAAAATAACAAGGAGCACTAAGATATTATCCAAATCTTTTCTGATGAATACAGAATATAAAATGATCAAATTTATATCATGGAATAATAAAAATATAACATGTGACATATAACATGATCCACTGAATGTATGGAATAAGAGTGGCACAAGAATAGGCATATGATTTCATATCTTTGTGAACATGGATACCCACCAACCCATTTACATATAAAATTTTGATCATAGCTTACTATATTACAATAACCATTTTATGTACCTTGAAACCAACCACCCCATTGAGATATACATTTTTTATGTCATGAGATATTATCCTTTACCAAACTCATTAGAGGGTGATATAGGTATAACCCATCCCATAATCCATACACATGTATGCCTCATGAAAACCATTATTATAAAATAACCTATAGAAAAAAAATAATGGGTTTAAGGACATCATTATTCTATAAAGAACCCATGTAATTAAAAATGTGTTCAATAACATTATCAAATGGTATCACATAAAATGATTTGAATAAATATACCTATTGATACCAAAAAATTATCATCCAATATAGGAATACATTAGAAGAGTAAAAAAAGGGGGAATTATAACACCAAAACATCAATTAAGTAAGTAGAAATTTTATTTTCATGAAACTATAGAATAGTTCACATTTTAATATCCCATTTCATAAAAAAATTAATTTTATAGGATGAATTTTGATTATTAACTTACTTGGTCAAAATAACCCTAAAATGAATATTTGAAATTTTCAAATATAAATAAGATTTTATGAATAATTAAATATATAGTATCTTACTTCTTCTAATTTTTAATAATAATGTTTGTTAATATGTATAATTAATCACATATTTATTATCAAATTTATAGAAATAAATACCAGATCATTCAGAGATATAAATGAATATATATTTTTCTTCAGAAAACGGTTTTAATTTGCATGATGTTTATCCATTTTAATTAATTAATAATAATATTTAATAATGAATTATATAAATTATATTTTTATAGATTATATATATAAATATATAAACTTAAATATATATTATTATTATTACTACTACTCATATAGTTAATATAAG
Source organism: Viscum album (assembly GCA_963277665.1). Taxonomy (NCBI): domain Eukaryota; kingdom Viridiplantae; phylum Streptophyta; class Magnoliopsida; order Santalales; family Viscaceae; genus Viscum; species Viscum album. The sequence continues at coordinate 893,963,504 of OY728121.1, read as the reverse complement.
ATCATCTAATTATTTAAAAAAATACATTTTCTTTTAAACCCATTTATTATCACATTTTATGGCTTTATTTTTAAATTAAATCCTACAACTTCTATTAATTGAATTTGATGAAATGGATTCTAGATTTTAAATAATTATAATTAATACAACATAATATGTACATGTTAAATTTTTTTCATTATTAGTAGTAAAAATAGTAAATATTTATCACCAAGATAATGGAGAAAAAATTTAGTTAAAACCATGGGGTAAAAAATTAAAATTCCATTAGACTTTTATTAGTGGTCTCTAATAAAATTTATCCTTAAGGAGTTAAATAATATATATTAAACCATTTTTTTATTTTTTAACCTTATCTTGTGTATTGTAAAGATAATTTATATTTTATTCAAATGGATAACTCTTTTTGGGTTTTTATATTTAATGGCATAGTTGGAAGATTCCATTCAGTTTTTCTGAACCAGAAAATATAAAAAACCATGATATTTTATTATATAACAAAGAAATTCATTTAATAAATTAATTTTTTTATTTCAAGGTAAAACAATTTTAACTCTTAAATCAATTATTCTCCTAAAAACCGTTATTCATGTGTTTTTTGATCATATATTAAAAGTAATTTCTACCACATATAGAAATTAATTCTTATAATATCAATAAAAAATTTAGATTCAAATTGTCAAAAAAATTTAAGAGGACCCTCTTATTTTATTTCATATAATTAACTTATCACGGTGAAAGTTAAATTACACAAATTATGGTTTAAAAGACTTTAAATTAGTTTAAATAGTAGATAAGGATAAAAATGTAACAAAAAAATTCCCAGATGTGATTGGATGAGTTTATTTGAACCCTATACTTATTATATTTTAATATGGGGTTACTATTTTCCAATTTACATGGTTATTATTTTTATATTATTAATTATTTTATGAAATTCTAGGTGTGTCCTTTCGCCCCCTTATTAATGGATACCACATCCCCTATATTCTATACTCTTTATGTTCATTCTAAGTCAGAAAATACCTATAATAATACCATTATAAATTAATTACATACATTTTATCGATTATTTTATTTCCAAAGTACCATCTCTTTATGGATTAATGTGTAATCCAAAAGAGGATTCTCTAAAAAGAGGTAAAACTCCAAACTGAGCATTTTACATTATATTTCTTATTATATAATTCATAAATATGTGGTATCCATTATAAATTAATTAATTCCATATCTTAAATTTTATTATTTTTTATTATGATTATGTAGAAATCATTATCCATCTTATCTCTATCTATTGAAAAAAGATAATGTTACTCGTGCGTACGTGTAGACTACCACCTCCACAAACTGTTGTGACTCATTTTTTATTTCTATTTTTATGGATGGAAATTAAGATAAAAATTAATTAATATATATGATATCAATGATATAATAATTTTTTAAAAATTTAAATTTTTATTTACCTTTCTTTCATTACATTTTTCAAAAAGTAAAAACAATGCTCATGTATACGTATGACCTACTATCTCCATGAACGACGTAATTCATTTATCTATCCAATTTTCTCTGGATGACCATAAATTTATATATATATATAATATATTTTATATTAATTTCATGATTATAATTATGTATATCATGTAACCAAAATCAAATTACAATTTTCAAAACATCCATGAAAAAATATACTAGAGAAAATAAAGTAGATAACAATCAAAATAACGATATTACTCAAAGAATATTAACGAATGGGTAATAAAATGTTATAAGTGGATACTATATGATATTATGAATATGAATATGGTTATTTTATAAATTAATAAAATGTTCAAAAACATAATAAAAATGGTTAAAGCATGTTCAAATAAGGGGAAACATGAGGTAAGGGATTTCATCTCAATTTCCTCTCTATTGAAACATATTTGGTATTATGAACCTATTTACTTTTATGTGATGTATATACTAACTATTTCATGTATTTAACAAGGATATATATTTATAAATAATTATTAATTTTCAACTCAAGTTACTCTTTCAAGTGGTTATAATTTAATGGTTACCAAAGTGGAATGAATTAATTTAACAATCTATTTTTTTGGGTTTCCATTATTTTCATTGAAGGAATATTATCATATATCCTTTATAAAACACATTTATTTTATTTTTCCTATGAATTTATATGGGTTATCCCTGAGTTATTTAAACTTTGGATCTCTTTTTAACATTAATCAATAAATTAAATTGTTACATGAAAGACCAATCATATTTCCCTTTTTGATCGGGTATATTTTTCTTACATGCCCACATTTTTTTTCCAAACTGTTTTAAATAAGCCAAGATTGTCTTATAAAATGACTTATTAAGGAAAATTTATATTATCTATATATTTTTACAATGTTTTAGAGGAATTTTTAAATTTTTTTCTAAAGGATCATTTTTTAATTTCTTTATAAAGAGTCAAACGGAATGTTTTTTCACTAATATAAATGGTGTTAACTGACTTTCTCAACACCACAACTATTTTATGCTATTTATAAAATTATAAAATATTTAAATGATTTTAAAATAAAAAATCTACTATGAAATGTACTTTTAAATTATCTTCTTTAATTTAATTCTATTATTTCAAAGAATTTATTTTACTACAAAATATAAATTTCTGATAGAATGATGGTTATCTCTCATCTCTTGACTAATTTTTTGGGTCATTAAAATTATCTTGAAACATCCAGTTTATTGTCACCATATTTCAGTAAAAATTATAATTCTCCAAAATATTCATATTATCTTTATCATGGATATATTTACTTTCTAAACCTTATACCATTTCAACAAACGATGTTTTACTACAAAGATTATCTGATTGACTGGGGAAAATATTGATATTATGTATTGTTTACTCAATAAAAATATTTGTTGATAACACATATTGATCATCCAAATATATGAGGAATGCATTGGATATGCAATTATGGATGAGTGTTGAAATTATATAGCTCATTGATTCATCTTCAGGTCTCATGTGAGTAATGAGTTTTCGAGCCTGATTTAAGTGTTTTTTGGTGTATAAATACCCATATTTTAAACTATTACAAAATAAGGTGTTAGAAGTAGAGATAACATGATGTACAAAATTATGTGTTGAATAAATTAGAATTTAGATATTACTATCCATGATATCATTGTATTGATATTATCCATTTATTCATTTCAAGTATAAGTTATTGATTAAATGGAATGTGTTTTCAATTATTTAACATTATATATTGATTATGGATTATTTTAATAGGATATCATCTACTTTACATAATCATTACAGAGTATATGAGCTTAGACTTTCTTTTTTTCTTACCCCAGGATTTAAATATGGAAAAATTTAATGAGTTCAAGGATGTGAAATAATAACTTTCACAATGCTTTATATTTCAGTTCCATTGTAAAATGGGAATAATGTGTGTATCTAGTTTACATAAAGTAATATATTTTGTGTAATTTTGGAATCAATATATTATTTCAAGTTCCAATTTAATAAATTAGAAACCATATTGTAGCCTCTAGAGTAGGTGTTTTTATAGTTGGTATCAATAAAATTTTAGTAGTAACCATAGGAATTGGATTTTATAAAAAATAGATTATGTAACATATCCATTTAATAGATGATGATTATATGTTTAATTTTAATATAATAACATAATTTTTTTTGGTAACGTAGAGATTATTTGGTTTCATGAGAAATATGTACCTATATGGGTACTATTAGTTAATGTAGTTTTTCTATAGAAACATCAAGGAATAATAATCTTACAACGAGTTGGTCGAGTACATATTGACAATAATTCTAGTGCACAGTGATTGAGAGATAAATATGAACCTTGTTTGACTCTCCTGAGATATATTCTCATATTAATTACCATTTTCTTTTTAAAACATTATGAAAGATATAAAAATATTTTTTATGGTTTTAGGATATTTCCAAATTAACCATGTTTATGATTCTGAGATTAAAAATGATTTTTTTAATTTACTTTAAGAGTTACTGTAACATCCCAAGTAAGTAATGAATAATATATATTTTTATCTATGTCTATTAATTAATTAGATAGTGTTTTAGAGGCTTAAAATGAGAATAAATCCAATCTTAATCATGGAATACACTAATATTTTTAAAAGACTATTTCACTGCCTTTTGATGGAAAACCATTTTTAAATAAAAAATTTGACAATTTTATAAGCTCTATTTGTCAAAATAAACTTATTATTTATGATTGGGACATTGAAATTTACATTGGATAATTTTTTGGTATTTTTCTGACAATGATCATTTTTTAATGAATAGTGAAAATACTGCATTTTACATCAAAACTGCTTTTTCATATAATTTAATTACATGGTTATATTATCTTTTTAATTGGTTTTAAAGTGAAATTGGAATATATTTTTACCATTAATACAATAGTGGAAGTTGGAATTAATTTCACCTTGAAATTGGACTTAAACTAGTGTCAATCTTTTGATACTTATTGTTTCATAAAAACACGTTATTTGCTCTGACAGTGGGAATTAATTATTAAATTAATTAATGTAACTTATATATTTTTAATTTTTTAAAATAGACATCATTTTTGAATTCGGAATATCAAATTTAGATTAGGGTGAAGTTTTGGTATTTTTCTGAAAAGCTTCAATTTATAATGAATAGTGAAACCACTAAGTGGTACTTGAAAAACTGATTTTTCGTTTAAATGAAATTTTACCACCTCTGTGTTTTAAATTTCAAAAGTCCGACATACATGGTTTTCATTAAGAAGTAAAATTTGGTTCAATGGGTTTAAAATAATTTTTTGGTGAATAGTAACTTTTATGTTTTTAATCGCGATTAGAGGTAATTACTGTAATTTAAGGTAAAAATAATGTTTTAATAAAATGAAATGACATAGAAACATATCCTACCCTTATTGGATGTGTCATGTCCAACCAATAAAACCCATGGGTCTATTTTGGTGACCCCATGGAGCCACTTGGGTAAGATAAAGACATTAATGCTTTTTATTTAATGTAAAAATGAAAATGTCACAAACATGAGTTGTTTTACCAAAACAATTTGTAAATGGGGTTATACAAGTCAGATTTTTTACTATAAATAGTCATTGGAAAGATAAAAATATTTCATACATCATAGTATTTTTTTAATTTTTATACATTAAATAAATTAAATTATTTATGACACCATGATGATGCAACGATTACCTCATTATTTAACGATTTATATAAAATGAAAAAATAATGTAAAATATAAGACCCACACATGTCAAAAACCTATTAGATGAGTATATTTCGAACCCTTATCACCTTATCCTCTAAATATATAATTTTGGGACCTTTTTTATCCTAAAATAATTTTATAACAAAGTATCTTTTATTAACTTTCCAAGAGTGCCCCTCCTCTCCTCTTATAAAAGGCCCCCACCTCTACCACCTTACCCACATTTCCAAAGCTTTTTTATCGGACAACCCCTGCTCATTTTGTCTCTCCAAATCCCTCTATAACTCTTAGAAGCATCAAATTGGGCATAAGTCTTCCCAAGGAAGCCTTTGAGCTCAAATAAAAAATAGTTACCCGATTTAAAGGTAGTGTCTTCTCTTGTGTTCTTATGTTTTATTTTGCTTCTCCAACCCCCTAAACTATTTTTATTAATTTATTTTGTACAAAAACCAGTAACATCAATATAATACAATGTTTTTATAATAAGTATTAGAGCTACACTTACACACACCTACATCTAATTGTTAAAGAAAATACTGTTTCCGTGGATGGAGAATTTCTGCCTCACGAAAGGATGATTGTTCAACACTCATATAACACCTTCAATGGTGGCCATTAAGATGTCACTATATTTATATATGATATATATCATATCTACATCATGATTATAACTCTGGATATAATGGATACATGAAAAAATTGTAATTATAAAGATTTTATTTTTTACTCAAGTACCAATGATCGTTAAAACGACCGTTAATAACTTAAACAATTAAATCGCGTTCATGACATGGTAATAAGTGATATAAAAGGAATAATGAACTTGAAAAAGGTTCTTAAGAACGTATAAATTAACTCAGGTTTATTATTCAGGAGTTTAAAAGAACGATCGAGTCAATTCGGACCCGAGGTATGGGACTTCGTCTCAATCTCCATTCATTGAGGCATATTTTGTTTTATACACAACTTTCTTTTATACGGTGTATAAACCCCTTTGACATTTACGTTTATTCAAAAGAAATTCTTTTTATACGAATCATTTACTAAATGAAAAAAGGGAATGTTTTTTTCGTACGTATACGGCGACAACAACTTCCCCGCCGCCGTGACCATTATTTGAGTTTCAGCTTCCTCTACAATCCATACCATTTTTTTAAAAGAAAAATAAATACCATGTTTTACTTTTATTTTATTTTGGTATTGAAAATGGTTTTCATAATGTTTTTTATATCAATGTTTTGTATTGATATCTTGTGATTGAAATGTGGAAATGTTATGTTTCCTTTATGCATGTATTATGTGGTACGATTATGTTATGGTTCTTGGGCATTGTTATGAAGACGGGTGGTTCCATGAAAACTTAAGGGCGGGTGAGCCCGATGTAGCTCTCCAATGCATTCGGTAATGGAAAGGAGTTAAACATTAAGGTTTCTCCGAAGAGATTTAGGGAATATACTGTGATGGGTATTCCAAACGTAACCAAGAGGGTTACTCCGTACGTAAGAATGTTATTAATGCCTCAAATTACCTTTATTTCTTATGATTTCTATGATTTGTTCATGATTTGATGAGTAATGTTAAAGTGCTTATGTTTTATGAGTATAGTATGATTTCATTGATTCTTATGTATACATGCACTCATGTTTCCTTTCCATATTTTTTCCCTTACTGAGCTTTTTATGCTCATCCCAAGTTTTTGAAATTTTTTTCACAGGTCAAGGGAATGGTACATGATATGATTATAGTGTCAAGGAAGTGTCAAGAAATAATCCATGTTTTATTTTAAATATGTTTCTGTTAATGGGAAAAAATGAATACTATATTTTATTGTACCCACTTTGTTTAAATGTGGGATGTAATGCAAGTTTTATGATCTAATTCTCTAAAACTCTAAACCTGAAAATATCCTCAAGGTGTACTCTTGAAATATCTCAAGATTAAGTAATGTTTAAGGCTGGGGCTTTACAGTTCATATCATAGGGAGGTTTAGATAACTTTAGGAGTTATAATTCTATTAAACGATTATCCAAAAATATTTTTTGAAATGATATAGAATTTGAATATTACCACGTTGCTTCGCCTAAGATATTTCTGTGTTTTGAATGGTTTTTAGAAGAGGAAACATGGATGTTGTTCTAGGAATATATACAGATGGAAATGAACTTCGAAATCGGCATCCTGAGATGGTTAGAATCAGAATTGAACAGTTTGTTAGAGTGATGGCTCAGTTGACTCCGGTGATAAATCGTGGTTGTGTTTATTGATGATATTTTGGTGTTTTCTAAATGTTAAGAGGATCATGAAAGTCATTTAAGGGTTATCTTGCAAACATCAAAAGAAAAGAAACTATATGGAAAATTCAGCAAGTGTGAGTTTTAGTTACAAAAAATTTCTTTCCTTGGTCACATTGTTTCTAAAGATGGGATAACTATTGATCCTGAAAAAACAAAGGTTGTTGAAGAATGGCCAAGACCCACAAATGTAACTGAGATTCATAGCTTCCTTGGTTTGGAAGGCTATTACCGAAGGTTTGTGAGAAATTTTTCACGGTTATCTAGTCCAATGACTAAGCTAACTTAGAAGGGTGTTAAGTTTATCTAGACAAAAAATGTGATGATTGTTTTCAGGAATTGAAAAGAAGATTGGTGAATGCTCCAGTTTTGGCACTACCTTCCAGGAATGGGGATTTTGTTATCTACAATGATGCTTCATTGAAAAGACGTGGTTGTGTCCTAATGCAGAATGATCAGGTAATTGCTTATGCTTCACGTCAGTTGAAAACTCATGAGGTGAATTATACTACACATGATTTGGAATTAGCTACTGTTGTTTTCTCTTTAAAAGTTTGGAGGCATCATTTGTATGGAGTAAAGTGTGAAATATATACAGATCAAAAAAGTTTAAAGTATATATTCACTTAGAAATAATTGAACATGAGACAGAGGAGATGGCTGGAATTAATCATGGATTATGATTGTACAATTCATTACCATCTGTGAAAAGCAAATAAAGTGACTGATGCTTTGAGTCGAAAAAGTAATGCTTCATTAACAATGTTGCATTTGGAACGTGATCATTTGGTTAAGGATTTTATGAAATTTGGCGTAAAGGTTGTTGGTGCAGGATTTCCTTCTATTTTGTTTTAGGTATCAGTGAAATCTTCTCTATCAGACAGAATCATGCAAGCACAGAAGCAAGACATTGAGTTGCAGAAAAAGGTAGAGTTGGTTCATAAGGGTAAGTTTCCTGAATTCAACATTGATAATGATTGTGTTTTGAGATTTGGGAAGATATTGTGTGTGCCATGTGATTCACAGTTGAAGAGAGATTTGTTATGTGAAGCTCATAGTTCCATGTTTTCAGTTCATCCTAACAGTACTAAGATGTACAGAGATCTGTGGGAGTATTACTGGTGGGATGGAATGAAAAGAGATATTGCTGATTTTACTGTAAAGTGTTTAACTTGTCAACAGGTTAAAGCAGAGCGGAAGTTACCGAAAGGGATGCTTTAGCCTTTACCAGTTCCAGAGTGGAAATGGGAGAATATATCCATGGACATTGTTGTGGTATTATTGAAGACATCTTGAGGTAATAATGCAATCTGGGTTATTGTTGATCGCTTGACAAAATCTGCTCATTTCCTTGCTATACGAGATACTTTTTCCCTAGATCAACTTTCCCATTTGTATCTTAAAGAGATAGTTAGGTTACATGGAGTTCCTCTCTCCATTGTATTTGACCGTGATCCCAGGTTCACTTATAAAATTTGGAAAGGCCTTCAGAAGTGTTGGGTGCTGAATTAAATTTTAGTACAGCTTTTCATCCTCAGTCAGATGGGCTGTCAAAATGAACAATTCAAACATTGGAGGATATTCTACATGCTTATTCGATGGATTATTAGGGAAGTTGGGACCAACATATTTCTTTGGTTGAATTTTCATATAATAACAGTTTTCATTCTAGTATACAGATGGCACCATTTGAGGCGTTATATGGGAAGCGGTGTCAAACTCCAGCTTTCTAGGATGAAGTGGGTGAAAGGAAGCTGATGGGACTGTAATTGGTAGAAGAGATGGCAGAAAAAGTTTAGATGATATAGAAACACATGACAAGAGCTCAGAGCAGGCAGAAGAGTTATGCGGACAACAGGAGTAAGGATCTCTCTTTTGAGTTAGGTGATCATGATTTTCTCAAAGTATCACCATGGAAAAGTGTGGTGCGATTTGGTAAGAAAGGAAAGATGAGTCCAAGGTTCATTGGACCATATGAAATTCTGGAGAGAGTTGGATCAGTTTCATACCGAGTGGCTTTACCTCCGAGTTTATCTCAGGTAAAAAATGTTTTTCATGTTTCAATGTTAAGGAAGTACATGCCAGATCCATCTCATGTTTTGAGTCCAGAGGTAGTTCAGCCAGAAGAGAACCTATCTTATGAGGAACAACCAGTCCAGATTCTTGACCACAGGGAGAAAGTGTTACAGAATAAGGTGATTCATCAGGTAAAGGTTTTGCGAAAAAACCACATGATTGAAGAGGCAACATGGGAATCTGAAAATGCAATGAGGGCTAAATACCCCCACTTATTTGATAAGTAAAGAAATTTCAGGGACACAATTTTCTAAAGGGGGGAAGGATGTAACATCCCAAGTATTTAATGAATAATATATATATTTCTATATGTCTATTAATGAATTATATAGTGTTTTAGAGGCTTAAAATGAGAATAAATCCAATCTAAAGCACGGAATATACTAATATTTTTAAAAGATTGTTTTACTGCCTTTTGATGGAAAACCATTTTTAAATCAAACTTTTAAAAATTTTATAAGCTCTATTTGTCAAAATAAACTTATTATTTATGATTGGGACATTGAAATTTACATTGGATAATTTTTTGGTATTTTTCTGACAATGTTCAATTTTTAATGAATAGTGAAAAATACTGCATTTTACATCAAAACTACTTTTTCATCTAATTTAATTATATGGTTATATTATATTTTTAATTGGTTTTAAAGTGAAATTAGAATATATTTTTACCATTTAATCCAATAGTGGTCGTTGGAATTAATTTCACCTTGAAATTGGACTTAAACTAGTGTCAATCTTTTGATACTTATTGTTTCATAAAAACACGTTATTTGCTCTGACAGTGGGAATTAATTATTAAATTAATTAATATAACTTATATGTTTTTAATTTTTTAAAATATACATAATTTTTGTATTCGAAATATCAAATATAGCTTATGGTGATGTTTTGGTATTTTTCTGAAAAGCTTCAATTTTTGATGAATAGTGAAACCACTAAGTAGTACTTAAAAAACTGATTCTTCGTTTAAATGAAATTTTACCACCTCTGTGTTTCGAATTTATAAAATCTGAAATACATGATTTTCATTAAGAAGTAAAATGTGTTTCAATGGGTTCAAAATAATTTTTTATTGAATAGTAACTTTTAAGTTTGTAATCGCGATTAGAGGTAATTAGTGTAATTTAAGGTAAAAATAATGTATTAATAAAATGAAATGACCTAGAAACATGTCCTACCCTTATTGGATGTGTCATGGCCTACAACGACAACCCATGGGTTGATTTTCGGGACCCCATGGAGCCATTTGGGTAAGATAAAGACATTAATGCTTTTTATTTAATGTAAAATTAAAAATGTCACAAACATGAGTTGTTTTACTGAAAGAATTTTTAAATGGGGTTATACAAGTCAGATTTTTTACTATAAATAGTCATTGGAAATATAAAAATATTTCCTACATCATAGTAATTTTTTTATAATTTTTAGACATTAAATTAAGTAAATTATTTATGACACCATGATGATACAGCGATTACCTCATTATTTAACGATTTAAATAAAATGAAAAGATAATGTAAATTCTAAGACCTGCACATTTCAAAAACCTATTGGATGAGTATATTTCGAACCCTTATCATCTTATCCTAGAAATTTATAATTGTGGGACCTTTTTTATCTGAAAATCATTTTTTAACAAAGTATCTTTTCTTAACTTTCCAAGAGTGCCCCTCCCCTCCTCTTATAAAAGGCCCACACCTCTACCACATTACCCACACTTCCAAAGCCTTTTTCTCGGCCAAACCCTACCCATTTTGTCTCTCCACATCCCTCTATAACTCTTAGAAGCCTCACTTTGGGCAGAAGTCTTCCCAAGGAAGCCTTTGAGCTCAAATCAAAAAGAGTTACCCGATTTAAAGGTAGTGTTTTCTCTTGTGTTCTTATGTTTTATTTTGCTTCTCCAACCCCCTAAAATCTTTTTATTAATTTCTTTTATAACAAAAATGGTATCTTCCATATACGAGGATGTTTTTATAAGAAGGATTTGAGCTATAGTTACACACACCTACATCTAATGGTTAAAGAACATACTGTTTCCGTGGATGGCGAATTTCTGCCTCACGAAACGATGATTGGTCAACACTCATATAACACCTTCAAAGGTGGCCATTAAGATGTCACTATATTTATATATGATATATATGATATCTAAATCATGAGTATAACTCTGTATATAATGGATACATGAACAACTTGTAATTATAAAGAGTTTATTTTTGACTCAAGTACCAATGATCGTTAAAACGACCGTTATTAACTTAAATAATTACATAGTGTTCCTGACATGGTAATAAGTGATATAAAAGGAATAATGAACTTGAAAAAGGTTCTTAAGAAAGTATAAATTAACTCAAGTTTATTATTCAGGAGGTTAAAAGAACGATCGAGTCATGTCGGGCCCGAGGTATGGGACTTCGTCTCAATCTCCATTCATTGAGGCATATTTTGTTTTATACACAACTTTCTTTTATACGGTGTAAAAACCCCTTTGACTTTTACATTTATTAAAAAGGAATATTTTTTATATGAAGCATTTACTAAACAACAAAAGGGAATGTTTCTGTCGTACGTATGCGGAGACAACGACTTCTCCGCCGCCGTGACCATTATTTGAGTTTCAGCTTCCTCTACAAGCCATACAATTTTTTTAAAAGAAAAATAAATACCATGTTTTACTTTTTTTTATTTTGGTATTGAAAATGGTTTTCATAATGTTTTTTATATCAAGGTGTTGTAATGATATCTTGTGATTGAAATGTGGAAATGTTATGTTTCCTTTATGCATGTATTTTTTGTTACGATTATGTTATGGTTCTTGGGCATTGTTATGAAGACTGGTGGTTCCGTGATAAACTAAGGGCAGGTGAGCCCGATATAGCTCTCCAACGCATTGGGTAACACGAAGGAGTTAAACGTTATGGTTTCTCTGAAGAGATTTAGGGAATATACTGTGATGGGTATTCCAAACGTAACCAAGAGGGTTACTCCCTACGTAAGAATGTTATGAATGCCTCAAGTTACCTTTTTGTCTTATGATTTCTATGATTTGTTCATGATTTGATGAGGTATGTAAAAGTGCTTATGTTTTATGAGTAGAGTATGATTTCATTGATTCTTATATATACTTGTATTCATGTTTCCTTTCCATATTTTTTCCCTTACTGATCCTTTTATGCTCATCCCAAGTTTTTGAAATGTTTTTCACAGGTCAAGGGAAGGGTACATGATATGATGATAGTGTCAAGGAAGTGTCAAGAAATAATCCATGTTTTATTTTAAATATGTTTCTGTTAATGGGAATAAATTAATACTATCTTTTATTGTAACCACTTTGTTTAAATGTGGGATGTAATGAAAGTTTTATGATCTAATTCTCTAAAACTCTAAACCTGAAAAGATCCTCAAGGTGTATTCTTGAAATATCTCAAGATTAAGTAATGTTTAAGGCTGGGGTCTTATAGTTAAACCAAATTTGGAATCATATATTATTATTTAAAATTCATAATTTTATATTCTATGGGTGACAAAGGAGAAATTCTTACCACTGGACTATGTGGAGTCCCTGGTTAGTATGAATTATTCTTTTTGATTATTTGATTTTATGGATAATAATAAGTTGATTTTGGAACTAATGTTTTATCAAATAGACATCTTTATTATAAGAAAATGATTTTGTGATTATGTGATAAATGTTATTTTAGAAGACATTTGATCTTTGGAAAGACTGTATGCCTAGAGAAAATAGAATACTATGGGATTTAATTGGAGGAGTAATGGTGGAATTTTATTTTGGAATAATCCATGTTTTTATTGTGGAATTATAGATATTTGGGTTATTTATTGAAATGATTAATCTATCTTAGAGAATATGAGATTAGGTTAATTACTTTTCAGTATGATACTTTAAGAGTAATCGATGTAATTTGGAGATAAATGTTATGATTTATCATGGAAGACTATGTGATCGAATTATTATGATGTTTTGGGTTTCAATCTTAGTTTGGATTATATTAAAGAATTTTAAGGTCAATTTTGTATTGAATGGTCTTTTTTGAACATTGGTTATTGTTTGTTGAATTTTGGAGATTATGAGTAGTATTTCTTTTTATAAATGATTATCCTTTTTGGGGATTTTCTGATCTCGTACTAACCATTTTTTTGGTTAATGTATAAAGATGGGGGAATATATAGTTAAACTTTTGTGGATTATGATATTCTCTAAAAGTTGATTCATGTGCTTCATGTGTGACCATGTTATCTTGAATACTCATCATTTGGAAAAAAGATGAGAGAGTGGTAGTAATTTTTTAAAGGATGAATCTCTACTTGAAAAGTAATTATATTTCCATATGTTCATAATAAATATAATAAATAAATTACTCAACTTTATTAAAATTAACTTAAAACAAAAAACATTTATTTTTACTTTTCCTATTGGGGAATCAAAGACAATTTATGTCATCCCATGCTTATGGTTTTCTGGTAGTTAGCTTTCTCCTGATCATGTTTTCCAACACTCTCCATCAGAACATTATGTTTAGTTTTTATTCTATATATATGTTTTTCTAGATGGAATCCTATTATATGTTATATCAGGGGACCTTTTTTACTTCTATTTCATTCTTTTAATGTGATTTTTTATTGACTATTTTATCTCAGTGGGATTTTCCATGAATTTTCTGAGCCCAATATAAAAATTGTGAGGACACAATTTTCAAAAAGGTGGAATGCTGTAATAACCTAGGTATTTATAGAATAATATATATTTATTTTCTATTAATATTTATGAATAAGATGTTAATTTTACATTAAAGGGGATTATTTTTCATACAGCATACTCGACAGGAGACAATGGGTTCCTACGAAATCTTACATTGCACAAAACTTTGAGTTATACTGAAAAATAATACAATAATATTATTATTATTTTAAATGGTAGATAACACCTAGCCATTGGACTGGCGGGAATGAATGGTATCAAATGAATTTTTAAATATGATTTAAAAATGTCTAAATAAAGAATCATTGGTTACCATATTTTTTATAAATGGAAATAAAAACCAATTGAATATAAAGAATGTGTTTTTATTAAAACCTATTTAAAAAGAGAATAATTGTGGTTATTAAATAACATCACACATTATGGATTTTTATTCAATTAAAATTATATGTTATATATTCCATGAAATGTTTTAAATTCATCTCATAAGTTTTCTATATATGATATAAGAATAAATTCAATTTTTCAAATAAAAGATTTATTTTTCTAAAAATTCTGGTTTACCACCTTTTTATGGAGAACCATTTTTAAAAATATTTTTTAACTTTTATATGTTATATTTGAAAATATATAATTCTTATATAATGGAAATATTCTAAAATTTATTTTGGTTAAATTTTTGGTAATTTTCGGATGATGTTCATTTTTCAATGAATAGTGAAAAATAGTGCATTTTGATTCAAAAATACATTTTCATCAAATTTATTTATATAATTATATTATTATTTTAATTGGTTTTATAGTATAATTTCATTATTTTTTGTCATTTAATCCAATTATAGTCATTATAAGTAATTTCACATTTTAATTGGACTTAAACACATATCAATCTTTTGGTTGTTTTTAATTATTAAAAACACAATTTTTGGTTTCGACAACGAGATTTAATATTAAATAAATTTCTGCAAGTTCTATGATTTTAATATAGAAAAATGGATTCCAAATTTGGAATAATAAGGTTAATATTGTGAAAATAGGTAATTTTTTGTACATTATAAAAAGTAACTTCAGTCATTTTTTTATCATGGTTAAATTGTAAATCTAGTAAATAAGTGTAAAAATAATATTATAATAATATAAAACCACCCTAAAACGTGTTCTAATCTTATAGGATGTTATATTTCCAACCATGAGAACTTTTAGTCTGAACCATTGGAATTTGGGAGCCATATGGGTGTGAAAATGACATTTTATAAGAATTAATATAAATTAAAGAGAAATATAACATAAACATGTATCTTTTAAAAAACCAATATTTACAAGGGGTTATATAAGTAATATTTTCAACTATAAATAGTAATTATAAATCTAAAAATATTTCATACATCATGATAATTTATTTATTATGTTAATACTTTAATTAAATAAATAATTTTCATTATGACACAATGATGATACAATGATTGCTTCATTAATAAAAGAATCAAATAAATGATATTATAAATATTAAAATAAATTTAATTTGATTATTTTGATTTCATACACGAAATTTCTGGATTATATTGATATATTATATTTGATATAATGCCTTTGGTTTGAAGAATCAAGTTTTTATTACTTTCACAAAAATCAATTACATTATTATGTCAAAATTGATATAAATGAGTTTTTAAAACAAGTACTCTTTAATTAAATGATATAGTTGTCATAAAAATCTATGATTTGGAGAAATGACTTATATAATGTTTTTAATTTAATTAATGAACTCTATTTTTATCTTGGCATATTATGGTAAATATAGTTACCATATATTTTGAGAATGCAATAAGAAATTGTAAGAGTTAATGTTTTTAACTAAGGGTTAAAGGTAAATGATATGGTTAAATTTGAGATATAAACTTGTATAAATCCTATTGGTTGAGAGTTTTTCGACCAATAATCTTCTAATATTGTAAATAAATGTGTTTCAGACCATTTATAACCTAAAATAAATTTATAATAAAATAATATTTCAATACCTTCTTAAAGTGCCCCTCCTCCCACATATAAAAGGCCACCACCTCTACCGACTTACTCAAATATCTCAAGCCCCTTATATCATCCAAATTCTACTAAAATATGTTCCCCAAATCCCTAAATTCATTATAGAATCCTTATATTTTGAATAATTCTATTCAAGAAATCCTTTTTTCTTAAATAAAAAAATTACTCGATTTAGAGGTAACGTCTTCTCTCAAGTTCCTTTCCTTTATTTTCCTTCTCCACTCCCTATGATCTTATTATTCTATGATTACATAACAAAAAAATATAATTAATATACTGGGATGTTTTTATGAGAAGTTTTCAAAATACAGTTACACAAAACTCCATCAAATGGATATGGACATAATGTTTCTGTGGATGGAAAACTACTACCTCACGAAACGATGATTGTTCAATTTTCCCCTACCACCTCTCATGGTGGAAATTATAATGGAACTATATTTATATAAGATATATATAATATTCATATTGTCTCTAGGATTCTGTAATTTTTATTACAACATACCTTGATGCTTTCCATAATGTGTAAATACGATAATTTCATTTGAGGAAAGACAGAGTCCCGCCCCCTCAAAATGATATGACTAATTTATGCCCTACATGGAACATATAAAGGACGGAGTTAGTGAAATTATGTATCATATATATAATATTATATAAAACTATAATTATAATATAACAACATATCATAAATTTTTATTCCTATAAATATGAGAAAGAAATGAATGTAGTGTACATGCGTACGTACGGCTTACCGTCTCCATGAACGGTGCATTTCATATCATATCTCCAAATGTTATGGACTATTAAAAATAAATATATACTGGATATAAATAAATATATACTAGATATATTTGAGACATAAACCATGAATAATATTCTGGTGATGATGGAATTTTGACTATAAAAATAATTTACATCAAAATAAGTTCATTTTGGACTCTTGAACCGAATATCGACAAAATGACCGATATAGACATAAATAATTATGTAATTTTTATAACATGATGATAATTAATAAAAAATGAATAATAATCTTGAAAAATCTTATGAATCATGTATAAATTAACTTAATTTTATTATTCAGGAAAATAAAAAATGAACGAGGCAATTCAGACGCAAGGTATGGGACTTTGTCTCAATCTCCTTTCATTGAGGTATATTTTGGTTTATACATGAAATTATTTTATATGGTTTACAATTATAAGTTTTTTATTTTAATTTCATTAAATGGTTTCCAAAATAAATCTTTTCTTTAAGAAGTATTTTACTAAATGTAAAAGGGAATTTTTCTTTTTAACATATATGGTCATAATGGACTTTCTGTAGCTACGAGTTTTATTTGATATTTCTATTCTTTAGCAAGACGTAATTTTTTTAAAAGGAAAATAAATATCATATAACCGTTTTAGATATTTTGGTATTGAAAATGGTTATGATAAATCATTGATTATTTCAATATCTTGAAATGTTATATTGTGATATCAATGTGGACATGTTATCTTTACGTTTTTGCATGTTTTATATGTTATGAATATATTATGGTTCTTGGGAATTGTTTACGTATACATGTAGTTTCGTGATAACCCAAGGGTGGGTGAGACTGTGAAATCTCTCCAATGCATTGGGTTACATGACGGTGGTAAACGTTAATGTTTCTCCTAAGAGATTTATTGAATATACTGTTATGGGTATTCTAAACGTAACTCCCCATGTAGTTGTGAAAGCTACATTGTAAGTATGTTTTGGATACCACAAGTTACTTTTAAGATTTATGATTTCTATGAGTTATTCTTAAATATTATTATTTCATAAGGTTTTTTAAAGATATTATGTTTTTTATTGAAATATATGATTTATTTGATTTGTGTTTATTCATGCACTAATGTTTTCTTTACTTATTTTATATCCCTTAGTGAGATCTTTTTAATCATCCTATGTTTTTGAAATGTTTTTCATAGAGTATAATGAAGGGAATGAGAAAGGAAGAACTCAAGAATATTTTTATCATGAATATAATTCTTGTTTTAGTCAATGATTTTTATTATTATGAAAAGGAATGGATAGAGTAGATGCATATACATTGTAATATATGAGATGTAATGTAATAGTTATGGCCTAATTCTCTAAAACTCTAAACCTGAAAAGATACTCAATGTGAATTCTTTACTTAACTCAAGATCATGTCAAGTTTATAGCTGGGGCCTTACAATATCCCTTATATGAAAATTTCTTGGTCACTTCTCTGGGAGGGATAATCTCACATGGTTACATAGCAATGAGACATTAGTTAATCAATTCATAGTATTCGTGGGATAAACCATTGTAGAAAAAAAAAATATAACCATGGATGTCGATTCATTCCATAAACAACCATGCTTGGGGAATATTGACAAAAATTTCCCAATTCCCATTATAGGAGTTATAAGTAATCATTTTTATCAATAAAATTCTAAATCCTACACATTCTTCAAGAAACACACAAAAAGTGAAATTGGTAAAGATATATATCCCCCTATTTATCATCTTAGAATCAATCAATAAAACCCCATTAATTAGTCAGATAATAAAAATGAGAATAATAGATGAAAATGTGATTGGAATTCCTTGATCTCCATCTTTGAATCTGTCCCATGGTTTTTAGATTCATTCTCAAGGTTGCTACCACTTAAGGGATACACATTTTTTGTCCATTAATGTAAAGTTAGTAGACTCCATGATGGTGTATCTATTAATGCTATAAATTAGTGATATAATGAAATATCTCATTAAATTTCATAAATTTTATAATAAAAAACATAAAATTATAGGGAATAAAGAGGAACAATTTTTTCATCAGTAGTAACATTCAGTATGAGAACTACCTCTAAATAATGGCCATTATTTTCTATTAGTCCCAATCTTACATTTGTGTGAAGTCTCATTTTACACTATTTTCATTTGATTATATGAGATCCCAAGTTCTTTTTTTAATTATATAGAGTTTATCTATAAATTTTTGTAGAGAATATCCAAATTTATCACTCCATACACCCAAGTAATTATCATTATGTGGGATACATTTTTTCAAACTAATTTTTAAATGTCTCTATGATCTAGAAGATGGTCTACCACTTTTTATCAATTTTCTACTTTCATTATATTTTCTCCACCTTTCTAGAGTATTTATATGATTTTAATGAATTTATATGTTGTTCCAACACTCCAATTCCATGTTCCAAAATTTAATTTAACAATAATAGTAGCCTATGAGACTTCGTATATAATTTTGTGGCATAATTTGATTAGTTTTCATTGACTATGAGCATTGTTTCTTATGAGTGTAACCATAAATCATTTGCAAACTTCTTGTGGAGTAGTTATTAAAGCTTAATTTCACATCCACACTTGATGTGGTTGATTTCACAACATTTTTCACAACCAATACTTTCATAGAGTTTGGATTAAAACATGTACCAACACATGAAACATCTTTATATATATAATGGTTTTAGGGATATGGGATACCTTCTTCTAAGAGGAATATTCCATTTAATTATAGGATAATATTATGCCTATTCTGCAGTCATGGTCCTTAATATAGACTTGAGTGGGAAAATCACTTCTTTAAATAATGTGGAAAGTTACAAGTTATGGTGATTATTGATTTTTTAATCTCACGTTGATATAAATGCTTTATGTTAAGAAAATTATTTTTATTCTAAACAGATATATTATTGCCTTCCCAATACTCCTTTAGAATCTTAATTTTTCTTCATGAATTTTTCATGACTCTTGTAAAGTATTGTAAAGCTACTTTATCCCATTATATTTTTCTTCTAGTTTAGTATCTTTGAAAATGATAAATACATTGAGAAATTTTTCCAATACATGGAAAACTTCCATAAACAAAATCTAAAATATATCCCTTCCACAAAAATTTATTTTCAATTATTTAAAAACACTACCATGTCTCTGATTACAAAGATAAATTTGTTCTTCCTTTTCTTTCAAAATTTTTGTAATGGTATTGGATATACAATCCTTCATATTACATAACAATGGCCTCTTCTTCTACCAATAGTATTCTATCATGAAGACCCTTGATACATTTAAAAATATTTTTTACTACTTTTATAATGAAATTCCTCTGATGTTCATTGAATACAGAATGAAAGTATCTAAGTGATCCATCATCATCTTATCTAGACCATGATTAATTAAAAGAATCATAATCAAAATAATTATTTTAACATATTCCATTTTGATTACCTTCAATTGACTTTGTATTTTCCTTTATTATATGTTTCATCATCATATGATTTTCTATCATGTTCTTCATACTATTCTAAGTCATGGAAGAAATCTCCATTGAGGTAACTAAGTCATTTCTAGTATTCTACCCTTCATAAAGTATAACATGTATCCTTATAGTTGACCTATGCTCTGATACAACTTGAAAATCCCTAGGCCAATTAACCAATGAGGGGGGATGGAGGGTGGTGAATTAATGGTTTAATTTTTAAAATTCTATCATTTTAATAAAACCTTCTGAACTTTTTATGGTTCTAAATACACTCAGTGATATATCATAGTCTCACTTTGTAAGAATAAATAATATGAGAGATCAAATCACATGATTTTTACAAGGTTTGGTATAATGTTTTACTTCTGTACATGTTGGTTATTACCCCAACATAGAATCTTCACTAATAAAAAATCTATTACAATTATCACTATAAAAAACGTGATTATAATACTCCAAAATCTAACAGAGATACTTCATATCTAACTTTAAATATGTCACTCTATTTTCTTTTGGATAAACCAAAAGATATATTTCCCTTGATCCAACTGAGATACACATTCTACTCCAAGATCCAACATGAAGACATAACATTTGTTTAGGTTTTAATCACTATAGTATAACTCTCTAATATTACTCCACAATATTGATGGATCACACATTATTATATACTTCCTCATGAACATCTGAAATACTAATCTCGATGATTATTTAATATTAGGTCAAATATGGATTCTCTCCCATCTTTGGTTGCTAGGGAACTCTTTTTTATTCTATTTCTTCAAAGGATTCCAACTTCAAACTCTTCATCTCTTCAATATAACAATTTATCAGGATCTCAATGGATATTGAAATACTATATGTTAATTTCTCGTCACCTTCATGAACATATATATACATAAGAATGTGGTGAAGAGGGATCTAATTTAACTATATGATTTAAATTATCCTTTTAAATACTCATATAAATGTATTTATGAATAAGCACATTTATTCATGCTTTTGATATTAATACCCGAATGACGAGGGTATTATATTTTTAGTTAATTTGAAAAATCCAAATGGTTAGGGTATTTACTTCTTCATGTAATTCACTCCATTTATATTTCCATCTCAAATATTCATTTCATTCATTCATGGAAGCTGTAAGGCTTTCTTCACATGATGTAAGACCTATGGTTCAACCTAAATTCAAACATGCAATGCATTTAATATAAGCAAGGGTGTGAGTAAAATTTTATTTTCATGTAGTTATGAGATCACCCATGAATCACCTTTCATGAATTCATGCATGCATGAAACTTGTTTAAATAACCAATGTTTCAGGATTCATATTTCTTCAAATATTATAAAAAATAATACATCTCATTATGAAAAATATATGGTTTCATGTCTTCATTTTTCAAGTGGGATATGCCAAATTTGAATATCCATGGATAATAATCACAAAAAAAATTCAACATTCAAAGAATCAGGCTCTTGGAACAAACAAACGAATTAATATCTCGTGCATTGGAATCTTTTTCACACTCTTTTTGAAGCCTTCATTCCACTGCCACCCATTTTCAATTCAGTCTACTTGAATTAAAGTGTAACTTCATGCATTTAAACACATTTTGGGCATAAATTGTGTAATTATCATCTTCTTTTTTCAATCAAACACTCAAATTTATTAGTCCATAATTATGGATTAGGATCATTCTCTTCATGAATGGATATGCATGAACATATGGTAAAACACGCGATTAGACCTTTCTGAGGTAATATGATGCTGAATTAGAATTATTTAATATTGAATAAACCTTGGTTTTATCTATGGATTCTTTTCCATGATTTTAATGGATCATTAATGGAGTAATACCCATAAGAGACGATCCTTCGAATGACGGATGGATATGACGCAACTCCCTCAATCGGATTATTGGGATTAACCCGATTGGATGGACATAGAAGTGTCTGTATCTTTTAAATGAAATAACAGTCACATATGCTCACTTCTCCCACAAAGGAAATTCTTCTGTTCTGACCTATGGTTAATTAATTAATTGCTCCCATGACATCTATTGGATGGTGGAGGGGGATCAACACCCTCACTTCTCTTTCACACACAACAACTTCAGCCTAGAAACCTTCAAGTCCATCCTCATGTGTGCCTCCAAGCATGTGATCTCCATGGACCTTATACATGGTCCCTAACACACAATGAGGTTACAACACCTACCGACACTCCTCTTCCTCCTACAGGCTAACCCGAGTTAGCCTCCATGGGTGTCATTTACCTATGGGTCCAAAAATTCCTTGGTTGAGCATTTTCCTAGGCTGGTTATGTGGGTTAGATCTTATATTTTAGTAAGGACATAAATAAATCATATCATATATTCTGAGTATAGAATATAATTCTAATCTATTTTAATCCAAAGTTCCTGAAACTCCTTCATGAAATTACCTTTACTTTTCATGAAAATATTCTTCACATCCTCAGTAAATAAAACAAATTTCATGGTCATCTTCAATTCTTCCTCATAAAGTTAAATTCTTCATGGACTTCACATTATATATTCAATGTGAATAGTCCTTAGAACATGTTTTTTCCATTTAAAACAAATTCAATAACCACCATAGTTTCATGGATAATTTTCTATGAATGGAATATAATTCCATTTCATGAATACATAACAATTATCTATGCATCATCACTTTATCGACCAGTACATATTAACTTATTGACAACAAATGAAACTTGGGATAAATAGTTTTCAAAAAAATGCTTTTTTATCATTCCAAAAACGAGAAAGTATTATTTTTTAGCATATACGCTATGATGAAAATTTCCTTCCATCATTAGAACTCAATGTTTTAAAATTTTCTTATGTTTGGTGTATTATTTACAAAGAAAATTATTTTGAAACGATTTTGTGAAATTTAAGTTTTGAAAAATATATTTTCAAAGTGAAAAGGATGTTTTCCTAAAAAATGTTTTTAAGGACATAGTTATAGAATTTATACTCATCAATAACTTCAACCCTTTATAGTACTTATAATTTAATGGGGATATGATGTAATGACATCATCTTTAGTCTTTCATTGGATTTTTTATGATCAATTAGACTTAGGATGTGCAATTTTATTACTATTCACTATATTACTCTGGATAGAAAATCATTATATTAATTTTATTAGGGTATGTATTAAAATTTAGTTTATTATTATTTCAATATAAATGTTTATTTTGACTATGTTTTACCCATTTCATATAAGGAATGAGTTGTACTTAGTAAGTGATGGGTGGGAACTATTTATAGATAGCCCCTCGATGCGTCAACATATATCATGAGTCAAATTAGTTGGCCATATTATATGGGCTTATACCCATAGATTTAAACTATATTATTAAATGTCATGACTATTACAGATGTCTAACATTATATATTCCCTCATTATCAGATCAATTATTTATGTTTATGTGTTTATTAGATTCGTTAGAATATCTATGTATAAGTTTCAATCTTAGGTTATTTTTTATATGATTTCATTTGATCTTATTTTATTTATACAATATTATTATTAATTTATTGATTAAATGGAATGTGTTTTAGTTATTTACCTTTGCATATTGATTATTATTATTTATTCAAGATAGCCTATACAATGTGCATACCCTTACTGAGAATCTGAGATCACCCCTTTCTTATGTTTTATCTTCCTGGGGATATAAGGAAGTGTTCTATGATTATATGAAGGGATAAAATTGTTAATCCACTTTATAGTATCCAGTTGATCAAAAGATCCATATAATGAGGATTCATGTTGTCACATAAAAGATTCAATGGCATATCACTCCCTCCTTTGTGAATTTGGATGTTCCACATGACCCATGTTACCACTCATATCTTGAGAGAGTTGAGTGTGCATAGTCAAACAATATTTCATACTAGCATATAATAAATGTGGTTTCTAATGAGGATAGTAATTTAAGTTTCAATCATGCACATATTTTTACAGGATTCCCTCAGGTTCTATCAAATGAAAAAAAACCAAAAACTATAGTCTGAGAAATAATAGTCATAGTGAGAAAACAAATAATCAGGAAAATTTATTAATAGGATATCTAAATTATGAAAAATTATTTTCAATCTATGAAACCTTAGTTTTTACCTGATTCATCCTTAGTTATAATCTATTCAAATCCTTTATAATGGTTTCTAAGGAAAAGGTGATTTAACCCATTCATATCCCTTACAAGAATCAAAATAGGTACATATTAGGGGCACACTTACTATGTACCAAAAAGATTGATGGGATATACATACACATATGTTTTTAGGATTATTACCCCTAGATGCATCTGTATGAAAACTATAGCCATCTGTATCCAGATAGGGATGTATTTCTATTAAAATTGTATTATCACTATCTTAAAAAATAGTTCATTTTCCTTCACATAGGATTTTTCCTAGGGGTTTCACTAAAATTATCTAATGTAAAACTCAAAATATAGACTAAAAACTTCTATAATACTTACTATATCGACCCATACATTTCATATATAAATATTACATCTTATTAGATAAATATACAATACATAACATTATGATACACACTATAAGAATAATGTTTTAGTGTCTTTGGATACTAGACACATAAACTTTTTATTTTTTGAATAATCCTATATATACCCCATAATGATCTTCCCAAATAGTACCCCTCTTAGACATACCATACTTAAAAACCACACTCCAAATCCTTGTAAAAATAAAACATAATAATGGGTGATAACTAATGTCCAGTATGGGTAAAAAATTTATATATCATTGATCAATTATGAATAACATGTGTATAAGTTTATGTTAACATGAGCCTAACATTTGAAAACCATTCCAAAAATATCATATATTATTATATTGAGTCATTGAATAAATATTGGAGGTTCATAATACATGAATCATAAATTAATTAAAGAACATAAACCATAATAGCATAACATAGAAATAGGAATGTGTAAAATTCATTTTTATAGCATTATTAATCCGTATAAATAGATATAGGTTCACTCATTAAGTAAAAGACATGAAATTCAACACATTTATTTATAGATGTGAAACTAGGTCCATGCATCATCTTATGGATAAGAAAATAAGGTCCTTGTATAATCTTTTAGAATCAAAAACCAAATCCATGCATAATCTTATGGACATGAAATCATGGTCCACACGTAATCTTATAGACTTTAAAACATGGTACACACATAAAATTGTTAACATGAAACCTGATTCACGTATAAAATATTGATCTCATGAGTTATCCGTACAAACCAAATGTATTAGATGGATATATAATTTTGATCCCAATTATCATTTAATCCTTATACATTCATATATTTTCCACATGATCACAAATCATTCATCATATGTCATAACCCATGGAAAGAAAAAATGTTTCAAAAACATTTCCTCATCATTATAATAAAATATCCAAAGAATGAATAAATATTATATTTTTGGATGATATTCCTATTAATGAATGATTAATATCCTAGTTTTTTATATTAAATGGAAATGAATTTAAAAAACACATTAAATATTTCATAATTACAATACCCTTTTCACTTTGAAATAACTTTTATAAAATAAAAAAAGGTCCAAAATTTTATGGAAAACATTTTTATTGAAACAAAAAATGGAAACATATAAATGACGGTTTAAATAATTAAGAAACCATGATGGTAGGAAATGATATTCATGTTGTATAAATTAAAAAAAAAAATTTGTTCACATTGTTGTTAAAAAAATTAAAATTATCTTATTTAAAAAATTTGAAGAATATTTATTTTAATCCAAATTTTTAAAATTAAAACATTTTAAAAATGACATTCAACATTCATAAGAAAATAATAAAATATTTTTGAATTTTGTTTTGAGAAAAAATGGACAGGAATAAAAGTATTCCATAATAAAGAGGAAATAAAGTCTGTTTTTCTTAAAAACATTTTCTGACCATTTTAAGTTGCAATGGGATGAAAATGGTTCTATTACCTATAAATTAAATTAATAACAAAAATTGAAGAAAATAATATAGGATTTTTCATGTAATTATCATATAATTTCTTTATCATATAATTAATCAAAAATAATCTCATTTAAAATGGGATTGAAACATAACTCCATTACCACATTAGTAACATTCGAATAAAAATACATGGAAAAGGGAACCATTTATGGATATGTAAATCTCAATAGTTTTCATAATAAGTATCATAAAATAAATTCCTAGAAATTATATACATTATATAAATAAAACAAGTGGTAAATATAGAATGTGTGTAAGCTATCTTCTTATTCCTAGTATTCCCCTCTTTGGGTTTTTCATTAAAATTATTTCAGTTGATTTTTTCCTTGTATATAACATTTTATGGTCATGTTATATCATGGATGTCTGTTTTTTTTAATAAACATAGACTTGGGTTGTGAGGAAACTTTATGAAAACAGAGATGATCTATGTAGGGTGCAGTTTGGGAATTCCATTAGAATAAATGGAGTTTGGGTATAAATGTGTTATAAGGGTTTTGGAAGGTTTTCCATGATTTATATGGATTTGGAGGATGTTTTGGTTCTTTCTATTGATAAAAGGATGAAGGAAATCTAGAGAACAATTACACATCGTGTAATGATGTTATATAACGTATAATTTTTTTCAGGAACATACCATTACCCCATTTCATGATGTGAAATGAATAAATCCCATGAAAAAATTACAACTAATTTAGTCATTTGGATATTTTAATATTAAGTTAAGGTGTTGGGTTTTTTGGTGTATCCTTTTAGAAAAATTACGTGGCCTATAACATAATTATATACCATGTAATTTACAGATTTTTTTTTTCAATGCATAGTATGCCTAATTTTTCCTCTCACCCATGTAATGATTTGTTTCTCTCAACCTACAGTGATCTTACAAGAAAATTTGTGCCCCTTCCCTCTATTCAAAACATTCTGTTTATGTAATCGATCCCCAGGTAAGTGGCAGATCTTTTTTTTCTTTTCTCATCCATTGTTCCCCAACCATTTCAGTGTAATATTCTTAACCATGGGCATTTTTGGTTTTAAATTTGACTGCTTTGATGAAGGATCCTTCTTGCGATCATATGCACCTTCTTCCTCATGGAAATTTTTTATAGGAAGCATTTTTTGATCTTTAGTTAATGGTATGGGGTATAAATATTAACTATAAGGTCTATTTTTCCAATTGTGTTGTATGTGAAATATTGTGGTTGGGCTAACACCTGTCTGAAATAATTAACTAATTAAATATAATGATGATAATCATATGTTTTATTTCTTCATTGGATCCCATTTGATTCAATTTATTATGTGACCTACCTTATGAATACCCATTGGGTGAGAGAACCTTGAAAATAATGAATTATAAATGAATTAAAATTGATTTTAGCATGACATGTTAAATATGTGATTAATTGATAGATATTCACTTTGGAAAATGAATTTTTTCCGTAATTAAATTAATAGGTAAATTGAATGAAAAATGGGAATTGGTAGAATTAACCATTTGGTATTATGTATTTATACTGTGATATGCCTACTCATGTGATATGCACTTGTGACACATGCCCAAATGCTTATATACATGGATATTCTAGGACACATGATGAAATGCTTATATACAGGGCTATTCCCTCACACATGGTAAGATTTTTATATATCGATCTATTCCTTGACACATAATGAAATTATTATATATTTGGGTATGCCCT
Source organism: Viscum album (assembly GCA_963277665.1). Classification (NCBI taxonomy): domain Eukaryota; kingdom Viridiplantae; phylum Streptophyta; class Magnoliopsida; order Santalales; family Viscaceae; genus Viscum; species Viscum album. The sequence continues at coordinate 893,935,054 of OY728121.1, read as the reverse complement.
TGCACATGATGATATTCTTATATACTGGTCAATGATTTGATACATTATAAGAGGCTTATATAAGGGTCTCTTCCCCAAAAAATGCTGAGTTGATTATATATCAATCTATTCCCTATCACATGATGAGATTCTTATATACCAGGCTCAGCCCTGGAATATACTAAGATTCTTATATACTAGGATACTCACTGGCCCGTGCATCAATGGTTATATAGTGGGATTGGCCCAATTTCTTTTTATACCATGGGTATATGGTTGTGGTTGGCATAGTTTTGTGACAGAATCAAAGACATTATGGCATGGTTCTAAGGTAGGTTATGTTTGACCATGGTTATATGGATATAGTTGGCATGGTTGTGAGACAGTCCTAGAGATATTCCAGCATGGTTTGGAAGAATGTTTTTCTTGTATTTTATTAATTTTGAATTAATTAATACACTTTATTATCACATTATTGAATGCACATATAATCAGACTAGTCTGTTTAGACACAATTTTGTTGACCTGCTATGTTTTACTCAAACCCTATTTGGTCCGTCGTTCGATACCAAAGTAGATTTTATAGATATAGGTTTGGACAAGGGAAATGGAAATTGTTACTAACCTTATTTCTTATTAGATGGGATGGAGTATGGATATGGGTCTAACATGTGGTTTTGGACCAGAGTATTCTTGGTTCATCTACTTTTAGATGACATTAGTAGTGGATCTCATAGATTTGACAAATAAAATCTTTCATACTTTTCTTGACTAATTTTTGGTGGTTTTTGTTGGTGATATATTAGTTTAATCTTATACATAATATGAGCATGCCTAATATCTTCACATTATCCAGATTACATTGATAGATCATCAGATTTACACCAAGCTAACCAAATGCAGTTTTTTGACTTATAAAGTTCACTTCATGGCCCATGTCATCTCAGAGGCAGGAGTTTCTATGGACCTATAAAAGGTTTCAACCATGGTATCTTAGGAAAAACCCAAAAATAGATTTGAGACATATAGATTTTTTGTTGAGTTTGTTATTATTTGAACATTATCCATGACTTCTCCCATCTGGAAGCACCCATGTCTGGGCTGACCAAGATAGGGATGAAAATCATTTGGTAAGATTCCAACGAGAGAGCTTTTAAGAAGTTTAATGGAAGGATGACCTCAAAACCTATCCTTGAATTACCTTTTAAAGGAAAATAATATACTAATTATTGTGATACATCTAGAGTTGGACGTGGATTATTTTAGATATATGAGGATTTAGTTGTTACTTTTGGCTCTCGGAAGCTGATACTGCAAGATAGAAATTACCCAACATAAAATATGGAGTAATAAGAAGTGTTAAATTCTCTGAGATACTAGATACATTTTATTATGGGTGAGTGGGTCGTTATATACATGGACCCAAGAGGCATAGGTTCATATTTTTACATAAGAACCTAAACATTCATTAGAAAAGGTGATTCAAGTACCCGTAGTCTTTCGACTTCAAGTTGGATTATACATCAGGAAAGGGAAATGTCGTTACTGATGAATTGAGCCCAAGGAAACTAAAAAAACTAGTGTGGATGTATTTCGATGGGTGTAATATGATGGTTCACTTTTTAGATAGGCATATTGATGTATAGTAGTCCTATGGTCGAGTATCTTTGACATAAGCATATATGATACCCATGATTTTGGACCAAATCAAGGCCGATAAATTATATAATCTAGAGGTTTTAGTTCTGAGAGAATACTTATTAGGTGGGGAATTGGAATGCTCTCTTTGCAGTTGGAATTCTCCTATTTTTTATGGCTGAGTATGAATTACTACAAGTTACATGAGAAGATGATAAAAAGGTATCATGAATCTAGATGGGTAGTAGATCCTAGTTTTAAGAGATGTATCATGATCTCTTTTGACTGTACTCATGGGAAGGAATGAGTAATGAGGTAGCATGATTTTTAGAGATATGTTTCACTTTTATGTAGGTGAAATATTTTCTAAGGAGGTCAGATAGGATTTTTCATCCTTTTCCCATTCTTGAGTGGTAATGAGATGATAGGACTGTGTATTTAGGGATTGGATTACCCCAGACTTCTTATAAGAATGATGAAGTATGGGAAATTTTGGATCAAATAATGAAGGTATCTGATATCATTCATATTAGGTAGACCTTCACAATTGATGGTCTAGCTAGTATTTAAATGATAAAGGTAGTTAGGTTTTATAGTGTTCCATGGAGTATCGTTTATGATAGATATACTTGATTCATATCGCAGTTTGGGCAAGGTCTTTAGAAGGGATTGGGATCATAAGTCCTTTTCAGTACAACCTATCATGCCAATATTGATGGTTAATCTGAGTATAATATTTAGATTCTGGAGTACTTGTTATGAGAATTTGTTTTATATTTCAGTTGTTTATTGGAGAAACATATGGAACTCCTGGAGTTATCTTATAATAACATATTCAAGTCATCAATCCTAATCGCACCTTTCAAGGCATTGTATGGAAGGCAATGTCATTAACCTCTTTGTTTGTTGGAGGTAGGTCAGTAATCTCTTGTTGGAACTTGTCTCTAGTAGGAGACATGTGAAAAGGTTCTATTGACCAGGAGTATATAGGTGACCATGTAGAGTAGGCATAAATCCTATGTTGACCATCGAAGATGGCCTATGGAGTTCAAGTTTGGTAATTATATTTTCATTTTGTTGTTGCCTAGACTGGGGAAATTTTATATCAGGAAAGATGGAAACCTACTACTCAGGATTGTCAGGCCATATGAGATAGTGGAAAATGTTTTTCCAATATCATACCGTTATGTCTTTAAAAATTACTTTAGTTCCATGTACTACATGTTTCACATGTTGAATATCTGTAGATATCATCCAAACCATTATCATTTGGTAGACATATGATACATCGATCTAGTATCAATGTGTCCTTTGATGATTCTCTAATACAAGTCATGGACCATAGTGAGAGATATCTCTAGGGTTGGACTATACCGTTTGCTAATGTATAGTGTTATCATGGGCATGTTTAGGAGGATAACAGAGAGAGGGAGTCTGATATGCGCTCATAGTGGCGAGACATGTTCACTGATACTCCATAATGATGGTTGGAGTATCTCAGGGATAAGATTTTATGTAGTGGGGTCATTTTAAGATATTGTACTTTTTTATGTACGTATATATTTGAGTTTTTTATTAATCTTATTTTGGTCCAGTTTTTCCATGTGTATAAACTTTGGTTGTCGTGTTTCCGCATGGATGTAAATTTTTTTGAATGATCACATACCTAGGTTATGAGGAATCTTTAGTAAGCCAGAGACGATCAACATAGGGAGCGGTTAGAGGATTATTTTTGATTCAATAGTGTCTTTGTATAATTTTTCAAATATATTTAGGAGGGTTTTCATTAATTTGGATGGCTTAATAGGTGGTTCAAGTTCTTTCAATGAGTAGAAAGATGAAGGCTGTCATTAGAATAATTACACACCACGTAATGATGTTACAGAATGTGTAACTATTTCCAGGACCATTCCATGAGCATGGATCATGATGTAAAATGAATACCCACTGTAAAATAATTAAACTTATTATATATTTTTGGCTAACTAAATATTAAGTTGAGGCAATGGGTTTTTCACCATATCCATCTAAAATGAAATACACGACCTGTAACATAATTAAAAGCTCAATAATTTCCTGAGATGGTTTTTAAATTTTTTCATGTGGTTGATTATTCTTCCCACTCACATGAATCCTTCCTCCTCTCATCCTAGTGTGATCATTAAGGTGATATTAGGCCTACCCCTCATTTAAAAACATCTCTTTTTTACAATGGATCTATGAGTAGGTGGTTCTACATTATTTTCCTTTCTCTTTTGTCATTATCCAACTATTGTGGTGTAATCCTCTTGAAAATAGTCATTGTTGGTTTTTATATTTATTGGTTTTGATTTAGGATCATTCTTGTGGTCATTTTAACTTTCTTACTCATGGTTGTTTTCTGTAAGAAGTGTTGTTTTATATTTAGTTAAAGGTATGAAATCTAAATCTTAACCCTAAGGTATGATTTTTCAATTGGGAAGTATATGTAATATTGGGGTTACACTAACACATGTGGGAAATAATAAATTAATTAAATGGAATGATGATAATACTATTTTTAAATTATTCATTGGATCCCTTTGGATTCAATTGACAATGTGTCATAGATTATGGATACTCATTGGGTTAGCAGACAATGAAAATAATGAAATTGCAATAGCTTACATTGGATTTTAGCATGACATGTGATTAAAGATATTTATTTATATAGATTCACAATGGAAAATGGTTTAATTGGTTAATTTAAATAAAGGGTAAATTTAATGAAAAATTTTAATTAGTTGAATTAACCATTTGGTTTTAGGTGGTCATATTGTGATATGCTTGTTGTTATGAAATGCACTTATGGAACATGATGAAATGCTTATATACTGTACTATGCCTAGGGGAATGATAAAAATTTTATATACTGGGAAATTCCCTGATAGATTCTAAGATTATTATATACTGGGATATTCACTAACACATGATTAAAAGCTTATATACCGAGCTATTCCCAAAGACATTCTTAGAAGTATATATACTAAGAAATGACCTGACACATGTTGAGAGGCTTATATAGTGGGAAGTTCCCTGAAACATGCTGAGATGATTATATACTCATCTAGGCCTTGGAACATGATGTGATGTTTATATAGAAGTCTTGTCCCTATGACTTGTTATTCCATTGGTATATGGTTTTTGTTGGCATGGTTGTGAGATATGCAAATAGACATTCAAGCTTGGCACCGAGGTAAGTTATGTTTTACCATGGTTATGTGGTTATGGTTCATGTGGTTGTCAGACATGCATAGAGATATTCTAGAATACTGTTGAATTATGTTGTTATTTTATTTTACTACATTTTTTAATTAATTAAAAGACATGTTAATTTAATTATCACATGCACTTCATATCATATTGGTTTGATTAGACATGGTGGTGTCAACCTACTAAGTTTTTCTCACACCCTATTTGGGTTTCCTTTTGGTACCTAGGCATATTTCATGGATGTAGGTTTGGAAAAGGGAAATGAACCTTTTTTTTCACATATTTTCTTGTTTAATGGGTTGGAGTTAGGAGATGGGCCTGACATGGGGTTCATGACCAGAGTCATTTAGATTTATCTCGTGTCCGAGGACACGTGCAATGTATTGTTTTCAATAAGACATTTAGATACATATAATCTGATCATTACATGATTCATCATTTTTTCTATTTTTATTTATCATTTATTTATTTTTCCAGTTATTTTATATGGTTTCTTCTATGTCTATTACATTTATTTATTTTTTTACACAGATTATTTCCACTTCAATGAAACTTTTTACCAGGGGGTATAATCTCCTAACAATACATATGACACCCCCACTCTTATTTGGATACCTATTATATGCTAGGAAGAATTATTAGGGTATCATAACAAACCCTTTACTTCCATGTTAGAGGGATATAAATCATGGGATGTAAAAATGTGTCTTATATAAATAAAAGTGAGATGAAAATCCCTTACATCAAGTTTGAATTGTTTCAAAATCACATTAAACTCATGTATTATAAATTTAAATATATTTTAATTATATACAATATTTATTGAAATACTTATGTTATCATATATTATCCACCAATAACATTTTAATACTTATTTATTAATATTTCCATATTAAAATCATTATTTCTAGGTGTTCACTTTTACATTTTTCATGAGAATTTCAGATTGGTAGTTCTATTCCTTATACAAGGTCGTGGTAACGTTATATCCAAAATCATAATCATGATATATATTGAATATTTATATTTACCACACACACACATATATATATATTCATCTATAAAAGTTATATAAAAATAATTAAAATCAATGTTTTCGGGGATGGTAGGCCATACGTACATATTAACACTGTTTTCAATATTCGACGGTTATAACCTAAGAATGGTAAATTTAAATTAACCATTAAAGGGTAATTATAATATCATATATACCATATATATATATATATATATTGAATCTATCACTATTCACATCAATATAAATAGGAAATTTAAAACAAATCATGTCTCTTTGTTGTGGTGGTAGTCCACATGTGTGCAGCAACGACATTATCATTTTCCAATGGATTGGAATGTAAGTAGGAATATATGATATTTTAATTAAAGAAGTATAATTATTTCATATATATCATATATAAATATTTAATCAATCATAATAACCATCTATGAAAGATGATGATGAAAAATTAATTGTATCTCTACTTTGAGACGGAAAGCTCATTGTATGCATGATTGATACATTCACATATAATTTGATGGAAAAGAGGGTGAATAAAGGTGGTTTCATAATAATAATAAAATATAATTATATTTATTATAATTAATTTCTTATTTTAATAATAAAATCATATATGTGTAGGATTTAAATTTACAAATAAATTGAAAGAGGTCGGGTAAGATGATTACCTCTTATTCGGTGTGACTCTTTTTGATCACTTCTTAAGGACACTTGGAATGGTATTTGAAGAATATCATGAGCTAGAATTTGTTTAAATGGAAGTTTATAAGATAATTTGGAATATTTTTAAGATATATGGATAAATTGTGTGTAATGAATATAAATTAGGGGTTCCGTTTTATAAGATGGGAGAGGGACACTCTTGGAATTTCTTAAATGATTAAAATAAAATAAAACCATTTTCATGGGAAATTATTCATAATTAATAGATATTAGATTTTAAGTTAGTATTTGGTTGATATACCATAAAAAAATTAAAATTTAAATAGGTTATGGAGTTGGTTTTATACCTTATAGTTTACATTAACCCCTTAGATAACCTATTTTAATCTTAATCCCGGTAACATCTTTAAAATTCATAAAGGGTTATAATTTTAAATATAAAGTAATAATTGGATCATAAAGAGAATTTGTTTGATAATTTAGACCATTTATCTTCTGAATTATCCTCTCTATATTTTTATTATTTTTAAATAATTTAATACAATATTAATTTTCATAAAATATTAATATTGTTATTTTGACACTATTTAGATAATTTGTCTTTGAACGCAACATGATAGAAGTAAAATTCAAATAAAAAACTTTAAAAATAATATAATATGTTAAATTTAGCCAAAAAATTCATGTAACATAATAATTAATCTAAATTTTATTATTTATAATATGTTTTAAATCAATTGTTTTACTTATATTTTAATTAAATAATTATTTTGTTGTCGTTACATAAGAATTTAGGGTGACCATTTAATTACTAAAAATTAATAATAAATTAACCTAATGAATAAAATTAATTTATTATTAAAATAATAATTTATAACTAAACATATCCTCTTTTACCCCTATAATAAAATATTAAAGATATTATATTCACGGGTTTGATATTTTTTCATTATCTTTTACTAATATTAATATAAATGTCATAATAAATGAAATATGACAACAACTAGCCATATATTCTATTATTTAATGTAAATGGACAAACTGAACCCATAAAATAATATAAAGGAATGTTTTAGAGAAATTTGATAGGCTTATCCAAAATTTTTAATCCTATTTTACCTATTTTACACTTATGGAGGTGATAGAAATTTACTATGGTTACTTCTCATATTGGAAAAAATAAAAGTGATTTTATTTTAAAATTTAGAACTCCTAATTCAAAATACATAAGAAATTTTTAAATATTCAATTTTTATATGTGAAATTAATTAATTTAATATAAAAACATATAATTCAATGGAAATTATTTTTCAAAAAATGCCTTTTTATGTGACAAAATATTTTTATACCAAATTCTAACATAAAATTGATTCCAATAACAATAACTGTATGATTAAAAATAAAAGAGATATGATTTTTATTTTAAATCAATTTAATACAAAATTTATCTTTTTATATTCTTTAAAAAAATACAAATTTCAAAAAAATTAGTTTTTTTACAATTCATTGAAAAATCAATCTTTTAAAAAAATTCTGAAAAATTCAATCTAACATAATTTTTACATGTTAATTGGAAATATGATTTTCATATTATCAATTAAATTTTATATTGTTTTCAAATTTAATATAATATTTTTTTCACAAAATGAAATAAAAACCATGATTTTAGGGAAGACATTTTTCAAGCATAATGTGACTTTCCTAAATATTTAAATTCTTATTTCAAAATATTTAATCAAAAAAATGTATATATATTTCATAATGTGGTTATTCCAATTATTATGCACCAATTCATAGGATAGGTTATAATGGTCATATTTATTTAATTATATTACATGGTTTGTTTAAGCTTGGTTTTGCATGTCATATGCACCATCAACATAATTTTTTTCTTTTAAAATTTTAAGGTGTTACATTTACATTAATAATATCATAAAATTTTCATAATTATTTATTTTATTTTTGATCTCCAACATTTTTTATATCTTCCATGATTTCAAATAAAATTAATTATTTCCTTAACACCTTAAGAAGGGATTTATTAGTCAACACTCATAATGGAAATATCACTGTAGCAAGGAGGTGTCTATATATTCCCATTATGGAATATAAAATTTACATATTTTTAGATTTGATTATTATTCATATGATCTATTTTGATTTAATCCTTGGTATGGGTTGATTTTTTAAATATATTGAAAAATTTTATTACCAACAGAAGAAAATTACAATTTGATTTAAATATTTATAATTCCTTATCTTTTGTGGGGATACTCCCTCATATGATTCATTCCAAGATCCAAATCTAGTGTAACATCTGATTGAGATTATGGAGGAAGAATTGCGTACAGAATTTATAAATGGAAAAGGTGAACCATTAAATTGGGGAGGTACATGATTTATAGAAATATTGATTGAAAATCATCTATTTTACATAAAATAATTGGAGGATTATCCAAGATAATGAGTGTGAAATGAAATATATTGAGAGAATAACCCCTCAAAATGAGTTTAAAATAACTTTGTAAGGATCCAATATAAAAATATAAAATGATACTCTCATCCAGGCCCCCATTTCTTTCCAAAGAATTGGTTGCAATGTTTTCTTCCCTCCATGTAACATCTCAGATTTTATAAAAGGAATGGAACATATTTTAAATTTTAATTCTTGATTCAGACTCTTAAATGTAGGATTAGGTAGTCAAGTAGGTCACGTAGTTGTATGGGGATTATTGGGAACCCAGAGACCTAATGTTTGAATAGGTATATTGGGCCGCACGGTTTGGGGAAATCGTGCTGCCCATCCCATATAGTTTTACCTAACATTGTAGTGTGTGAAATTGGTGTGAAGGCGGTCGTGTGGTTTTTCTATAACCATCCAATTCTAAGAGAAAACTCATTTGACCCTAGGGGCATGCTTGTGTGAGGTTTTAGACTTTTGGGATAGTGAATTATTTCTCGGTTTTCACACATTTAGTCAAACCAATTGCCTCAATAGTTTGAGGGTCCTCCTTTGAAAGTATTTTGATTCACTTTTATTGCATGGTTTGTCCAACCATGTTGCCAAATAAATCACCCATATTTATTTGGGAGAAATTCCCGTTTTGTTCTTAACTATTGTTTTACCTAACTCCTCTCCTTCCTCCTTCTTTTCTTCTGTGGGTGTCCCCTCTTCCTCTTGTACAAATCTTCCCTCATCCACTTCACAGGGTTTAGGATATATCGTTTATCTAGAATCCAAATCCTTCACCATTAAGTGCCTTGGGAGTCTCTTCATACACTCTATAATCATATCCCTTCTATTTCATGTTTTTATTCAAATCTTTTGAGCAACATAGGTGTGACATATTTTTCGACATTTTAAGGGAATTGAAATATTTATCTGATATATTTTTTTGAATCTTATATCAAGTGTGAAGAAAATATTATTTAAGTGGTACTAATATAAGGTAAGTGTTCTAGATTCTTTTTAAAAGTTTCATTTCATTTTATATGCTACACAATTATGTCATGTGGTAGAATCTTCTAGTGACCCCACTATTTTTTCAACTAAATTAAATTGAACCCATAACCATTTCTAGTATGACCCTAGTTAGTGGAGAATAAACACATTGGTTGATTTCCTTGACTTTTTCCACTTCTATGGGCATGGTTTCCCATTTCAGGATTAATTCATCTAGACATAAATTTTTTGAACACTCTATAGGGTTTTTTCACCTATAATAATGTCCTTAAATCTAAAAATTGTTTTAAGATGTGATGTACTCCATGATATAGACCTTGATATTGATACCTCAAAAATTATATTTCATTGTATATGAATTATGATTCACATTTGATTCCATGTTCCATATACTATATATATTATTCATTGGTATTATTCTTTATGTCTTATAGCTTATTTATTATGACTTCAATCGTATTCCATGTTTGTTGGATTGAATAAAATATTTGGTCTAGTGTTGTTATCGTGTGGTACATAAAAATTCCATATTATGATATGTGATATTCATTACTATGCCTTCACTAGTTTCAGGCCTGGAGTGAACTCGAGTCATAACATAAGGATGCAATGGATAGAATCAAGGTGATTGGTTTGGAACTACTCAACGTGTAGGGAGATATTCTTGGATTTCCTTATACGGTCTCTCAATGATGATAATCTTTTAATATTTAGTGACACTAATTATCTAGGAATAAAACAATGGATGGAATATTTGGAATGATGTCTATTCCATGCCTCATGTGATACTCGACCCCCTATGTGAGATTCCTATGATGGAATAATATTTTACCATACAAAGAGTGATATGTGGGATTTCATTATTATTTACCTATAATAGACTATATTATATTGGTTATATCATGAGATCTTGTAGCGACCATTGATATTCCTTATTGATGACCTTGTATAGGCTTAGGATTCAATTACTGGGTTTGCTGGATGCTTTTTTTTTTGAAATTCGATCCTCAGACCGCACTCTCTCCCTTGTCTCTTCCACTAGGGTTTCTCAGTGGTTCCCCATTAAGGTGAGGATGGAGTGTCTTTGGATTCATATCCCCATTTACACTATACTTCATTCTCCCTCTCCCTCTTCCTTCATCCCCTGGGGTGATTTTTTCATAGTTATGGATTCGATGAAAAATTTTAATGGCCTAACTAATGGTAATCTTCTCCGGTGTTTCCCTAGCTCGATTTAAATGCCTCTCAAGCTTCTGGTTCCACTGTTTCGCTCCCTTTCTTTTTGTTGAGATGGATTTTTGGAGGATTTGGGATGTGTGGGTTGTTGGGTTTTCAGTGTTCCATGAGGCATGTCTAAATAGTCATCTTTCCCAGGACGCAGTGGTCCTTGTTTGATGCTTGTTGTGTGTGACGATCCATGGGTCCTGAGCTTCTTATATGGATTGATGATGACTTATCTATCGCTCATTGGCTGCTCATACCCCTACCCTCATGTCATGTCCCTGTGCGACTATCATAGTCAGTGAAAGAGTGGTGGCACTATGAAGTTTTGGGATATGTGGGTTGGTGGCCATTTGTGTTCTAGGTACGATCATAGTCCGGATGGATTCTGGTTTCCACCCTCTTTGAAAATGGTAATTTTTGGTATTTGGTTTAACTATGTCAAATGAGTTGTTTCTATTTTTGGTTGACTTGATTTTTAGTTTTTCTACAAGAAAGTGATTTATGGGTGATTATGAGATGTTATTTTTTAGGTGTTTCTTCCTCAAATTTATCCATGAAAGGTTGTTGTCCTTTATATGTGAAATCATGTTTTCTAGTTACAATGATGCTCATTTCTAGTTGGTTATGGTTACTCTAGTCATAAGATTTACTTGTTAAGGTGGTGTTGATGTAGATGCTGAATTGTGTGTACCAAAGTGATTGTGGTGGATATCAGTGACATGACTCTGGTTAATGCAGTGATTCTTGGATCAAGACCTCCTTGGGTTGGGTGTTTGGTTTTGAATTTCAAATTTCATTTAAGAATTTTGTATTTGGATTCCCGCACGTGATGTATGTTGTTAATGATTATCCTTAATGAAGTTTTCATGACAGTAAAAAATCATAATTTATGGATGGATACTTTTTTTGGGGTATATGTGATGCCTTGTAATTATTATCAATGTATGAGAATGCTTAAATGTTGTCATAGGGGGTGTAACAACCAAGACCAAGCACAATATTGGACGAGACCCACTTTTTTCTTCATATATAATAACCCATTTATACTCTTTATTACTTATATTTATTTCCAATATTTCAAAAATCTAGTTTTGGATAATGTAGGCAGAATAGATGGGTATTCATTTAGGAACATGGGATAATGTGTTATTTAATTGTATTTTTATTTCCTTACAATTCCTATTTAATTGAAACACTACTAATTTTTATTACATAAAATTTATTGAAATATACACCATTTGTGGTGACATACTAGGATTATATCACACTCCCTGATTGGGCCACCTATGGTACCCATTAAGAATTCATGATTGTAGATACTAAAAAATGGAAGAATCCTACATTTAATGCTTGATTCAGTTTACATTGAAAGAGTTCTTGAGAAAGGGATCAATCCTAGTTTCACAATTCTAGTAGTAGATTATTTTTATCTTTATTATTATGTTTATAGAATGTGGTATATGCCTATATCCTCTACTTTCAATATTAATCATTTTAATAGATACATGAAACATCATTATCAACATCAACATTTGTATCTATTATTGTTTATCGTTTACTAGTTGATTATTCTTTCGTGATTTTTTGATATTATTCTACTACTGTCTTCATATTACTTCTTCTTCCAATTCACTAGTTCACTAGTCCAGTCATATAGTGTCTACTTATTCTATTTATTTTTATATATATGTCTATATTTCTGTGTTCCACTTTGATCAATAATGGAATCGTCTCCCCATGGACACACACCAATACCTCGCTGCTAGTTTGAAACCTCTGTAATTTGGGTAGGTGCTCTTGAGGCCTTGTGCTCCACAATCTCAAGATATCTCTAAGTGGAATACAAGGTAGAATTTTGAAAAGTGGTATCTGATAACATAATTTTTTTCCTAACCATTTGGGTTTAGAGAGGAGAATTGGAATTCTGGAACTTGGAAATGATCATGTTCCTCGGGGTAGCTAACCCACATAAATGGGAAAACAAAAATATCCTGATTTGGGTATACAAAATTCTATCTAGTTCTCATTACAGTTTCAAGGATTTCACAATCAGGTGACGCATTTGATTTTGGCTATTTTTATCAGTGATATTCCAATTATATATATTTTTACATAGGGCTGATGATATGGTGGCATATAAAAAATAATGAATTATACTAGGAACTATAAGATTGAGAATTCCAGGCATCATGCCCTTCCATATTTATTTTTTGTCATGAATTTCTATTGTTGTATGTGTTTATTGTGATTTATTTTTTGTTATGTATTATAGTGCCTAGATTATTATATTTGGAATTGGGTCAAAAATCCATTTTGGATAGAGAAAACATAATTAAAACATATGTTACATTTTTTAACCTAACAATGTTTTCTTAAATAGGTTAAATTAGACGCCTTAAGTATTCGGTTATGGAACATTGATTCAGGGACCATTTTTCACATGGGATGGAATGTGATATGGTTAGGATTATGTGGATTCCACATTTCAATTTATTAGGTGTACGGTTGCTTATAAATTGTAATTTATTATCCATCTAATTAAACTGTTTAATGTTATTTTAATACATAAATGTATCCAAATGAATATAATCATTAACATGAATGGGGATTCGTATATGTGTGATAAAAGTCCTTGACCCTGACCCGACCTTAGTAGTGGGATGTATGTCATGTCACTTGTGATATTTATGTGACTTTCCTTGTCACCCAGACCTAGATCCAGGAGTAGGCTTATGGTTTGGTCAATTTATAGAAAGTTGTTGTACCTATCCTTTCTTTATCACTTTCCATATTTGTTTTTAATCTTGACTGAGGTCCCCACCGTTGGTGGTGGGGTGGTAAGGGCTTGGGGGGGGGGTAAGGGGAAGGTCGCGAGGTCAAGTCCTCAGGCTTGCGATTTACATGTAATTTTCTTACTTGCGTGTGTGCCGCTTTCACAGTTGTACCCATTTTTTATAATCTTGACTGAGGATTACTATTGGAAATTTTAGTGCCATCCCACCATGAAATCCTTGTTCTACACACTAGAAAAGTTGTGAAAAGCATACTGCAGAGGTGGTGGGCCCTGGACCACACATAGAACCTCCTGTATCTACACATGGGGAACCTCTTGAAGATCTTCCACTTGGCGTTGATGCTCAGTTCAGTGGTAGTTTCATTAGGATTTTGTAGTATGTTTTCGGTGATCCCCTTCCCACCCATATTATGAAAAAGCTGACTTGGGATTTATAATAACAACATCCTCCCACCTTCTCATGGGATGAAGGACATAAGGTTTCTAATTAATGGTTATAAGCCATTTTATTGATCTTTTACCATATTAAGAAACCTCATGAGTGGAGGGTCTAGATTTCTACCTATGTGTTATGTGATTCCACCAAGCACTGATTGGATATCATATCTTAAGATGAGTTTCATCGTGGTATGGTCTAGGTAGAATTCCAAATATCCTTTTATGAACACTTATTCCAATAGACTCTGATAAAAATAATGATATGGGGTTTATGCGTCTTTAGAAGGGAACTATGAATGTACTGGAGTGTTATAATTACTTCACCAAGATCCAGTATTTCTCTCTGTCTATGACTGGTGAAGAGTTGATGACAACAAGGTGTTTTGAGGGCAAGATTGTGTAATATGTATGATCGTAGTTGAAAATCATTCGATTTACTATGGTTATAGTGATTATGAACCAAAACTGTATCACAAAATGAATCCTTAGAGAAGTTTTCTGTGTTATATAGGATGGTTCAGTTCTATGGAAGGTTTATGGTTTGTCTTGTTAGAGGAAGCACTATTTCAAGGGTTCATGTGGGGGCAGCGCTAGCTATTTGACACACACCGACAGTGATGTGGTGTATCATCAATGTAGTATTATAGTCCATTATAAGACTATTTTTATGAGGAACCAGGTCAAGTGCTGAGATTGTTGAAGGATTGGTCACCTTCAGTTCTTATACTAGTCTTTTTTCTCGAGCCTCTAGTGAATTAGGATTTATATAAACCCTTATTTTTGGTAGAGTATCAATACAACCACAATAAGAATGGATTCGTCCTTCTACCAGTTAATCAGGTGGTGGTGTTTGTGCTCATGGTAGATGTATTCAAGCTTTAGAAAATCGACGTCATTATAGTGGAATTGCCTAGTTTTGTTAGGAATCATCTCAGCACCATATTTGAGGACAAATCTAGGAAATGTATCCTACGCATGTGGAGAACAGTCTAGTGACATCTACAGTAATAGATTATATTTTAGTATCCTCTACATTATTTTCTTGCATTTTTGATATAGGTGCATCGAACTCTTTTATATCTTCTATGGTTGTGGAAATTTTGGGCCCTGTAATTGAGTAATACCATAACATTATGAATTTAAACATGCAGTTGGGGGTCCGATCAGAGGGAATAGAACAGTTCCAGCAGTTCCCCTTGAGATAGGTGGGTATATTTTCTTATGAATATTTTTTGTCCTCTAGATGAAAAGATTAAATGACATTCTCAGTATGTGCTAGCCGATTTCTTATCACACCCATGTGGATTTCTTTCATCAGTGTGTCGCCTTCACATCACCTAATATATGACTATAGATTCAAAAGGGTGATTGATATGTCTCGGAAATTTGAGATCAACCAAGAATACTGGGATAAGTGTAGTTTTTCAAATTCCCTTCTATGGTAGATCAATTTAGGGATTCATTACCTGTTGATTTCCCTAGATTACCTCAAGAGAGAGAGTTTGAGTTCACTATTGAGCTTGTTCCAAGTGCTGAACCAGTGCCCATTCATCTTTACAGGATGACACCTAAAGAGAAATTATAACTAAATAAGAAGGTTGGAAATATTGATAGAGTGGGTTTTATCCAAACCAGCACATCATCATTGAGTTCACTGAAATTTTTTCTCCAAGAAGGATGATAGTACCCTTTGATTGAGCATGTATTACCACCAACTAAACCAAATTATGTAGAAAATCTGGTATCTACTGCCCCATGTAGATGATAACTTCGACCCGATCTGAGGAGAACTTTTTTTCTCTATGATCGATTTGAGGTTAGGTTGGCATCAAGTTCATTTGAGGATGTTTAACATACCATGTACTATATTTGAAAGTAGGTACAACATGTATGATCATTTGGTTATGTTGTTCAGCTTGATAAATGAACCAAAAGTCTTCTTGGATTTGATTAATTTGTTTTTCCACCAGTATTATGATTCTGTTGTGGTAGTCTTCATAAATGTAATCTAAGTGAATTCACGTACTATAAAAACCCATGAAATCCATATTTAGTACATTCAGAATATACTAAGAGAGCACAAAATATGTGAAAATATTATCAAATTCCACTTTTGGATAAGTAATTTCCACATTATGGGTTATATTATTTCAGAGGTAAACATATCTATTGACCGAGAGATGGTGAGTGACATGGTTTTATGGGATCATCCCTGAAATTTGTTTTATAAATGATATTTCTTCAGGATAGTAGGATTTTATAGTAGGTGCATATAAGATTTATCCAACTTAGCAACCCCTCTTATGTGAATGACTGCGATGGGTGTGAAATTAATTTAGACAAAAGCTTGTGAGAAAAATTTTTAAGAGATAAAGGGAAGACTAACATTAGCATCGATCTTGATTCATCATGAGCTAGGAAGATGCTATAATATTTTCTATGATTCTTCATGGATTTGTAAATGGATAATTTTTTATTCAAGGTGATCTGGATGTGGAATATGGTTCCCACTAGTTGAGGATTCATGAGAAAAATTACCCAACACATGACCTTGACCTAGAATCCATTGTTTATTATATACATGGTTTTATTCACTTCTTATAGGGTGATCAATTTTTTTACATAAATAATAAAATTCTCAAATACAACTCCAAACATTGAGTTTTGAATCTGAGGTAGCGTAGGTGGTTGGAGTACCTATAGTCCTCTGACTTTGATCTTTCTTACACACATGGTAAGGGAAATGTTCTGACTGATTTCATGAAATGAGAGACTCATATAAAAGTCATAAAATACTCTATAATTGAGTTGGAGTTGATAGAACTATTTTATTTGATACAAATCAAGGTTCAGGAACAACAAATACAACAATTTCTGGTAGTTCGGGTGGTAAAATCCATTCTTTTGGAGTGACTGCAGTTGAGATAACTATTATATCCAGAGGGCCTCATTCCAAGGGAAAGTGTTTTAGGTGAAAACCCACCTCTTGGTTGGTTCATATATGTGAATGAAACCCTCTTATAATATATCCATGTTTGGGTGACTTCAGATATATGGTAAGATTTTATGTAGGAATCTCATGCCTCCATTTTATAATCTCATCCTGGTCTTACTATGTTATTCCAAGATATTCATCAACAGTAATGGTGGCCAGGTGTGAAAAAATAGATCACATTCTTTCTCACTGAGTGGTCCACCTATAGGTTTTTGAAGGATGGTCACTAATGACATACTATAATTCTACCTCCTCTCTATATTCCTGAGTGGAAATGGAATAACAACATCCTTGATTTAGTGATTGGATTTCTGAGATCCCCTCAAGGCAGTGATGTAGTATGGGTGATCATTGATAGGTTGACCGAGGTTTCAAACTTATTTCCAATCTATTAGTCCATCTCTATTGATTATATAGGAAGGATTTAAATCTATGAGATTGTGGGACATCATGTTTTTCCCAGTTCTATTGTTTCGAACTGAGACACGCATTTTACATCATTGTCCTAGAATGTTTTGTAGAAGACATTGGGTTCATAGGTTCTCTTGAGTACAACATATCACCCTCAGATCGATGGGAAATATGAGTGGACCAAATAGGTGGTAAATGATATGTATTAGGCATGTATCTTTGATTTTGGAGGTTCTTGTTAAAATAACATATCACTTGTTGAGTTACCAATAATAACAGCTTTCTAGAAACAACTAAGATGGGTCCATTTGATGCCATTTTTGGTAGACTGTTTTGTTCACCCTTATACTGTTTAGACGTAGGTGAGGTAGCCCTACTAGGTGATCATCCCATCCATGAGACTTCAGATCGTGTTGAAATAATTCAGAAATGTATGGGTACAACTCAGTCCAAACAGAAGTCTTATTCCAATCATTTTCATTGTCCTCTAGAGTTTGAGGTTAGACATCATATATTTATTTGTGTATCACAAATATTGTGTAATAGAAAAATTTAGATATTGGTAATGTTATCACCCAAGTTTGTTACACAATTTTGAGATAGTGTAGAGAGTTGGGACGATTTCCTATCGGCTACAGTTACCTCAATGTTATTGTGAAATGCTTGATTTCTCTACATATCATAGCTTCATATATATAATTCTAATACAAATCATTCATTTGACCGTATAGAAATACATCTGAAGGTAGATGCATCCTTTGAGGAGGAACTGATATGTATGATTAATCAGAGTATGAAGGCTTTCTGAAGAAAGTCAATTCCTCAAGTCTGGGTTCTATAGAAGAATGGAAAATTATATGTTGAGATATGGAAGTGGGAGGCCAATGTATGTTCATATTGTCTAGAACATTTCTCAAAAGATGTTTTACCACCCAAGGAATGGAAACTCATGGATGCATTTTTTATGGAGGGGAGGTGGTAACATCACATATTTTATCAAGGTTATCAACCAGTTGTTTTTGGTTTAAATTATTTATTAGTCACTTTAAATATTTCCTAAGGGAGTCAAGGAGGTCACTGGGGTGTCCAGGGCCTACTCACATCTCAAATCCCTGATGTTTGAAGAAGTTTACTGAGCTACGCAATTACGAGAAATTGTGCAGCCGAGCCTACACTATTTTCCCTGACCGTGTAGTCTGTGATAGTGGGGTTCAAGGTAATTCACAATTTTTTTAAACATATGACCCTAGTTAAACACCCATGAGAGGTTGTATAATTTTTTGATAATTGATTTTTTCTCGGGTTTTTCCTAGTTAGTCACACAGTGCATCTCAACCGCGTGAGGGTCCTTCTTGGGAAGTGGCCATAAAAACAATGATCACATGGTTTGTGAAACTATGTAGCAAAACCATGATCCTCTATCTTTGTGAGTGAAAATACCATTTGACCATGATGAATGTTTTGCCTTACCCCTATCCTTCCTCTTTTTCTCTATTGGGTGTCTCCTCTTCTTCATGCACAAATCATCCCTCCTACACTTCATAGGGTTTTTGATATCTCCTTCATTCGACATCTGAATCCTTTATCATCAGCTGCATTGGAATGATCCAAACACAATCTATGATCCTCTGCCTTCTATTTAATGTTTCTATTCACATATATTCCACTATTTATGTGTGACATAATTTTCTTTATTTTTAGGGTGTTGGATGATTTCTCCAATATGTTTCGTTTTAGCTCATTTCATGTGTCGAAAACAAATGAGTGGAGTAAAATTACATTAAGTTAGGTTGTCTAGATTATTTTTTAATGTTTTTCTCATTTTGTATGGAATTCCATTTTTCCATGTGACTGACTCTTTCGAAGATGCCTCTATTTTTTCAAATAATTTTATTTAAATCTCATACCATGTTTGGTATGACCCTAGTGAGCAGTGAATTGACTCGTTGGTTGATCTCCCAGACACTTTTCGCTTTAAGGGGCATGGTTTTCCCATTGTAGCCTAATTTCCTTGGTTATAAAATTTTTGAACACTCCTTAGGGTGTGTTTCACCTTTCATAATGGCCTTAAATCTATAAAATTAATTAAGATGCATTGTAGGACATGATTTAGGACTAGGGATTGATGCGTCATGATTTATATATCATTTCTTATGCATTATGATTCACATTTCTTTACCCATTCCATATACCATGTAATTCATGATTTGGGATTATGATTCATGTCTCATTGCATATTCCTTATTCCTTATATCATATTCCATGTTTGTTGGATTGTATAAAATTCATAGGCTATTTTTCTTATCATTCGGTACACGAAAATTCCTTTTTAAGATATGTGTTATTGGTTACTATTCATTGACTACCTGCTAACTGAGAGTTAACTCGGGTACCACATTAAGGACCCCAAGGATAGACTCACCATGCTTGTCATAGAACAAATTGGTACGTATGGAGAAATACTTGGCTTGCCATATATATTCTCTCTAGGTGTATAACCTTATACCCTTGAGTTACATTAGTTCCCAATGGGAGGAACCATGGACATATATATTGGAATTATGGCTATTTCGTACCTTAGGTAATACATAATCCCCTATGTGAGATACCTAGGATGGTATTAGAGCATACTATACTAACAGTGATATCACAGAAAACATTATGGGTTGCCATGGATACACTCTATTATATTGGTTATATCGAGGATGACAATAGTGGACTTTGGGATACCATATAGATCACATTATATGAGCTTCGTATTCCATTACTAGATTCCACATATGCTTTGTTTGGAGTACATGGGAAGCATTTTTATTATTATTAAAGTATGATAATTCTTTAATGTTATCATATGGGTTTTACCACCAAACTAAAGAACATGTTTGTGGTTGGATTACTTCATTTTATTCATATATGATGATCCATATGTACTCCATATTATTTATATAGGTTTACCATGGTTCAGAAATCCAGCTTAGGCCTATGTAGGTAGAATGGTCGGGTATCCATTTAAGAACCCGTGATATAGTTTTATTTAATTACGTTTTAATTTCCTAGTAATTTCTAATTTTGTGGAACACTCCTAATTTATATTTATTGAAGAGGATTGGACTAGATACCGTTGGTGGTGACCTACTAAGTTTATATCTCACACCCTACTTGTGTTGCCTTTGGTACCCAAGATGTCTTCATGATACGGGTATTGGTAAGGGGAGAATCATGATTCTGATGCTTGATTGAATTTCCTAGGATGGAGTCCAAGAGAAAGGGACTGATCATATGCTCATGATTCTATTAGTAGATTCCTTTTTTTTATTTTTGATAGGATGTGGTATATTCTTGTATAAATAGTTTTAAATTTCACTCATTCTATATAGATTTATGACACATCAATATAATCATTACAATTTTTATCTATTAGATGTTATATTCTTCTAGTTGTTTCTTATTTTTCATGATTTTTACTATTATTTTGTTGTCCTCTGCCTATTAATACTGCTTCCTCTATAGAGGGTTACATGTCCAATCATATAGGGTTTTTTCTATAATTTATTTATTATATATGTTTATATTGTTTCATTTCACTCTGATCAATGTAGGAATGGTCTCCCCATGGATGCACACTTGTCCCTCACTTCTATTCTCTAGAATCTATAATTCGGGTAAACACGCTTGAGGTCTTGTGGCCCACCATCTTAGGGAAACTCTAAGTTCCACCCAGGGTTGGATGCTACACTCCATGTGTGACCATCCTCAATGTCATGATCAAAAATCCTCATTCATTTCCTAATAAATTAGACGAATTAATATTGTGGACATACATTTACATAAAGAAGAACAAAAAACACTTTGTAATTTGATTCAACATCCGAGATGATAATGTTGTAAAGGAAACACAATGTAAGTCTACTTACCATAACCCTCACCTCTAATCTAATAGAGATATTGGGACCATAAAAATACCAAATCCTATGTTAACTAAACCTCTACTATCTCACATGACCCCCCATTGTCCCATTTAATCATGATCCACTAATATTATGTTTTATCCCCATGTATGTTGGTTTCTAGTAAATATACCTTCTCGGGATGTTCCTTTCTCTTAGTTAAACACTGAAGGCCACCCTTTGTATAATAAATTATATAGAACCAAAGAAACCCTCCATAATTGAGTGCTCCCAAAAGACCCATTTAGTGTCCAAAGAGGTTCCATATTCGCGGTGTCTAGTCCCCTCAAAAGAAAAGATTCCAACATGATTCCAACATCGGAGTACAACCTTAGTAGTGAGATGCAATAAAAACCCATTTCATCTGCAAATTTTTATCAGTGGTAAAGTCATAGTTCCTCAAATGTCACACAACGATTTTTATCTTCATAGGGATATTCTTGCACAAAATCTTAGATGACAACTCATCGGTTCTAATTCTTGCATGTATCATCACTATAATGTCCCGACTTCTTAACCATATAGAGGTGGAATTAAAAAAATCCCCTATTAAGATCATCATTCAAACTAATATTTTCATATGTGATGAATTATTTTTTATCATTACTAGAATTAAAAAAATGGGAAAAAAACTAAATTCCTTAAAAAAGAATTCTAAAGTTTGACAACCTGGAAAAAATAATGGTTTACCAGCCCGATTTTACTTCTAGAAGTCGATCACTAGATAGAAAAAAAGCAAGTAAACCTTCCCATATAGCCTCTATAAATGAAAAAACATGAATCTTTAATATTAAGAAGGGCTTCATATAATATCATCCAAAAACCTCTAGTATATTTAAAGAAAAAACTACATGAGTTGTGTGATATGTGATTTATAAACCCTACTGTTTCACACTAGGGAGCCCCTAATACTTTTAATAAACAAAATGTTTGATATATGAGTATATGTATTGATTATATGGAAATAAATGATATTTCTATAAAAAACACGTATCATATTCCTTAATTTTATGACTTCTATAATCAAATTCATGGGGCTCACTATTTTTCAAATATTGACCTTTGTTCTGGGTATGATCATTTGTGAGGAAAGAAGGAATATATTCCAAAGACAACATTTCTTTGGATGTATGGAAATTACATGTTTATAGTAATTTCCATTTTATTGACTAATAAAGCCTCTATTTTTATGGATCTAATGAATATATTATTTAAGGGATATATTGATAAGTCTATTTTGGTATTTTTTTAGATAATATCATAGTGACTCTAAAATACATAGAGGCCATGAGAATCACTTTCATATAATTAATAGGAATATTTGATGAAAAAAGTTACATGAGAAAATTATTGACTGTGATTTATGGATTTATAATGTTTCTTTTATTACCCATATCATATCCAAAGATGAGATCTCAATTGATCATATGAAGATAAAGGTCATAAAACAATTTCCTATACCAATGAAAATAATTGATGGATGTAGTTTCATTGGTATGGGAGGTAAATATCAGTGAATTGTTACAAATTACCAAATTTGGAAAACCCATTAACTAATATTACACATACATGGGTTATGTTCACATGGATAGAGTAATGTAAAGAATATTTTGATGAATTAATATATAGATTAGTCAACAATACTATTTTGACTCTAAAATCAAGAAATGATGGATTTGTAATATATAATGATTAAACATTGGAGGGAATTGGTTATTTCTATATGTAAAATGAAAAAGGTATTTCCCATGCATCAATGCTGATAAAGATACAAGAATATAACTATCTGACTCATGATCTAAGTTAAAATCCATAAACTTTTCTTTGAAAATATGATGAAATTATCTATATGGTGAATGATATGTGATATGCACAGACTATAAAAGCATAAAATACATCTTATCATTGAGTGAGATCAACATGAGGCAAATAAAAAGGTTCAAGATACTTAAGGATTATGATTGTTTATACACTACTACACATGAATGGAAAATAATGTAATGGATACATTTAGAAGGAAAGATCAAGGAGTCCTAACCAAATGATTACTGTAATAGATTACATTTTTATGAATTTAGGAAATATGGATATGGAAATTATTACGGAAGGGGAACCATCCCCCATTTATCAAATTATATCTGAACTATATTTATTAGAAAAGATAAAAATTTCTCAACTGATGATGATAATTTTTAAATGAAAATTAAAGCTGTGAATGATGGAAAATTAAAATGCTTCATATATGTAAATGGAATTCTAAAATTTTGAAACAAGTTATGTGTTTCATAAATCCCTGATATGAAAATATATTTATTAGATTATGTTCATTGTTCTAATTTCTAAACACAATCTGGAATCACCTAGATGTATAGATATTTGATGGAATATTTTTTGATTGGAAATATTAATTTTGAAATTATTGATTATGTATCATGATTCATGGTTTTTCAAAAGGTAAAGGATGAGATAAAATATCTTATATGAGTCATTAATCCTATACCCATTATTATGTGGAAATGTCATAACATTACTATGGAAATTTTCACTACATTTTCTAAAACTCTTGAATGAATTAAAACATATGGTTAATTATTTATCGCCTCACTAGATCAACACATTTGACTAATATAAGATAATTTTTATCTATTATGTTCCCTGCATGAATCAATATTAATGAATTTGTAATAGATCATAGTGAACATATATTAATTTTTTATAAACATGATCCATTATTTACATCAAAATTCTAAAAGTCATAAAAAGGTTGTTGATATACTATGATTTATTTGAGCACTGCCTATCAACCATAAAATTTGGATGGTCTAGAAAGACTATTCAAAGTTTTAAAGAAATGATTAATTAAATCTCCCATGACATTATAGGTATGTGTTATCGATATTTAGCTTTGGCATAGTTTTTATATAAAAATATTTTCCATTAAAGTATTCATGTTGCACAATATGTAGCATTATATAAAAAGATATGTTGCACTTCAATTTGTTGAAATGAAGTTGTTGAAAGAAATATTATGTTCCTAGAACATTTTGAAGAAAAAATGAACAAGGTAATGACTATTCGAACAAATATTAAATAAGATCAAAGTTGTCTAAAGACATATATTGATAAACGAAGGAAATATTTATAATTTCATTTTGGGGATCATGTTTTCCAGAAATTATCTCCACAGAAGAGGGTAATAAAATTTGTTATGAAATTAAAATTATTCCCTATGTATATTGGACATTTATAATTTTTTGAAAGAAACGATTAATTGGATTTCCATTTTTTAATTGCACTAAGCCTCTCTAAAGTATATAATGTGTTCCATATATCATTTTTAAGGATGTAAATTCCAAATCCATTGCATGTTAATAGCAATAATGAAATAGAATTGGTACCTGATATATCATAATATGAAGAGAACATCCAGATTATTGACACTAAAGAACAAGTGTTGTGGAATCATATGAATTGACTGGTAAAGTAAATTTGGATATATCATAATATAGAATAAGAAACATGGGAAACTTATAATTGTATTAAAGAGAAAAACACTCATTTTTTTGGAAATTATTAACCATGAATATCTCACGAATGAGTTTTTTGGAGGGAAGAATGTAACGCCCAAAATTCAATTAAATAAGTCCAAATTTTATTTCTACGAAACTATAGTAAAATTCACATTTTAATATATAATTTAACAAAAATTATAATTTTAGGGGTTGAATATCGGGTTTGAACGTACTTAGTAAAAATAATTATGAAGATAATATTTGAAATTCTGTCAGAGAAATATGGTTTCATAGATAATTTAAAATATATTATTTAACTATGTCACCTTTTATTTAATTTTTTTATAATATTTATAATTAAAAATGTATTAATTAATAATTTTTGTAGAAATATATACATTCTCTTTTTTAGGTAAAAATGGGTAATTTCTTTATCTAAAAATTGATTTTTAAGTGCATAATGTTTAACCTTTTTAATTAATTAAAAAAATATTTAATAATTAATGATATAAATGAAATTTATATAGTATAATTCTAGAAACATAAATTTAAATCCATATAATGATTATTACTAATCATATAGTTAAAATAACATCATTTTATTCTTGAAAAAAATGGAATTTCATGAAGAACTGTTTTTCAACAAGTTTTGCGCGATTATTTTTAAATTAAATTCTTACCCTTATGCTAATTTAATTCAATGAAATTGAAAAAATATTTATAATTAACATAATTATTAAATCCTAGTAAGGATAATTTAATTTTTTGTCACTAAGAATTGTAACCGTGGTAATGTTTTATCATCTCGAAAAAATATTTAAAATTAGGTTAAAACCATGGGCTAAAACATTAAAAAAAACCCCAAAACATTACATTATGATATTACATGTGTTTTTTTTAACCAATGGATTCCTAAAGTATTTAAATAAGTTATTTTAAATAATTATTTTGAATTGTGGAACCCTATATTTTCTATTGAGAAGATAAGTTATATTTTATTCTATTTTAAAACTAATTTTGGGTCTTTTCATTTAGTGGAATGATAGGAAGATTATATTAAATTTTGGATTGAAATAAATTTATAATTACAATCAATTTTTTATATAACCAGTAACATTTCTAGATTATAATTTATTAGTTTATTTCATGGTAAAATGAATTTTACTATTAAATAAGGTATTTTCCTAAAACACTTTTTCTTACATATTATGTCCCTATATTAAAATTTATTTCTATGAACTATAAAAATTAAATCTCTTAAAATGGGTTCCAAATATATAACCAGAATTTACAAATTTTATTGAAAGGATCCTTTTATTTTGGCCATATATTTATGTTATCATAGTAATAATTAAATGTTCAAAGTAATTGTTAAGATGTGTTTAATGTAGTTTAACTTGGATATAGGTATTAAAATGTAACCAAAACATGACCAAATGTGGTTTTTTGAGTTTATTTCAACCCTGTCACAACATATATATTCATTTGGGGTTTTTTGTTCCACTTGACAATATAATAATGTTTATATTATTTAATCTCTTAAGATAATTCAATTGTGTCCTTCCGCTCACTTATAAAATGGCACAACCTCTCATTTATTCTCCATACTTAACTAGCATTATATATCAGCCAATACCTAATAGAATACCATTTTAAATTACTTCCCCACATTTTATAGATTCAATTAATTTTTAAAGAAAATCCATTCTCGGCTTATGGTGTAATCCAAAAGAGGAAACTCAATGAAGAGGTATAACTCTCAACCAAGCATTTTAAATTTTATATCCTCTTATAGCACCTCTAAATTTAAGTTATCCATTACAAAATAAATAATTTGGTATCTCAAATATACCCAATTTTTATTATGATGATAAAA
This sequence comes from Viscum album, assembly GCA_963277665.1. Lineage (NCBI taxonomy): Eukaryota > Viridiplantae > Streptophyta > Magnoliopsida > Santalales > Viscaceae > Viscum > Viscum album. The sequence goes on along the minus strand of OY728121.1, from coordinate 893,907,865 downwards.
TAAATTATTGACCTTCTTCCTATCTTTTTTATAATGATAACGTCACCCGTGTGTACGTGTGAACTACCGTGTACATGAAGTGGTGTGAATCAGTTTACATTTATAAATTAAATGAATGGAAATAAGGATAAAAACTATGGAATATATATGATATATATTCTGTAATAATTATTCTTAAAATGTGAATTTAATTTATTTTTTTCATTTTATCCATTGAAAAGTGAAAACAACATTCATTCAAATGTACAACCAACATTCTCGATGAATAGTGTAATTTATTTATCCATATCTACCATTTATGGATCAATATAAATATATATATAATGAATATATATTATATTTATATAATTATGAAAAAATTTTAGATATGGGAACTTTAATAAAATGAAACGTACTGGAACTTTGGTGACAAAATATAAATGTGAAAATAAAGCAGCGAAGACCTAAAACAACGATAATAATGGATTCTTATTAACGAATAAGGGATAAAATATTATTAGAGTATAATATATGATATGTTAAATATTAATAACTTAAAATTATAAAATAATAAAATGTTTTAATATATTATACCATAGATTAAATAAAGTTCAACTAAGGGGAAGCGTGGAGTAAGAGATTCTGTCTCAATTTCCACTCCATTGAGACGTATTTGTTATTATGAATCTATTTTCTTTTAGGTGGTGTATATACTACCCCTTTTACATATTTAAAATGATTATATATTTTTTCATAATATCTAATTTTTCAATTCATGTTATTCATTTATGATTTTATAATTTGAAATTTACAAATGAGGTAATAATTTATTTTACAATCTCATTTTTAGGATTACAATTATTTGCATTGAAGGAATCTTATAAACTATCTTCCATAAACTCTATATATTTTATATTATTTTATATTATTATTATACTTTCCATATTTTATTAAAAATTTTCTCCCTTTGTTACTTAATAATGTAAATAAACTTTTAAAATAATAACAGATATTTTTTATCTTTTTGATTGGGCATATTTTTCTTGCATTTCTATATTATTTTTAATTATTTTTAAAAATATATTTGTATACCCAAATATATTATTGATGAAACATTATGATATTATTTTATTTTTAAAAGGCTTTAATGGAATATTAATAATTTTTTACTAATGTTTCATTTTTGTATTTCTTAATAAAAGTCAAAATGACTATTTTCTTTTTAACAGATACAGTGCTTGCAGTCATTCATTCCACTATAACAGTTTTAAGTGCTATAGCTCCTTCTATATGATTTCATTGATTTTAAAAGGAAAAATATTCTATGAAAAAAATAATTTTAATTTTTTATTCCATTTTATTCTATTCTTTATAATACATAATTTTACTAGAAAATTTACTTTTATAATAAATTTATGATCTTCTCTCATCTATTGATTAATTTTGTGGTCATTAAATTTATCTTATAATGTTCAATTTATTGTGACAATATTTAAATAGAAATTAAATTTCCCTTAAGTATCAATATTATTTATATCATGGATATTTTTATTTCCTAAAATATATACCATTTCTATATATAAATGTTTTCCTAATAAATGTGTTTGATTAACTGGGGAAAATATTTATATTTAATATTCTATACTCAATATGAATATTTATTAATAAAGAATAATAATTATTCAATATAAGAGTAATTAATCAGACATGTTGTGATGGTTGGGGTCCATTATTATATATATTCCCTTGATTAATGGGAAGGTCTCATGATACTAACTAGTTGGATAACCTTATTTATTAGGTATATGGTGTATACCTACCCATAGTTTAAGATTTCTCAGCACAAGGCCTTTGGGGTAGAGATATAATGTTATTTGAGAAAATAAAATCCATAATTATGAATTTTATTCATTGTAAATTATATTATTATTTTATATGTTGTAATTTAATTTATATTATCCATGGATGCATTTTGTGTTCATGTTATTGATTAAATGACATGTTTTTTCAGTTATTTATATTTCTTAATTTATTATTCCATTTTTTCTCATGATAGATTTCACAAGATGTTACCCATATTGAGTATATAATATTAGACATTATTTTTTTTTGTTTCCCTAGGATATGAATAAGGAATAATTTAATGATTTTAAGGATATAAATTTATTACTTTAACTATGTTTTATATATCATTTACAATGTAAAATGGGAAGAATTTGTGTATCTAGTTTACCAAGGCTACTAATGTATTTGGTCTTTTGGGACATGATATCTTCTATATAGAGATAATGTAATAAAGTATAAAATGTATTTAGGTTACTAGATTTGGGTTTTTCACATGAATTATATAATAAATTATCATTGAAAAAGAAATTTTGGATAGGGAGGATATTGGAAGCCAAATATTAATAATTCATTTAAATATTTTGTGGCTCCACTGTAAAAAAATGTTATAAGTCATTTAAAAAATTCATTATTTCACAAAGAGGATTTTAAATGAATTTACATTATGAAATAATTAATATAAAAATCCTGAAAATTTAATTTTCTGTTATAAGAATATATGGGTTGGATGCTAAAAGTTTAGAACCTGAAAAGAAAAGTCTTGTAAAAATAACAGTTTTGAAAATTATCATTTTTTATGAGTTAATAAAAATTAATTTTATAAAAGGTTTAATGATGTAAATAAGAGACATAAAAGTTTAAAAATAATGAGTAACACAAATATAAATGGATAAGATATGTAGTAAGTAAATATGGTCATGGAAGAAAAAGATCCACTAGAAAAGGTAGGATTTAATCATTCCAACTTTTTATTTTTGAAATAAATCCACCAAATAAAATAATTTTATGTTGAAAATAATTTATATATAAAATGTTGAGTTATTACATCATTAAAATAATTATATGGTATTTTAGAACCATCTTAAAATAATAAATATCCATAAAAGTAAATTCAACTTAATGTAAGGTGGTTAAGTTAACAAAAATCATTATATCGAGTTCCCAATAATTTGACCGCACTATAACCAAAAGTAAAATAAATCTAACAAACTTTGGTAAATAATGAAGAACGTTATTCAAATTTGTTATTCTAAACATTTTAATTTATAATCCTTCATAAAAAATTTATTACTTAGTTTTATTTGTTTTCATTATCTATAATTTGATTGTTTGTTTATTTTTTTCATATAATCATCATGGGGATGAAATCAACTCCCAGTAAGTGGATAAAAATTCATCATCCCTATACTATTTGATTTAGAATTATCATTTTTTTGATTATTTATATGTCTCAATTTCATTAGGTGAAATACATGAACATCACTCATGAAAATGGTGATCGCGGTGAACTAGTTTTGAAGTGTTTCATAATCTAAAGGTGTAATATTAATAATTATTTTAAATATTTATAACAAACATAAAAAATATTTATTAATAACAGATATTTTTTATATTATATTAATATTATAGGATATTACTCATTCATTCAAGATTTAAACAATATAACACTGTTCACTAAGGTGGTAAAAAAGATCCATACAATATTTTGATATAATGATTTAACACATATGAAATTGTATTTATATATTGATGACATAACATTTAAATTACATTAGAAAATAATAAATATCCAATACATTTAATAAATCCATTATTGGAACCATCCATAACAAGTGGAAATCACTAATGAAATTCATTTCTCATGAAGGTTGTAGTCCACACATACACACGATTAATGATACCGTTTCTCAAAGAATGAGATGAAAGATGGTATATGAGAAGTTATAATTTTAGAATCATAAATATAACAAATAAAACATTATCATTAAATTTATTCTTTTTACCAACCATGAGAGGCAATGATGAAAAATAAACAGCATCTCGTCATAGATGTTGTAGTCTGCACATACACATGATCGATGTTGTTTTCTGTTTCTTAGTGGACTGAAAGGAATGAATAATTGTTGTTTATCTAATATAGTGAACATTAATTATAACAATGATACTAATTTAGTTATATTAAATAGACTAAAAATATTATTAAAACGAAAAATTATGGAAGAAAAAATTAATAAGATACGATTACTCATGTTAGAAACATTAACATTCTCTTGAAAGTATCTTTAGAAACGAAGTATTTTAGATAAAAAATGGAGTATTTTGGATTATGGGAATGGAAGAGTGTTCTGGGAGGAGTAAATTATAATAGTTTCATTATTAAAATTTAAATTATAAGTGTGTGATTATGTGGTGGACATGATCCCCTTCTAAAACTAAATTGAAGGGATGTTTTAGGAACAAGCCCCAGTTTTCAAAATTACAATGACACAATTCATGGATCAATGAATACAGAAGTGTTAATAATGAAGGTCAGAGGTTTTTGGGTTGATTGAAATATTAACTACACACATTTGGTGTAATAGAACAACCTTTGTTAACCAATAATGTTACATGACTTGTCCAACTAAAAGGACAAAAGCACATTCTTGTTTTTAGGGGAGGATGATAAGAACATAGGTATATTATAAAGAAAATTGTGAATGATTCAACCCTAAACAGAAATATGATAAGATATAAAAAAAATTCATTCTAAAATCATAAATTCATTTTATATCAAATTTAAAAACAACCAAATGATACGGGTACAACTGAAAAAAGGCATTTCAAGTTCCAAATAACTAAAACATAAGTCCATCAAATAGGAACATGAGAAACCCATGGATCCAACTCTATGTGAGCATATTCCACCACTATCAAACCCCTCCATAATTAAAAATTATAAAGGATATATTTCTAATACATGATTCTATTCCCCTTACCAGTATCTTGAAAAACCGTGTCCTCATATACCCAAATGCATGTTTAGGGAGTTAAGAAAATTGACCTATTAAGATACGACCATAAATCTATAAAATATAAATCCAAATGTATCCATTAGTTTATATATAAAATTAATTTCTAAATTAATTTCACAAGAAATCATTTTCTATATAAAATAATCTTTCAGTGTTCTTTTGGTAAATATTATATATTCTAAGGAAGAATGCAACATGACATAACATTTTCCCCTGAAGAATAACTAGATAATGATCATAGGTTCTCATGAATAAATATCCATATATATTGGGGAAATAATCATAACAAATAAATATTCATGTAATGTATCTAGAATTAACCAAAGGTCAATCCATGACATGAGGGTGTATACAACTAATACATACAAGTAATCCTAGATGAAATAAATTAATACTAAAGTCTGATAATCTAGGTCCCATAGTAAGCCTATCCATGGTAAACCATGTAATAATGAGAACCTACCCTAGTTATATAATACTCCACTAAGGTTTTTAATTTTTTTATTCATACCCTAAGGTCCCCTAATGTGATATAAATAATCATTATGATTCCTGATAACAACTTACCACATTTCACAAAAAAAAATTACAAAGAAAATATGAATAAAATTCCAAGACTGAAAACCATTTTGTCATAATATTATTATTTGAGGAATCCCATGAAATCCATATTCAACATTAAAAACCTATTCTCGAATCATTTTTATTTTGAAAAGAATTTTCATAACAAAAAAATATCAATTTGACACCCATGGATCTCAATACAATAATTATTTTGTTTAAAATAAGAATAACCTAAAAAGAACTCATTAATTCCAAGGAATTAAACATAGGATAGAGCCACATACCTTAAGATTGTTCAAGATTCCATATATTTCTATTTTGTTGATGTGAGGGGATGATTTCAGATCCCATCAAATCGATATTTGATTAAATCAATGTAAATTCAAAATGTACAAGCTAGATCAAATGATTGTATCCAACAATGAATCAAAATTACATACAAGAAGAGGAGGAATGAAATTATAATAGATCTACATGACTGGTTTACTATTAAAGGATATTCAAGCTTCTAGTTATCATCAATATCCACATATAAAGAGAGAGAGTGACGTAACCAAAATCATCACCATGGACCTCTAGGTAAAGAGAATTTGATTTAGGGTCTGGAGGGTTATATTAAGGGAGTTTAATATAATTTATAGGATAAAATAAAATATAACACTCCACTAAAACATATAAAACGTGATGCCACTGATTAGCCATTGGACACCACTGGACGGTGAGTGGATACCAACACTGATCTTTTTTCTGATCTCTCAACGAGATTTCCCATGGATCTTATAGAACCGCATATATTCTTCCAGCATCACCGAATAGCTAGTGTCCTCTAGTTACAAATAAATACTAAATTCCCCTATCCCAACCTAATAAATATCTAGAAACCAAAATGAAAAAAACCGAAGTGGCTTCATTCATGATTTCAAATTTAGGGTGTGATAATTCTCCCCAAAATAAAATATTTTTTCCATAGAAAAGGATCAAGATCACAAAATCAAAAAGAAATAAGGCAATTTATGCATCATCATGGCCTCATGCTATCTTGTATCATGGTTTTACCTACTATACTATGATCTCACTCAAACCAATGAGATCACCTTTCCACAAATCACTTTATCCTATCAATCAACTATATTAAGACACCTTTCAATCATAGAGGTGTCATGTTCAACCTCCACATCCTCCCAGTTGATCACTTGGGATAAATTCCATTGATACATATTTAGTTGGGAAACATTGAATAGGTCAAGGATATAAGTAAAATTATTATGTAATTCAAATCGATGCCCAAAAATTTTGAGTAGGTCCACAATCTTCAATGGGATAACATAATGATGATATAACTTACAATACCTCCACAAATGTTTATGTACAAAATTTGGATTAATTCTAAGGAGAGATCGGTAATCCACCTAGAACTCCAACAGATGATGACAATGACCAACATATGATTTCTGGAAACTCTATTATATTATTGATCTTTTCCTAATTAATTTTAAGATATATTTCATATCCAAATCAATAGTTCATCCAAATAATGGATGTTCTCTACCCTCTTCCCAACAAAGAGGCTATCTACCTGGACTCCCATAGAGTTCCTCAAATGGTTCCATTCTGATCGAAGCCTGATAACTATTGTTATAGGGAAACTCCAAAAAAGGTCAATGTTTATCCCATTATATACTAATGTCAAGTATGCATGCCGAAAGAATTCCATTAATAATTTGGATAGATCACTCAGTTTGGACATCCATAAGAGGATGATATGTTGTTCTTATCATTTGCTAAGAACACATATTTCCATGATATCCTTTAGAAAACAAGGACAAAAATAAAGCTTCATTATCCAGAATGGTATCTAAGTGCACACCATAAGTCCTAAAGACTTCCCATACATATAGTTTCCCATGATTCTCTAACTTTATTGACTCATTGATATGTAGTAAAAGCACTAATTTTATGATTCACTTAATTATCACCTATATCACATCCTTAATGCTAGAAGTCTGAGGTCGATATATCATTATATCAAGAACTATATAATCTTATTTATATATTAGAATGGTTATGGGTTATAGAATACCAGTTGGTCTCGAATGTTCCACCTGGATTTTCTGACATATAATGTATCTAAACACAAAATCCTCAATGGATTATCTCATTCCCATCTATAAAAAGAGATATATTAGGTCATGATACAACATGGTTGCTCTACGATGTATGAACCAACTAGATTTATTTTTTTACCTGTACATTAAAACCTTTGGTCAATTAGAAAAACCTTCTTACATTGGAAGCACAATAGTCACACTGGAGGACGAGACCACTCTCTCGAGGTCTCCCAACCATAATCAATCTTTCTAAAGAACTAACACTAAATATCCTTATCCTATCCCTGTAAAATATAATCATCTATAGAAGATGTGAGGTATGAAAAAGATAAGAAAACATGTTTTACAAACTCCCATTTTTCCATGTTCATCTCAACAATCAACCTCATCAAGAACCACTCATAAATTGATTCCTCCATCGCCTATGTCATTAATTTTCTAGTAAAATTATCTGAAACCAAATTACTTATCTATGGTTTATGTTAAAAGTAAAAATAAATTGTCTAAATATATTATACCCGGTGTATCAGTCTAAAGTTAATATCCCTCTATGTAAAGATACACTTCAGACCCTTATGGTCTGAATCCACTGTAAAATATTCTCCAAAGATGTAGTAGAACCAAGTCTTAATAGCGTGCATAAATTCTAGTAACATTAGATCATTAATGGGGCAGTTCTTCTCCTGTAGGAATAATTAACATGCTCTATAAGCTACAACCTATTTTACCTAAATAATAACATAAACCAATCCCATACCAAAAATATCATAGTCGACCTCATATCCCAAACCCATCACATTGATGAATCAAAACTATAGTGTAATTAAACATCACTTTGAAAGCATCAATATATATGGTACTAATAAATATAAAAAAAATCACCCATATAAAAGTTATGTAAATACTTGGAGATCTAGGTTTAGATAATCCCTTAATGATTCACCTATAATAACTAGATAATCCCATGAAAATCAATATCACGAACACACTTCCAAGATAATCCCAATATATCGCCACCTGAATCTTTTTTGGATTCACCGATAAATCCTTTTCATAATTCATGTGGCCCAAATATTTCACCTATTAAATCCAAAACTAAAATTTTGATAGCTTCCCATGTAGACGATGCTCTATCAGTTTCCCAATAATGATATTAAAATGACCAATAAGATACTAATCTAATTTGGAATAAACAAATATATTATCGAGAAAAAAAACAAAAAGTATCTAATAAATGATGAAATATTTGATTCATCATACCTATAAACACAAACATGGTGTTAGTAAGGCCAAAAAATATGACTCGATACTCTCATATCCCATAAATGATCTTGAGTTACTTCTTCTGAATAACTTCCCTTTGGACCCTTACTTGGAAGTGCTTTGATCTCAGATCAATTTGGAAAAACTTCATATATCCCTTAAGTTGATAGAAACGGTCATAAATCCTAAGAAAGGGTATTTTTTCTTAACATATAATTGGTTGGGATTCCGATAAACAATACAAAGATGATGAAACCTATTCACCTTCTATGAACAGAGTATAGGTGAATCCCAAGGAAAATTACAGAATGGATAAATCCATTATCCTTAATATCATTAAGCTAAAGCTTGAATTCTTTCAAATAAGTTGGTGAAATATGGTATAATGTTTTGAAAATTTTCCTCATTCCTAGAATAAATAATATTGTAATATAAAATTACCTATTGGGTGGGAACTAATAAAAATCATCTAATTTTTTTTGTGGGGTACTCGCTCCATACCTTAGGAAGAGGGAAATTAAGGCACAAATCAAAGACATCAAGAGACAACACTGACAAATTTAATGAGATCATATTCAAACATGGGATACCATGACCTATACTAAATTATATTGGATCATACATTCTATTAAATATATGAGTTACTCCATTAGATTAAATAAACTAGACTCGATGATGACAGAAGTCAATCTGGCCTTTATAACTGAAAATAAAATTCATTCCAATGATAAAATTAATGTTGTAAAAATAAAGATTTAGAATATCATAAATTTTTTTGTGGTAAAAAATCATAGCCTAATATTCAAGACATAAAAATACCAACTTTTAAATTTTTCAATAGGTAGTGGAAGGATTCATTATGAAAGAGAAAATCTCCCAATGAAAATCCAAATCGTAAAAAAACATGGATGAAAAAAAATAACTAGATACCTATCTCACGGTATCTAATCTTACATCTAAATCCTTTTTTTATAATCCATTGAAAAGATACAACCAAACTCATGTTACCATTTATTTTAAACCTAAGCATAACCCTTGGAAATTGGTTGGGAACCTATACCTTTTCCACATCATATTGAAAATTATATCACTTGGTGATTGTGGATCCAACAATACTGCTCTAGGATGCTCTGTTATAAAAATTATAAAGATAACAGGATTGTAAATATGTATGACATACATAGGGTGAAACACTATAATAAATGTTTTGGTATCCCTTTAACCCAGACTGATAACATACATCTATGATACCATGAACCTTCACTCCTGGATATGGATCCTAAAACACATAATTTACATACTCACTTTGATACTAGTTATAAGACCCTAGAAATAACCACCATTAGTTACATTATATAAATATATTATTTCATCTATTAAATTATAAGGACTTATTTAGGTTTATTGTTTAATAGAATTAGGGAAAAACATAAACTAATAAAACTAATATTCTTCATATCAAATAGTATTTATTTTTAAATATATATTAAACTAATTAATTCCAAATAAGTATTCAACATATCCCATAAATCATTTCCAAAACTCTGTCCTATTAGACGTATCATGTGTAATACTTTTCTTTATACTCTAGAGAAATGGAAATATAATAAGGAGTGAGATCAAATGCTCAGTAAGGGAAAGATAAAACTAAGGCAATAATTATATAAAAATGACATAAATATCAGGGAAGTAATAGGTAAACAACATGAAGCCATGGTTAAAATGAAACTGAAATCATGCTATATCCATGAAAGTAGATGAAAATATGGTTATCAAAAATACTGATCTCATACTGACGAAACTCATCATTCCAAACATCAAAAGCCTTATATCAAGGCCTTTTCTGAATAAACTTACTTGTCAACAATATAGAAATCCAGACATCCTGATGTTATGGCCTTATGGTAAGATACTATCTTGTTATAGGAAGTTGCATACATAAAAACCAAACTAGTTTTATCTAATGAGACATGTAGATGCTTTGAGGGTCATTATAATTCAGTTCCACTTCTATCTCCTAATTATGTCCAATGCATTCACCATAAGAGTCATTAATACCTTGCATACCATGCCCTGACAAATATATTACAGTATAAATTGTGGAAATCCATATAAAGAGAAATAAAAAAATAAAGAAATAATCATCCCATGTTTGAAATAAATTATAATCAATTTTTTAAATACCTTTCCATGAGTTAATAAAATTTATACCATGATCATAATTTATCAAGACAAAAAGGTGTATGGTTAAAGAATACATAGTGAACTTTTGAATAACCATCTATATAATAAAAACAACATATAGAATATAATGAATTTAAACCATGTAAATATAATAACATTATTTTTAAGTGTATATATTCTAATATAAATATGTAAATTTTATGGTCACATTGTATAAAGAAATGAGTATACAACAAATTCAATACACACAAAACTATATTATAATCCATCCAAGGGATATATGTGGATGGTTTTAAAAGAAAATATCAAATGGGGTGAGAAATGTTTTTCAAAGGGTTTATATAGTAAGAATGTATATCTCAGAAATCAATCATAGACTACGACATGATACAATAAAATGGAATAATATTCCCAACTTATATAAAATAAGTTCAATATAATGATTATAACTCAATGAATGATAGTTCAGTTACCAAAAATACTAAATTGTGGGAAAATAACTGAATGAATAAACACATGACTAAGGAAACATGATTTGGATATTAAATAATAGGAAATCTAAATATTATGATGAAAATATATCCATTGTAATTGAATACACACCATGAAGAAAACATTGTTCACAAAATGTATGGTTTTTCGTAGAATCAGAACTGAGAGTCAGAAAACCCTTATGACATTAGAAACATTAAAATTGAAACCCATTGAAAGAGAGGGATTTATATTGACCATTAATCCAAATTATTAAAATATAATTGATGATATCATATCTGAAATAGGATTTATACAGAACAAATAAATGAAATTAGGTTCATAATATCAATCAAGAACCAAAGAGATGATTTTAGGAAAAAAACACTAGCCTCTAATCCTGAATTCTATTAATGTACTTTAACTTACTCTATAAAAACATATCTTTTTTAATCAAATAATAATAGAAATTAATCATATCAATTATTATTCTAACCCTTTAGAAATAATCATTCTCTATATGAATTTTAACGATTTTCCACAACATGTGTTTATTGTATTTATTGTATGTAATAGTTTCATAATAGCAATGTCCGTATTGATTATTCTTATAACATTAATCATTACTAGGTAATTAAATTAACCATTAGGGAAGTTTTATAACAATTTATTATGTCCAAAATTCCTTTCATGGTTGTTTTAGAAATTATCCTTGACGATGAAATTTATAATAAGCATGTTTTGGTGTTTTTTTTATGAAAAAATGGTGTTTTCTACATTGATTTTTTAAATAATGATATAAAATAATCATAACCAAAAAGAAATTATTGAAATATTTATATCATATTATACATGTAAATAACTTCTTATACTCATCCATGACATAAATGTATAGTACTGTCTAAATAGGTTGTTAAACCAGCCCAAACCTGAACCTACCATGATTAATGGATGATTATGAGATGGTTAAGTTATAATATCATTATACTTATAGAATAATGATCTTATTTAGTTTTTATTAGTGTGATATTTTAGAATTTGAAAGTTGTATAATAATAAGTAATTGTTATGATAACATTACATTATCTGAATAATTTTTTTTTAATCTTATAACATTTATTTTAAATGGTTAAATTAAAAATGAAATTTTTTTGATCCAATCATTAATAGTTTCTTAAATTTATCATTCAAAAAATATTAATTATATAGTAAATTTTTTATTTTTTTTACCTTAATACAATCCTTATATCCATCCATTTAATGAGATGATGAGAAATGAAACACGTACATCGTGGAGGTAGTAATCTACAAAACCCACAAATGGTTATTTTGTTTTTCTTAATGGATGAGGTATATGAATAAATAATAATAATACCATGAATTAATTAACATTAAATTATATAAATTATTCTAATATAATTATATTATTTTTCTACAAAAAAATTATATAAATATAAATAATGAACATAATTGTAACATCCTCATCATATTTATTATTTACATAATGAAAATAGAGACAGTAAAAGGACAGGAAGGAGAAAACATAAAAATTCCCAAAGGTGGCCTGAAGTGGTAAAGCCCAATGGAATAACCTCAAGATGACCTCACTCTTCTAGGAGGAAGTGATTTATCATTATAAAATAAAGTGATAAAACACTATTGTCAATAACTAGAGGCGAGATAGTATTCCACCTTGTTAATTTCACACCAAATGTGTAGAACATATATTTGATTGCACATCAGTTTCATACATCTTATAACAATGTTGGAGATAGAACACGAAGATCCACAAGTAAATTATCGAGACCTACAAATGGATTTAGAATTCGATAAAACCTCCATTAATGCCAAAAACAATTTCCTGCAAAGGAGTAGACACATAAGAAAATCCACTGCTTCGGTTTTGAGGGAATTTCCACAGCCAAAGTACACAAAGTATTAAAGAGTAACATTTACCCTATATTCATGAACTACACCACCTCCAAGTATAAATCACATGACACATGACATGTTTATGTTGAGTTTGTGGCTAGAGAAGTGGGGACTCGATCAAACCTAGTAGGCTTGAGATGTTTTTCTAATTGAGTGGGGAGTGTCCATGCATATATGAAATTGTCTAATAGTGGGAGATTATCTCCAGTTATTTATAAGAATAATCATTTCCAGAAGGATTTTTTTCTTATCACTATAGTCTTTCTGGAGTAGGCACATGCATTAAAATGAGTACATATCCTTTCTTTCCAAATGCTTCAACACCATGTAATGAGAACAAATACTCTTGCATTCCTTTCTGATTATATTTTCCCCTCCCCCTCAAAAATGAATTCATGGAAATTCATGCCCATAGTGAGTTTTTTAGTGGATACTTATAAAGTCACCAAAAAATTTCTAGACCATGCATACCCAATAACCATCAAATAATAGCTGATCTGAGATTTCCCCCCATCGATCATTGCAACACATGTTTTTGGATACTAGGTTAATACTAGTGCATTTGATGTTATCATCAGTGTGGGTATCATGATTTATTATCCTTAAAATAAGAAAATTTTAATTTGGTGTCACCTCCTTGACCAAAGTTAATCACCCCATAGATCCAATTTTCTCAATGATGTTATCACCCTGTGAAAATATTTTGTAGAGAAGGCCCCTGAAGATGATGTCATGAACACTCACTAGTATGACTCATTGTTAACATCAATTACATTGAATATATATCACTATTTCTTGTCTATAATTATTCTAATGAAGTTCAAATATTCACTTTCCAATATTAAGGATATGTATGTTACCTAACATAGGGTAAATACAAGTTCTCATCTCGACCAGTTACAGTTCTAGGAATAAATATTTTCGTTCCCCACCCTCCAACAAGTATTTACTTTTTAAGGAGGAGTAATGTTCTTAATTCATGGTTTAGAAGGATCTTCTCAGAGCATCTTTCTCCCCTTAGTGGTATACTCCAATAACTATGGCCAAGAGATATCTTCCCTTGACAACCTCCCATGGGTGTTTACAATGATTTTTATGACGGGTGTCATTGATGTATTTCACATTGATACCACTCTCCTATTTTGGTTTGGCCATCATCATCTTGGAAGCCTAATGGTGTTTTCCTTCAGTGTTGGTTCCCCAAATAAGAGATGTTAGCATCCTATCAATATTGGTGAGAACTGCTTTAGGTACTTTAATCGAGGATATACCATGGTCATGATAGATGAAAGAAAAATATTTGTGAATGTTATTACCCTTCCATGATAAATAAATAAATTCTTTTAATTAAATATACATCCCATGATCTTTCCAATTCTATGATCCCTATTTTTAATTCGCAGCCTACATAAAAAAATGGAATCCCCCAAGTATTATATCAATAAACTCCTCCACTGGATACCCAAGCTACTTTACATATCATTTATCTTCTCATATGTGCATCAGTTTTATATATAATGTCAACTCTTAGTTTGATGGATTATTTTTCACTCTATTTAATGTATTCATTAAGGGTCCTCATCATTCCTCGGGCAGAAATCCTATTAGAATTCCTGAAAAATATTGTGTCATCTGCAAACATAATATGAGAGATGAAAAATGAGAGAGCCCTAAATTGGTAGGGTAGAGTACTGCCTCTCAAAAATATCATGTTTATGTTCTTACTTATGACCTCTTAATAAAGGATTAAATTGGTGGGGGATAGGGGGTCCCCATGCCTTAGCCCATGAGTTTCTCTAAAGAAACATAAAATCTTACCTATTAATGAAATAGGTAGCCACGAAGAACTTATACATCTGAAAATGAGATTAATAGATCATGGTAAAAATCCAATACTTGTGAGCACCTATATGATAATTTTACACTCAGTTATATTAAAGGCCTTATTGATGTTGAGACTGAAGACTATATTTGAACCAAGATCCTGATGGTTGAGGTTGTTAATCACTTTATAGGTCATTGGAATAGATCCTTGATTCAGTCTTCCCTTCAAAAAACCATGTTTTTCATCTGATATCTAGTTGGGATGATGATATATTATCCAATGATTGATAACACTGGAGAGTAGATTGTACAGGTTGTTAGATAGGATAATGGGTTTGTGGTGATGGAGGGAGTTAGGGTCCTTAATCATGGAGATGTAGACCAGGGAAATGGCATAAGCTATAGGAGGGAAGCTTCTACCCTTGAAGAAGTCTTGTTTGGCCCTTACCATGTAATGCCTTTTCATATCCCAAGAATCTCTATTAAAAATACTTGCAAAATTTTTGGCCTCATAACACACTTCAGGTAATGAATATAAATAGTCATAAAATAGAATTAATTGATAATACTCACATTAGGGACTTAGAATTTCAAGGATGTCTCCATTTAAAAGAAAAATTAGGTTTATTAATGGTTACACAATGTTTTTTTTACATGGGATACAATTATATTAGGGGAATATTGGTATAGTTTCAAGAGAAATTTTTATGGATACGTTATTCTTGAAATTTTAGAGATATTAGCAATAATTAAGTGAATAAAAGGGTAGCATTGTGAGTAAACCTTAAATATTCAATAATTTAAGGTTATTATTTGATTTTCAAATGACAATCTAAATATATCTCGCTTACATATATGTTTTCTATTTTGTGTAGAGAAATATATTAAAAAATTGACTTATTTAAAGGTAATAATAAATTAAAATTTATTTGTGATACATTCTCCCCCCTTAAATAAGTTGTATCCTAACAATTTTAATTATCACTTACTAATAGATTTTCTTCATGGGTTTCAAAAAGTTAAATATATAAAACATATATGTTCGAATTAAATTTTCAACTTAATATATTTAGTATGAATAAGAAACACTTTTTTTCATCCATCATGTTAACTAAACTCTTAGTTTCACTATTCACACTTTTTTTACACATAAAGCAACTTCAAATTCACTGAATACATTTCAATGGGTTCTTCTTCACAATTTTTTTTACATGACGGATATTGAATCATCATTCTTTTATAATCTCTACCACCGAAAGTTTTATGATATTTCATAAATATTTTATTTAATTAATATGGGTTTTTATCTTTTCACATATTTTTAAGTAGATTTCTATACAATTATTTTGGAAGCATTACAATGTTTCTCACTCTATTACTTATCATGTACGGTTATTCATTTGGATAGTTTCTATATTTTCCATGACATCCAATATTAACATGATTCCTTAAGGATTCATCCATTACTAAATCCTAGTGAGTTGACATGAGTGTTGATCAATATAATAGAAGTATTTTAATTAAATATTGGAAAATTTATCCTCTAGATGTAACACATTATTACACTATAAGTTTATCTTATAGCTTTTACAAATCGACGACATCAAGAGACAACTCTGACAATATTCGTGAGATTATATTAAAACTTGGGATTCCATATCCTATACTCATAGATATAGGATCCTACAATCTATTAAATATATCTATTACTCCATTAGAAGAAATACACTAGACTAGATGATGATAGAAGTAAATTTGGTCTTTATAAATGAAAATACAATTCATTCCAATGATAATATTAACGATATAAAAATAATAATTTAGAATATCCCAAATGTTTTTATTGTAAAAACACAGAACCTAATATTATGGACATAAAATTTCCAACTTTGACTTCTTTCAAAAGGTTGTTGAAGGATTAGTTATGAAAGATAATATCTCCCACAGAAAATATAAATCATAAAAAAACCATCGATGAGAAAAAATAATGAGATACCTCTATCATGGTATCTAGTTATACCTCTAAATACTTTTTTATACACTCCATTGAAATGATAAATCCAGCCTCATGCTAGCATTTCTTTTAAACCTAAGCATAACACTTGGAAATTGGTTGAGATCCTACATCTTTTTCAACATCATATTAAATATGATATCACATTGTGATTTTGGATCAAAAAATACTGCTCTAGGATGCTCTCTTATAAAAATTATGAATATAACCAGATTAAACACATGTGTGACGTACCCAAGGTGCTACACTATAATCAATTTTTAAGTGTCCCTTTCACCCAGACTAATAACATACCATCTATGATACCCTGAACCTTCACTCCATGATATGGTTCATAAAACACATACATTACATACTCAATTTGATACTAGTTGTAAAACCAAAGAAGTATCCATTTTTAATTACACTATAAAAAATTATTATTGCTTCTGTTAAATTATAAGGATATCATTAGGTTTATTGTTTTATAGAATTAGGGAAAACATAAACTAATAAAACCAATGTTCATAATATCAAATAGAATTTATTTTCAACTTTATATTAAAATAATTACTTCTATATATGTATTCAACATATCCCATAAATCATTTCAGAATATCAATCCTATTAGACATATCATCTGTAATACATTTCTTCATATTCTTGAGAAATGTAAACATAATAAGGGGATATATCAAATACTTATTAAGGGAAAAATAAAACTATGACAATAACTATATAAAAATGGCATCAATGTCATGGATGGAATAGGTAAACAACATGAAGCCATAGTCAACATGAAACTGGGATCATGCTATATCCATGAAAATAAATGAAAACAAGGTTATCAATAATATTGATCTCAAAATGACGAAAATCATCATTCCAAACATAAGAAACCTTATATCAAGGCCCCGTCTGAAGAAATTTACATTTCATGAATATAAAAATCCATACATCTTGATGTCTTGGCCTTGTGGTAAGACACTATCTTATTATGGGAAGAAGCATACATAAAAACCCAACCAGTTTTATATAATGAGACATGTAGATGCATTGAGGGTGTTTATAATTCAGTTCCCCTTCTGTCTCCTAGTTAAGTCCAATGCATTCACCACAAGAGTCATCAATACCTTTCATTCCATGCCCTGAGGAACATATTAGAGTATAAATTGTGGAAATACATATAATGAGAAATACAGAAATCAATAAATAATAATCCCATGTTAGATATCAATAATAATAACTTTTTTTAATACTTTTCAACATTTAAATAAAATGTATACCATGATCATAATCCATATTTATAAAAATGTGGATGGTCAAACACTACATAGTGAACTCTTGAATAACCATTTGTATAATAAAAACAACATACAGAATATAATTAATATATACCATGTAAATAGAATAACATTATTTCTAGGAAAACATATTGTAATCTAAATATGTAAATGTTATGGTCACATGGTATAGAGAAATGAGTATACAACAAATTCAAAACATACAAAACATTATTATAAGGTATCCATGGGATATAGGTGGATAGTTTCAAAAGAAACTATCCAAAGGTGTGAGAATTTCTTTTCAAATTGTTTATATAGTAAGAATTTATATCTTAGAAAAAAATCATAGAATACCACATAATAAAATCAAATTGAATAATTTACCCAACTTATATGGAATAAGTTTAATATAATGATCAAATCCCAATGAATAATAGTTGAGTTACATATAATACTACATAGTGGGAAAACAATTGAATGAATAGACACATGAATAAGGAAACATGATTTGGATAGTAAATAATAAGAAATAAAAATAGTATGCTAAAAATATATCCATCAGAATTGAATAAACCACACGAAGAAAACATTGTTCACAAAATGTATTGTGTTTCAATGAATCATAATTGAGACTAAAAAAACCTTAAGACATTAGAAACATTAAATTTGCATCCCCTTGAAAGAGAGGTATTTAGATTGAACATTAATCAAAATGATTAAAATATAATTCATTATATTATATCTAAAATAGGAAGTATATAAAACACATAATTGAAATTAGGTTAATAATATCAATAAAGAACCAAAGAGAGGATTTTTTGACAAAAACACTAGTCTCTAATCCGGAATTCCATGAATGTAATTTAACCTCCTCTATAAAAAACATATCTATTTTAATCACATAATTATGAACATTAATAATATCAATTATTATTCTAACACTTTAGAAATAATCATTCTCTATATGAATTCTATCGATTTTACACAACATGTGTCCATAGTATTTATTGTATGTAATAGTTTCCTAATAGCGGTGTATGTATTCATTCTTTTTACAACATTTATCATTACTATTTAACTAAATAAACCATTATGGAAGTTTTATAAAAATTTATTATGTCTAAAATTCATTTTATGGTGGTTTTAGTCTTTATCCTTGATGATGAAATTTATAATAAGCATGTTTTGGTGGTTTTGATGAACAAAGGGTGTTTTCTTATTTGATAAATTAAATAATGATATAAAATAATCAAACCAAAAAGAAATTATTTACATATTTATATCATAATATACTTTTAAATAACTTCTTATACTCATCCAGGACATAAATGTATAGTATTGTTTAAAAAGGTTGTTAAACTATCCAAAACATGAACCTACCAAGATTAATGGATGATTATGAGATGATTTAGTTATAATATCATTATAATAAGAGAATAATGATCTTATTAAGTGTTTATTAGTGTGATATTTTATAATTTAAAGGTATTATAATAAAAATTAATAGTTATGAAAACATTACATAATCTGAATAAAAATTTTCACTCTTATAACATTGATTTTAAATGGTAAAATAAAAAATGACCATTTGTTGATCAAATCATTAATAGGTTCTTAAATTTATCATAAGAGAAAAACTAATTATATAGTAAAAATTTTATTTTTTTACTTCAACACAATCCTTATATAAAACCATTTAGTGAGCTAAAGGGAAATGAAACACGTACATTGTAAAGTTAGTAATCTAAAGAACGCATGAATGATGATTTTATTTTTCTTAATGGATGAGGTATATGAATAAATAATAATAACACCATGAGTTTATCAACATTAAATTATATAAATTATTCTAATATAATTATATTAATGTGTCTATAATAAATTTATATAAATATAAATAACGAACATAATTGCAACACCATCATCATATTTATTATTTACATAATGAAAACAGAGACAGTAAAAGGACAAGAAGGAGAAGACATAAAAATTCCCAAAGGTGGCCTGAAGTGTTGAATCCCAAGGGAATAACCTCAAGATAGACTCAGCCCTTTAGGAGGAAGTGAATTATCATTATGAAATAAAGTTATGACACACTCTTGTTAATGAATGGAGGTGAGATAGTCTTCCACCTTGTTAATTTCACACCAAATGTGTAGATCTTCTATTTGATTGCATATCAGACTCCTACATCTTATAAAAATGTTGGTGGTAGACCACAAAGATCCACAAGTCACATATAGGGACCAATAGAGGGAAATATAATCCAATGAAACCTCCATTAATTCCACATTTGGTTTCCTTCAAAGGAGTAGACACATAAGAAAATCAATTGCTTTAGTTTGGATGGAGTTTCCACATCCAAATTACACAAAGTATAAAAGAGTAACACTTCCCCTAGATTCATGAACCACACTTCCCCCAAGTTTAAATCACATGATACATGATCCGTCTATGTTGAGTCTGTGGCTAGAGAAGTGGGGACTCCCTCAGACCTAGGAGCCTTGAGAAGTTTTGCTAATTGAGTGGGGAGTGTCCATGCATATATAAAATGGTCTAAGAGTGGGAGATAATATCTAGTTATTTATAAGAATAATCATGTCCAGAAGGATGTTTTTTTATTATAACTAGAGCCTTTCCTGAGTAGGTACTTGCATTAAAATGAGTATTTCTCATTTCTTGTCAGATGATTCAACTCCATGTAATGAAGAAAACTGCTCTTTCCTTCCTCTCTGATTTTATTATCTTCAACCCCTCAAAAATATATTCAAGGAAAGTCATGCCCATAGTGATTTGTAAGTGGATACCTATAAAGTAACCAAAAAATTTCCATACCATGTAGACCTAGTAAGCATCAATGAATATATGATATGATATTTCCTCTCATCGATCATTGAAACACATGTTGTTGGATAATATGTTAATACCACTACAGTTGATATCATCATCAGTGTCGGTATCATGATTTATTATCCTTAAAATTAGAAAATTGTAATTTGGTATCGCCTCCTTAACCAAAGGTAATCACCCCATGGATCAAATTGGCTCAATGATGTCATCACCCAGTGAAAATATTTTCTATAGAAGGCCCCTGAAGATGATGTCATGAAAGCTCACTTGTATGACTCATTGTTAACATTAATGAAATTGAATATATCTCACTAGTTCTTGTCTAGAATTGTTCCAATGAAGTTCAGATATTCACTTTCCTATATAAAGGATATGTGTCTTACCTAACCTCCTGTAAATCTGAGTTCTGATCCTGACCAGTTAGTATTCTAGAAATAAATATTTATCAACCCCACTATACATCAAGTATTATTTCTAAGGAGGAGTAATGGGCTTGATTGATGGTCTAGAAGAATATTCTCTCAGAATCTTTCTCCCCTTAGTAGTATACTCCCATAACTCTATCCTAGAGATATCTTCCCTCGACCACCTCCCATGTTTTTTTAGAATGCTTTCCATGCAGGGGTTCATTGATGATTTTCAAATTTATACCACCATATTATTTTGGGTTGGACATCATCATCTAGGAAGCCTAAGGGTGTTTTCCTTCATTGTTGGTTCCCTGATATGAGATTTCAGTATCCTATCAATATTGGTAAGAACTGCTTTAGGTTCTCTAATCATTGATATACCATGAATCATGATAGATGCAAGAACAATATTGGTGAATTTTATTCCCCATTGAAGAGAAATAAATAAATTCTTTGAATTCAGTAAACATCTCATGATCTTACTAACTCTCTGATCAAAAAATTTATTTCGTAGTCTACATGAAGAAGTAGGATTCCACAACTATTATATCAAAAAACTCCTCCACTAGATACCCAAGTTGTTGCACATATAATTTATCATCTCATATGAGCATCTTCTTTATATATAAATACTAATCATGATTTTATTGATTATTTGGGCACTACATTTAATGTATTCTTTAAGGGGTCCTCATCATTCCTCGGGCAGAACTCTTACTAGAATTCGTGAAAATTATTGTGTCATCTACTATCATATTATGAGAGATACAAAATGAGAGAGCCCTAAAGTAGTAGGGGAGAGTACTGCCTCTCAAAAAACACTTATTTTTGTTCCTACTTATGAAATCTCGAGAATGGATAAAATTTTTGGGGGATAGGGGGTCCCTATACCTTCGCCCAAAAGTTTATTTAAAGAAACCAAAATTCGTATCTAGTAATGAAATAGTTAGCCACAAAGAACTTATACATCTGAAAATGAGATCAATGGACCCTGGGAAAAATCCAATACTTGTAAGAACCTATATGATAATGTTCCTCTTAGTTATATTAAAGGCATCATCCATGTTGAGACTGATGAGAAAATTTGAACCAAGAACCTTGTGGTTGATATTGTTAATCACTTTTTGGGTCATTGGAATAGATCCTTGATTCAGTCAACCCTTCAAAAAACCATATCGTTCCTCTGATATCTAGTCGGGATGATGATCTATTATACTAGGATTGATATCAGATTAGAGTATACATTACGAGATGCTAGAAAGGATAGTGGGTTTGTAGTTCTGGAGGGAGTGAGTGTCTTTAATATTTGAGATGTAGACTAAGGAAGTGTCATAAGCTGCACGAGGAAAGATTTCACCATCTAATAAGTCATGTCTGGAACATACCATGAAATGCCATTTCATATCCAAAGAATCTATTTAGAAGGTACTTGGAATACTTTTTTCCCTAGACCACACTTCGGGTAATGAATATAAGTAATGATAAAGGATAATTAATTGATAGTACTAACATCAAGGACTTAGCTTTCCTAGGATGTCTCCTTCGAAATGATGAAAATTGTTTATTAATGGTTACCCAATGTTTTTTCACATGGGATACATTTTTATTATGAGAAATTTGGTATAGTTTCAAGAGAAAATTTTATGGATAAGTTATTCTTGAAATTTTAGAGATATTAACATTTAATAAGTGAATAAAATGGTAGTTTTGAGAGGAAACCTTAAATTTTCAATAATTTATGGTTGTTATTCCTGTGTCAAACAACAATCTAAATATATCATGCTTCGGTATATGTTTTTATTGTGTTTAGTGAAATATATTAATAAATTGACTTATTTAAAGGTAATAATAAATTATAATTTATGGGTGATACATTCTCCCCCTTTAAATAAATTGTGTCCTCACAATTTTAATTATAACTTACTAATAAAATTCCGCATGCGTTTCTAAAAGACAAATATAAAAAATATATATCTTTGAATGAGGCTTTCCCCTTATTATATTTGGTATGAATTGGAAACACAGTTTTCATCCATCTTGTTAACTAAACTCTTAGTTTCAATATTCTCACTTTTTTTACACATAAAACATCTTCAAATTCACTAAAAACATTTCCTTGGGTTCTTCTTTCCACATTTTTTTACATGAAGGATATTGCATCATCTTTCCTTTATCATCTTTAATAACAAGTGTTTTATGATATTTCATTAATATATTATTTAGTTACTTTGGGTTTTCACCTTTTCCCATGTTTTTAATTAGATTTCTATACATATTTTTTGGAAGAATTACAAAGTTCGCACTCTATTACTTATCATGTAAGGTTGTTCATTTGTATAGTTTCTATGTTTTCAATGACATACATTATTAACTTGATTCCTTTATTATTCATCCATTACTAAAACTGATTGAGTTTAAATGAGTGATGATCATTATATGAGAATTATTATAAATAAAATAGCATAATTTATCTTCAAGATGGATCACATTATTACACTATAAGTTTATACAGTAGATGTTACAAATAAACTTTTATTAGACTCATACCAACCTATATCACTCTTAGTTTTACATATATCATTCTAGGTTTAACCTAAGTTACTTAATTAGGTTTATTTCATTATTATTTACCTAATACATAAAATGGAGATTCAAAATTACTAAGTACTATCTTAAAATATTATAAACTATATAATAATTGAAACATATGCCCTCAAAATGAAATTTTTTCCTTCATTAATAATTAATACAATAATATACCCATCTATGTATATACCCTAATCATATTCTCTCATTAACATAACTTTCCAAAAACTTATATGAATTTCTTAGACATTAAACAACACTAAGATTATATATATAATAGCTAAAAATGCACACTCGTAGATCTAGTGTTAAAATCACAAACCATAAATTTATAGATTTGATACCAATAATTGTGACCCATTTTTTCCCATCTAAACCTTATAATATCAAAAGGAACAACAGGGTCCCATACTTTTTCAATGACCTTTTAGGGTTAGAGTTTTAATGAATTATGAAAAACTAATACATAGACAATACCCTTGTCTTTAAATGATCATTTATCCTACTTAACCTATATTTTCTTATTTCACATAAATTCATCAAAATAATACATAGGAAATCCTTTCTAAGAATAATTCATTCAACCTCGTTCTTCATAAAATTTCATAAAAGTATGCATAAGAAGGGTGAGATCAAACACTCAGTAAGGGTATACATAAGAATTAACAATTGAATGTTATCAATGAGAATAAGAAGTTCATAAGGGTATGATGACATAATTAGAGTGAGTGAGTAAATAATAAACGTACTCAAACCCGTCAACACATGAAACGCCAATCATGAAACTTGGAAATAGGTTTTAACAATGGAAAGAGTCCTAAATATCATTAATGATGATCCATGGGATATCAATATTGATAAAATGAAACATTATAAACTCTTGTAAATCATAGATAAATCGTGTTGGTCTCTTAGAAAATTATTATCATATAATACATACTGAACCCTTACAGAACACTCAGAATTGTAATAACTATATGACTAAATTATAATACAATTCTCTAGAGAAATAATCATTTACCAATTTATTGGAGCGCTATCTGGGAACACCCATCAAATATTCTATAATGGTATCACCAGTTGTATCTGGCCCACCCAATCATATAATCTGTAATGAGATTACCAAGAACTATTTGGGATTACCCATCATATAAACTTTAATATGATCACCTGGTGATAGACGGGTTCACCAATTGTATATAATGTCTAAGAACCACAATGTGAATAAAGTATATATTTCATCATAACACATAGAAAACCCATTATTTTTTTTATAACATGATGAACCCATGGAAAAGAAATGGGTTATATAACAATCTCCTTGAAACATTATTAAGCCATTGAAGTAAAATGGGTTCAATAAAAATATCTTAAAACATGAATAACCTATGGAGTACAAAGGTGTTCGAAAACCTTATCTTTGAAACATGACTCACCCAAAGAAGATAATTGGTTTTTATAAAATAAATTCATGATTAACCATTAAATGAATGAATAATAATTTTATCCATAGTTTATATACCAATAAAATAATAAGCTACATCAAATGATATAGTCTTAGATAGAGATGGATTATGAAAATTCATTTTAAACAATTTTGGAGGAAAATATCATTCTCATTTTTGATTTTTTTAAAATATATGTAATTCTTAAAATCCATTTCATTCAAAATAACCTAGAAAAATTATAAATTAATCATTGATTGACATAATGTCCATGATATATGGAAATTCAATTCATGATTTAAAATTAATACGAATATATCATTCACACTTTTAGTAAAATAATAACATCCCTTGTTTTTAAAAATGAAAATAAGATTATTTTTATTCATTTAGAAGAGATAAATTTAGTAAAAAAATATTTAATAAATCATTTTGAAATTATTAAAAAAAATTGAAGACATTTTTTTGAAAACATGGTTTTGGAGTAAAATAGATTTCTGACCGAAGAGAGAAGTGAAGTATGTTTTTATTAACGATATTTTCTCAGATATTTTAATTGCCAACGAGTGAAAAATTTGTACTATTACATAAAAATATAATAAATAACCAAAATTTAATAAAATTCATGATCTTATTCATAAATTTAACATAATAAATTATCATTGGAAACATAATCACATACAATCCTAATAAATGATGAGACTGTAATGTCAAATCATTTCCACTTTAGAAACATTGAATTATAATATCCATGAAATGATAACACAAAATAAAACATGTAATTTAATTAAAATAAATAAATACCTGATATAACATGTCAATTTGGTAGTTTATACACCTCATAAAAGAATATAGGTGTATATAATAACATACATACCATGGAAGGTTGACTAATGTAAAAATCCATTACCACATTGGAAGCCATAAAACTGTAAACCCCTTGAAATTTAGATCATAAAATGGGTATGTAAATCCCCATAAATTTATTTATAAGAATCATAAAATTAATTTATTGAAACTACATACACAAAAAATGAAAAATGGTGGTGAATATGGAAAATATCTCAGAAAAATAAATATGATATGAGAAAACGCTTACCTCACGATTTATTTGGGTTGATCATGATATATCCTCCTATATTGTGGTTTTAAACTTATTATTAACTCACTATATAACCATATTAACATTTATAATATCACATATGATACTTTTATAACATATTTTTCTTTATCAGTAATAATATTTCATTATTTTTATTGTTTTTGGTGTTAATTCCCATGTTTTCTCATTCATGCTTTATTAAGAATGTTCCAGTTTTTATCCATATTATATAGTTCCAAAATATATGGAATAATAATCATAAGATAATTATTATATTTATATATAAATTAAAATTTTAATATCCTTCATGATATATTGTTTTGAGAAATGAAGTACGTTATAATCACAAAGACAGTAGGTCGTACGTACGCACACATGAGTAACGTTTCCATTTTTCAATGGTCATTTTGGGAAGGTGGTAGATAATATTTTATCTATATAGAGTTATAATAATTTCATATATTTATATATACAATATTATTTCACTATATATACTTATAAATATAATTCTTCTGATGTGGTGATGAAAAAAGAATAACATTGTTTCATTGAGGAGGTAGTCCACACATCCACAAAGGACTTTATCATTTTTCCAGTCAGTCAAAAGTTAAGAAATGAAAAGTAATAAATTTTTTAAAAAATTACAAATATATCATTAATATAATGAATATTTATTTATAATCACATATATTAATTATATTTACCATTATTACCATCCATGTAATGCGATAGTGAAAAACGAACAACAACACTTCGCGAGGCGGTAGTCTGCTGTACACAAGAGCAAAGTTATTGTATCCCCTATAGTGTGGATTTTAAAAAGGTATATATGATATAAATATGGCTATAAAATTGTTTCTATAAAAGTTTATATGTCATTTTTAAACTTATACTTTTTTTAACCCTTGGTAAACCAATTTTTACCTTAACAGGGAGAAATAATTTTTAATGAATTCTTTATTAATTTGGATCAAAAACATTTTTTACCTTATTAGATAATATAAAATATTATGATTCCAAATATTTAAACCAATTTTCAAATATATATATACAATAGAAAAAATAAAATTTTAAATTAATCCCATAAGTGCGATGATAAAGAATGTTTTTAAAGATAAAAAGTTAAAAGTTTATAAACGTTTTATATGTATGATAAAGATGAAATTTATTACAATGACCTATGATGAATTAATGGACCTATAATTGAAGCAATTATAAGTTAAAAAAAATTATAATATAATTTAACTTTCTAAATATATTATACAAAAAATAGTTTTCAATTAAAATTCCCTATTTTCACTATTCATCATAAAAATAATCTTTTCAGAAAATTATAAAAAAAAACCCTAATATGATTTTGAATTTTTTCCAAAAATTTTTTTAAATAAAAATATATTTTATAAAATTGGAAGAAGTTAAATTTAAAAGGAAACTCGTAGATGCGATGAAGAAGTAGGTTTTCAAGAAGTTAAGTTTTTCAAGCATAAGATGATTTTATATTAACTCTATGTGTAAAAATAAACATTTTATGAGTATAAATTAAAAAAATTGTATATATAAAATTTTCAATTAATTTAAAACATTCCACATTTTGTATTATTTTAATAAAATAAGACAGATAAAATTATGCATTTTAGAAAATGTTCATAGAAAAGTCCATTTTTAAACCCAAAAATAAACTTATACTAAAAGCCAATGTAAATTTATTAAAAAGTAATAAAGTGATTTAAATATAACTGAATAATATTTATGTTAAATGAAAACATTATGGTTCTTTTAAATTATGTAATTTGTTGAAATATATTGATAGTTTTACAAAAATCGATATTTTTTCACTATTCACGGAAAAATCATTATTTATCGAAAAATTAAAAAAAATCAACCAAAGTAAATTTTGATATGAATATTCATAAAATTTAGGTAATTTTTTCAAATATTTTTTTAAATTTATAATAATTTATTATAATATTTTTTTTAGGAAAAAATTAAACCTCTTTTTTTAAGAAAAATGTTTTTTGAAAAATATAATCAATTTACTAAGAATTGATTGAGTATTAAAAAAACAACATCAACAATTTTTATAAATTAGGAAATATATATATATATATTTCATAAAGCTGTTAATACTATTCATATACTCTAATTTAATGGCTATTATATAATAATTATATATATCATCGGTTTTTTGAGCTTAGTGTTACATGATGAATATGATATCAAACAAAAAATCTCGGGGATGCATGTACCACAAGGTTTCAAAGAGATTAAATTAGTTTAAAAATAATTATATCATAGAGTCTGTATATGTTATATTCTCATCTATGTTCAGTGATGTATATCATTTATACAATCAAACATATTTTTTTTCTTTTAAATTATCGGGGTGTTACATCCTACTCCCCATTAATATATAATATCCTCAAAATCTGAACTTCATATTGGTAATAAAAGGATGGACATTAGAAAATAATTTTTTTTATAAATCCACATCATAAAAAGGGTTTAATAAAACATCCTCTTAATAAGATATATTCTAATGAAAATAGGTTATATGGAATAACACATAACTACGTTTCTAATTTAGTGAACATTATTGGGAATGGAAGAAAATCATAAATAATTATAGAGTTGTTGAGGTCATTGATCAAAAGTAAATAAATAATCAATGATAATTTAAGTGTGTCAATAAAATAAATCTATTATGGTCTAAAAGACCATTGGTTTATAAAAAATAATGGGTCTAGGAAAATATTCTAATTTAAAGATCCTTTTACTAGAGTTAATGAATTCTGTTATCATATAGAAGAAGAGATTATGGAAATGGACTTACTTGATGAGTATAATTTCACCATTAAATCAATTTCCATCATTGCATAATCTTATTATCCAGATAATGAGTATTTAAGATGAATTTTTCTTTCCTAAAGCTCTAAAATAAACTTTTAAAGAACAACATAATCCCCAAAGCATTACAAGATATTCGTCGTATATTTATATATTAACCGAAATAAAAATGGTTAACACATATAATGAAAATTTACAAAAAAAACTTCATACATTAATCTCCAAATTGAAACATTAATACCCAAAGTTGAAACTAAATCATTACAAAAAAAAATTCCTTGAAATTATTCAATCATTTCCTTACAATGTTTGAAACCTAAGGATTAAAATGATTTTATCATATATTTTTACATGATAAATCAACTCTTATTCTTCAAATAAAATAACATATGTTTATGAAATTAAAATAATCATCACTAGTAAACATTCTATACTATCTAGGAAATCATTTAGGCCAGCAGTAGGTGTTGCACCATTATCGAACTTCATTTGTGGGTTCATGCCTCGCCACCTTTCTGGATGTGAAAGTTTGTCACCCAACCTTTGGGTTGTACTTTTTTTCATTAAATCGGAAAAATATAATTCCTCCCTAAATAAAACTTCATATTGATAATAGGGGTTACAAATACCCACTCTAATAAAATATATCAAAAAATGTTTTTAATAACCTCAATATTTTTACTATTTATATCCTTCAATTGGGGGTATCTCAATACTTGAATTTTTGACCATATTTAATATTATAAAACTCTAATAGTACATATTACTTTTATGATAAAATCACATGAAAATATCCAAATCACTAATGTTATTAAAACCTTCCATGTGATACCAAATATAAAAACCTAGAACCCACACTCCCAAATCTGTTGAAGATATCATAAAATTTACATTTTCGAATTTGATACCGATAATTGTGACCTAATTTATTCCGATAAAAACATTACACCATCAAAAGGAAAAACAAGGTCACTTAAATTATCAAGGATATTTTAGGATTATAGTTTTAGACAATTAGGAAAAACTGCTACATAAACAATAACCATGTCGTAAAAGGAGTATTTCTCCCACTTAACCAAACATTTTTTATTTAAAATTTGGTAATCATCATTATTTATATGAGATCCACTATAGATATAGTTTCTTCAACCACATTAATTATAAACATGGGGAAATTTAAACATAGGAAGGGTAAGTTCAAATTCTACATAAGGGTAAGCATATGAATTAATAATTTAATGTCATCAATGAGCATAAGTAGTTCGTAATTTTATGAATACATAATCAGAGTTCCTAAATGATTCATTAAAGAACTCATACCCATCAGTACTTGAATCTATAATCATAAAACACTGAAAAAGGATTTAAGAAAGGAAATATTCATAGAAATCAATAATTATGATCCATGTGATATCAATCTTGATCATAGAAAACATAATAAACTCATGTAAATCATAGATAAAACATGGTTATTTCTTAGAAAATCATCACCAAAGAACACGTAAAAATACATTACAATTGGAATAACCACGTGGATGACTTATATTATAATTATTTATAGAACATAATATTTACCTGATGCATTGGAGCTTTATTTAGGTGAAACCATCATATATGATATGATGGGCTCACTATGTGCAATTTGGCCCACCCCATCATATAACTTATAATGGGATCACCCAGTACTATCTGGGTCATCCAACTATTAATAATGTCATTAGATCACTTGATGTTATCTGGGAGTCCCTATTATATAATCATTAACGAGATCACCCGATGCTATCTGAGAGCACCCTTTATATATAATATCTAAGAACCACAACACGAGTAAAGTACATATTTAGTTATAAGTCATAGAAACAACCTTTATTTAATTCATAACTTGATTAACCCAAGTAAAAGAATCAAGTTTGATAATAGTATATTTGAAACATTATTAACCCATAGAAGATAAATAGGTTTCATAAATTCTCTTTGAATCATGATTAACTTGTGGAAGAAAAACTGGTTCCAAAACAATATATTTGAAACACAATTAACCCAAGGAAGAGAAAATTTTACAACAAACAACTTTATAAGGAAAATCATATTGAGAAATAATAATAATGTTATCCTTGGTTTATATCCCCAACAAAGAATATATTACATCTGAGGATATCATTTAATACGGAAAAGTATTTTGAAAAATCAATTAAAATATTTCTTGAGGAAAATATTTTTTTTCATTTTTAAAAGAACATTATAAAAAATAATTTTAAATAAATGATGCCTCAAACAAAATAATGGTCATTATGGCTAGAAATTCCATTTAGGTTGTACAGGTCAAAACAAGTAACCCTTTCTCATTTTCAATAAAAGACAAACAATATTTTTTTTATAAAACATGAAGATTAATTTTAAAAAAATATTAAAAGGAATTTTTTTAAACATTTTATTAATAAATAACA
The DNA here is from genome assembly GCA_963277665.1 of Viscum album. Taxonomy (NCBI): domain Eukaryota; kingdom Viridiplantae; phylum Streptophyta; class Magnoliopsida; order Santalales; family Viscaceae; genus Viscum; species Viscum album. The sequence goes on along the minus strand of OY728121.1, from coordinate 893,875,718 downwards.
TGGAAATGATGAAAAATATTTTTGAAAACATTTCAGAAAATATATTTTTGGAAGAAAATAGATTTCTGACAGAAGAGACAAATAAAGTTCAATTTTCATAGAATAATTTTCTAAAGTATTTTGCATACCAAAGAGTTGAATAATATGATTATTGTGTAAAAATATCATAAATAATCATATGAGTATAATATTACAGAGATTCTTGATAGATGGATCCTATGACATTTTCATCAGAAACATAATCATAAATAATCTCGATAAATGATGAGAATATAATGTAAAATCTTTACCAGGTTAGTAAAGTTGAATCGTAAAATCAATGAAAGAATAAAATTAATTGAAATTTAGAATATCATTCATATAAATATATTCATGATATTAATAATAAAATGGGTATTTTATGCACCATAATAAGGATGATAGGTGTATAACATTACATAGTTCTCAAGGAAGGTGAATTGAGAAAAAATACCTTTCGACATTGGTATCCTTCAAAGCATAAACCCCATGAAAGAGAAATCCTAAAATGGATATGTAAATATCCAAATATTTATGTATAATAATCAAATAATTCATTCATAATAATTTTAAAAACTACATAACAAAAATATGTGGTGAGTTTGATGAGAAAACCCCTATATATGCTTCCTATTGTTGATCATGTTTTAAACTCGTGTACAGTGGTTTTAAACACATTATTAATTAATTATAGAACCATATTAATATTTATATTATCAAATATTATCCTGTTATAACATCTTATTAACTATTTGTTAATAATAATTCATTATTTTTATTGTTTCGAGTGTTAATTGCCTTGTACTCTCATTCGTGATTTGTTATGAGAGTTTGGGTTCTTATGAAAAATATATAGTTCCATAATATAAATATTAGTAATAATGAAATAAATATCATGTTTATAAATTAATTATACTTTTAATATCTATCCTAAATGATTTTTTTGATAAATGAATCATGTTACGATCATAGAAATGGTAGGTCATACATAAGCATGAGTGACATTTTACTTTTTCTATGATAATTATGGAAAGGAGTTATGTAATATTTTATCCTTCCATAGTGATAATAAAATAATAAAATAATATATTATTTATTTATATATAATTATATATATCATTATTATGATGTGGTGATGAAAAAATGAATCACATCACTTGGAGGAGGCGGTAGTTCACACTCCTATGAACGACTTTATCTTTTTTTAGTGAGTGATAATATATAAAATACAATGATATAATATATTTCCATCACAATAAATATGTCATGAATATAAGAAATATTTCATTTATATCCCATATATTCATTATAATTACCCTTATTACCATCTGTGTACTGTGATAGTGAAAAATGAATCACATCGTTTCAAGAGGCGGTAGTCCACTGTACACATGAGAGACATTATTGTATTCCCTATTTTATATAATATAAAATGGTATTTATTATATAGTGAATATAGATTTTTAATTATGTTATAAATATATTATATAAACATTAGATCAATAATCTTAACCAAAATCTAGTGGTGGTAATGGAAAAATAAATAACATCAGTTCGTGAGGTAGTAGATCGTTGTACACACCAAAGATGATTTCATAACCCATTTGATGGAAGAGGAAAAAATATTGGTTATGAAATTAACATAATAAAACATGGGTATATTTAAGATAGTTAATTTAGTACATAATCAGGGTTTATGAATAATTTACGTTGGTGGATAAAGAAATAAAATAAAAATGCTCGTTGAATAACGTTGCATCTACTTGGTGTAACCTCTTTAGGATTCCATCAATGACCAAACTAGGTTAGATTAATAAAAAAATAAGTGTTATAGGATGATAATAGTTTATTTAGGAATTAATTTGGGTAGGTGTTGGCCTAACCAAATAGTTTTGAATATGTGAATATAGGAGGAGAGGGTGGGCCTTTAATAAGCCTAGGACATGTCCTATTTACTATTTTTGAAAATAAATGAGAACTCCCACGTTTTTCATTTGTCAAAAGGTAAAAAAGTAACCATTATAGAACCAAATTGGTTTAATAATCTAAATATTCCCATAATTTAGTCTTTAGAAAAGTGGAGAGGTCATTTTTTATATGTTCTTTTTAGTTGAACTCCTTATAAACATATTTTTACCCTAACCGCGGATAATATTTTTTGCAGAATTCAGTATTCAATTTGGAAGATAATTAAGTTATTATTATAAGATAATAAAGATTATTCTAATTAATAATAATAAATCCATTTTCTAATAATCAATTCATAGTTGTGGAAATATTCAATTTAATATTAATCATGCATATGTGAGGAGAATGCATGGTTTTTAAGAGAAAAATTCCAAAAATTTAAAAAGTTTTAATAATCAATATCAATATGAAAATTATTAAAATAAAAAAAAATTGGATTATTTTAGGAATTATTTAAAAATTTCTACTTTTAAATAAATTTAAAATATAATAAACCTTTTAAAAAAATTATTCAAAAGAAAGTTTTTAATTAAAATCCTGTATTTTTAACTATTCATCATAAAATTAATATTTTCATAAAATAATCAAAAATTCACCCAAATATAATATTTAAATTAATATATGGAAAGTAAAATTTAGTTTTTGAAAAAAAATCTATAAATTTGGAATAAAATTAAATCTAACGAAAAACCCTGAAACGTGATGAAAATGTATATTTTGATAATGTGTTTTTTTTCAAGAACAAGATGATTTTATATTAACTCTATGTATAATAATAAAAATTATTTAGCATAATTTAAGATCCAATGATATATAATCATTAAAATTAATTTAAAACACTCCTCATTAGTTATCATTTTAATTAATTAAAAAGGAGAATCATTATTCATTTTAAATCAGCTTTAAAAAAACCCCGCTTTGAACCCAATAATAACATTATAATAAAAAATAGTATAATGTTGATTAAAAATTAATTAACTGGATTAAATATAACTAAAAAAATATTATGTTACATTAAAACATAAAGAGTCATTTAAATTACCAAATTTATTTAAAATAAATTATAGTTTTACAAAAATCTATATTTTCTCACCAATCACTGAAAATCATTATTTTTTGAAAAAAGTAGACATATCACCAAAATAAAAAGTTAAAATTATGATTACAAAAATGAAAATAATTTTTTAATAAATTTTGTAAAATTTCAAAAAAAAAATATTATAACATTTTATTCATGAAATTCAATAAAAATCATTTTTAAAGAAAGAATATTTATGAATTTACTAAAAATTGATTGATTACTCAAAAAAATTATCACTAATTTATATATAGTTGGATTTATATATATATATATATATCATAAATAATTTAATACTATTCATACTCACTAATTTAATCACTAGGTCAAAATGATTATGTATATTATGGGTTATTTAATATTGGTGTAGCGTGTTGAATATGCCATCGAACATAAAAATATGTGGGTTTTGTATACCACAATATATATATGATATTTAAAATTTATAATAAAAACAATATCATAAAGTCTTTGGAATTTACATTCTCATCTATGTTTTATGATGTGTGTCCTTTACACTATCAAACATAATTTTTCCTTTAAAATATTAATTTGTTATAATATATTTCTCTAAAAAATAACTCTATCCTTAACCATCAAATTGTATAAACCTCTTACTTATAGGGGAACACAGTAGTCTATTTATATTATAGTCATAAAAATGAGATGAATTTTTCCAAAAAAATCATGAATAAATTATCAATATCAAGGCTCCAAATTACTATCTGTTAAACTTTTCTCATAATCAATCAACCATTTATTATATCCAGATCAAGCATGTATTGAAACTAAGAGTTTCTAAAACCCCAATCATGTGTTCATCACTGTTATCACTAAACATTAATCTTATCATAAAATAACATTACAATGTTATTAATAGATTTTAATATATGTTTCCATTAATTTAAATTAAAACTAATCAAGAATAATCCATAGAGATTTCTCATAATCCTCATAAATTTTAGAATATACATGAAAATCATCGACAAATTTCAATCACTAATGAGAATAAATAAGAATTTCATGATTATCGAATATTAATCTCACTAACTTAGGTAATACTTGGAATATCACCTTTTCCATCAAAACAAGAAAATAATAAGATTCCCAACCATTTAATTATGCTCCAACATTCAATTATAAGACATAGTGGTTTTTTGGTTTATACCATTCTCATGTTAATTTTCATGATTATTTTTTAACAAAGTAGTAAAACAAAAATGGTTATAATAATATAAAAAATATTAATATGAAAAAACCATGTCAAATATGTCTTCCCTTATGGATCCTTTGTTTTGGACATATGACACTTTCTGATCAACCTATAAGTAACCTTGTTTAATCCTTAGTTATCCATGGTCATTTTTCTATTAGGTTAGATAACCCCAAAATATTCCAATCCCTCATAATAAATCATAAGGATAATTTGAATTAACTAAAAAATATCCCCCTAGAGTTCCTAGATAGTTTTTCTGTAAGGAATATTTATCATGCACTAGGTCAATGTTGAGTTGATACCAAACCATCCCCCTACGGGTTTATTATTCTACCGACATTGGTCCCAACACGACATCCACTAGTCAGTATTCAAACATGGAATTAATTTATAGGAAATCCAAAAATAAAAAAAATTTAATAAAGAATTGGTATTCCATACTATTAATAGACTTATTCTTCTCATTTTTTACTTATGTTCTCTTATCTTAATCCCCAATAAATTCTCATTATTTTCATAACATATATTCATTAAATACACTAAATTTTTGTCCATACCATTCAAATTATAACTAAACGTTACTTATAACCCTCTAAATTATGATTAAAAATAATCGTAATATCCAAATTCTTTTAAACCTTTAATTGATACCAACTGTAATGCCCCAGACCCACACTCCAATATCTGGTTATATAAATAGATAGCCCAAATACATACTTTATTATTTTAGAGAATTAGGGGGAAATGAACATAAAACCCTTTTTATACATATGAAATATACATTTATCTAAATAAATATGAAAATACTTAATTTCTGATTAGTCTTCAGCATCTCCAATAAAATCTTCCACAGAAACTATTCTGTTATCAATATCATGTGTAATAATTTTCATTATATCATGGGGAAATGGAAACATAATAAGGTTTAAGATCAAACACTCCGTACGGGAAATGTATAATTGAGTAAATAATTGAATAAAAATGGAATACAATGTATTAATAGAATATATAAACAACATGAATCCATAATCTACATAAAACCGTGATCAATAAATATCCATGAAAATAAATGAAAGCATGGATATCAATAATATTGATCTCATACTAATTGGATAAATAGTTATTTAAATCATTAACCTAATATAATGAACATGTGAAAATACATTTACTTATCCTCAAGAACACACTCATGAGATCCTTCTCTCGGGGCCTTGTTCCAAGACATTATCTTGTTATGGGATGTGGCACACAACAAAACCAAACATGTTATTTATCATGAGACATACTGATGCATAGAGGGGATATATAATCATAGGTCCTACCCACCACCTATTTAAGTCTAATGAATTCACCATAATAGGAATCAATACTTTTATACTATTAATTGAGGAACCTCCTATTGAATAATACACGGCCTTCTGTATAATGAGAAATAAAAAAATCAATACATAATAACCTTGCATTAGCAGTCCATAATCATCATGAATTTTAATAATTTTATACGTGTACATTACAGTGATAAAAAGTTCATAAACTTTTAAAAATGAGTTTTTATATATTTTTTGAATAAATTAAACTTCATCGATAGATTGATTTACATACAATTCAATGTTTAGATTTTAATACATGCAACAATATGTTTTAACAAACTAGGATATGTTATTAAAATATCACCATTATAACCTATCCATTACACATATTGGTATAGATATTAGTAAATATTTTTTAAATATAAACTATAATTTTATAATAAAATGATAACATATTGATAAAAATGTACAGAATTTTTATAAAAGTATTTATATGTTTTTAAAATATATTTTTCTTCAAAAAAGGTTTTCATTGAAGTTCTTCAAAAAATAATTCAAGTAATTTTAATCAATTTTATAAATTGTATTTAAAAAAAGTTATTTTTAAAATATATATGTAAAAATTTATATTGGACTGATTTTTTGAGAATATTTTGATAAGATAAAATTTTCAATGACTAGTGAAAAATACTAGATTTTATAATGAATTTTTTTTCTTTTACAACATTTAAATACATAAATAATTTTTTAATATGGTTTTAAAAGTAAAATTAGTTAAATTTTGTATTTATTAATATTATTTAGGTTATTTTAATAAATTCCATAATGAATTGTGATATTAAAACCTTCTATACTTATGAGAATTTTCTTTTTTCAAAACCACTTTTTTGTCATGTTTGTCGGTTTAATTTTTAGTTAAATTCTTCCAATTTTATGAATTTAATTTGAAAAAATTGATCCCATATTTGGAATACAAAAAATTTATATTGAATAATAATTATAAATTAATTTGATACCATTATTATTAGTAATGGTTGTAAAATCCAATTACTGCGGTTAAGGTAAAATGGGTTTACGAGGGGGGTGGTTAAAGTAAAAATATAAGGATTAAAATGACACAAAAAGTTATCAATAAACCAAATTTTTGAAATAATTTTTGATATATATAATCTATTATTGATAATGTTATATTATTGATCCTCTTGGAATGATAAAAATGTAGAAAGAACTTTTTCATTTAAAAAATTACAAGTGTTTCCACTATCCAATTATAAATGACAACCCTATCCCCTCTTATTCACACTTAAAACCCAATAAATTAATACAATAAGTACAAAAATATCCTAATTATTTACCAAATATTATAATATAATCCTTCGTTCGAACATAAATCCATACCATGAAGGTTTTTGGTGTAAACCTAAGGAGGTTACCAGAAGAAGGGGTAATGTTCATCAAAAAGTGGTTTTATTTTATTTATTCCTCCACCTAATTAAAATATAACTATAAAAAAATAATATAATAACCTATATATATTCCATTTAATGAGATGTTATTATTTTATTTATGATGGAATACCACCTAGAGAACTGATGTGACACATTTTCCTTCAGCACCTATCATGATTGCGTATGAGGATAGATATAATATATATATATATGATATATGATATATTTAGAATATATGTAATTATTGAATTTTATTATAACATATAAATTTCATTACTTTTCATTCCATGGGGGATACGATAAAATCGATCGTGTATACTAAAGACTACAGCCTCACGAAGTGATGTGATTCATTTTTCACATAAATATTATATAGAAGTTAATAAGGGATCAATTTAATAAATATTTGTTTTGTATAAAACAAGATAATTATAGTATATAAATAATTACTATTTCCATCCCCTCATTACATCCATCAAGAAAATGGAAACAACATTCATGTGTACATGCGACCTACTCTCTCAATAAACGATGTAATTCATTTTCTATCTCTAACTTTAATGGATTAGTATAAAATAATATAAAATGAATTTGTGTGATATTTATATTTGGTTTTGAAATTCTATAAATTATAGAACCATGAGTAATGTAAAATTACCAAAAATAGCATACCAAAACATATATTACAAATGAATAAGTTATTACTCGAAATATAATTTTAACAAAGAATTATTAAAAAAAAGGAAGTAAAAGGGTATATATGATTTTGGTCTTAGAATATATTTATAATAGATTTATAATTATTTTAAGTATGTGTAGATAGTTTTCAAAGAAAAAAGAACTCAAGGTAATACATTTTCATCTCACTTTGTATATTTGTGACATTCCTACCTTATACACCACTTGTTCCATTTTTGTGGTGTATATACTAAACATGAATGTATTTAATAATTACTATAATAAAAATTATTGGGATTTGAATATAAATTTAATAATATTCCTTCTATTTGGTTTATGATTTTAATATGCCAAAGTGAAAAGGGGTACATATTATAATCTCAATATATATTATGATTATCTGGGATTAAGTTTCCAATGATGAAATTTCATGACAAAAATATAAAAAAATCCCAAGAATTTTCTTCTCTATTAGTTTTTTATTGATAATAAATTATTTCCTTTCAATTTACCCCATTTAAGTAATCAAGTGGTCAAAAATAAATAAAACATGTTTTTATCCATCAATATCCATATCAAGTTGGAAAATTAGCAAGAAAAATAATCATGGGCATAATATATCCATAAAGAACCAATATTAAATTCAGGACATAAGGGTCTAAAAACTATGACATTCAAGGAACACTAGATAGAATAAATTAATCCTAAAGTATGGTAACCGATGTCCCCTAATAATTCTACCCATGAGAAACCATGTAATAATGGGAACCTACTGTAATGATAGATTTCTCCATTAAGTATCACGTATGTTTTTTCCCAGTACCCCATTTCTTAACAATGTGATATATATGATCATTATGTTTTATGATAACCAATTCCCAGTTTTTATAAGACATTTCCAAGTAAAATAACATACATTATCCATGCATTAAAACCATTTTCAAATGATATTCATCTTTAAGGTATCACATCCAGTTCATATTCAATATAAAAAAGTTTTCAATGAAATTACATTTAAAAAACATTTTGTATCACCCTCAAAGAATAATTTGCCTCTTAGGGATAAAAATATCAAGTTAATCATTTAAAAACAAAGTAAAATCAAAATAATATAACAATTCCATGGTATCAACCATATGATAGAGACACCTACCTCAAGATCATTGAAAATGAAGTTATCTTTTAGAACGGTGATGGGAGAGGAAGTGATTGGGTCCTAGAGGAACCATGTCAAATTGAAACATCATCAATTATCTATATAGATAATAGATCTAGGGATATATTATCATAAGGAATTAAACACATGGACTAGAAGAGGAAAACACAGAATAGAATAGATCTAACTTACTAGATCACAATCGATGCAGATCAAGCTTTCAATCAGAGTCAAGATCCAACAACGGTTAAAGGAAGATAACCAAAATAACCACAGAGGGTCCTCTAGTTAAAAATAATTGGATTTAGGGTTAACATGGTGGGATCATTGTAGTATCTAAATTTCAATCTAAGAATGATATATAAACCACCACTCAATAGTATGTCCAACGGTGTCACTAACTAACTAATGGAAACCACCTGTTTTCTAGTGATAGACTACTAGATGGATGATAGATATGTGTATAGAAACTATTTTTAGGTATATAGTAGTGAGATGGTGGGAATACACCAGCTGACAGGTGTATCCTTTAAAACTATAGGTGTTCTTTTAGCATCACTAGCTAGGCCATGACCCTCATTGGCTAGGTGGTGGCCTCATACTACCACCAAATTCGAAATTTCATACTCATGACGTAACTAGAACCTATAAACCAAAAATATAAAAAAAATGTTGATATGTGACTAATTTTTATTTTTTTGGCATTTGGACATGATTGAGTGGGTTAAGGAATTTTTTTATTTTAAATTTGTACCCAAATTAAATTTTATTAAGGTAACAAGTTTTTAAAAAATTAATTTTGATTTTATAAAATATAAAATGTAACCACTATTCCCAAATATTATGGTTATTGAACTAAATTTACAATACATTCAATATAAATAAATTTATAAAAGAGATAAATTAATTTTTTATTTAAATTTAATAATATATAGAAGAATATTTTTGTAGAAAAATGTTATTTTTATCATTAAGGGTTATTAATTTTATTGAGAATTGATTATTAAATAAATGAGTGCTAATATTATAATATAAACATATAAACACAAAATTATAGTTATTATTCAAAATACATTAATATTTTTATTTAATATAATTTAAACATCATTATTAAAACAATTCTAAGATAACATTTTCACCACTAACTTTGTTATTAAAATTAACCACGGTAATATTATTTATATGAATAAAAATGAAATCAGTCATTTTATATTGTTTAAAAATGAAGACATAAAATTTAATTACAATCTTATCAAATTAAATTTCTTATTTATGGAAAATTATTATTAACATTAGTGAATATAACATGTCAAAACGCATTTTTAGAAAAGGTGTATTTTTTAGCATAATATTTGCATTAATGATAAATATATCAGTGATATTGATTCTAATGAGATTAAAATGATTAATAATGTATAAAGAATATTTATGTGTCATTAAAATATATCTGAAATATAATTTCATTATGGGTTTAATTAATTAAAAGATACATTAGAATTTTTTTAATAGAATACTACTTAATTTACTAAAATGATAATTACCGATTTCAAAAATTTAACAAAGAATTATACAAAAAATTTATTTTAAATTAATATAGATTTTATATAGAAATTCTTCCAAAATTTTTAGGTATTGTTTTATTATGATACTGTCATAAAATTTATGTCATTGAAAAATTTGGTATTTTTACATGACGTATAAAAATAAACTATTTTGAAAAAATATTAAAAATACATGCCAATTTAATTTTTTCATGACAAATTAAAAAACAAATTTAATTTTATTAATTTAAAATTAAATAATCCTTGGGTATATTTTATAAAATAAATATTCTAGGCAAATAACAAAAATTATAGAAAAACTTATTTTCAAGTTTAACATGAATAAATTATTATTTATCATCAAGAAATATTTATTTGATGAATGATTATTTATTTTTATTTATATTAAAATTAGTTATAATATTGATATAATTTTACACTACTACCAAAAAAGTCACATCCAAGCACGCTTGGACCACCAAATTTATTAATAAAAAGAAGAGTGCAGAGACAGGAAAGAAGAATCGAGAGGGATATTACAAGTCATAATAGTCATAATCACCACACCCATACCTGGTCATGTCATCAGCATCAGCTGATTCCCACTCTGATTGAGTCTCATATTGATTGAGCATCTTGGTAAATACCTTCCTTCGCTCCAGTTTCTCCATAGATGACTTCTCTTTAGCATTATTAGAAGATGAACAAGTGGTCACCGTCTTCGGAACTGCAGAATAGTCCTTCCTTGGCCTCCTAATAACTGGGGCAGTCATGACACCCTCACTGTCAGAGACTCCTTTCTTTTCTCCTCGAACAATCTCATAGTATGATGCTTTAGTCATATCCATTTCACTTCCCTTCGCCTCAACATGGATGTCCCCCTACTTGGAGGGGTAATGCTCCCCATTTCCGGGAGTTAAAACCTCATCGCTTTTCTTCCTTACATCTGAAGGGCTCCCCCGATTAGCAGGGGAATAATTCTCCTTTTGGACAGGCTGCTGCGTAAAAACATTCTCCGTCAAAGAAGGAGTGGGACTCAGGATCTCAGAGGTTCCAACCTCACAATTAGTAGGGATACTATGCAATCTAGGCGGATTATCATCAATTATCAACTCTTTTCCATTCCTGGGAGTCAGTACATTGACTGGATTCAAAGGAGGGTCACTGTCCCTGTTGACATGCTCTGGCGGGGATGGATCCTTCGAATGCACATATCGTCGAAAAATATTGGAGGAGTGTCCTCACATTCCACACTCCTAACAGGTGATGTTTTTGTGACACAACTCCAAAGAGTGTCCGACAACCATACATTTAGTGCAAAAGAGAGGTTTGCTTTCATATTCCACATCAATCAAAATTTGATCAGAGGGAATGGAAAGTGTTACCATGTCAATGAGAGTAGATCTAAGATCAAATTCCACCAGCATTCTAGCGAAGTGCCCATACCTAACATATGTCATTTCCTTATCAAGACAGATGGGTGTTCCAATAGCCGTTCCAATATCATGCAAGATCTCTGGATGCCAAAGGACCCAATTAATCCCATGAAGACACACCCACACTTGAACGAAGACATTTTTAGCATTGGAGACATTAAAGTCATGTGACCATTCATGCAGATGAATCCACCCCAACTTTAAGAACATAGAACCAAAACTCCTAGCCTTAACCTTCAAATCAACAGATGGAAACAAGCAGTGAAAGAATCCCCGCCTAAGGGAGACACATTTCCAGTTATCAAAGCCCCAAAAAATCGAAATTCTATTGAATAGATCATCACAATTCCAGGGCAGCACACCTTTAGGAAGCACAATACGAGAAATCAATAAATTCTCACCCAATGCCAATCTTTCAGCAATCACTCGAGGGTTGGCCTCAACATGCGCCAGAGCGCCCTTTCGAAGAATTATCCTAGAGTGTTCATTCCTTTTCTGATTTGGTGCAGAGTCCTTCATGACATCCACAAAGGAGCGCTGATCACGCACAGTGGGAAGCCTCATAGGATCCTACACAAAATTGATAGCAGTAGAGGGATTTTTCAAAACACCCTTTTCCATTGACCCGAGGGGAAAATCCCGCTAATCAGAGGGATTGAAGGGAAGAATCTTGGCAGCGCAATCCTCCTTCGTAGCATCTTTAGAAGTGGGAGAGACACCCCCAGATGCATCCACAGCCGCGTGAGAGGAATCCCCAGCCACATGAGACCGAGCAGCTAAGGCCACCATTTTGTCAGCTGCCAGCAGCTCAGCTGCCTTCAACCCTCCATCCGTAGATCTCCAGGAGCTGACCTCACCAGATTTGGGGGAGAATCACACCGACCAGCGATGCGCGCACACCAGGTGGATTCTCCGACTGTCACCAATCTGAAGCCAAAATGGAGACAGAAGATCCCATCACCGCATGCTTGTCACCGATCTGTTGTAGATCAAGATGCCTAAAACCATGAAAATGGGGAAGCACCATCTCCAAACCAAAACCCTAGACTCCATTTCGCGTCACCTCCCGAAGCCGTATCGCGTCCACCATCGCGCCTTATTTTACACTACTATAATAATGAATAACTTGAAAAAATGGTTTGAATCTTAAAATGGATTTTCCATTGATATGCCAAATTAATTCTATAGAAAATAATTTAATGTTAATATCATAATAATTTGTACATAAATTACACATTATAACCTTTCAATAAGATATAAGAGTATTATAACTAGTATTGGATGTCTCATGAGGTGATTAAGCTAGAATATATTTCATAGAATGTTTTACGTGCTTACGCTTTTCCTATAAACGATTTCACTAAAGTCATACTTAATGAATTTTATCTTGCGCTTAGTCTTGGGAAAACCATGGGGACAATTTTTTCCATTATTATAGAAATAATATTCATAAGGAATAATCATTCTAATATATTTCCAAATGATTATTTTTTAATTTATTTCATAATATGTTTACCCCCTTTTTAAATCTAGAAATTTAAGAACTGTATTTAAAAAATCATTTTTTATAGTTCTATTTTAATATAAAATGGTATTTTTATAGATTAATGATTATTGGGACATAATTCATTGATAAAATTATTATAATAATGGTTATTATTCCCACAAAAATCTTGGGTCATCACATTCTACCCCTTTAAATAAATTTCATCCTCCTAATTTTAATTATTTCTACCAACTGAATGAATGTTTGGGTTTTATAAATATATGATGTATACCTTAATATCTTTGGAAATATTTGGTTTCTCATCTCAACTTATATAAAATTAATATTTTTTGAAACCATGTACCCAAGTATTTATGTACCCTAATCTTATATTATCTAGAACATACCATTCCCAAATGTATCTAAATTTTTAGGACACATTCAGAGTCAAATAAATCATATATTGTTTTTAAAATCACATGTATCTTAAATGATCAAAATATTCTAAATACTTTTTGTATAATCATATAATAACCTATATATGTTGGAGTTGGTTCCCTAGCAACCAAATTCTTTTTAATTTATAATAAACCTTCATTCATTGGTTTAATATTAATAAACTATGTATCCCATCATTAATGTTGTTCTATGTGACGTAGTATGTGATAATATCAAAAGAATAATTGTCGCACTAAAAGTTCATACCGAATCCCTACTATGATGAGAACCTGGAAGTTCCAATACACTATTCTAGAATATATGTTCTATGGCCAAATGATATCATTTTAAGGCACACTAATGATACAAGTAATCAGGTGTGGGGACTCATGAATCATTGATAAACCATCCCATGGTGTGTAACCTTGTTAATATCCGGGAGGATATTATGAGAACAAGACCCGCTTGTAGGAAATTCATATTCATAAGTGGCATTGGATGTTCGTATCTTCGGACGTGTGTAATGGTCTGGAGACATTAAGATTATTATTAAAGGGTATTATGACTCGCCCAATTAGATATATTGATGAAAACTGTGAAGGTAGATGTTCACAATGAGGTAGGGTATGTTGGGTGCGTAATGAGTAATACTGCATTAATGAATAATGCGATAAAGGATTTTTCAATTATAAATAAGTAGATATCTCATTATCTTTGATGGAAATGATATAGCCCATCTAAATCAATGTCCATGGTGTTTTCTAGGAAAATTCAATTCTGGGAAGTCTAATAATGATAAATCAAGCACATGGGTTGATGGAACATTCATGCAACCTTCTTGATTGGAGATATTGGGGCAAAGGGATTATATTACATATTAATAATTCTTATGAGTTGACATGTCGTCGTGAAATAAACTTCATTCTCTTGGGTTCCTTAACCCATTTCTAGACAGTAATCGGGGCCTTTAAGCAATCCCTCCAAATGTCAATGAGAAAGAGGCCAAGAGGGTCACACACTAACTTTAGCATTTATCATAGTTAAATAATCTATTTATTTAACAAGTTGAATAAATATTATTCCCGGTCATGGTTTAATAATTATTCAAGTATGTTTGATCGCATTTATTTCATAGCTAGTTATTCAATAGAATATAATGCGGACAAAAAATTTATTTATTGAAAAATAAAGAAGTTATATTTATTTAATAAATAAATAGTCATTATTCAATGCCCAGTGTGTACTGAGGATTATTGGTTGTCCATGATATGGGTTCGGTGAGAAATTATATTAAATTTTATTTCATTAAATAATATTTAAATATAACATAAAATATAAGAACATGTCATGGATATAATAGAAATTCTATTATTATTTTCCATGGGGCTTCACATTGAATAATAAATAAGTAACGACACATGTGATAATCAATTACTATTACCTAGAGAATTAAATTCTCCATTATTTTATTATTCTCTATATTATCCAAGGGGTCATTCGACTGAAAAACTAGTATTTTGGGCACATCATCATTTGATAAAAGATCTCAATCCTAGATAACTATTCCCTCTCCATGAATGATCTCAAGAAAAAGAGATATCCTCCTCCACTGGATCAAGGAGAGTTCTTTGGATATGATTGTCAAGGTTATCTAAGGACGACTTTACAGGCACAAGGGTCACTGGAACTAGAACCAAGAGACTCCTTTAGTGACATCTGAAGATACATCAATCATGTGTGGATTAACGCTAGAGGATTCCTTTCCTTGGATTCTACATCTCAATGAAGCCACACCTCATACCCATGTTCAGACACATCAACAAAGAAAGAATCACCTTAGAGGTAATTCTATAATTTAATTAATTTAATTATAAACAAAATATACTAATCCTCTCTTCTCGGTTCCAGGTTCTCTCCCTTTTCTATCATCATTGATTCAATTCTCTAGTATCTGGAATTCATCATCATACTGATCCCAGATTAATCATTGATTATGGAAATTTTCAAATTTGCGTAGACACCCATCCTTCACTTGCACTGTTCTTGGAACCTAAAATATATACTTTAATCCAAAATTTGATATAAATCTCACAAAAAATATCAAGAGTGATCACCAATACCATGAATATCAATACTCTCTTACTCACTTTCTCCAAATCACTAATCACTTCATTATTTAAATATCATGAATATATTAAACCTAAAATTTATCCATCCTCACCCATGTTATCTTCAACAATTATCTCTAAAAATATTACTTTGACAAAAAATCACTCTTCAGGGTTATGGATAAGTGTCTAAAAATGATTCAAATCCATTAAATAAAAACCACTGAATTAAAATCCTTAAGTGTTTCACATAATCCTTAATAATTTTTAAAATTCACCAAAATTACATAAATAAATATTAAATTACTAATATCAATAAATAAGAACACCAAGATTTAATTTCTTTTAAGATATTAGACTCCCCACCTTAGGTAATACTAGGAATCTCAATTTTGAATCATAATCGGTATATACTAAGACTCAACAATTTAGGTTGGCTTACTTAATTTACTATAACACATTGGTGATCTTAGATACATACCATTATAAAAAAAATTAAAAATAAACATTAATCTAAAAAATCATTCTCTAATAACATAATAATTTCATCCTATAGCCTGAAAGGCTAAACATATAACCCCCACTAGGTTACCCTCTTTCATTTTTCTATTAGTTTTTTATTCCATTTTTACCCATGTAACATATAATTTTTCATACAGAAAATCTAGATTCATCCACGAATACATAAAATATTGAGTTATATTTTATCTTTTAATTCCTCTCTTGATTGGGTGTCAAAAATCTATATAATGTAATTAATTTTTACCTTGAGAATTCATAACTATTATTTTATGGATATATTAGAAATGGGTTATTGGGAACATTTATTGAATTTTCCCTAATATGTTCTCTATATTGAGATAACCAATTAATTTCCAAAATATCATTAAATTTTTATGATTAATATACTGATTTATACAATATTTATCATATAAATATATAAAAATATAATGATAGATTTTTTATTCATACAATATTATAAATTTATACTTTGACATAACATAAAAACAATAATTAATCTATCTACATAGAGTAAGGGATAAGTGATGCTTAGTTATTGTAGCCAACTTCATTAATTTTTGTAATGTTGGTTCTTCCATTGTTACATGGGTTTATGGGTTATGGGAGTATATAATTCATTTCATCCATTTGGATACGTAAATAATATAGATAATGAATATTTTTTAAAAATTTATAACATAAAACACTTACCAATGTTGTAGGGTGGACGTTATATTCATATATTATATCAATTTTTCTTTTTCTTTTCCCTCTATAGATGGATACTTTATGTCCCAATTATTCACTCTTGAAAAATCTTCTTGTAACTTTGAGATATTTCCTTGGGTGATTCCACAACATTCTTTACAAGAGGGAAATTAGATCTTATTTCATTCATCCTTTTCTACAACAAAATTTAAATCAGTATTTATCTCTCTCTTAATTATTTTGTTTGATAATTCCATAATATTTACATTGTTAATCATATTTCAGGATATCTTTTTTGGTATAATCTTGATATTTCACACTTTGTATGTTAAATCATTTAGTTTCCCCATGGTATTATCACAACATTTCCCATTACACCATTTTTTAAATCAATTTCATTGGGTATTAGAAATTTCTAGAACTATATAATGTTTTTGGGTGAATACATATAACGTAATAAATTTATATAAGGTAATACTGTGATCGTTGAATAAATAACTCATAAATGTTGAGTACATTTTTTATAACAACTTTATAGGTTTCAATCAAGGATATTTTTGGTATTTTTCTAACTAGGTTTCATTAATAATTCTAGTTAACATTATAACTAAATTCTTCATGATGTTTCATTATAGAGAATGTATATTAACCAAAGAATATCTCATGGGATTTTTAAACCAGGTGTATATTACGGTTCTATTCATCATGTAGTATAAGGATGATCGAGATATACTAAATCAACATTTTTTGTGGTTATTAGCCTCAAATATAGTAGTTCCAAAACAACATAAACCAAAAAATATCCACATAAGGATTTAATAATATGGAGAAAAACATTATATCTATTTAAAATAACTTAGGGGGGTTTTCCCTAATATTGTGATTATACCTAATGTTTTCACTTGGGTTATCCTTAACATAACAAGAAAAATGTCTAATAAAATATCCAAAATAACTCAACCTTGATTTGATTCCAATTTTAATGACTCAATCTAAACAAGGCCTAATTTTACATAATATCATAATATAAGATTTTATAATATTATTTTGTCACAAACATGAGAATCATGAATTTTTAGTTTCTTGGGGTGTAGATACATGAAACAGTTATTGAAAAAATGAAAACATTTCCCAACAAACTAGAATATCTTCATGAAATTTCATTGAGACATTGAAACCATCATATCCAATAGAACAGAAAAGGTATGTGGTAAGTTAATACACTTATTAAGGGATAATATATCCAAGATAAATAATGTTAGATAAAAAAATGTGGGTACTTATCATCAAAGAGAATTATCTAATTAAAAGAACATGAAACCAAAATAAATTACATAATCCTGAAATATGAACATTGATTCTCGATTGATTAAATTTAAATCATGGAATAACAAAAATAGAACATGAGACATATAATAATTATCCATGGAATATAGGGAATAATATTATCACATACAGAATAATAAGATTTATTATCTATGAGATCCTACATACCTTGCAACCCTTTCACATATAAACTAATGAGTATAGATAACCACATCATAATCACCCTTTTGTGAATGTGGATACCCTCCAACCAGTTCATATATAATTGTTTATCTCATGAGATATGATCATTTACCTTATCTATTGGAGGGATAAATAAGTTCCACCCATTACATAATCCATACACAAGTCTCTCACTTTAATAAAATCATAAAAAATGACCCTTAAAAACAAAAATGGGTTCCATGACCTCATAGTTTTATATACAACCCACAAAGAAAAAATAGGTTTCATAACGTCAGTAAAATGTATCAAATATAATTACTTTTAAGAAATAGATCGATTGATACCGATAAATGATCTCCCAAAATAAGAATACCTCATAAGTATAAATAGATAGTGAATCTTGAAACATACTTTCATTGAAAAATACATTTTGGATATAGAAGGAAATAAAAGCTCTAATTTCATTAAAACTATTGTAACTTCAATATAAAACAATGTTATATGTCCTTTAAAAAACACTTTTTATGAGGTATCAATGATGATTTAAAAAAACATTGATGAATAATTAATATAAAAATCAATAATGGAAACTTTTCCTTTGTATAAAAATGTGGATTAGAAGATAAAATTATTGAACAAGGAAAGAAATGTATTTTAATAATTTTTTTGTTAAAATATCATATTTATTTAAGAGTAAATGAAACATAATTTAATAAAAGGTCTGTTGATAATCATTTTTTATCAAGGATGAATAATTTTTTTTGAAGACAATCATGGGTATGATTAATTGATAAAGAGAAATAAGAAAACCCAAAGGGATTATCCAAATTTTCCTATTAATGCAAAATCCTGAGCATTAAAAAGGCCACACAGCTACCATGTGTGGACCAAAATAGCAAGACTCCAATGTTGGTAACCTACGCTGGATAGAAGGCACAACCACCCCTACATTGTGGACCTGCACTGTGGACCCTTTCCGTACACCTTCATATATAACCACCATTTCCCAAGGTCATATATTTTACTATAAATTGGATCATATGGCTCCTCATTTTAAAAATTACAAAAATCAAAGACTCCCGATGATCTAATGGCATATAAACTTTTCCCTGGTCCCCTAAAATGTCTCAGTTAGCTCTCCAAACCTGATATATGATGAAACTAAGGGGTATAAGTAAGATAAAGGTTCGTTCATGGTCTAAAACATAATACACATACATAGGGACTATTCTTCCCTAAGGAGAAACAACATTTGCAATGTCCCTCTCCCTAATAAGGGACCTATGTGAGACCCTTCCCAGGGAACCAAAGGATCCTCATTGTGAAAAACCTAAAGCCTCAGCTATTTTTTCCCTAGTTTCCCTTTTCCTAAGGCATACCCACTGGTCGTAGGCCTATACTGCTATGAGATGCACTATTTAGTTCCTCCCATTCCCTTTGCAACACACCTGCATGACACACCTATTCCAAGAACCTACGAATAAGACCAGTGTGAGACACCCTTCAGGCCCTCTTCAAAGCCACCTATGGTAGGACCTCTTCTTATTTGATTCCCTTTTCTGAAAGTAATAAACATGAAACCTCCTACAAAATATCTAGACTTACACAAACATGGTGAGTGTCACACCAACTTGTCCCCAATTTGGGTATGTATTCCTATGGTTAGAGGTTTCCGACACTTTATTTTTTGGATGGTCATAGTCCTCAAGGTGCATGTGAACATGTATCCCTATGGTCATGAGGACCCTTACCCCATGATTAGTTTCAGGCATTTCATAGTCAATGGCCCTAGGGTTAGTACCATGTCCCACCCTTCTCGTCTTTGAGAACTAGAGAATCTAGTTCCTAGCAGGGAGGATGAGGATTACTATTCCATTTCGTTTTGATATGGAATGGTATTCTACAAAATTTCTACTAGACCAATTTTATGGAATCCATCATGGAGTAATCCCTTATAATTTCATATAGGATTTTTTACTATTACTCCTCTATGCCTCCTCACCACTGGTTCAGAGAGGGGAAGGGCACTTGAGCCCTCTCCCCTCCCCCCTGTGTCCTTCCTTCCGCATTATCCATACCCTGGACCCATACCACAGTAAATTGAAGAGAGGGAAGTGTTTTATCCCTAACCTCTTCCATCATTATCCCAGGGTAAGGAATATTGGCATTCTCAATACCTCATCCCTATCCCTTTGAGCTTTGTCACCATTTACACCTGCAGAAAAAATTAGAGTTTGGGGTTTGTTAGGTCTTTATCTTCTTCTTATATCACACACAGATTATGAATCATGTGGGCTTTGAGGATAATGGTGTCCATGAAATCTACAAGATCCATGCCACATATGGAACTATGAGTACACTAATTCCTGTTAAAACATGATTCATTGGACACCTACATAAGTCCCAAGCTCAATGGAAATCATCCTTAGGACTAATCCCCAATCATAATTCCCTTAATCTATACATCCTTATAAGGAGTAATCCCCAATGAAAACACCCAATCAAAATATGTGAGATTTGATTCCCATCCATATAATTTACATAAGAATCCCCTATGAGGTCCAAACCCAAAAAAAATCAACCCTATTTGATCTGGGACATATTATTATAGGGTTATAATTTAACCTAGTATTACATATCTCTTCCAGGTTTCCCCGGGATGCTTCTGCATAAGTCCCACACCCATCCTTGACTAGGAACCTTCTAACTAGATGTCCTTTCCACATGATATTAAACTGTAAAGTTATTTCCTTATCACATGAATTTAAAAGTTATGACACACCACATTAAGTGGAACTCAATGATCTACCTTGTTTAACTCCCTCTAATGTAGCTCTAGCCTCACCTATTAATGTTGGTAGCACTGGCATAGATGCCCTCGTCTCAAGACTAGTTCTCAAAGTTGATGAAACTTAAAATAAAGTAACTTCATTCATTAACATCATAATATCAACAAGTACTAGAGGATGTAAAAAAATGATGTAATTGATGAAACTCACCTTCCATTGGATCAAATTGTAGAACTGGTACCTCTACATCACCCCCAACTTAAACTCTTGGTTAAAGAACCGCCTAATGAGGAAGATCCTCTGTGAGTTGTCTCAACATAAAAAATCAAAGACCCCCGATAAATCCACAATTCGGGATTTTGAATTATTAATCCTCTTACAGTAGGAGTAGGGTGGATTTGAATTCCCTATTACCGATGTAATTTGGAAACATTCTCTATAAACAAAGGTGCATAGGTTAGGACTTGATGCGAAATACCTGGAAAAATAAAATCAACTATGTGTGAAAAGTGAAATATTGATATAAATTAAACTCACAACATTCTAATTCCTTGTATAAGTATTAAAACACATTAATGAAACCAAGAATATCAATGACTAGATCAATTACTTCCATCATTACATGATAAATGGAGTTAAGACTTGAAATTTCTTCACCAGTAAGGATATACAAGGAAGGTTTCTCAAAACTCAAATTGGCTCTATTGATGATCCACTATGATGAATTCTTATCAAGAAGAACATAATCAAAACCTACAGAGTTAGGTATATAGTCAACACCCCCGTCGAACTACCTAATATACCAATCATCCCCTTCTAGATTAGTAGTAGGTCCATTGTTGATTTTAGCCCGACCTTCTAGTGATGGTAAAAGATTTGAAATATCATAAGGAATGGAATGTTAGAAGTATTACATGACACATAAAGGAGTGCATCTCACATTACCTTGACCACCCTCCCCATCCATGGATGTGGGGGTAGACACAGCCGCACCTCTTGACTCTCATCCATAAAGTTGATATATTCATAAACATTAATTTGTACCTCCCCCAGAGTATCCTCCTTGATCATTGAAGGACCCATACGAGATACTTTAGGAGAGTAAAGTGATAGTGGTTCTGGAGAAGATAATCACAATCATGAAGGTGTGTTAATTAGGTTGTAATATCAAATGATAGAACCAATACTTATGTGACTCATTTATTAGACCAACATTAAGGCTCTGTTTCGCTTACTCTCATGAGATATTGAGGATCTTGTACAACTCTTTTCAACAATAGAGTCATGAGGTAGATGTTGTGGAGTTCCCACCTCCATCACCTCCATCATGGCCTTCCTACATGGGGAAAAATCTAGGGACCCATGGGCTTTATCCGTTGCTTCAATTGGGGTACATGTGGACCAATACCTTGGTGACCTAGGCTCTTATGTTGATGGTCCTTCTCCTATTCTGAGCTACACACCAAAATTCCCTAAATATTAATTATGGTTGGTGGAAGAGAAAAAAAGGAAATAAGAAGAGAAAAATGCATCAGTAGGGTTAATGTACATGTCCCATTACTCTATAGGATGAACGATTACCCCTTCAAGAAATCATCAGTCCAACATATCAAGCACTTGCTTCGAGGACAGGAATTGGTCATCGATTTCATATACCAAAACTTTTAACTCATGGATGTACTTCATTACATCAAAAGTTTTTTGTTAGTATGGATACCAGAGGGTTCTCGGATATCACCCAACTCTAGGATGCACATGCCCTCTTGGAAAAACTCCCATGTGTTCTTGACATCATGAGTCATGTTTTCCTATAATTGTATCACTATGGTCCACACATAGTTTGGATCTAATATGGTTGGTTGCAAAGAAGACTCAATTCCCTTCTATTTGGAATCCTCTTTATGCCTCATTTCTATTTAAGGATAATTAGGGGTGGGATAGAGGCCTCCTATTCATTATGATGACTAGACTGCATTGGAACTGGAGGTGTTGTCTCCTTTACCCTATACAACATGGTGGTCTTCTCCCAAGAAAGATTCAATGATTCTGAATCCTCTACATCACCTTTGGTCCAAGCCTTCATACCACACATACCATGACTATCAGTTGTTGTTCCCACCACCCAACGAATGTCTTTTGTCAATTATCCCTAAGTAAATGAAGAGACCCATTCCTTAACATATCTGGCCTCTAGACTAATTGATTCCTTTAACATAGGTAATGAGATTGAGAATTTGGATTCCTCTATATCCATTAGGATCATCAACTATATGGATACCATCAGACACTTCTCCTTCATTACATGCATAGGGGGAAGGTTTTATTATTATCAAATACATTTAAACTAGTGAGAAACCCAATAAGGAGCGTAATATTCATATATGATCTAATAGTCAATACAGACTTCCAATATGTAGTCCTTAAAGGCTATCATGTATGACCTTAGCTCATAATTATTCCCCTTATGATCACAGATAAACATTCTGGTCAGTGGGATTCCATGAAGGATGAAATTAAAGTCACTACATATATTTAGCAACCTCAGCAAATCATAATGCTTTAGGTTCATAGGATGAATCATGAAGACATTGAGAAAAAATGGTCCAAATCAGATATCAGATATTTTAACTAAAATCATCACAAGATATGAGATAACATACACTAGAATCGATCCCCGCAATACCATAAATGGACATGAAATCCTAAAAGGGACCCTCATATTGTATGTATGCAACGAGAAGTGATTGATCCTTGATATCATAGTGTCATCCATCCTGATATACCAAGGAAAGTTCAGTCAGAGGATAGACCTCTGACCATTTATTCAAAGAAAAAAAAAGTACATGAAGCAAAGGAGAAGGCTGCAGGCGAACATCTTGCCTGCAGCCAACCATGTCCAGAAAAACAGCAAAACTACATGTCATAGTAATCATCCCCTCCTCCATACCCATAGTAGGACACTTCTTCTGTATTCTCTGACTCCCATTCTGAAGACGTTTCTTTTCTTTTCAGTATCTTGGCATATTTCTTCCTAAGTTTCATCTTTTCCAGCGAAGACAGCTCCTTGTTATGCTGCAAACCTGCCACCGGAAGGGTTCCATTATCCCTCTTAACCGATGCCCTGGTGGCCATTGGCTTGGGTAATTGAGAATAATCCTTCCTGGGCTTTCTCCTAGGTGGAGCAGTCATCGTGCCATCAATTTCAGCTTCTTTCCTTCTTCCGCTCTGGAAAATATCACTGAACGAGGGCCTACACACACCACAGTTTTCCTTATCACTTCCAGAAATGTCTCCCCATTTGCCCCTGACCAGCACGGAACCAAACTCATTGCGGCCAAAGTCCTTCGCTTCATCCAGAATCTGAGACTGTCTGTTCTGATCCAATGGGGAGAGATGTTGAGGGACTGGCACAATGTCAAGACACTCCATTGCACCCCCATCCTTATCTCCAAGCTGTTGCGCATTCTGAACATCCTCAGCCGGAAGAGCCCTTTCAACAGCAGCAGGTACCTCCTCAATCTCCAGACCATCAAACCGGTTGGAAGTCGTAATCACCTGCATTTCCTTAGCCTCCGGCAGATGCTGCTGGCCAGCCCCCAACTCGTTCCTCAATCGCTGGAAAACATGCCTCACTGAAGGATTTTGGGACACCACCGCTGACTTCAGACCAGGAGCACATGCAGCCGCATTCGCCCACTGCAGCTGATCATTACCCGGCTGCGCCCCCAAAACAGCACTGCTGTTAGGAAGAACAGCAGCCCGACTAGTGTCTCCGATGTCCCCCCTACCCACTGTCGATTCATTCCCAGTGTCCTCCACATTCGCATCCCTGTCCAAGCCAATACCAGCAACACCTCCACTGATGTTCACCTTCATCAATCGCGAGGACCCCTCCACAGTGGCTTTCATCCCCGCATTCTTGCTCAAGCTCTCACTGACAGCATCTCCGCTCGTGTTCACCAGGGGGGCATTCGTTCGACCACTGCGACACACCGACTCCAAATGACCGAAACGGCCGCACGACGTACAGTAAGCCATCCACGAATCGAACACAACCTCCTGTTTCCAGCGGAACTGTTGCTCATCCGTAACCCAGATCCAGCTTACCGGCGCCCTGGCAACATCTACTTCCACACCGCTATCATACTTGTGGACTAGGAGAAGATAATTGCTGAGCCACATAGCATAAAGACAACAAGGTGAATCTTAGCATTGGTCTTAGGAATAAACTTGTAACCCTAACACTTATACTCAACCATTATCCAATGTGAGCCATAACCCACCTGAATCACCCCAAATCTATATTGTGCAAAAAATAGTAGGGTACCTGGAAGTAGGACCCCCTCTTACAAGTTCTAACAAAGCCTTTATCCTTGTTCCTACATGGACATCATCCTTAGGGAGTGGATCATCGTCCTTCTGCAAATTCATCACTATCATGAAGAGCTAGTGTCTCATTAGTTGTGTCCTCTCCACATAATTCCAAATTAAATTTAATGGGATAAACTCATCATCCTTATCCCCAAGAATGAGGACCCTAGAAGTTGGGTAGACATCCCACAAGCCGATGCTAACTTCACCATATATCAAGTGAAAGGAATTTGTCTACAGACTACATTGGATCAGTACTTCAAGAATGATGTATTGGTTCTTATAAACATAGGTTTGTCATAATAAAAGGACCTCATAAATATGAACATCATGGAACTCTTTTTTGAATTCTTTTCATGTTTGGAACACCCATAATGCCCACATCCACTAAGGCCTAGCTCCCCCTCCAAATCAGAATTCCCAGTCATCCATCCCGCCTTGAGCTTGATCTTTCTTCGAATCATGGAAGGTTGATTCATAAAAATGAGGTCATGAATCATGGATATAATACTTAATATCTATAGTATTGTCGTTGTGATATAAAATAGAGATGATAATAACTCTTCCTTCTTTGATATAAACTCCCATAGAGGAGGTGATACTAGAAGGGAAGTTGATGTGCTTCAAGAACCAACACTCTGTGAAATATTTCATAAAAACCTGAATATGAGCGTCCCTCAAAATTCCATGACTGTATAGAGGCATGTAGTCACATTTTGGGTACTCACAATGATATGGGGTCAAATACTTTTCCATATCTGGAATAAAATATTCAACGACATTATAATAATTTATCATGAAAAGTTTGATCATTTCATAAGAATGCGCAGTAGCTTGCTCAGTCGAAGTCATTAAAGTAGCCATTGAAAACCTACAAGAAGACACAAAATTATCTCATTGAGTATAAATATTAACATATGATTGTTAAAATTTTAACTTAAAAGAATCTCAAAAATTGGAAAAGGGGAGAACTTACATAGGTTTCTCGAAAGTGTTCCCACATAATTCCCTTGACAATGGTTCCCACACATCCCCTTCGACCATGTACTTCACGCAAGCATCACGATGAGATTGATAAATTAGAATAATCTCCAAGGTGTCTCAATGTAACCCCATAAATAAGGTAATTGTAACTTTTTGAACATCTAAGATACCTTCCCAAAATAACAATGTGAAGTATCTAGGTGAACGACCTGCATAGAGAGAGCGAAAATTCAAAAACCTTGGAATGTGAGGAAAAAAATAGGGGGTATTTATAAAAATTTCCGGTCTATGTCATGCACCTATGCTGACACACATTTCCCAACACCTATATAGAAAACCTACATGGTGACCCTTCAGGAATACCCTATGTTGACAAATAATTCACCCCCGCATAATGTTTTCCCTAGTTTTAACCTTAGAACTGGAACACCCTCTTTTGTTCAGATCCATTCCTGAGGGGGGATTTTGTTGAAACTCATTTTTTTCAAAGGGGATGAAAATATTTTTCATAGAATCTTTAGAATGTTGAAGTGATATAGAGCCTTAAGAAAAACCAAATGAAATACCCAAATTTTCCTACACGTGCATCCCCCAATGCATTAAAAAGACTACTCAACTACCCTGTATGGACCAAAATAGATGGAAAGACACACCAAAAAACTACACGTAACAGATGATACAACCACCCCTACACCATGGACCTACTTTTTGGACCAATGCAAACAACCTCCTTCACCCAGGGTTCCATATATTCATCTAAATATTACCCTAGGGATCCTCATTTGAACCACTAAATCAGAAGAACCCCAGAGCTCTGATTGTGTATCTCCTTCACCAACGTCCACCGAAATTTCTATGGTAGTTATCCAAAACATGATAGAAGAAGGAATTAAGGGGGTTATAAAGATAAATGTTCTTTCATGCTCTAAAACATAAGACACATGAATATGGGTCATTCTCCCCTAAGGAGATATGATCTTCATGAGATCAGTCTCTCTAATTGGGGACCTATATGAGACCCTTCTTGGGGAAATAGATGAGACTTAGGGTTCAAAGGATGAATCATTTTTTATGTTTTTTTTCCTAGGTGGCCCATTTCACATGGAATCCTAGCTCACAGAGGAATATCCCCACTACGCGAAATACTTTTTAGTTCCATCTAGGCCTCGCATGGCACACCTGTACAGTACACCTATGCCAATCACCCGCATGGTGCACACTTCTGGGACTCGTCCAAGCCATCCATGGTTGGGACTGCACTTATTTGGTTACCTTTTCTGAAAGGGACCATGTTTAAGCCAATTCCCATACCTCCGTACATACACAACCATGGAGAGTGGAACACCAGTGTGTCATCCATTTGGGTATGTATTACTACGGTCATAGGGTTCATGTACTAGTCTAATGGGCTAGTCAGGGTCCTCAGCATGTATGTGAGTATGTATCCATTGGGTCTTGATGAACCTTACCCTTGGGATAGTTCTATAGAGTTCCCAGTATTTTGAATAAAGTATAAGACCATGTCCTACCCTTCTCCTCTCTAATACCGAGAGCCTCAAGTTCATAGCTGGGAGGATGAGGATTGTTATTGAATTTCATTTTTATGCTGAGTTATATCCTCCTCCCTCACTAAATGACCAATTTTTGGGCATCCATCTCAGAGTATGAACCTATAGATTCTTGTAGGAGGTGGAACTCTTGCCTCTCTTGGTCTCCTAGATACTTGGTTAGAGAGGGGATGGGCACCCTTGCCCTCTCTCCACTCCAATGTGGCCTTCCTTCCTCATTCTCCACACTGTGGACCCATTTGAAGGTAAATTGACAAGTGGTAAGTGTTGTAACACTAGAATCTTCCATTTTCATCCCAGGGAAAATGGTATTCACATGCTCAACACCTCATCCATCACCCTTTGGGATTTATTCTCCTGTCCATTTATGGACAAAAGAAGAGTGTGTGGGTTATCTGATCTTTCATTTCCTATTATTTCTCATACTATGAATGACATAGATGGGCTTAGAGGTTAATATTGTTCATGAAAGATAATGATACATGCCACATATTGAAATTTTAAAAATAAGGTTCCTTATATATAGAGAATCATAGGATGCCAAATTAAGGCCTGAACTCAATGGACATCCCCCTCCGGTGGAATCCCCAATTAAAATTCAATTAATCTAGAAATATTTCATAGAATTAAGACCCAATAATAATTCTATTAATACAGAAATTTTTCTCAGGATTAAGCCCCAATAAAACCCACCTATTGAACTATAGGGGATTTGATTCCCATCCACATGGTATTCGTAGGAATCCTCTATGAGGTCTAAACCCAACATCCAAATCAACCATGTTCTCTCCTGGACATATTCATAGAAGGGACAACTTCATAAAATTAATCCATATCTCTTATTGGTTTCCACGATATTCTTTTTCATAAGTCCCACACCCATCCTTAAATAGGAACTTACTTCCTAAACATTCATTCAACATGAATTTAAATTTTATGGTACGGTCCTTAATACATGAACTCCAATGTAATGATGTTCTCCATTAATTGGAACCAAACTATATGGGATATGATTCATTTCATAAGGATACATATGAATTCCATATCATGGGTTTGATCCCAACATCAAAACAAATCCATTTTCCTTGGATGATGATACATTCTAGAGTACCCAACCCTGTGTTTAGAAAACCAGAATCATCATAATCAGGACCACCGAATATATAATTTCTGTATAAGATGATACCATTTATGGAGAACCCAATATATATATATATATATATCCATTGATGGAGATCCTTAGATAAATACATATGATCCAATATCCCATAGAAGCTAAAAATTTCTTTTTAATTCAAGGGAGACCCACATCATACATGGGAATTTGTAATGTATCTAAAAAAAGTCTTAAATATATAAGAGAATTCCATAGTTAGAAATAATTCTCCCAAAAAGGTGTGATGAGAACAACCGCCCATCCTCTCGACCAATGTTAGTTCACATTAATCATCATCCAAACCTCCTAACAAGCACCTACATTTGGAATGAATTTCCCCTTGGATACCAAACCTTTGGGTGTTTTTGATTCCATTAACAAACTCATTGGAAACTATTTGGAATTAATGATTCATAACCCAAACATACCTCTGAGGGGAAACAAGGGGTAAAGTGGAAAAGGTTATTCAGAATATTTAAATAATAATTTGGATTCAAAATAAAATGGTAGAAAATATATGATAAGAAAATATGGGTATGGATGGAAGAGTTCCATTAGAAGAATAGGGGTTATTCTTTGAGATCTCTCATATTAGGAAATAAATCCATCATAGAAAAATACTGATGAAAAAAATAGTGCAGGTTAAATCATAAAAATCATTATATGTTTGGTTAGAACCATCTTAAACTAGTAATGATTTATAATGGGAAATTTAACTCAATAAAATGTGATTTAGTTAAAAATAACCCTTAACTTTAGTTACCACATACTCGGCTATATTCTAACATATTGGGTAATGAACATAACTTACTCATGTACTTAATTTAGGAACCATTTCAATTGTATTACCCTTTATAAACAAAATTTATAATCCATTATTAAAAATATATAACTTAGTTATAATTATTTCCATTATTGATTACAAGAACATTCGTTGATTCATTTTGTACAAACATCATGGGGAGGAAAGAAATTAGCATTATGTCAAATAAAATTAATCAATACTAAATTATTAGATAAAAAATAACAATTTTTAATGATTTATTAAATCTTATTATCATTATGTGAATGAAATGAACATGGATTGTAAAAATATAGACAAAGGTGAACTAGTTTCAGAGTGTCTAACAATCCAAAGGTGTAATATTAATAAATAAATTAAATATTAATATATACCTTAAAACCCCATTAAAAATTTATAAATACATAACTATTATATGATTTTTCTACTATATGATATTATTCAATCATTCCTAATGTAAACATTACAACATTATTCTTATAGGTGGTAAAACCAAACCAAACAAGAGAGTTATATAAAGATTTAATTTCTATGGAATTGTATATATATAATTATGATAATTTTTTTTTCAAAAGCATGAAAATGTCATAAATATTATAAAACTCCATTACATCCATTCTTGGAATTTACAGTAATGGGTGGTAATGACAAATGAAGTTTCTTGCTTGTGGAAGTGGTGGTCCACACACCCGTATGATTAACAATTTTATTTCTCAAAGAATTAAGAAAATGGGGTGTATAAAAATTAATTATATAAAGACAATAAAATTTACTTATAAGCCATAAATATTCATTAAATATAACCATTTTACCGGACATGAGCGGTGGTGATGAAGAATGAACAACATCATATCATGGAGGCGGTAGTACACATATACAAATTGTAACACCCCAAGCTTCTACGGTACGCTTCTCTTTGAATAATGCGATAGCGTGTGTTGTACGCAACATCGAGTTCTAACACACCACAACCAATAAAACTAGCTGTTATGAATAGTAATACCTAATTTTTAAAATTATATATATTTTATATTTCAAAATGGACTTCATTTTTGGTTTCAGAATATCGAAATTATCCTAAGATGAATTTTTGGTATTTTTCTGAGAACTTCCAATTTTTATGAATAGTTTAAAATACTTAAAAACAACTTTTTTAATCAAAATAATTTATAGTGATAAATTATATTATTGAGTGGTTTTAAAGTATAATTAGAATATATTTTTACCATTTTATCCAATGGTGTTCATTATAATTAATTTCACTTTGAAATTGGACCTAAACAATTGTCAATATTTTGGTATATATTGTTTCTTAAAAACACGCTATTTGTTGTGACAGCGGGAATTAATTATAAAATTAATTAATGCAACTTATATGTTTGTAATTTTGTAAAATAGACATCATTTTTGAATTCGGAATATCAAATATAGCTTAGGGTGAAATTTTGGCATTGGTCTTAAAAACTTTAATTTTTGATGAATAGTGGAACTACTAAGTGGTAGTTAAAAAACTGAATTTTTCATAAAACATAATTTTACCGCTTCTGTGAATGGAATTTTGAAAATCCTAGAGATAGGGTTAATATCAAGAATTAAAATGTGGTTCAATGAGATGAAAATAATTTTTTGTGAATAGTAACTTTTTACTTTTATTTACCACGGTTAAAAGTAAATAGGGTAATTAAAGGTAAAAATGATATTAATATTACCCTAAGACATGTACTACTTCTATTGGACAAGTTTATCTCGACCAAAAACAACCTTAGGAATAAAATATTCTCATTTAGGTCCACTTGGATTAGATTAGGACATTTATTATTATTTAATTCAAAGAAGAGTTAAAAGAGTTAAAATCAAAGTTTATTTACTAAAACATTTTTAATATAGGGTTATACATAAGATAAATACGATTTTAAATATTCATTATAAATATAAAAATATTTCTTACATAATTATATTTTATTTATAATTTTTATACATTAAATAATTTAATTTATTTATGACAGAATGATGATGCAGTAATTACCATAATAGTGAAAAATTAAAATTATTGATATTATAAATACCCAAATAAATATAATTTGAGACTTTTAATGAATTAAAATAATTTTCTAGGATAATATGAAATATTAGGATTGATTTAATTATCTTTTCTCTAAGTAATCATTCTGTTATAAGTTTCAAAAAAATAAACTATTGAATAGTGTGAAAATTGACATAAAAGAGTTTTTAAAACAAATATTATATTATTAATTGATATTAAATTCCTAAAAATCTAAGGTTCGTAAAAGATACTTATATCATGATAGGTGTATCATAAATGGACCACTTGGGGGTCTCATGGATGTATATAGTAAGTTTATTAACTATATAATATAAAAATACAAAGTGACATGGTAAATGTCAAACTAATTAACTAAGAGTTAAAACTAAAAGATAAGGTTAATATAGTAACCCAAACCTGTCTAAATTCTATTGGTTGAATGGTTTTCGACCTATACCCACCTGAACCTTTGAATAATCAACTTTTGAGCCATTATAAACCGAATAAGAATTTATTATAAATTAATATTTCTAGCTTTTCCAAAGGTGCCCCTCACCCCTCTTATAAAAGGGAACTCCCCCTTCTCATTACTTCACACCTTAAAAGCCATTTGGTTAGGCCAAACACTGCCCAAATACTATCTAATATTCCCTCAATACACCTATAGTTCTTATTTTTATCAGAAAGCCAACCTAAGGACCCATTTTGAACAAATCAAAAGGAAGAACCCGAAGAAGAGGTAATGTTTTCACCACCCTTTTTCAAATTCATTTCTTCTTCCACTTATTCTTTCTTTGTTATTACCATTCTAAAATAATAACTCCATTATCTTATATATATATTGATGTTATTATAAATATGGTACAACCATATTCAGTATTCTATCCACCCTTTGAATAACATGTCACCATACATGCGTACGTGCGGCTTACCGTCTCCATGTCGTGGTGTAATTGTTATTCAATATATTATTATTTGGATGGGTATAACAATGATGTGTAACTCTTGTGAATAAAAAATATAACATGATAATGATTCTGTATATATGATATACTATCCAATTATATATTATTTTAATATCAAAAGAATGATATTGTCGCTCGTGCGTACGTACGAACTACTGTCTCCACGAACGCGATGAGATTCATTATCCATCGTATCCATTCAAGTATAATTATCATTTTATGATTTAAAAATAATGTTTAAGGACTTGATATCATTCTGGATATTAATCAGATACAACCTATACATGAAAAACATGGCTTACGTAACAAAACATATAAAAGAAAACGAGTAAGTTAACACCCGAAATGACGATAATACTAAGATATTATTAACAAAGAAATGTTAAAAGATCATATATGATATCATATTAATATATATGATTCTTTTATAATTTAATAATAATTATTTCACCATTATAAAGGAGGTTAACCTACCCTCAACCAAGGAAAAGTACAAGGTAAGGGTTTATTTTGCAATCTCTTCATTATCCGAGGTTGTTTATACGTAATAATCTACTGGGATTTCTTTATCATCCACATCCATGTTTCTCCAAAATGAATTTAAAATTTTTTTTACCATTTACAAGAATA
The DNA here is from genome assembly GCA_963277665.1 of Viscum album. Taxonomy (NCBI): domain Eukaryota; kingdom Viridiplantae; phylum Streptophyta; class Magnoliopsida; order Santalales; family Viscaceae; genus Viscum; species Viscum album. Next base: position 893,841,828 of record OY728121.1, on the reverse strand, counting down.
TGGTTTAAAGTCATTTATACCATTTTTTGACTTTTATAAGAGGTTTATAAAGGAATCTTTCCGTCATTTTCTAGACAAAGTTCTTTTTAACCTTTTGACAGAATTAAGGTAAGAATGATTTTTTAACTTATACGGCGGGTACGACTATTTTCCACCGTTATAAAATCGTCGAAGCATCCCTTACAAGCTTATAAGAATACTTTCGAAGAAATTGTTTCATTTTATATGAATCTTAAATGATTTCAAAATAAAATGAGATATTTCTCTAAAAAGAGTTTTGATTTCATCTATGTCAACATCCTTTGATGGATTTTAAGCTTATTTGGATATGATTTATTATAAAACAAAACTTCATTATTGTATTGAATGTTTTGTGATATTTTTGACTATGGATATGTAATTTTCATGTTTTATGGATGAAGTATTTACATTTCGTATGCTAGTTTTAATACGAATGTTTATGTTATGTTTAAACCTTTTCATATAAGAATTCATTGGACTTAATATGTGACGGGTGGAGCCCACTATAGCTCCTTGATGCATCGGTAGGTCTCATGAGACAAACTAGTGTCTTGCCACAAGGCCTTGACAAAATCTTATTTGTAGTCTTGGCATGAGGCCTTGGCTATGTGGTTATGATAGTCTGGCATTATGCATTCCATCATTATGAAAGTGGTTATTCATATTTCATGTGATTATTCGATTATTAAAATATCCATGTGAATAAGTAAATGGCATTATTTCATTTTACCTTTTCCATACTATGTTGAAGTTCAGGTTTAAAAGGTTTTTGTTTTATTTATACATTTCCTTAAATGTTTATTCTTATTTATGAAAGTTTCCTCTATATTTTTATCCTTACTAGGCATTTGAGCTCACCACTTTTCTATGTTTTATTTTTTCCAGGATGTGAAGAAGTAATTTATTAATGACCTGAAGGGATAGTGTGAGTGGATAAGAGTGTGGACTATGGAGACTATGTTGTTGTAGTTTTAATTTTATGATGTAATGTAAACCTTATAAATATATCTAGTGTTTCCAAGGCTACTAAACCAATCGGTCTTTCGAGATTTGATCTTTCTTGTGATAATGCCAATGTCATGTAATAATGCACCGACTCTGGGTAATTGGGGTCGAGGTATTATAGTTGGTATCAGAGGAAGTTTAGTACAAACCTTGGAAGCGAGATTTTGATAAACTCTGATTAGAGCACATAGATTTAAGATGGACTTTGAGGGTTAGTATAGAAGAACTTCCTAGAATTTTGTTACTGTAGAGATTTTGTGAGTTTTCCGAGAAATACATCCATGTCTAGATAAGAGCAGGTAGAGGCGGCTCTGGCACAGATGTACCTATGGGTAAAACCCAAAAACACCACTTTGAGCTAGACTCGAACGGGAACTGGTGCACGACAACGGGCTTTGCTGCACTCTTAGTTACGACACTCCTGGGGGATATGCTTAGGATAACTCTCATTTTCTTTACAAATCATTATGAAGGGTTTATGAGTATATAATTCCTCAAAGAAAACATTCTTATGATTATGGATTATATCCATAAATAGTTCAATTTATGTTAAGTGTTTTTTAAGTATGGATTATGTATTTTGATTCATAAACTGATATATTTTATACCATTGTTTACAAATGGCGCTTAGTAGAAGAAATGGAAACCGTATAAATGCACGTACTCCATGTAGGTATTTCCCTCATGCTCAAGATAATTATAGTGGAGCTGGTGATGCAACTGGTTCCGATCATCTATCACCATACTGGGACAACTTACTCAGGTTATGAATAATAACCTTACCCGTATGGAGCACCCTGATCCACGGCGTGGAGGATCAATGTTAGATCTCTTCATGAGGCAACAACCACCAACATTCAATGGGAGTAAATATCCTTTAGTAGCTGAGCAATGGATATTTTCCCTAGAGAAAATATTTTAGGCTTTAGGGAGTAGTGAAAGGGAAAGAGTTATCATGGCAGTTTACCACCTCACTGGAGATGCTGATCAATGGTGGTCATTGATTCAAAATACTAAAGAAGATGATGAAGTATCAAATATGGAATGGAGGGAGTTCAAAGATCTGTTTTTAGAAAAATACTTTCCTCACGACCATCGTGCAGATATGGAAAGGCAGTTTCTGAGTCTGAGACAAAAGGAGGATGAGAATGTCACAAAGTATGAGGCTAACTTTAAAAGGTTATCAAGGTATGCTGGAGATTATATACATAACCCAAGAAGTAAGATTTATCGTTTCTTTGAAGGTTTAAAACCATTTCTCCATCGAGCATTAGTATCACAATCCTTCTCGTCATAGAAAGACATTGTCTCATGTGCTCTCAAGACCGAAAAGGAATTCTCTAAGTCTTTTGACTTTAAAGCAAAGCAAGAGAAGAAGAGATCTCATGATCAATATGGGAATGGAAATAAGAGGAAGAAGGGAAATGTTGAATATCCATCCTATGGTAAATGTGGGAAGAAACACCACGGTACTTTCTTGAAGGGAACGGGAGTCTGTTAGAAGTGTGGTGAAAAAGGCCACCATGTTTGTGATTGCAAAGGGAAGAAGGAAGCTACCAGTGTTCAGTGCTACAATTGCAGGGAGATGGAGAATTATGCAAATTAATGTCCTAAGCGTCAGGGGAACTTACCTCAGAAAATGCCAAGGGATCAAGGCCAAGCTTATGTTACCAATACTACTGAGGTAGAAGCTCTGAAAGACGTGGTGGCAGGTAATTTAATGGTTTCCTCAAGTTTAGAAAATGCATTATTTGATTCTGGATCATCGCATTGTTTCATATCTTCCCAGTTTTCTAAGAAAATTAGATATTTCCAATTTGATGTAACAAGGGATTTGTTAGTTAAAACTCCTAAGGGAAGTATCATTGCAACAATGTTTTGTGAGTCAATCCCCATTAGAGAACATAAATGTTATTTATCTGCTGATCTCATCCTCATACCTATGATTGAGTTTGATATAATCCTCAGTATGAACTGGCTTTCGGACTATGATGCGAAGATTTATTGTTAGAAGAAAGAGGTTATGATTCTTGATGATGATGATAAGGAACACTGTATCTTTAGAGAAGAATCGTCATCGCCTAATTCTTATCTAGATCCACCCCCAGTAGCTCAACTAAATTCAATTATTGAGGAGGAAGAGAATGAAATAATTGTGGGTGAGGAAAGGAATGTTCAAATATAGGATGTACCTGTTGTGAAAGAATATGTAGATGTATTTCCGGAAGATTTACCTGGACATCCTCTAGAACGAGAAGTTGAGTTTTCCATTGATTTAATTCTTGGATCAAGGCCTATATCGAAGACCCCTTATAGAATGTCCACTTTAGAATTAGTCGAAGTAAAGAAACAACTAGATGAATTGAGTAATAAATGATTTATTCTCCCTAGTGTTTCTCCATGGGGAGCCCCTGTTCTTTTTTTAAAAAAGAAAGATGGATCCATGAGGTTATGTATCGACTATAGGGAGAAAAATGTTATAACAATAAATAAAAAGTATCCCCTACCTTGCATTGATGATTTATTTGACCAACTGCATGGAGCTCAATACTTTTCAAATATTGACCTTCGATCTGGATACCATCAGTTGTGTGTGAAGAAGGAAGACATTCCGAAGACAGCATTTCGAACCAGGTACGGGCATTATAAGTTTACAGTAATGCCTTTTGGATTAACTAATGAACCCTCTGTATTCATGGATCTGATGAATATAGTTTTCAAGGAATATCTCGATGAATGTGTGGTGGTATTTATTGATGATATCTTGGTATACTCAAAAAGCTACAAAGATCATGAAAACCACTTGCGCATTATCTTGAAGACTCTGAGAAGACATGAATTATATGGGAAGTTTAGCAAGTGTGAATTCTGGCTTCAAGAGATTTCTTTTCATGGCCATATTGTCTCTGAAGATGGAATCTCTGTTGATCCTTCTAAGACCCAGGAAATCCAAGAATGTCCAAACCTACGAATATAACTAAGGTACACAGTTTTAATGGTTTAGCAGGTTATTATCAACGTTTCGTCCAGAATTTTGCCCGATTGGCTAACCCATTAACGAAGCTCACACGTAAAGGGGTTCAATTTGTTTGGAAAAAAGAGTGTGAAGAATTTTTTGAAGAACATAAGAGAAGATTAGTCAATGCTCCTATAATGACTCTACCATCGGGGAATGATGGGTTCGTTATTTATAGTGATGCATCGAAGAAAGGACTTGGTTGTGTCCTTATGCAGAATGATAGGGTTATTGCCTATGCATCACGATAGTTGAAAATTCATGAACAAAACTATCCTACTCATGATCTCGAGTTAGCAGCTGTGATCTTTTCTTTGAAGATATGGAGGCACTACCTCTATGGTGAAAAAATGTGATATTTATACTGATCACAAGAGTTTGAAGTGTATTTTCTCACAAAAAGCACTCAACATGAGGCAAAGGAGATGGCTTGAATTACTCAAGGATTATGATTTTATGATACACTGCCACCCAGGGAAAGCAAACAAGGTGGCAGATGCTTTGAGTAGAAAAGACCATGGAGTTTTGAACGTGATGAGAATTGAAAGGGATCCAATTTTCATAGATCTAGTGAAGTTGGACATGGGAATAACTAGGGAAGGTGAAACATCAATTCTTTTTCAAATGGTTGCCAAACCATCTTTACTATAAAGGATTAAGAGTTCTCAGACTAATGATGGAGAATTTCAAAAGAAGATTAAAGTTTTGAATGATAAGAGATTGAGAGATTTTGTGTATGAAAATGGAATTTTGAAATTCGGGAAGAGACTTTGTGTTCCCAATATACCTGATCTAAAAAGGGAATTGTTGGATGATGCTCATAGTTCCAATTTCTCTATACACCCTGGGAGCACCAAAATGTATAGAGATTTGAAGGAAAAATTTTGGTGGGACAACATGAAGAGGGAGATTGCCGATTTTGTGTCAAGATGTATGGATTGTCAACAAGTGAAAGCTGGAAGGGAACAGCCTGGTGGAGTATTGCAACCACTTCCCATACCTGAGTGGAAATGGGACAATATTACGATGGAATTTTTCATGGGACTACCAAAGACTCCTAGAAGGAACGATGCAATATGGGTTATTGTTGATCGTCTTACCAAGTCAGCACATTTTCCTGCTATAAGAGAAGATCTACCACTGGAACATCTAGAAAGACTATATATTAATGATGTTGTGAGACTTCATGGAGTACCCCTATCGATTATTTCTGATCGTGATCCCCATTTTACTTCAAGATTCTGGAAGAGTCTTCAGAAATCCCTGGATACGGAACTTCATTTGAGCACTGCCTACCACCCTCAGATAGACGGACAATCAGAATGGACTATTCAAACCTTAAAAGACATGCTGAAATCTTGTTCACTTGACTTTCAGGGTATTTGGGATCAATATTTACCTTTGGTATAATTTTCCTATAACAATAGCTTCCATTCGAGTATTCAGATAGCACCATATGAAGCGTTATACAGAAAGAGATGTCGCACACCAACCTGTTGGGATGACATTGGTGAAAGAAAACTTGTAGGTCCAGAACTGGTGGAGGAAACGATGGAAAAGGTGAAGGTAATCCAAAATAACATCAAAGCAGCTTAAAGTAGGAAAAAGATCTATGCCGATAATCGAAGGAAGGATTTGGAATTTCAAGTCGGTGATCATGTTTTCCTGAAGGTATCTCCATGGAAGGGAGTCATACGTTTTGGTAAGAAAGGTAAATTGAGTCCCAGGTACATCATACCTTTCGAAATTCTAGAACGAATTGGGGCTGTAGCTTACCGATTGACAATGCCGCCAAGTCTCTCCAAAGTTCATGATGTGTTCCACGTATCTCTGTTGAGGAAATACATGCCTGACCCAATGCATGTACTCACCTATGAAGAATTAGAACTGGAACCCAATCTGTCTTATTGTGAAGAGCCTATCAGGATTCTTGATACAAGAGAACAAGTATTGAGAAACCGGACGACGCGTTTGGTAAAAGTTTTGTGGAGAAACCATAAGATGGAAGAGGCAATGTGGGAACCTGAGGAACTTATGATGAAGAACCACTCGAGTCGTTTCATGCGGTAGTATTCTAGAAATTTTGAGGGCGAAACTTTTTGAAGGAGGGGAGAATGTAACACCCCAAGCTTCTACAGTACGCTTCTCTTTGAATAATGTGATAGCGTGTGTTGTACGCAACATCGAGTTCTAACACACCACAACCAATCAAACTAGCCGTTATGAATAGTAATACCTACTTTTTGAAATTATATATATTTTATATTTCAAAATGGACTTCATTTTTGGTTTCGGAATATCAAAATTATCCTAAGATGAATTTTTGGTATTTTTCTGAGAACATCCAATTTTTATGAATAGTGAAAAATACTTAAAAACAACTTTTTTAATCAAAATAATTTATAGGGATAAATTATATTATTGAGTGGTTTTAAAGTATAATTAGAATATATTTTTACCATTTTATCCAATGGTTTTCATTAGAATTAATTTCACTTTGAAAATGGACCTAAACAATTGTCAATCTTTTGGTATATATTGTTTCTTAAAAACACGCTATTTATTGTGACAGTGGGAATTAATTATAAAATTAATTATTGCAACTTATATGTTTGTAATTTTGTAAAATATACATAATTTTTGAATTCAGAATATCAATTATATCTTAGGGTGAAATTTTGGCATTGTTCGGAAAAACATCAATTTTTGATGAATAGTGAAACTACTAAGTGGTAGTTAAAAAACAGAATTTTTCATTAAACTTAATTTTACCGCTTCTGTGAATGGAATTTCAAAAATCCGAGAGACATGGTTAATATCATGAAATAAAATGTGGTTCAAGGAGATGAAAATAATTTTTGGTGAATAGTAACTTTTTACTTTTATTTACCACGGTTAAAAGTAAATAGGGTAATTAAGGGTAAAAATGATATTAATATTACCCTAACACATGTCCTAATTATATTGGACAAGTGTATCTCGACCAAAAACAACCTTAGGAATAAAATATTATCATTTAGGTCCACTTGGATTAGATTAGGACATTTATTATTATTTAATTCAAAGAAGAGTTAAGAGAGTTAAAATCCAAGTGTATTTACTAAAACATTTTTAATATAGGGTTATACATAAGATAAATTCGATTGTAAATATTCATTAGAAAGATAAAAAGATTTAATACATAATGATATTTTATTTATAATTTTTAGACATTAAATAATTTAATTTATTTATGACATAATGATGATGCAGTAATTACCATAATAGTGAAACATTAAAATAATTGATATTATAAATACCCAAATAATTATAATTTGAGACTTTTAATGAATTAAAATAATTTTCTAGGATAATATGACATATTAGGATTGATTTAATTAACATTTTTGGAAGTAATAATTCTGTTATAAGTTTCACATAAACCAACTATTGAATAGTGTCAAAATTGACATAAAAGAGTTTTTTAAAACAAATATTATATTATTCATTGATATTAAATTCCTAAAAATCTAAGGATCGGCCAAGAGAATTATATCATGATATGTGTATCATTAATGGACCACTTGGGGGTCTCTTGGATGTATATAGTAAGTTTATTAACAATATAATTCAAAAATACAAAGTGACATGGTAAATGTCAAACTAATTAACTAAGAGTTAAAACTAAAAGATAAGGTTAATATAGTAACCCAAACCTGTCTAAATTATATTGGTTGAATTGTTTTAGACCTATCCCCACATTAAACTTTTAATAATCAACTTTTTATTCATTATAAACCGAATATTAATTTATTATAAATTAATATTTCTAGCTTTTTCAAAGGTGCCCCTCACCCCTCTTATAAAAGGGCACTCCCCATTCTCATTACTTCACATCTTAAAAGCCTTTTGGTTCGGCCAAACTCTTCCCAAATACTCTCTCAACTTCCCTCACTACAACCTAGAGGCATTAGTTTGATCTGAAAGCCAACCTAAGGAGCCCTTTTGATCAAATCAAAAGGAAGAACCAAAAGAAGAGGTAATGTTTTCACCACCCTTTTTCAAATTCATTTCTTCTTCCACTTCTTCTTTATTTGTTCTTACCATTATAAAATAATAACTCTAGTATCTTATATATACTGTGATGTTATTATAAATATGGTACAACCATATTTAGTATTCTATCCACCCTTTGAATAACATGTCACCATATGTGCGTACGCACGGCTTACCGTCTCCACATCGTGGTGTAATTGTTATTCAATATATTATTATTTGGATGGGTATAATAATGATGTGTAACTCATGTAAATAATAAATAAAACATGATAATGATTCTGTATATATGATATAATATCCAATTATATATTATTTTAATATCAAAAGAATGATATTTTCGCTCGTGCGTACGTACGGACTACCGTCTCCACGAACGCGATGAGATTCATTCTCCATCGTATCCATTCAAGTATAATTATCATTTGATGATTTAAAAATAATATTTAAGGACTTGATATAATTCTGGATATGAATAAGATACAACCTATCCATGAAAAACATGGCTTATGTAACAAAACATATAAAAGAAAATGAGTAAGTTAACACCCGAAACGATGATAATACTAAGATATTATTAACAAAGCAATGTTAAAAGATCATATATGATATCATATTAATATATATGATTATAGTATAATTTAAAAATAATTATTTCACCATTATACAGGAGGTTAACCTACCCTCAACCAAAGAAAAGTACAAGGTAAGGGTTTATTTCGCAATCTCTTCATTATCCGAGTTTGTTTATACGTAATAATCTATTAGGATTTCTTTATCATCCACATACATGTTTCTCCAAAATGTATTTCAAAACATTTTTACCATTTACAAGAATATGGGTTAAATTCATTTATACCCTTGTTTGAATTTTATAATATGTTTATAAAGGAATCTTTCCGTCGTTTTCTAAAGAATGTGGTTTTTAACCTTTTGACAGAATTAAGGTAAGAATGTTTTTTTAACTTATACGGTGGGTGCGGCTATTTTCCGCTGTTATAAAATCATCGAATCTTCCATTAAAAGATTATAAGAATACTTTCAAAGAAAATGTTTCATTTTATATTACTCTTAAATTATTTTAAAATAAAAAGAGATATTTATCTAAAAAGAGTTTTGATTTCATCTATGTCAACATCCTTTGATGGATTTTAAGCTTATTTTGAGATGATTTATTATGAAACAAAAATTCCATATTGTATTGAAGGTTTTGTGATACGTTTGACTATGGATATGTTATTTTCATGGTTTATGGATGAATTATTTACATTTCGTATGCTAGTTTTAATACGAATGTTTATGTTATGTTTCACACTTTTCATATGGGAATTCATTGGACTTAATATGTGATGGGTGGAGCCCACTATAGCTCCTCGATGCATCGGTAGGTCTCATGAGACAAACTAGTGTTTTGGCATAAGTCCTTGACAAAATCTTATTTGTATTCTTGGCATGAGGCCATGGCTATGTGGTTATGATAGTCTGGAATTATGCATTCCATCATTATGAAAGTGGTTATTGATATTGCATGTGATTATTCGATTAGTAGAATATCCATGTGAATAAGTAAATGGAATTATTTCATTTTACTTTTTCCATACTATGTTGAGGTTCAATTTTAAAAGGATTTTGTTTTAGTTATACATTGCCTTAAATTTTTATTCTTATATATGAAAGTTTACGCTATATTTTTATCCTTAGTAGCATTTGAGATCACACCTTTTCTATGTTTTATTTTTCACAGGATGTGAAGAAGTAATTTATGAATGACCTGCAGGGATAGTGTGAGGGGATAAGAGTGTGGACTATGGAGACTATGTTGTTTTATTTTTAATTTTATGATGTAATGTAAACCTTATGAATATATCTAGTGTTTCCAAGGCTACTAAACCAATCGGTCATTCGAGATTTTATCTTTCTTGTGATCATGCCAATGTCATGTAATAATGCACCGACTCTAGGTAACTGGGGTCGGGGCGTCGCACAAATGATCAATATTGTTTTGTTTTCTATATTGATGGAAATTAATAAATTATTTTTTAATTAATATAATGTTATTTAATTATACTAATGATAATTATTTATTTATCTAAATATGATATAGAATACGAGGAAGAGTAAAAAAATGAGGAAAGACTAAGAAGAATTGATTAGTCATGTTGGGACCTTTTACATTATCTTGGAAGTGTCATTAGAAATGGAGGTCTCAAGGTAAATAATAAAGCATGGTGGATTGTGGAAGAGGGATAGGGTTTTGGGAAGAGAAAATTTGATTTTTTTGTTTAAATTCAATCGATTAGTCTAACATGATGTGGTTTAAGTGATCCATTCCTAAAAGGGAAGGGAAAGAAACTTTTCGGTACACTCATCACTTTTCAATAATTCCATGAAACAATTAATGTTTAAATTTCTCGAAAAGTATTACATAATAAATTTTATATGTGTTCTGGTTGAGAAAAATATTCACCGCACACTTTGGGGACATGTTGCTGTGATTTAAGAAAATTATTTTTCACTTTTATCTTTTCATTCAAATTAACTTTTACTAGGTTAGCAAATTTTTAGCTGAGTAATTTTATATTTTATTAATAATGAAAGGTAACTTTTATTTACACGTAATGATATTATGGAACTGAATTTATATTCAATTTAATCCAATTAATTTTCTAAGTGATATAAAATTAAGATTTAATTTAAAATAGATAATATATATATATAAAAGTTTTTGTAAAAAAATATTATTTCCCCCATTAAGGGATCTTAATCTAATCTATAATTTGTTTCCAAATTATTGAATGTTAGTGATATTAAATATGTTTCTAAATATCATATTAGAGTTATTTTTTAAAATAAATCAATAGAATATATTATATAAAATGTAAATATCAATATTATAACAATTCTAGGATATCCATTTTAAAATTAACATGGTAATTAACATTAACCATGATAATATTATTATTATGACTAAAAATTAAATCATGATTATTATATTATGTTTAAATTAAAATATTAAATATAAGTTAAATCTAATCAAATTGATTCCCTTATAAATGGGAACATTACTTAAAAATTAGCGAATAGAACACATAAATACATGTTTCTATAAAAAGTGCATTTTTAAGTGTAATATTTACATTTTGGATAACATTATAAATGATATTGATTATATTGAAAATAAAATTTCTATTAAGTTATGAATAATATTTTTGTGATCTTAAAATATATCCAAAACCAAAATTTTATTATGTGTAAAATTAATTAGATGAATCAGATGAAAACAATTTTCTTAAAATAATACTTCATTTTTGATGTGATATTTATGGGTTTCAAAAAGTTAACAATTTATTTTCAAATTATTTATTTAAAATTAATATATATTTTACATAGAAAATGATTTCAAAATCGTATTATTTATTATTTTATTATAATAATTTCATAAAAGTGATAGTATTAGAAAAATAAATATTTTTCACTATTCAGCTAGAAATAAAATATTTTAGAAAAATATAAAAAATTCATAGTTAGTTAAAATAATAATGATAAATTAAAGAATATTGATCATTTTATGAATTTCAAAAAATAAAATTAATAGAAATTTGACACAACATAAATTTATAAGGAATAATGCGATTTTTTATGAAAATGTACTTTTAAGTATAACTTGAATATATTCATATTTATTGACAATAAATACTTATTTTATGTAGGATGAATTAATTTATGTATATTATCTTTCATATCTAAAATTTATATATGTTAACTTTAATATCAACATTCATTACAACGAAAAAAATTGTTTTTAGGATTAAAATGGATTTTTATTCTTATACGAAATCGATTATATATATAATAATTACATGTTGATATCATACTAATTTATAATAAAAAACCTTTTAACTAATACATAAAATTTAATAGTAAGATAACTGATAATGGCAGTCGCATTCAGTGATTTAACTAGCATAGATTTTGCAGTGAGTTCTCTGAGTTTAATATTTTCTCACAAATTATATCACTGAAGGCATACCTAATAAAGTTCAGATTAAACTAGTATTAGGTAATACACTAGAGAGGTAATATCTTTTTTAAAATCATAAAATGTTTCTTTATATGGAACTCTCATTCTACTTGATTACGTACACCCTTTTTTTAGTTGATTTTATAATACAATTACTGCCATTTTATATCTTCATATTTGACAACTATATTTTCAATACTGATATTTTATAATTTCAATTTTAATGTTTCATAGTTTTTTTAAGTTTCATGATTCATGTGATATGGGACATCGATCAAATTATTAAATTAATTATAATTATACACAAAATAACATGGGTCAATATAGTAGTGGTTATGGTTGCATCTTTCACTGGGATTTTTTATTCTCAGACTTTAATTTCGTGAAGACAAAAATTATAATGTTTACTATATAATAACTCTCTTCATGTTTTACCCTATAAGTAATCCATGATATCACTTTACAAGGTTTTACTTATATAATGAATAAATACAGATGACAAATTTGAATCATCCATATCCTTCTTTAATTACAATATTGAGGTGGCACATAATAATTTTTCGAATCATATAATTCCATCATTTTTATAGTTAAACTATGGAATATTCCCTAACTTATTTTATATCTATATCTATTCCTCTTCAATATTATATAGATGGATGGTTGAACAATCATTTTGGAAGGTTTTTATTTCATCCCTTCTCTTGTGATTTCCCTTCCATCACATTACATATGAAGAAATGTTGGGTGTCTTTAAATACTTATCATGGATAAGTATGTATAATCCCTTTAACATAGAGAATCAACCATCATGTTCTCCTTACCAAGGTGGTACGATGTTGAGAAATGAAAATACTTTTTTTAAATACAACTGTCTCCATTGTTTTATATTAAATTCCTTGTGGGAATATATATACAATATGATTTTATGATTAGTATATATATATCTAACTTATCACTTTAAAGATAATAATTTCAAATATTTAATGAAAATCAGTAATGGAAAAATTATTTTTTACAATTGGTTTTTAAACTAGAGTTTTTGAAATATATGTTATAAGTATATTTTTTACATCAACTAAAACCTTAAACAACATATAAACACTTGAAATTATTTGTTATATAGATTATTGTTTTAATCGATGTAAAAAAACTCCTTATAGAATTGGTTATTCTTTAGCTAATGTAAAAAGACTTTAAAAAATAACTCTTGAAGTTATACATTTTATTACCCATTCAATGAACCCATGTTTTCTTCTCTTAACTCTCATAGGTGATGTATTCTATCTATATTCCTCCATTCAACATCCTTTTCACTACCCTCATTCATAATCACCATCATTTCCACCACTGATGCAACCCTCACCATCTTAATGACCTTTTAATTCATCATTTTCTTTTTCCACTTATTCTCTGAAATATATATCCATTGTCTTCATTTATTGTTCTATTTTTTCACACATTATAGGTATGTATAATTTTTTTTCAAAAATATTGATCTTATTATTTTCTTGAATGTTTATATTTTACATCATTTATTTTCGATATCTATTCATGGTATGTATGAGTTACAATTAATTTCCACACTGTGATCATATTAAAATGATAAAATATAATAACATATTATTTTTATTATTTTTAAAAGTTTTATGATTAAAAAAATGTATTAATTGAAGGTAACTAATGATATTATATTCATATCAATTAGTAATTTAATATAGAAAATTTATATGTACTTATTGAATGAAAAGAAATGGGAATATAGCCTGGGAATATAAATAAAATTTTAAGCAGTGAATCTAGATCAAGTCTAAATAGGTAAAAATCTTTAATTATTATTAGTAATATCAAGAAAAATTTACTATAATAGCTCAGATATATTCTGGAGTTTTACACAATTGAGTGATCTTAATGGATTATTAAAGATAATTTCATAGGATAAATTTCATAATATTTTTTAAATTAATTTTATTATATTTATTTTATATATGAAATGGTATTCATTACATATTTTTCTATTATATTTTTAAAAAAAAAATGTGAATTTAAATTATATATCAAATTAATGTATATTTAACAATTGAAAATTTTCAAATATGACAATGAATTTTATTTGGATTGATAAACTACGTACCATTGAAGAATAAAAGGAAGGATTTGATGGTTTTTTGGAATTTTAAAAAAATAATGTTCGAAAAAACAACCAATTTATCATTCTATGATTTAAATATTTAAATAATACATAGTAAAAATCAAATAAATCATTGATCATTTAATGATTCTAGATTTTAATCTGAGTTACAGTCCTTGGATTTTGAATTTTGAGATTGGGAAAAAGTCTAAATATATTCAAAGTAAATATTTTTAGGATGATAGGTATGAACAATTGAATAAAATATTTATGATATTAATTTAGAGAAAATTGATAATGTATTAATAATTGAGCTACTACATGAAGATTATGAAAACCCATTATATCCATGTTGCATGAAATTTATGATTCTATCAACTTTTTAAAGATTGATTAACTTAAAGTCATCAAATTTATGGAGTGAAAAGTATTTTAAAAAGTTGATAAAGATATTGATATACATACTTTATAGAGTGAATGATAATACAAATTCATATTATAACATGAAGAGAACAATATTTTTGATTTGTTTTGGTATAAAGTAATACATGTAGAGTCCCACCCCAGATTCCACTCACTGGTTTTCCAAGACGGTTGTCCAAAAAACCTCAAGCATGACTCCCTGAATGCTAGAGGCTTCCAACTAGTAGTGATGTCCTACGATTTTTCTCTAAAAAGACTATTACCTCACAGATCATATTAGAGTGAAATAATATAAATGAACAAGAAACAACAGTAAAAAATAAAACACTAATATAGAAGCAGAAACCAAATGAAAAATCATATAAGATAAAGAGATACAATGAAAAATATGAATAACGAGACAATAAAATATCATGATCATGTTATACAGTGTAATCATAAATCAGGAAGGGGATATAAGCACATAACACATGATTATAAAATATATAAAATTTCAAGAACTGTTACGGCTATCATCTGAACCATAGGCTCAGTCATCTTCTCCCAACTTCATCTGATAAAATATAAATAATTCTTTGTAAGATAGATGCATCCCTTTACCAGTACCTAGAACCATAAAGTATACATATTTACCCACGTTACCCAAGAAGGGTGTGAGATATAATCTCAGTAGGTTGACACCCCTGGTGTATAAGCCATTTCATTTGTGTAAATATTAAAATAAGTAACTTGAAATAACAATTTAAATGTATAACATAAATAAAAAATTAAATACAATAGAATGGGTTCAATTTGAATACCCATCCAATTTACCTACTTCAGCTTAAGCTGATGAGTACCAACCAAAGGAACCTTTAATTGTAAATTTAGATATATAAGGTGATAGTCGAGGCACTAGCCCCCATCCTGTTATTGGTCTTGGAGGAAACTTCCCTATGAATTTAATACAAAGGGATCAATTTTCATGTTAAAAACGATCATTTAACTCTTTCCTTAATCCAATTTTGAATACTATTTATAAAATACAATGAGACACACATAACCTATCCATGGAAATACATAGGGAATTACCAAGTGTTTCTTAGGGGTATGGGTGTATAATCCTAGACAAGGAGTCCATCCATAGTGACCCAAGGATGAAGTCCCATATGTCACTCCAAGAGTCCTGGGAAAAGTCATGTACTATCCTCTATCTCTATCCCTTGTGTCACATGTAGGGGCCCTACTCACTCTTGAGGTATGGGTCAACCATCCTTCTATTGATATCATCCAAGGGGTATTCCCTAGGGAACCAGTGTCACTCATCTAGGGGTAAAAATAGATAACACTCTATGAATCTATCTCAATAATAATTGATATCACCCTCGACGTGTTTAAAAAGAATTAACACTACAACATAAAATAATGAGATTCCATCCTAGGGGTCCTTAAGTCAAAACTCCTTGTTTTACCCTCGATACCAAGGTAAAATATATAATCATTCAATGCCTTCATATAATTTCTAGTAAAAGGATCCATTTAATTTAATTTAGACAGCTATATTATATTTTCCATATTGGTCAAGCAATTCCATTGGGAAATTCCTTTTAAATCATATGGAATAAAGCTAACATGGCAAATTAAATTTAATATCAACCATCCATAAGTGGCATGGGGAAAATGGATAATCATATGGTTTATCACCCTTTTAAATTTAATACATAGCTCATGGTATTTAATATAATGAAAACCCCTTTAGAGAAGCAGAAAAAGCTAAGAAATAATTTATAATTAAGAATCATAGGTAAAGAACACCCAATTAAATGGAAAGACTTAAGGTGATCAACCATTTGTTATATTTGATGCTATTTAGGATCATAACACATGTGTGAAATAACTTAGAGTAATTTAATTAGAATTTTGGTGCCATAACCAGAATGACCCGTTGAGCAGAAAAATGGTACAAATTATAGAACACAATGAAATCAAGGGAAAAAGACTATACCACCTACCTTAGCATCATAGATATTCCCCCATATAATGTTTACCATTCATTCAAGATCAGTAAGAAGATATTGAAAAAACATTAAAATGCATTGAAATTAGGTTAAATGAGATTGCACCAAAATAGTGAAATAGATGTGATGAAGAACTTGAAATAGAGTAGGGAGGGTTAATGATAATTCCACTATCATTGTTTCAGATCGGACAGAGAAACGATTAGAGTTTGTTTAGGAGAGTTTTATCAAAACCTATAAAAGGGGAGGAAGGATGTAAATATGTGGAGAAGGGAGGTGCTTTCTAGAGAAATAGGGGAGGAGAGGAGAAATTGTTTAAATCATTTAAGAGGGTAATTTTGGTAAGATCACCCACAAAAACCATTATTCATTGTTTGGATTCACGGTTGGCCAAATGATGAGAGAGTCATGAAACCTTATATAATTAAATGGGGCACATCATATGGTTAGGTGCATAGTTTGACTAACCATGTGAGATCTATGAAAAAGATCTCTATCATAAAATCATATAGCACCCCACAGTTATGCACACTCAGTCTCACGGTTTCAGACCAACCATGCAGCCCTTGCTACTCCACTGTTTACAATCACATGGTTTAGGGAAAACTATGTGGGTTATGATGCACAGTTTTCTCTAACTATTTGGACTGGTCTTCCTCTTCCCATTTCATATATACAAGCTCCAAACGATCTCCAAATTCACTTGAGGACTCCTTGACATTCTTAGGTATTATATATAGGATTGTTTAAAGTAATTGGAACCAAATATTAATTGTCCTTTCCTTTTGTAAAAGCTGGGATACTACAATACATTGCTTCTTAAATGATTATGAGTTTTGTAGGAAGGAATATTAAAGATCCTCAGAGTGTCAAAAATATGGGACATCATGGTATAAGATGAATAAAATCAAAAGTTGATTTAGTAGTTTTCAATACTCTTTCCAAGCTAATTTTTATCTACTGTACTTACTATTTGAAATAATTTATTTGTAACTTAATATGATCAAAAAGGTAAAGATGAAAAGAAAATGAGATCATATCTGGTGGAAAATTACATCATTTAGCTAATTGTCTAAAGTGGAAGAAAATAGACCTATAATTTTCTACCTATGTAAATGAAGATATAAATTTCATTCTTGGACCATGCACACTTGGAATAAATCTATATCAAATCCATAGTTATAAACATTGTTCATGGACTATTTTATTAGTGGCATAAAAATTATCTCTATAAATTTGTATAAATAGAAAATATATCATGTTTCATTTATGGATTTCCGGGCCAAATAAAATTTTAAATAATGTTAATGTTTTATTTTCACCATTAATCGATTATTTGAAACTTTTATGGCAGGAAGGTATGAGAGTTTATGACTTTTATAAAATGAAATATATTTAATTGCATGTAATGATTATATTAACTATATATGACTTCCCAATAAATAGTTTTTTTGGATACGGTGTCAACAGGTCCAATTTTTAAATAAGGGATATAACATTATTCTATAAAATATGGGTGAAAAATTGTATACATGGGACCTGAAAGGTTTTTGTATATGGATCACTATTTTAAAAGATTAAAAAATCATTCCAAGGATCCTGAGAATTTGATATTTCTCTGACACCTATGTTCACTAATAATTATTTTGAGATGTTTAAAAACATTGATGTCACATTCAAAAATACACAAATATCTAAGAATGAGAGAATTATATAAAATAATTAATCAATATTTTTTATGATGTTATATTGGATATATCGTGAGTTCAAACATAAAATTCATGTCTACATGTTGAGAAGTATATGTGTTCATATTATTTGAACATTGTTAGATATTATGGAAAATACTATGGACGGGATGAATTCAATATTGGACTTTCTATAAATGATAATATGTTTGGAGTTATCTCATACTCCAAAAGGAAGAAGAACATACGTAGATTCGACCTGTAATATATTATTCAAGAAGGAAAAATCATTTTTATTGCCTACATCATATCAAAGATCCTTATGGTTATTCTTTAAATGTAAAAATGATTGTCTCCTTACAAGAGTTGAGGTTAACAAACCTATAATCTTAGGATTGTCATGTCATGATACAATAACTCCTTCTGTAACACAAAAACATTTTAAAAGAAGAAAATTATATTCAATAGAATATAATAAACACAACACTAATCTCATATGAGAATGTAAAACCCCAATAAATTAAAATATAATTAGTTTTAAATAAATATAATCTCTTGGATAGCTTTTAGAATATCCAAACCCAATTTTTTTTTGTGTTTTAAAACATATATTATATGAAACACCAAGCTTAAGTGACCCAAAAAATTATATTACCATTATAACCTAGCCATTAAATTTGTGTGTATGACTAGTATTAAATAATTTATTATATATATATATATATATATATCCTAAAAAATATAATTTACTGAATTTTTTTGTTAAATAATCTATTAATTTTTTAAAAAGTAATTTTATTCTTCAAAAATATGTTTTCTTAAAAATTATTTTTATTTATTTACATCAAAAAGGGATTATAGTTATTTTTTTGAAATATTTAAAAATTTATTTGAAAAAATTAATTTAAATTTTTAAATATATATATAAATATTTACTTTGGGTAAAATTTTGTTAATTTTCAGTTATTAGTGAAAAATAACATTTTTTGTAAAAATGTCACTTCATTTAAATAAATATAGTAAATTTAAAATTAATATTATATTATCCAAATTATTTAAAATTAAATAAGTTTTAATTACTTATATTTTATCCACATAATAAAAATTGATTCAAATTTTTATTATATTTTAGTATGAGTAAATTTTTGGGTTTAAAATTTGAGTTTTTTTTTGAAATTGTTTTTAAAGAACATAATGTTTCCCCATTTTAATTAATTAAAAAAACCATAAAGAGGATGTTTTTAAATGAAATTTTTATTTTATTTTTTAATAAATGTAAACTTATATTCATATAATAATTATTATTATCCATATATTTATTATAAAATCATCTTTTTCTTGAAAAATACACTTCTCGACAACCATCTTTTTTGTCACGTCTACAAGTTTAACATTAAATTAACATTTTACACTTATATTAATTGAATTTAATAAAATAGATACCATATTATAAATTTGTATAATTTATATTATATAATAATCTCAGAATAATTTATTACCATAATGAATAGTGAATTACTAAAAATTAATTACTACAGTTAAAGAACAAATAGTTTTACTGGGGGAATAACTAAAAAAATAAGGTTAAAAATAACATAAAAAATTACCTAAAATATATTTTATGGAAATATTTATTTATTATCATGCATAATTATAGACAATAGTACATTTTTACCCTTTTAGAAAATGGAAAAATGTTGGTACACCATATTTCTTCCAAAAAATTAAAAGTGCCCCACTCAACACACTTATAAAGGACCACACCTCTCCACTTATCATAATGTCTTTGAAACCATTTTTATCATAAAATAACTACACAAATGAATTCCTTAATTCCATACCCACATCCTAGATCTATTATTTTGAGCATAAATCTATCCTATGTAGGATATTGGTGCTTATCGAAGGAGGTTTTCTGAAAAAGGGGGATCTTCTAAACTGAGCATTTTTATTTTATTTTTTATCCACATCATTCAAATCATATTAAATACTGAATATATAATAAAAAAATTATATTAAAGATATTAAAATGTTATTATTTAAATTTAATATCTTAAATATATATCTTCTTCCATCAAATGGGATAAAGAGTCATAATTCATGTATACGGAGGACTACAACCTCACGAACTAATATCATTCATTTATCATCATCACCCCTCATAGTTTGTTATAATGTTTTATTTAAATAATATATATTATACTAGAATAATATTTATTTTTTGATTTATAATATAAAATATAACATCTTACATTACATTCCTTTGGAGATAAAATAACATTGCTCGTGTGTACGACGGACAACCGCCTTGCGAAGCAACGTGATTTGTTTTTCCATGATGATTTACCTGGATGATAACAAGGATGATTTTAATTAATAAATGTAATATAAATAAAATTATTATGATATTCATGAAATATTTATCATTCATAAATAATAATATATCATTTTCTTACATGAAAAAATGATAACGTCGTTCACGTGCACATGTGGACTACCATATCCATAATGTGATGTGATTCTTTCTTCCTCACCAAAACACATGGATGATATATATTAGAATATTAGATTAAATAATATTTTATTTATTATATTATTAAAATATACAAATATAAATTACTACATAAATTCTTTCTATAATGATCATTGAGAAATGAAAAAATTACTCATGAGATAGTATGACCAACCAGCTCCCTGATTGTAATGTGGTTCATTTTTTATAACCATATTTCATGATTTGTTTGAAAATAATTTATTGTGTATAAATATGATAAATATATTAATTATTAATATACAATATATATTTCAATAATGAACTCTTCGACCATGGTCATCACACTAATGACATTTTGAAATAATGAATAGATCATCCTCAAAACACCTGACATGGACTTAACTGATTATGTATTTAAATATTTCATTAAAATAAATCAAAGAAATGACTTAATTATAAGTTTTTAAACATATAATTATTTTAACAAATAAAATAATTTATATAAACTTATTACTCATGAGTGAAAATACACACATGGAATGCCTAGACTCATGTTAAGGCTTTCTACTCTCGCTTTTATTTCTGTCATACATATGCTATATTCACAACTTATTTATATTGTGTTTTGTATATACTGACCATTTTACATGTAATATCATGAATAATTTTTGAATAATATTGTATTATGATTCTATTAGAATTATTTTATCCAAGGGGAATTTAATTGAAATTTACAAAGTGGAAAATAATTTTATAACTCAATTTTTTTTCAAGGGGTTATATTAATTATTCATCATATTTGATATTATATGATTAGGTGTTTAATGAATTTATTTATATTATATTATATTTCCACTTTTTTACATGGATTTACATACAATAAACATAATTTATTCATTAATTAATTCTTAAATTCAATGGTATGATTTTTTGTAAGGGGTATACGTCTCTAACTCTCATTCTTTGAAACATCTATTTATGAGATGCACCTATTTTCATTTTTAGGTTTATATTCTACCATTTTAAATTTTATATCATTAAAATATTCATGTTCCACATTTTATATTATTCTTTTTTATGTATTATGATTGAACAGTTACCAAAGTGGAAAAGGATTTATATTACAACATTATTTATTTAATGATTATTTATGTTACAGTTTATTTTAGAGGAAATAATTTGACATTAGTTTCCTAAAATAGATATATTTTATAATACTCTAGTTATGAAAAATTTTCACCTGTTTAATTTCCATTTCGTCCCTTATTTATTAAAGAAACATCAAGAAAATTTTTTGTAAGTGATGACGATCATGTGTTTCTATTTTAGATTGGGAACCTTTCTTTTCTATATTTATAGTATCTAAAATGTAATTTTCTAATAAAATTATTTCTTAAATACCTGTTACAAGATCAATTACCATATATTAAATGGTTTAAAATAAAATTTCTTTACTTTATAAAATGGTTCCATTTTGACTCTATTTATCATTATTTTTTGAATATAATTATTATTTATAACAATTTGGACATGAAATGATTTTAGCACCACCATGTCCATTCTTTTCCTTGATGTTTCCTTTATATGATCCCATTATTTTTAAAGAAAAAAAATTTGACAATATTTTTGGAATTTTTAATTTTAAATAGCCATTCTCAAAATGAAAAGGTTATTATCCTTGAAAAAAAAATTAATTATATTTTAATGGAATTTCTATTAATCAATGTTAAAAAATATTTTTGTTATATATTTTTTAATGCGGATATTTTTTAATGATACCACCCACATTATTTTTTGGATAGATTATGTTTGTTTTAATTAGATTATTATGGAACCCATTATTTTCCATGGGCTAATCATAGTGAAAGATATTTTCATGGAACCCATTTCATTTCCATCGGATAATCATGTTTGAGTGATATTACTATGGAACCCATTTATTTTCAACAGGTTAATCACGATTCAAGATATTTTTATGTAACTTAGTTCTTTTGAACATGATCATCATGTCTCAATGATATTGTTATGGAACCTGTTTCTTTTCCCCATGTTTTTCATGTTTTAAGAGATTATTATGGAACATGTTTTTATTCCAATAGTTTTTCATGTTTCATAAAAAGTTTAATAGAAACCATTGAATTTTATGGTATAATCGTGTTCCAAATAGATTTTCCTTTAAACCATTTCTTTAACATGGGTTAATCATGAATTAAAAAGAATAAAGATTATTTTATGTGTTTTATGATGAAATTAAAGCCCAATGTACCTTATTTATGTTATTGTTCTTAGATATTGTATATAATGTGTGTTCCTAGATAGTGTCGGGTGAGAATAATATAGCTTATATGATGGGTGTGGCTATAAATATATCCATTGAATAGGGAAATGATTAATTTTTTTGGATTATTATTTTGGATGTTAGTCATATGGTAATTCCAATTACAAGGGTTCTGTAAGCGTTTTATGATAATGATTTACCAACATACCAATACCTTTTTGTTACATTTTCTATAGTAATAAATGTTTTTTAGTCAAGATTGACAACATAGGGCTCATGATTACTGATTTTGATGAACATTGCCTTTGTGAAAGCATAAATACATGTTTTCATGGTTCATTTTATAGGTATTGATGGGTATGGTTTCTATTATGTTACACTCATTCCTTTTGATTCATTCATCATAACCTCATATTCATTTTATTATCATTTATTACATTTAATTTTTAATTATTACATTTAACCACAACACGAATTTGATCTCACCATTCTTATTTTTACTTCTCCATAGTGTATCATATTTGATGTTTAAATGATTTAGTCTATAAGGGTTTCATATGGATGTTATTGATGATCTAATATGTAATATGAAAATATTGGTTTAAAGGGAAATATACTCTATAATGTTCTTGGGTATTGTTTACATAAGAGTTTTTCCTATTTTTTTAAAACACTAAATGCAAAACATCCATGAGAATGTAAGTGATACAATATTTAAATTTGATATTTTATGTTTGGGATGGTGAAAACTGGGTCACCTTCTTTGGAATCAATGTTGGAAATATAGTTTTTATGTTTTTAGCACCATATCGAGGAGTGTGGGTCTTGGATTATTGAAGTTGGTATCAAAGGGGGGTTTTATAAATTTAAAGATTAAGTAGTTTTCATGTGAGGTGATATTAAGAGTTACTGAGTCTACCATGGCATTATGTTTTTAGAATTTGTCATAAGGTTGAAGTCTTAGATGAACCCTTTTTATGTTTTAAGTGTTGAGATATTAAATTTATTAATAAAATTTTGGGAGAAATTTTTTTTGGGATGAGTTATATGTAACCATTTCGTTTAATATGATGCTTTATTTAATGAAGAATACCATTGCTTTGGTATACTTAATATTAATTTTATTGTTGACTTTAATGTTTATATGATATTGGATATCGCAGAGAATATGGGGACACATGTTTTCTCAAATAGATGAAAATGGGATTGAAAAGTGTATCAATGATAGTGATTTATTTAATTTCATAAATATATCACTATATTTTTGTTCTATTCATATTAAAGGGATGAGATAACCATTGAGGATCAAACAATATTGATTGTGGATTTTATTGAGGTTATAGGTTTATTTATTTATGGAATGATTTAGTTTTAACTTCGGGTATTTTTATTGCATATTTTAGATTATTTTATTGTTTCCTCATATGAATATTTATTAATTTTGATAATTAACTTACCTTTTACTAACCATTTTGTTTTTGGTTAATGTCTAAATAATGGTTCAATATATTGATTATCGATTTTATTGTTATGTTTCCATTTAAATGTTGATTTTAGTTAATTGTACAAGACATATTCATATTGAATACTCACTGTTTAGATACAATATAAGATTGTGTTGTAAATTGGTTAAAGGATAAAATTATATTTTTCAAGTATATGACTTTCACTATGTTTTCAGTTCGGATGGTAAAGGAATTTCTCAACTCTAGGGAATGATCTTGAAACCAAAATTTTATCCCAGTACCTTCATTTCTGATGTACTGAGAGTCTTTTCACCCATATAATATTTTTGGTTTTAGGGTCATTTTTTTATTGATCATTAAAATTAATATTATCAGTTATCTGTAAAACTCTCTTCAATTATTTATATTATTCTTCCATGTTCATAACTTCACCAGCCATAAATGTTATCCTATGTGGAATCCTAATTTATTGATGACCCTCATATTTCCCTTTCTCGCGTTTTTATATAAATTTTTAAGAAACATTTTTTTGATGAGGGTTTAAAAGAATTTTTTAAAAATTTAAAATATATGATTACCATGATAATGTTTAAATTGTGATGATTTAATTTATTATAGGTGGTGAGGATGGAATATCATTTGATTTTAAAAGAGGAAAATTATGTTTGAGATAATATAATCCAAAAAATACTGAGATTAGATGAGAATGAAATAGCCAAAGAAATTATGATACATTTATTTTTAAATAAATTTAATATCTTTGATATCCTATAGTATACGTGACCCTAATATTTTTGTGTTTAGAAGCGTATATGATATTCAACACTAGGCATAAATGTCAATTGAAAAATATAACAGTTATAACCTAACCATTGATGTGATGGGTTTCAGTTTTATTAAGTACATTATGATTTCTATATATATATATATATAATTTTTCTACTCAATATAAATTATTCATAAATTTTTATTATGTAGCCTATCATTTTTTATTAATGTTATTTTATTCTTCAAAAATATATTTTCTTCAAAAATGTTTTTTATTAATTTTTATGATAATGTATTATAATTATATTTTTGAACATTTATAAAAATTATTTTAAAAATTAAATTAATTGTTTAAATATTTATATAAAAATATATTTTGGATAATATTTTTGTATTTTTCATAAAATATTTATTTTTCAGTGAATAATTAAAATACTGATTTATGAAATATTTTTATTTATTTTTAATAAATTAAGAAAATATAAATGTCCAATTAGGTTTTGAAAGTTATTTAAAAATAATTTATTCTTATTTATTTATATTTAATCCAATTAATTAAATTTGAATAATATATATATTTTATTTTAGTGTATATAAATATTTGGGTTTGAAAATGGGTTTTTTTTCTGAAAACTGCATTAAAGTTCATAATGCTTATACATTTTTATTAATGAAAAACAAACCAAATTAGGAACATTTAAAAGGAAATTTATATATTATATATCAATAAATATTAATTTATATATCTGACATTATTAATATTAGTAATATATTTAATATAAAATCCGCTTTAACATAAAAAAGTACACTTTTTAATATCATGTTTTTTCGTCGCTTCTACGGGTTTCATTATAAATATATTTTTCCCACTTATAAGAATAAAATTTGGTAAAATTGATTAAATTTAATTGAAAATAATAATTCAAATTATATAATATGGTCAACATAATTTTTGACTATAATGTATAGTGATAACAATAAAAATTAATTTTGACGGTTTTGGTAAAAATGGGATTTCTGTGTGGTTAATAAAAAAGAATAAAGGGTAAAATTACCAAAACACCATGTATTAAAGCTATTTTATGAATGTATTTATACATTATAATGACTATTTTTAAATAATGGTCAATTTTTTATCCATTTTTGATGTGAAAAACACCATTATACCTTTTTCTTTTATAAAATTACATGCCCACCACTCACCTCACTTTTAAAAATCCACCCTTCTCCTCTGTTATTTAAACAATTAAATCCCTTTGGATCAAACAATACCTATCTAAATGTATTTATTAATTCAATAAAAATATCCTAGAGCAATTATTTTGATCAGAAATCTACCCTAATAATACTTTTTGTGCTTACCAAAGGTGGTTGTCTAGAGAAGAGATATCATGATTAACAGAGCATTTTAATTTTAATTTTTCATCAAAATCATTCAAATATTATTCAAATATTATTTTAAATTAAAAATTATCACCCATAAATATATATTTTGTTATGTTAATGGAATGACATAAAAAGATCTCCTCTTATATCAAATTGGATAAACAATAATCATTTGTGTGTACGAAAAACTACCGCTACGCGAACCGATGTCATTAAATTTACATAATCACCTCTCATGGTTTACTAAAATAATTAATTTAATGTATAAATATCATAAATTTAACATATCTATACTTCTTGAGTTATTATATCACATATACCTTCTTATATTACATTCCATGTGGGATAGGATAACATCACTCGTGTGTACATTGGACTACCGCCTCGCGTAGTGATATGATTCGTTTTTTACTAACAATTTACATGGATGTTAATAATGATAAAAATAATGAATATATTTGATATAAATGAAATTATTATAATTTTAATGACATATTTATAATTCTTATAAGATAGTATTTCATTTTATTTCTCACAGTAAATGATGATAACATCATTCATGCACACATGTGGACGACCACCTTTACAAAGAGATGTGATTCATTTTTAATCACCAAAACAAATATATGATATATATATATATAAGTATATTTTATCACATAATATGGTGTTTAGGATATTATTATAATTATTTAAAGAAATAATTTTACTTATCTTCTTTCCATAATGATCATTGAAATATAGAAACATTACTTATGCGTACATAGGACATATCATCACCAAAATTGTAACATAGTTCAATTTTCATTATTGGTTTTAAAAGAATAATATAAGTATAAATATGCTAAATATTTCATTATTATTATTTTATAGAATTTTAAATAATGACCTTTTTGACTATAGACAAATCGCAAAATCCATTTTGAAACAATGAACCAAACGTCCTAAAAACACCTAAGGTCAACATAACTGATTATGTATTTAAATATTTAATTAAATTGAATAAAATAAAATATTTATGTATATGATATTAAACCCTGTAAAGGATATTACGAAATAAATAAATGATATAAACTTATTATATATCATTTCAAGGACACACATGAAAATTTTGTACTCAAGGTCAGGGTTTTTCAACTTTCTATCACTTATGTGTTACAAATGCTATATTGAATGCTTTTTTATATTGTGTGGTGTATATAATAACACTTTTTCAGGTAATATAATGAATAAATAATATTTCAAGGTATTTTAAGTTTCTCTTTAAATTATTTCAACCATGTGTAACTGGCATGAAATTTACCATGTGGAAAATAATTTCATAATTAAATTTATTTTCATTGGGTTATATTAAATCTTAATTTTATTTGATATTCATTGATTATATCTTTCATAAATATTTATTACCTTATGATGTATGCACTATTTTTAATGTGGATTTATATTTTATACTAATAATTGATTCATTGATTAAATCTCAAATTTAATGGTAAATTTTTTTTAAGGGTCATACATGTCAAATTCACTTTTACTACCAAACTATTTTTTTATTTTACAAATAGAAACACTTTATGGTTAAGTGGAATAATACATTTTTTCTATTTACAAAGGAAAATTTTAAATCCTTAGTGTGAACTCTAAGAACTTTATGTTTAAGTGATAATTGTAAAAATAAGAATAATCAGATGAGGCAATGTACCCAAGTGGATACACCATTGTAGGAATGATCCAACCAACCCCAAACACAAAAACAATGGCCTAAGGCTGAAAAACAAACTTCCTTGAGATGAACCACACTGAATGACAACAAAAAAATAAAATAGGAACACAACAAGAAATAAATTCAAAATAATCTAGAAGAAACTCCAAATAAGATCCAATGAAAGAGGATGACTGATGATGAGATTCATCGACAGATATCCAGAATGAGGAACCATGAGACCACTGGGCCTCCATGGAAAATGAAACCAACCAAAAGAACACTCCAATGTTCTACCTTCACCCAGGCCACCAAAATGATATAAAAAATCATGGAATCTATTGAACACAACCAAAATGGGGTAGTGATTGAAGGATCATGATGTAAAGGTAGATGAAACAAAAAAGACCAGAACAATCCAAGAACATAAAAGAAAACAAAAAGACACTCTTGAGCCCAAGGACAAGGCCAAACTAGTGTAACGAATCCACATAAACCCAAAACTCAAACAACCTCAAATCCACCAAATTGGGAAAGGATCAGATTTTATGAACAAAAATAGGGGAAGACATGGAATGTGGAAGAGGAACCATTGATTATCGCTCAAATATACCCAAGAGAAGAAGGTAGGACAGTCCTTGTAGTTTAGCATGGTTTATCGAATCCTCGGAGTCCTAAGAAGAAACCTATAGACACATACATTCTATGGACTGTTTTTGGATATGTAGTGGCCAACTTGGGTTGATTTTATATGGGTTTTAATAAACTCTAAGAGACTGATGTGAATTGAATTTAAAATAATGATTTGATCCTAGTTTATCACTTGGGGTGGATTGGACGTATTTCCTTTTCAATGATTTCAATTTCTTATATTTGAGATGGGCTTAGTTAGGAAGATAAAACAACATCATCACATACTGGTTTAATGTATACACCCTTTGATACTAATCACCTATACATTTGAAAGATCAATTTTTTGAGTACTTCAAGGTAAAAGTTCGTATTAGCACTTGATGTGTGTGTCCTTAAATTCAACAAGGACGATGGAGTTTAAAAATCATCAAATAAAAATATAAATTAAAGAAGTTATTAGACATTATTGGGGTGATAAATAACATCCAATAGAGACCCTTTCTACTCCATTGGATCAACCCATAAGTGGGTTAGCCCTCCATTGATTCTATGGTTTTAATCGAAGCGGTAAGTAGACTTATGAGGGAGGAATTGAAGATGTAAAGAAAACAATAAAAATAAAATGATACCTCCACCATTGTGTGGATTATTTCAAAAGGTTTGGTGTGAATAAATTCACACCTTGATGCAACGGTATCAAAGTGATATGGATAAAAACAGAATAATAGGAGAAAAAGAACTTTTATTAGGAAACTATAGTGAATTGAACAACTTACATTTGAAAGACAAACTTGAGACAACAAAATTGTAGCATAACATTACAATTGAACAAAGAACCCAAGATTCTCAACTCCTCCACCACCACTACCTTAAATATGAATTTTGTGAGCATTGGGTCGAGCCTAAAATAGTACAAAGTATCTCAATTAATTTTGGTAGACCAAAGGTGGGTGGAAAGTTGAGGAAGAGTTGATTTTTCCACCCTTGACCCGAGGTGGCATCCAGCTTTCATCCACCGAACAGAAGCTCTTGCAAGTCCTTCTAGATAGCTGAATTAGAGTAATCTATTGAAGAATAAAATGGAAAACTATATGGCTCCTAAACTCCTGTAAATTTTGGGCCCATTTAGAGCTGTGTACATGGAGATATGATTAGATTTGAGGGATGTTTTTTTGGGCCGCAGAATCTGGCCCAGAATTTTATCTCTAAATTGGGACGCCTAAATGACCACAATGGATGCAGAATTAGCACTAGCTCCTGAAGAAGGATTTATTATCCCATATTTCTTCTATAATACCACGAAATTTGGGCTTCATTGGGTCTGTAATGTGGGTCCCACATTCTCATCACTGGGACAGTGTCCAATATGACTTCTAAATAATTGCTTCCATTCATCTCCAAATATCTCTATCATCCTTTATGAATACTCCATTGATACCTGAATAAAACATGTTCATATTGAATTCTATACAAATTTCACAAAATATAAAATAAAAAAATGGATAATTACATACCTTAAAATCATATGAATTATTGGGTACTTTAAATGATGTTAAAAAATGTACCACATAATATTGCATTTTGAGAAGGTATTACAATCATAATGTGAAATGATGTTCAAAGTGTAAAATGCACTAAAATGGTGTTTATTAATAATAAATAAAATGAATATTATATATATTAACAATGAATATTAGCCTCATTTAGTGGCTAATCACACCCCCAACTTGAGTTTTACTTGTCCTGAGCAAAATATATATCAACAATATGAAATTCGAATTCCCTTTACCAAAAAAAATTTAATACACAATGATCACCAAAAACCCTTATACCAAACAATCATTAAACCCATAAAAATATTTTATAACATGATAGTTTCATAAGAATATCCCAATCCCAAGCCAATACCTTTGTTCAAATTCATTTCCATATTTCATCCAATATCTATTCTGTATGAGGATGTGTTGTGCATCACAATAGACATGGTGGTTCGTCTTTATTCAAGGGGGAAATTACGGAAGCACTAAGTGGAATCACATTTCAATATTAATATGAGTATTCAATTTTTTTTTGTATTTTTCTTTTTTGTTTTGTTTTTTGTTTTGTTTTTTTTTTGAAATTTTTTCATGGTAATTGAAATTTCACTCAAAAGAGTCAACCCCTATAGCGAGACTTTTCCAATGACTCCCAGGCTCAAAGACCTTAAGGAACCAAGTGAAGCCCACATACTCGGGAATCATCTTGAGTTCACTCAGTCAAAAACAAATTCAAATTACAAAAAATAGAGATAAAATTACTAACTCCTGGCTAGACAACTATGGAGTCACGATCCCCAAGTGCCGAAAGCCACACATTAGGTCATTTCATTACTCTACGTCCAAATTTATAGTTTTTTTAAATTTTTTTATTTAATAAACATATTAAAACTAAAATGATCACCAAACCTATTCTATTTATTTGGGGGACCCCATGAACTCAAACTAATACCCCACTATCCAAAGGACATGCATTGTGATCTTTTTTTTATTTGGGTGAAAATATAAACGATGAAATATCACATTGGACTACCACACTTTCCAAAATATATGCTCACAAAATTATACAAGGATTAAAATCATAATTGGAGCATGATAAATTATTTGATATTCAGTTTCAATGTGTGAAATTTGTATTACCATGTTCAAAGTTAAATGAATTTTTCCTTCCATTTACAGACATTTTTTTTCAAATCATTTTTTTTACAAAAGAAATTTTTTTTCATCTCCCCCCCCCCAACATGAAACAACATTATCCCCAGTGTTTCAAGAAAGGAAAATTTAGAAGGAGTAGAGGCAGATAAGAGAATTTCAAAAAGAAAATTTAAATATGAGGATCATGGAATGAAATCACCTGGTGATTGAAGTTTAAGTTCTTGTTTCTCCAATTTAGTCATTTGATATCCATGTCACTTGCAGAGTTCCTTAGTAGAAAAAGGAAAGAGAAAGGAAAAAACAATAAATATATATATATATATATTTATTTATTTATATAATAAATAATGTAAAATATAAGTATATGTATAAAATTCTAGAATAAGGAAGCACAAAAAGTCATAGGTCAGTGGTATGTGCGCGCCCCTGTCTCCCTTCGGTCCCAGGATCGAATCCCCGCGGTTTTACTGGTTGTGACAGGGTTTGACCCACGACCCACGACGTGTCCCTTTTTATTATTATTATAATATTTTTATTTATTTTTTTGAATTTTTATTTTAATCTTACAAACATATTAAAATGAAACAAAATGATGATACATTGTCTTTTTTTTAATTTCTGGGTAAGGCATTACTCAAGGATCACACCACGTGACACAGATGAATATGGCGCTCCCCTTTCATACCCATCAATACTAATAATAGAAGAACATGTCAACATTCTATTTATTAAATATCAAAACACCTCATTAATCCTATTTAAAAAAAAAAGATTATTCACAAAGATGAAAACCACAGGTTGCCTCCCATGCAGCGCTTTGTTTAATGTTGTTAGCCCGGCATGGACACCCTAACTTACCCAATAACAATTTTCAACATTTCAAGGACCCCATATTTCTCTATTTCCACTAGATTTATAATTATTCTTTGTTTATAATTTTTTTCGTGTGCAAACCTATGTTCTATAATGAGTGGAAAAATCCAAGGAATATCAGAAATGGTTGATCGAGTTTCTTTTTTAGTATTTCCAAAGACATTAAGAATCATTACCTCTTAATTCGTTTCAAGATAATTTTTTTTGAAAATTGGATGTTTTTGGCTATCCCTAATGAATAGAAACTTGAGGGCGGATGGAAAGTCCTTTCGTTCAAGTTCAGGTAGGCTAACACTTTCAGACATAGGATGGGACTTTGAATCAAACTCAATTTCATTTTCAAAATTTCTTCACAGAATTAGTTCCTTTTGAATAGAATATTAAACCACAAAATTGGAAAGGTCAATTTTAGGAATGGGTATGGACTCAATGTCTGTGATTTCTCTCAATGGTTCAATGGTTGGTGTTTTTGAAAATTTATCAATGGAGTTATACATAGGAGACTCAATCCATGATGTCAAATTATTTTCTTTTGAATCCAAAAATTTAATTTCCTCCAGATTTAAAGACCCTTAAACAATTCATTTATCCTCTTCATCTATCCCAAATCCAGAGGTCGGTTTTTCTATAAATTTATGAGAGGTTTGTGTGAGAAAAGAGTCTTCTATCAACGATGAGGAAGGGATAACCTGAGTGGGAATGGGTTCCATAACCATCTCAAAGTTTTGTAATTCTAATCTCAATGATTAAACATCAAAATTCATTTTCTCCATTTTTTGACACAATTTTTCAAGTAATGGTTGTGGATCATGATGAATATGGTGTTGACACAGATGGTATATTCCTGGAGGATAACTATGTTGTTGGAATTCCATAGGAGGATGTTCAGATTGGATTTGAGGGGATTGAAACTCATTATATGTTGGAATGTTTTGTGGGTCATAGGAGTAAAAACATTGTGGTTCATTAGGTTGTTTATGATCCCACAAGTAGAAATTAGGATGGTCATTGTACATCACACATGAGGTTGGGTGATCAAAGTAAGGATAGGTTTCCCATGTTTGGACTTGTTCAAAATCGATTTCCATAGGGGTGAGGGGGTGAGAATATAGAAGAGGGATGAAAAAAAGGATGATAGTGTCTAAGATAACTTACTTATGTACCCAGAAATGGCGCCAAAATTTAATTCTCACTCAAATTTACCCAAGAGAAGAAGGTAGGACGGTCCTTGTAGTTTAGCTTGGGTTGTCGAATCCTCAGAGACCTAAGAAGAAACCTATAGACACGTACATTATATGGACTATTTTTGGATCTGAAGTGGCCAACATGGGTTTATTATAGATGGGTTTTATGAAACTCTAAGATACTTAAGTGAATTCAATTTAAAAGAATGAGTTTATCCTAGGTTATCACTTGGGGTGGATTGGACGTATTTCTTTTTCAATGATTTCAATTTATTATATTTGAGATGGGTTCATTTAAGAATATAGAACAACATAATCACTTACTAGTTTAATGCCTAAACCCTTTGATACCAATCAACAATACACTTGAGGGATCAATGTTTTGAGCACTTCAAGGTAAAAGTTCATATTCTCACTTGAAGTGTGTGGCCTTAAATTCAACAACGACGATGGAGTTTAAAAATCATCAAATAAAAATCTCAATTAAAGAAGTGATTAGACATTATTGGGGTGATAAATAACATCCAATACATCCCCTTTCTACTCCATTGGATCAACCCATAAGTGGGTTAGCCCTCCACTGATTATATGGTTTCAATGGAAGCGGGAAGTAGACTCATGAGGGAGGAATTGAAGAAGTAAAGAAAACAATAAAAAAAATGATCACTCCACAGTTGTGTGAATGATTTCACAAGGTTTGGTGTGAATAAATTTACACCTTGAGGAAAATGTATAAATGTTAGATGGATGAAAATAGAATAAGAGGAGAAAAAGAACTTTTATTAAGATACTAAAGTGAATTGAACAACTTACATGTGAAAGTCAAACTTGAGACAACAAAATCACAGCATAACATTACAATTGAACAAAGCATCCAAGATTCTCAACTCCTCCCCCACCACTAACTTAAATAGGAATTTTGGGAGCCTTGGGTCGAGCCTCAAACAGTACAAAGCATCTCAATTAATTTTGTAAGACCATAGGTGGGTGGAAAGTTCAGGAAGAGTTAATTTTTCCACCCTTGACCCGAGGTGGAATCCAGATTTCATACACCGAACAGAAGTGCTTTGAATTCCTTCTATATGGCCGAATTAGAGTTGTCCATAGAAGATGAAAATTGAAACAAAGATCTCTTCTAACATCCTGTGATATTTGGGAACATTTAGATCTTTGTATTGGGAGATATGGTTATATTTGTGGGCTGTTTTTTTGAGCCGCAAAATCTAGCACAAAATTTTATCTCTAACTTGGGCCGCCTAAATGACCACAATGGTGGCCGAATTAGCACTATCTCCTGAAGAAGGATTTGTTCCTATATATTGCTTCTAGAATACCACGAAATTTGGGCTTCATTGGGTCTGTAATGAGGGTCCCAGATTCTCATCAGTGGGACAGTTTCCAATCTGCCTTCTCAAGAATTGCTTCCATTCATCTCCAAATATTTCTATCATCCTTTATGAATGATCCATTGATCCCTGAATAAAACATGTTCATATTGAAGTTTAAATAAGATTCCAAAAATATAAAATTATTATATGGATAAAAATCATATGAATCATTGGTTACTTTAAATGATGTTAAAAAATGTACCACATAATAATGCATTTTATGAAGGTATTACAATCATAATGTGAAATGATGTTCAAAGTGTAAAATGCACTAAAATTGTGTTTATGAATAATAATGAACATTAATATTATATATATTAACAAAGAATATTAGCCTCAATTAGTGGATAATCAACCATTGATGGAGAATGAACAATGGGTGGGAATTCGTCATTAGAGATCCAAATCACGAATCTGTTGAACCACTAATCTGGGATAATCACCATGTCGCGTCATCGGGTGAAAAACCCGAACAACTAAGGGGGAAAGACCATAACACCAAATTTTCCGATATCCACCATGTTTGATCAAACCCGCATTCCTCATCTGCGAAACATGTGAAAGATGAAATTATATCTTCTTTATAGCCAAAATCCAGGGTGGGAGCTGTTCGGAGTAGTGAGATTTGAGGATAGACTAAGGCATGTAGATACCCCATGATGGAGGAAAGTGTGGCATAGGGGAATCATAGGGAGTATGTGGGTTTATTTAGGTTCACGTTTATTTTGGAGGAAATAATTTTATATTATTTCCTTAAACCGAACATATTTTATTCTAAACTAGTTTAAATGTTTTCTTCATGTTTACTTTCAATTACCACCCTTATTTATGGAAAAGATATCAAGAAAGTCCTTTTTATGTGATATCGATGTTGAATGTTTTCTAGATAGGGTATTTATCTCTTCAATATTCATGTTTTCTAAAATGTGATAAAATTTTGATTTTATAATAATTAATGATTTTAAAAATCCATTTTACATTTTATTTTCCCTTATTTTAATAGTTTTTTAAAGTAAATTTCTTATAGTCCTCCAAATGGGTAAATTTTGACTCCTTATTTTCAAATTGTTTTTAAGAGAATGTTTATTTTTAACACTTATAAAATGAAAAAAAATTAAAACTCTTATTTAATTTATTTTTATTAAAGTTTCACTTATATGTTTTCAGAGGTATCTTCAATTAAAAGTATCTTCAAATTAATTTTGTGAATTTTTGGTTTTTAAAAGTGATTTTGAAAATTCATAGTTTATTTCCCTGATTTTTTTTAATGATATTATAATGTTATTTCCATTCATCAAAATCAACAAACCTTTTTTTACATATTCTCTAATGGGGATATTTTTTAATGCTACGATCCATATTATTTATTTTTATGGATTATGATGGTTTCAAATAGATTTTTAGGGACCCATTTATTTTGAACAGATTAGTCTTGTTTAATGAGATTTTTTTGTAACCTCTTTTTTCCATGGGTTTATCATCTTTCAAAGTGATTTTTATAGAACCCAATTAATTTACATGTTTTAATTAAGTTTAATGGTATTTTTATGGATCCCATTTCATTTCAATAGGTTAAACATGTTTCAAAGATACCGTTATGGAACCAATTTCTTTTCCATGTGTTAATAACTTTTCAATAGATTTTATAGAACCTATTTTTCTTCATGAATTAATTTTGTTTTTTATGATGTATTTATGGACACAATTTATTTCCTAAGGGTTAATCATGTTTCATAGTTATTTTTATGGAACCCATTTCTTTTACATGGTTTAATCAGGATCTAAAAATAATGTCGGTTATTTTATTAGTTTTATAATTCAATTGAAGATCTATGTACCTAATTCATATTGTGGATCCTAGACATTATATATGATTGGTGCACCCAGATAGTACTGGGTGAGCCTAATATAGATTATACAAAGGGTTCACTAAGATAAGACTCTAATCCATTGGGTAATTATTATGTTCTGTGGATAATAATATTAGAAGTTGAACATATATTTATTCCAATTGTAAGGGTTTTGTGAGGGTTATATGATGATGATGCTACAATATAGAAATATTCATTCATTATACTTGTTATGGATATAAATTATTCAATTGATAAAGATTTATATCACATGACTCATGATTATTTATTATGATGAACCTTTATTGGTTAATGAATTATACCATTTTTTCATGTTTGATGATATGAGTATTGATGGGAATGAGCTATCTTATATCATTCTCATTCACATTGATAATGCCATTATACCTTTGTGCTCATTTTATAATCAATATTGAAATTCAATTATTAATAATTATTTTATCCCAAACTGAGCATTTGAGCTCACACTTCATATCTATCATTTTCCCTGTTTTATGAAGTAGGATGTTGAATGAATTATGTCTGTAAGGGTTTTATATGGATGATGTTAGGGACCTAAAATTGAATATGAAAATATTGGTAAAGTAGGAAAGATACTCTCTTGAATTCATGGGTGTTGATTTTGTAAGAGTTTTTCATAATTATCTAAAACTGTATACCAATATCTTCATTTAGAATATATGTGGTCCAATGTTTTCTATTGAAATTTAATGTATTTGATATAGAAAATTATGAGACAAAATTCAAAACTAAATATGGAAATGTAATATTTATGGTTTTAGCATCAGATTCTTGGGTGTGGGTCTAGGGATGTAATATTTGGTATCAAAGGAGGGTTTAGATGGATTTGGATATTGTGAGGTTTTTATGTAAGGTTATTATAATAATTACCAATTCAATCATGAAATTATGAATCAACATTTGTTATATGTACAAAGTCACAAAAACCCCATTTTAGGTTTTATGTGATGATATCTTAAAGTGGTTAATGGAATTATGGGAGACATTTTATTAGGACGAGGTATATGTTACCCTAAGGTTTAAAGTGAAGTGTTATTTGAGGAAGAATACCATTATTTGTTGGGACATAATTTTAATGGTATTTGTGTTCTTTATGGTTTATATTATCTTGGCTATCGAGTTAATTATGGGAAAAATATTTTATCATATATATGACAATTAGATTTTAAAGTGAATTTACAACCAAGTGATTTCAATTATTTTGAGAAAAACAAATATATTATTGTCCTTGTTTCATGAATGGTATGAGAAAACTTTTAAGGTTATAACACTCTTTAATTTTGATGTTATTAAGGATATATGGTTATTTATTTATTGAATAAGTTATTTTTAATGTTAGGTATTAATATTGTATTTTTTATATTAATGTGTTATTTCATAGTATGAAGGTTTATTAATTTTCAGAGTTCTCTTACAATTTTCTAACTATTTTGGTTTTGTTTAATGTCTAAATGTTGATGCAATAGTTTTATTATCACTTTTAATGTTATTTTTCCTTTCATAGTATATTTTAGTTCATGTGGCATGAACAAATCATCTTGTATACTCATCATTTAGAGAAAAAAATGAGATTTTTGTGGAAATTGGTGGAATGATGAAATTCTACTTGAAATGTAAGTATATTTCACTATGTTTCAGTATATACGGTAAAATAATTTCTCAATTAAAATAAAAATATCGTGGAAAAATATTATCTAAGTACATTCATTTCTAATGAACTGATGGTCATTTCAATAATCATAGAGTTATGGTTTTGAGGTCCTTACCTTTATATTAATCATTAAATTTAATATTTTCAATAATCTCTATCACTTTCAATAATTATTTATGCTTTTCATCCATGTCCATAGCACATCCTTCCACCAATATTCTTCTATGAGGAAAATTAGTAATGTAGTGAATGTCATAATTCCCTTTCCCTAACATTAATAGATATTTTTATTAACCCTTTTCATGATGAGGGTTTAAAATAAAATAATTTTAAAATATCAAACCATTGATTACATTGATGATGTTTAAATTACTATGATATAATTTATTAAATGGGGGTGGATGGAACACCCCATGATTATAAATGTATAAAATTATATTTGATAGCATATACAAAAAAACAATGAGCTTATAAAAGAATTATAAAACCTAATAAATCAAAATTTATTTATTTTTAAATAAATTAAATTTCTTCGATATCATTTGTCATAAAAAACCTCATGATTTTTGTGGTCTAATTCATATACAACATACAACACCGAGCCTAAACGACCCACAAAATATATAACATTTATAACCTATACATCAATTTAGTAGGTATGCATAGTATATACTACATTATAATATATATATATATATATGTATATTTATTTTATGAACAATATAAATTATATATATATATTAAATAAATAATAAATAATTATTTTATTAAAGAAATATTTTTTCTAAAATAAGTTTTCTTCAAAAATAGTTTTTATTTATTTTCATTAGAGAATATTATAACTTAAATTTATAAATTTAAGAAAATATGTTTTATAAAATTGTATTATTTTTTAAATTCTAAATTAAAAAAAAATTGGTGATATTTTTTGGATTTTTTTCAGAAAATACATATTTGTCATTTAATATTAGAAAATATCAATTTTTTAAGTGTTATTTCCTTTCAAAAAATTAGAAAATTTAAAATTACCATTATGTTTTTAATATGATATAAAATTACATAAATATAATTTAGTTATATTTAATACACTTAATTTATTTATAGTCATGTTTATATTGGATTTTAGTATAAGTAAAGTTTTGGGTTTAAAACTTGTTTGTTTGGAAACTGTTTTACGTTTCATAATGTTTTATTGTTTTCATAAATTGAAAAAACCATTAAATATTATACATTTAAATGAAATTTATTTATGATATATTAGTATATATTAATTTATATTCATAATGTTATTATTATTATTAGTGATATAGATAATATAAAATCATCTTTGACTGGAAAAATAGACTTATTGAAAACCTACTTTTACATCAGATTAGTGTGTTTAATTTTAAATAAAATTCTAGAACATTGATAAATTAAATTTGGTAAAATGTATTTCATATTTATGGTTATAAGAATTTATATTAACTAATATTATCAACAAAATTTTTGACCGTAATGAAAAATGAAAACAATGAAAATTAATTACTATGGTCAAGGTAAAAACTGGTTCATCAATGGTTAAACAAAAAAGATAAGAATTAAAAGGACCTAATAACTTATCTAAAATCTATTTTATAGATATATATTGAAATTA
This sequence comes from Viscum album, assembly GCA_963277665.1. Classification (NCBI taxonomy): domain Eukaryota; kingdom Viridiplantae; phylum Streptophyta; class Magnoliopsida; order Santalales; family Viscaceae; genus Viscum; species Viscum album. The sequence goes on along the minus strand of OY728121.1, from coordinate 893,801,453 downwards.
AAACTTCTAATTATAGATAATGGTATATTTTGGATCCTTTTGGTATGTGAAAAACGTGGGCACACCATTTTATTTTATAAAATTGAAGGTATGCCACTCACCTCACTTATAAAAGGCCACCCCTATTCTCTCTTCTTCACACATTTAAATCCATTTTTATTGTCCAATACATGACCAAATTTTTTCCATCCATACATAACGTCATCATAGACCCATTTTTTGATTATAAATCCACCCTATGAAGGATTTGTGTGCTTACCTATAGAGGTTGTTCGAAGAAGAAGTATCATTCTTAACTGAGCATTTTTATTTTATTTTTTCTTCCACATCATTAAAATCTTCATCAATTATGATTATATAAAATCCAATTATCTCACATATAATGGGATATTATTATGATAATTTAATAGTTTAAATACATATCATCTTCCATAAAATGTTATAGAAAATCATCATTTGTGTTCATGGAAGACTACCACTTCATTAACTGATGTTATCCATTTTTCATCATTTCCTCTCAAGGATTGTAATATTGATGGATAAAAATCAGATATATATACATAAACTCACACACACACACACACAGATATATATATATATATATATGATATTTTTGAAATATTTATACTTATAGAGTTAAGATATTACATAAACGGTCTTACTTTTCATTCCATGGGGGATATGATAATGTCAATCATGTGTATGGCAGACTACCACCTTAGGAAGTGATGTGATTCTTTTTTAACTAACACTTAAATGAAAGATAATAAGTAAAATTTTATTAAATATTTTTGATATAAATTACCTAATTATGATATTTATTACATAATAATCTTTCTTAAAATAAAAAATTTCATTTTATTTATTACACTAACAAATGATAACGACATTCATGCGCACATGTGGACTACCGGCTCCACCAAGCGATGTGATTATTTTTTTCATAAAGAAATATAGATGATGTATATATATATATATATATTATTGATGAAATATTTTATAATATATGATAATATTATAATTTAGGAATGATAAAATATTACTTACCTTTTTTCCACAATGATCATTGAAAAATGGAAACATTACTAATGCGTAAGTATGACCAAACATCACTAGGATTGTAACATATTTTATTTTTCATAAAAATATTTCATGATTGATTTTAAAAGTAATATTTATGATTAAAAATGATAAATATTTCATGATGATTATTCTATATTTTTAGAAATAATGTCCTCTTTAGTAGCAATAAACACCCAAAATCCATTTTGAAGCAATGAGCCAAACATCCTTACAAAACTCAATGTGTACTTAAATGATTAAGTATTTAAATATTTTACTAAAAAATAAAGTAAATGATTAATTTATTAGTAATTAAACCTATAAATATTTCTTATCAAATAAGAAAATTTACAAAATATTATTATTGAGGAGGTAGAGGACAGAAATAGAATGTCTGGGCTTGAGGCAATGGTTTCTCATCTCACTTTTACTTATATGAAATATATACCATATCAACCACTTTTTTATATTTAATGGTGTATTTAAATAACTTTTTTACATGTAATATAACAAATACTTTATATTCTACTGTAAGTATGCATTTTGAATTATATCATGCAAGGGTAATTGGCTTTAAATTTACCAACTAGAAATGAATTTCATAAAAGTTATCCTAATTCTTTGTTGTATTTGATATTTTATGATCTTGTGTGAAATGAAATTTTATTATATTAGGTTTTATTTCAACTTGTTTTATCTGGATTTTAATTTGACACATATAATTTATTCATTTATTAATTCTCAAATTCTAGGGTATGTTTTTTAAGAGCTATACCAATCAAAATATCAGTCATTCAGACATACATTAATGATATGAACCTATATTCATTTGTGAAGGGTATATACTACCCTATGACATGTTATATAATGAAAATAAATATATTCATCACATATGTCATTCTTTCATTGGTCTTTCTATTGAAGAGTTACGTAACTAGAAAATGCATTATGTTCAATTTCCTTTCTTTTGATATTGTTTATGTTCCAGTTTTTAGGATATAATGTGATTTCAATGAACCCATACTTCCCAATATTATAAAATTAGTAAAGAGAGATCATCACCCCATGTCCCGCATCTAGTAGACCGTATTTTGTTGACTATCATTTTGGGTATAAATATCTCATGTGTGGGAGGCATTGCCCTCTATAATAATCTAGGATCAAGAGATAACATGAATCATCCATAATAAATATATTAAACTAATAAAAAATAAATATGAACCTTAATAAAATTAATATATAAATAAAAATGCTAAATATTAAATTCTCAAGAATAAATACCATAAAAAACCTAAGTAGGGACACCACAACTGTTCAATGTTCTAAGCTAGTAATGTCCCACACAGTCCATGAATTTCTCTTGGAAACATAAAAATAGTTTTATGCTCGTAGGTTGAGAATACAAGTATACTTAGTAGGAAAACCAAAGTATCTTATGTACATGTGAAATTATCATACTAATTCACCCATGAGAAAAATTTAGAACCAAATTAGCACCTATACAAGTATACTAATCAAAACCCAAACCTCACCAAGTATCACTCACAAAATTATGCACCCAAGTGAAATAATATAAAAAATAAAATATATCAATGATAAGGTATCCCATACTTCCTTCCCACTGATTTGGGGCTCTAACACCCAACGTCGTATGTCCAGGTGCTCCCATATCTTCCGAATAACTTCACATCCCATCACATCCCGCCCACATACACCTATTCCATCACTTCATATCACATATCATAACCTGTGTAGTTGGGTATCATGAACATGAAGGAAAAAAACCTCATTGCATACTCCTACAATACAAAACCCCCACCATAAGCCGTCTCATCACATCTCACCCAAAGACACATGGGCTATCACATCCCATCACATCAAAAGTATACGATGGAACTTTTGACTTATGTCCATCACAAATTGTGCATATCAGTAATGCCTGGAAGAGGGTGTGGGGAATAGTGGTTCTCCATCCATCCATCCTCCCACTGAGATGTTAGGGAAAACACAGTAAAAATCATTTGGTGTGGGAAAATGGTGTTCAATGTGGGTGGGGAGCATATATAAATCAAAAAGAATAATATATATATATATATATAAACAAAAAAAATCCACAACCTATAAGTTGAAACCATGTAATAAAACATATCAAAATATAAACCATTTATACTTATAAAAGTATAATCATAACCCCACACCACCAAAACAAAATCCAATAAACACTTTCCACCATTAAAACCAAATTTTCCCTATTTCCATATTTCATATTGTCAATAAATTATAATTTAAAACCGCCATTTAATTTATGCATTAAAATTCATTATAATCCCATTTCAAATAATTATCATTCATTTAGTTCTACTACAACTCAAGAAATGCGTGCAACCAAACACCATCATAGACCCACTGCACAAATGCACCACCACAACCATCGTATACCCACTGCATATCACATCCACTTCCCCCACACCCATCATTATAAATCTAGAACCCCGGAATCACATGATCATAGCCAAGTCCCAACACACAAAAATATTCTTAAACATATCATAACACATACCGAATTTATTCCAGATTAGGAATTGGGGATTTCCTTCAATTACACTACATAATTTGAGGGTGTTATCACAACATCCATAATATCCTATGGAATCCATTTCATTAAATGAATATATGTTGTTATACATTAATTTAGGGTTGTGTCACAAAAATTCACACAATATGGGAATCCCAAAATATTAGAAAAGTACAAAAAAGGGATAGGAAAATCCACAGTATTCATTGAATCAATGAATATAGATAATCTCAAAATAACAGTGGAAACTTATAAATTCATGTGAATCATTAACCGATTTTTTCTATTTCATTTAAATTTATTAAACATCTTTGTTAAGATGGGTTATATATATTCCCTATATATTACAATAGTAAACCATACCAAATGATACATAGAATGAAGAAATAAAGTAATTTTTTCCTGGAAGAACAAATCTTTACACAAACTAGAATCACCAAAACAGAGGGTGTGTGTAGAGGAGGAAACCTCTTTGTGGGAAATTGAACCAAATATAACCAAAAGATTATTCAACTGTAAGGGAAGAATTATTTTGAACCTCCCATTAAAATAGAAAGAAATAATGAAATAAAGAATAATCAAACTTCTCTTTCAAATGATTTGATCCAAAATTATCATATTAGATAAATTTTTGATTGGACATTAAATTATGATATCATTAAATACACATGTTTTAAAATTTTAAAAAGTCTCTATAAATTTTTTAAATTGATATAATGATTAATATCCTTTTAAAATACATTAAAATTTATCAATATTTTCATTAAAAACATTTTTCATCGTAAAAAAATCAAAATGGAAACTTTGTAAATTTTGGAAGAAAACAAGGAACACTGTTCACGATTGAACATTAATGAGTCACCATTAGTTCAAAATGAGTCATAATTGGTGATCAACTATCACCCTATAAAACATACTGGAATTCTCATAGACAACTAAGTTATTAGATTTTTGGAAATTTAATGGTCTGAATGGTCGGGTCCCTTACATTTGATACGCCTTAAAATATTCAATCCATTGAAAATTAAAAACCAACCCAATGTGAAGGAGATAATGGTTCTGAATAACCGAAATCCTAAGATACCTCTAAAGGATATCTCTACATCTAAAATACCACCACCATGAAATCCTTTTAGGACATACTCCCATAACAGTATAATAAATTTTGTACTACCGCGAATATAGGAATACTAGAATTCTATCCTTCATGTCAAGAAAGAATTTGACCTGGGTAGCATTGACTCACCAACATGGGTTTAATAGAAAAATTATATAATTAATCTTGATTATTATTTAGGTCCTTAATTTTTTTAAGTTCATAACATTCTCACACATCACACAACACACATAACATCAAGGCGGAAATGACACATCTCCAAAATTACCATTATCCAAATAACACAACAAAAAGAAAAATAGAGTAAGGAAAAACTCAAAAAACTCCCAGTATAAGGGAAACATATTCCTATTTTTCTCCCTTGTACTCTAATTTTTAATACCATGCCTCCACAGAAGATTAAACAAGGGAATTGTATGTTCTCATATCACATCCTCTTGATGATCTTGGATATCCATGAGTTGCTCCACAAATGTTGCATCATCCTCGATATCCAACTCTCCATAATCAATGACATGGGATTCACCATGAAGATACTCATGATGTTGAGAGATATAGAATAATTCATTGATCCATTCCATTTAGGGAAGAAGTACCAACTAGCAATCCACCTCACCAAGGTTCCCCAACACCTCAATGGTCTCAACAAACTAGGGAGACATGATAATCCATTTTCCAAAAATCTATTTCCCATGTGGAGTAGAAACCATGAATAACACATGGACCCTAACAAGAAACTCCAATGGCCTCATCCAATGATAAAAGCAAGAATTTTTATATTACTTTTCCATATTCATCCACTCTTGAACCAACTGAACATTTTTTTCCATTCTATTCACCACATCAAGTCTATGAAATACTAACTCCCAAAAGTATTCCCAACATAAGATAGAATTTCATGGCCTTCAATTAGAATCCTTAAATGGGGCCATGCTAATTAATGAGGGATAAATATTATTATAAATAAAATAAACCAGAGGAAGATATCATTCCCACAATTTGTTGATGTCAAAGATGCACGCCCATGACATATCCTCCAATTTCTGGACATTACCCTGTTTATGCCCATATATTTAATGGTGGAAGGTGGTGCTAAGGAATAGCTAAGTTCTAAAATCTTGATAAAATCCCATCCAAATTCATGAGGTTAAAAATAATTACTGATTTGATACAATTGACCTTGGGGCATCATTCAACCACCCCACATCATTCACATACCTTTTTATGAAAACATCCATCGTACCTGACTCCCTCATCGCTCAGAAGTGATTCAATTTCATCAACCGATACCAAATTACCAAGATATTATCCAATACTATCAGATATCAGGATACAACTATGATTAAATACATTGATATTTCATCCCATTTCCACTCGACATCATCTAAAGGCTACATCAATCCTCTAGGAACATGATTATCAACCTTTACCAACCGCAAAAATAGACACCGAGCCACAAATTCCACCATTTCCCATTTTTTCCTAGGGCACAAAAAATGTTTCCTCAATCCAAATTATATATTAAAGACTCCTTTCTTTATATCTAATGTTTTTATATGAAACTCATGATGGAATCCATCATGAATTTCTAATAGAGCAGATAACCTCCCATGAAACACCATCTAGTTTGACCATCCTCCAACCATCCCTTTGGAGCATCGTCATGGACAACATGACTGTGCATCACCTCTACCTATGTGTATCCCCACTAGGAATCCTCAAAATACCACATAAAATATTTTTATACAATAATTTTAAATAAGAATCCTCCTCTATAAACCACCCTAGTTTCAAAGTGCAGGGCTTCTAAATCCTCCATTTCACTACAAGCATCCATTAACTCCCCAATAAAATAATTCTTTGATTTTTTTCTCAATTAATCAACCAAAAAATTACAGTTTTATATGATGTAGGAGATATTAAAATAATAGTCCTAAAGAAACTCTATCCACCTCTATTGTCATAGTTTTAGATCATGATGAGGAAATACATACCTCAAACACTTATGATCTGTGAAGACCACAAATCAATCCCCAATGAGGTAATATAGCCTCAACATCATCAAAAACAAAATTTCATATATCTCTAGATCATGGGTGGAAAATTTATGCTCGTGGTGGAATAAATTACTTGACCCATATATGATAACATCATTATGAAAAATTAGTAAACATGAAAAGACCTTGCGGGGTGTGCCACAAAAAATTTAAACAACACACCGTCCAATAGAAGATGAAGTAATGAAGAACTAGACAATAAATAGTCTAGATAATATCATGGTACTTATGGTTCAATGATATTAATTGAGTTTCAACATGAGATAAATTGAGCACAAACCTATGATTAAAGATTTCAAGACTAAGGATGTTATTTACTTCAACCATATTCTTTGTTGATTTACAAAAATATTCTTCCTCATATATCAAAGGGTATGTCTCTATTACCTACTGAGACACCACTTGCATGATGGAATGAACCTCTTGTGTTGAAAACATACACTTGGAAAAAAATTCATAGAGATGGTGGAGATGAATAACTTGTAATGAAACTCTAAGATGCTCGATATTATCTTCCTCTGACCATGAGTATATCAGATTTTGGTCAATGCATTCGACGATGAAAAAATACAAGAACTTAGGGAACATAGATTTCATAAGCCCCATGAACAAATATGGTGCATTAATGGAACCCGAATACATGACCATGAACTCAATGTTCCAATACCTACATTTTAAGGTAGTGTTTTGGGTATCTCCATACTTCAAACTTAACTGGTGATATCCAGGAAAAATATCTATCTTGGAGAACAATTAATCTCCCCTCAACTAGTTGAAAATATCATCAATCCACATAATAGGATATAGATTCTTTATTTTCACCTAGTTTAACCTCTAGTAGTTTGTAAACATCCTCAGAATACTGTCTACTTTATTATAAAATAACACTCGAAAACCATATGGTGACACAGTAGGTCTGATAAAACCCCTATGCATCCTATCATCTATTATAATTAATAACTCCAGCATCCTAGAAGGTACTATCTGATAGATATCCATTGAAATTGGAGGAGCACGGGGTTGTAAGTCTATCCCGAACTCAATGTTTTATCGAGGGGGTTGTGTCACAACCTCCTCACGGAAAACATCCAAGAACTCCTTAAAACCCTAGGAGCCTCCTCTATCCATGTTTCTAATAATTACATATACAACTCATCCACCATATAATGAAGTGGATCCAAACTCTAATTTCCCACCTGGAAACCCCTCTCATTAAAAGAAACCACACACATAAAATCTATATATGATAAAACAACTCTCTTATAGAATTAGTACATAATAACACACCCAGAATACAACTAGTTGATATTAATGATGAAATTGTATGGTTTCATCTATAGTAAGAAAAGATCCACACAAGATGGATGTTGCACCATCATCTGTTCACATCCTCAACATACATCAAATAAGCTGGTTTGGCATTTGACTAGCCTAGAAAAAACATAGTCATGAGAATCCCCTATGCATCTAGTCCCAGAGCATATAACAGAGTGGGTGAAAAAAAATTATTGTGAAGATCATGAATCAAACAAATAAAAAACAATGGTACATGATAATCTATATGTACCTTAAAGTATCTCTAGCCCCTTTGGTGGCACTTCCTCTACTACATTCTACTAAACATTCCCATCCCCTCATCCTATCAATTGACGAACATCACTATGAACATGCTTGAGGTGAGGTACTTGAGGGAAAGGTATGTACTGGGGTCAACCTCTTCCTACAACATCGTCTCTTGTCATATAATAAGGATACTAACCATAATTTTAAAAAGGTCATTATTGGTAACAAATGCTGAGGATAGTGCTAATCATATTTAATTCTACCAAATTGATCCTGAGAAGCCACTGTGCACTAATCATGACGATGGACATGAACCCCATAGATGAAACATACTAGTATAAAGTACCTACGAAGTGTATAGAAACCACTGGCCCAAGATGGATGGAAGGGAAGAGACTAAAGTCAAATCCATTCTGGTCAAAACAATTACGACCCTAGTGCATGATACCTACCACTAAAAACAATACCCCTCGAGGAACCTTATTGGTTCCCCTATCCCGGTAAGCATCCCCATGAGTGAATATCCTCATTTACCAAATATTGTTTTTCATCTCATGATATATTTGGAGAATAAATTGAGTTTTTATATACTAGATAGATGTAAGAAGTGCCTCCTCATGATTCCTCTATCAAGAATCCTCATCTGGGAAAAGATCTGGTGAAATGTATGGATGGTCCTTGAACTTGATCCCATGATCTGAAATAGAATTACTCCCTATTCATGGTAGAGTTACTCTTGCAACTTCGTATCCATTGTGGTCGACAGAAAGAACTCCACCCAAAGATGCTTCTTGAAGTAGACCCATGAAACATCTATATCCTTTCACTCACTAAGGCACATCATCCACCAATGACACATTTCTCCACACAACTGACTAAATTCAATGGGGTCCCACTCTAACTGGGCATCGGTCAAACTGAATTTGATCTCTAGATCATCTAGCCATCCCAATGTCTCAACATTAAAAATGATTCCTTCATAATTAATTGAAGACTATTGCTAGAATGTTTGAAACTTCATGTTCCAATGGTAATCATCATCCAACAGACCAACCCATTAGTGATCAACTGGGTTATCCTACATAACCTTTGATGGATGAGACACACATGGATGATGATAATGAAGTATATGTGGAATAATAAAAAAATATTTCATAAGCCTAGTAGTGTGGAATTTTATGATGATTTTTTTCACTTTATTCATTTTAACATTCCCAAAAAACCCAATTCAAATATGAAATTAAGTCATCATGATGCATATACCTTTCCAAGGTATATACCCAGAAAATATTTTCACCTCACTTGGTCGTTCAGGAATCTCAGAATCTATGCAGGATCATGGGGGGGGGGGCTAAAATCCCATGTCCTAGATAGTCCCATAGACCAATGCCACTCACCAAGGACATCTAGAACTACTTCCATACCAAACCATGGAATCCTCACTAGGACTAACTCCAAACTCCATATTTTCTCTAAACCATGATCCTCTAATACACCTATGTCACAATGCCCTCCCTCCCAAGATTCCTAAATGAGGGGAAAGTGATAGTGACCACTGAGTCCCTCTACTAGTTGGCTTCGTATTGGCGACTAGAACTAAGGAACTAAAAATCACATCAATGGGAGGCACTAACCTCTATAATAATGTAGGATCAGGAGATAAGATTAATCATCCACAATACACTCCAGGAAATAATATAAGATAATTAAATATCATCCAACAATGGTGTATAAAAAAATATATACATATAAAATTCTCAAATGTAAATACCCAAAACCAAATATAAAGTAGTGAAATAGAAAATTTCCAATGGTTTGACATAGTAATGTCATGAATGACCCGTATAGTCCTCTTGGAATCTTGAAAAGAATTTTATATATGTATGTTGAGCATACATGAATACTAAGTAGGAAATCCATAGTCTCTCAAACATATTATAAAAGAGCATAAATATGCACATGTGAGAAAACAACAGAACCAAACAAAACCAATAATGGTATACAAACCAAAAAACCAACCACACTAAGAGTCAACAACTAAATAACCCATCCATGTGTAATAATATGAAAAATTAAGTATATGGATAATAGGGTAACCCTCACCACATTCCAACTAATTTTCCATGATTAGACCCCAATGCAGTATGTCCTGGAACTCCCACCTCTTCTGAATAACATGACATGATATCACATCACTTCCAACTAACATAATTGCGGTACATCACATCACATAAAATATCTTAACTAGTGTAGTAGGGTATTGTGACCATGATGGACTTCAACCTCATGACCTCCTACTACCAGTCACAACCCCACCATATTCCATCTCATCACTTCTCATTTAAAGACACCTGGACCATCACATTTCATCACATCACATTTTGGCTATGGTAGTTTTTACTTCTCATCATTACAAACTTTTCATATCCCCATTACCTAGAAGAGGAAAATGGGAGGAGTGGGTAGACAACTATCCATCCTCTCATTGGGATGTTGGGGAGAACACCACCAAAAAAATTTGTGTCGGTACATTGTGCTAGATGTGGATGTAGCATATATATAAATAATAAAGAATATAAAATTTATATACATATTGAGAAACAATACACAAGCACCATCACAAGGGTCCACAATAGTGGAATAAAATATCTCACAACATACTCTATTTCTTCTACCAAAACTAAATGAATAACCCCATACAATATACAAAAAGTTGTAAAACACTTCCCCCCTTTAAAACCACATTTCTGAAATTTCCTTATTTCATATTATCAGTAAATTCAACATTAGAAGACCCATTTTATTTATGTATTGAACATTCTATTTGAATCCCATTTTATATCATGATCTTTCATCTAATTCCATTCATATATGTGAAACTAGTGTATCTAATGACCGTCACAAAATAGTTTCACTATCAAAAAACTACTATAATCAAATCCACATTGCATATCACATTTAATTCCACCACACCCATCATAATAAATACACCACCCTTGAATTAAATTTTCACAGCGAAGACATAAAACACAACCATATACCCAAACTTATCACATCATATAATAGAACATTTTCTATATTAGGTTTTGGGGTTTCCATTCAATTATACTTCATTATTTGAGGATGTTAAGAGAAAATAAATATGATCATGTGGAATCTTTATCATTGACCAAATATTTTTGGTTGACCATTTATTTATGATGGTGCCACAATAATTCATAAAACATGGGAATCAAAACATATAAGAAAACTATAAAAATAGGGGATACTAAATCCCATGGTATTCAATGATAAAACAAATATAGATAATCTCAATATCAAAATAAATTTTTTTAAAATCATGATAAGGATTCCCTAGCACATTCCATTTCATTTAAACTGGTAATAATTATTTTTAATCAAATTCAAAATCCTTACATGGGTTAATATGAGTAACCCATCCTGCATTATACATAGAATGGAAAAATGAAGGAATTCCTAAATGGAGAAAAATCATTATACAAACTAGCAACACCAAAATAGTGGGTGCACACAGAGGTGGGAACCCCATTAGGGGAAATCAAACCAAATAAAAAAATATTCTATGACTCCAAGGGAAGAATTATTTGTAACCTCCTATGTAAAGCTACAGAAATACTTAAATAAGGAATAAAATATAATCTCTTTTGAAATATGAGATCTTTAATGGGCAGATTTGATACATTTAGATTGGCCATTAAATTCAAACATCGTTAAATCTACATGTTTTATAAAATATATATGTTCTCTAGAATTTTTAGAAATATTATTTACTATAAAATTACTTTTAAACAACATTAAAATATATTAAAGTAGACATTGAAACCATTGTTCTCCATATAATTCCGCAAAATGACAAATTTGTAAATTTTGAAAAAAACTGGAAACACTATTTATGACACACCATTATTATTGCACCATATGTTAAAAATGATACACTTTTGGCAAGTGAACATTTGTTCAAAATTGGTCAAAATTGGTGAGTCACTATTAGTTCAAAATTGGTCATTATTGACGAGTCACTGTTAGTTAAAATTGAGTCACCATTGGTGAGTCACTGTTAGTTATGAATATGCCACCATTGGTGAGTCACAGTTGGTGAGTGACCATTAGTTCAAAATGAGTCATCCTTGGTGATAAAATATTAGTTATAAATGTTACACTATTGGTGATTCATTGTTAGTTCAAAATGAGTAATTGTTTATGATCAGCCTTCATCCTCTAAAACACCCTAGAAATACCTCAGTCACCTCAATCATCATATTTCTTGATGATTAATTAGTTATATGGTGTGCGAAATTATAGTGATATTATTTTATTGATTCATATCTGCTTTACTCTCCTATCGTTATGAATTTGGTAAACATGTTTACTTTACATTCCATATCTTATTGATTGAATAAACATCAATAATTTCATTTCTATGTGATAAAAATCATGTATTTTTATTTTTGATTGGGTATATTTCTCTTCCATTATAATGATTTTGAAATTTTATTAAAAATTATTCTATTCTAAAAATAAATTCTTTCTTATACCCATTTTACAAGACCGTTTATTTTCTTTTAAAAGGTTTTAAGAAAAACTTTCTTAATGTTTTATAAATGGGTAACTTTGGAATTCCTTTTTAAAAGGGTTTTAAAATGAATTTTTATTTTTAACACTTATAAAATTAATATATTCTCGCATCATCATGCATGTTGTTTTCCATGAGTTTTCCTTTATAGGTTTTAATATTTTTTTTCAAAAAAATGATCTTTAAAATATTTTGGGATTTTTTATTTATTTTTAGAAGTGATTTTCAATATGAAAATGTTATATTCCTTAAAAATGTTTCTAATGATCTTTTAATGGTATTTCCATTCATCGACATACATAAACATTATTGATACTTATGATCCAGTGAGGATCTATTTTAATGATACCATGCTTGTTCTTTATCAATATAGATTAGTATTATTTCCATGATATAGTAATTGATCCCAATTCTTTTCCATAGGTGGATTCAGTTTTAAGAGAATATTATTGATCCCATTTATTTTCCAGGGGTTATACTTGTTTCAAAGAGATTATTATGGAACCCTTTTACATTCCATGGGTTAATTAGGTTTCATGAGTTTTTTATGGAACCCAATTATTTTCTATAAGTTAATCATGTTTCAAGGATATTGTTTTTGATCCCATTTATTTTCCATGGATTAATTATGGTTCAAGAGATTATCATGGAACCCATTTTTTCCATGTTTTAATCATTTTCCAAAGATATTTTTATGGAAACCATATATTTTCTATGGGTTCGTCATGTTTTAAAGAAATTTTCAATAAACCCATTTAGATTCCATGGGTTTATCAACTTATTAAAATAATAATGGTTTTTATGAGTTTCACGATGAAATGAAATCCCTATGTACCTTATTTATGTTGTGGTTCTTGGAAATTATATATGATGGCTGCAAATAAATTGTTTTGTGTGAGAAAAATATATATTATATGTTGGGTGAATCCAGATAGAAATCCAATGCATTGTGTAATGATTATGTACTTGGGATAATTATATTGGAAGTCAACCGTATTATTATTTCAATTGAATGTGTTCTGTATGTGTTCTATGATGATGATGTTCCAAGAGACAAATATGATTTCATTGTGATTTCTGTGGTAATAAATATTTCCTTTGAACAAGATTTATATCACATCGATCATGATAATTTCATTGGATGACCCTTACCTTTTTAAAAGATTTTTTTCATGTTTTCATAATTGATGATCCATGTATTGATGGGTATGATTTCCATTATGTTATTTTCATTCACTTTGATTATGTCATCAAACCAATATGGTCATCATATTATCATATACGACACTAAATTTTTAATAATTATGTTAACCATTATTTATAATTTGATCTCACCCTTCATATCTTTCCTTTCCCTAGACTATCATGTATGACGTTGAATGAAATATGTTTTAAAGGGTTATCTATGGATGATTTTTATGAGATAAAATAGAATATGGAAATCTTGGTATAGTGGGAAAGATAATATATTGAACTCTGGGTTGTTATTTGTATATGAGTTTTTCCTAATTCTATAAAACTGTAAAGCAATACAGTCACTGATAATGTTAGGGATGAAATATTTTCTTTTCATATTGTATGTTTTTTATGGTGAAAATTGGGTCAACATATTAACTTTCAAAATCATAAATTTAATGTTTTTGTTTTTTGAAACATATCCAAGAGTGTATGTCTGTGGCCAATATACCTAGAGGATTCATTATGTGGAATGGATTTCCACCATGATATAATGACTATCATTAAATTGTGTAATTTTTTTCAATTCTATTTGTAAAAAGGTGTTCGATCTCAATTCATTGAATGATTTGGAAAATGATAAATATTCTATAAATTTTCAACTAAAAATATACTTACCACAATTTTTTTTTTGATATCATGGTGAATGTAATTATTTTCTTATTGCAAGAAACAATGTTTTCTATATACTGATATAAATTATATTTTTTTCTGTGAATGCGGATCTTTGGAATGAAAAAAATCATTTGAAAGTGAGCTCATAAAGAATTGATGTTTATATATCTTGAATAACATATATGAAACTTATTTATATATAAAATGTTATTTTAATATGTTAAAACTACATTATTAAAATAATAAACATATATTAATATAGAATGGATATAAAAAAAGTTTACAATGTTTAAAGAGGTCGTTCATGGTAGATCATATGAACATGAAATATTTGTATAGTTAGTGGGTGGCCCAAAATTATGTTTTACAACATGGTTTAAGTATGAAATTAAAGGCTATATATCTTATTACCAATATCAAGACAATATAAGTGAAGTTCATAATATAAGTGTATTAGTGCATGTAAAAGAAATTAATTTTTTGAGTTCAAAAGAAACAATACCTATCTCTATGTCAAGTTAATATTATGGAGTTATTTATGTGGTATTTGGTTTTTATTACAATCAATTTTGATTTTCCATGTTTATGTACAAATGGGTTACCAATAACAACAATTTAAAAGAGTTTGAATTTTGTATGATGCTAATAAATCAGAATATATTGAAATATATAGTTTATATTTTTATCATAAAACCACATCAGAAATTAATTTTAGGTATTTTTGATCTATCATATGTGAATTGTTTAATTATGCTTCATGGGATAAAATATTATGGTAATGAAAAATAAGATGCTGATGATAATTTATTGAAGATCCCTACTTCAATGGAAATATTATCTTAGAATATTAATAACCATATCTTGGATGTGGTTTTTTCCATGTGGAATGGTCATGTGGAAGGAATATAAGAATAAATCTATTAGTAATCTCTTATTGTTTTAAGTAACATATATTTATTTATTATGTTCCATTTTAAATTTCAAAAAATGTTAGGTGTACTATTTTTAATTATTTTACATAAGATTCATATTTTAAAAAATATAATAATTTTATTTGGTCTAGACAATTTTTGTTTAGTTTGTATCATTTTTCAATTACATAAATTTATATTTTCCATAGCTTTTTTATAAATTTGTGCTTATTATTTATTTCCTTCGGTCTATATCATTTTATGTTTCATAAAATTGCTAATATTTTCTTATCTTTGTTAACTACTAATAAATAATATAATGAGTTAGTTTAGTTTAATTTAGATTATATCATTTTCTAATTTCTAATTTATATTTATATATAATAGATCGAATTAAATATAAATTTTTTATATTTCTTGTATTTTTTATATTTTATTTGATGGGATATAAATTTTCCATCATTTTTTAGAATTATTGTTAACTTATTAAATTTGTTTTTGTAAATTCTAGTTTGTTTTTTTATTAATTTTAACGTTTAATTTTTTTTCTAATTTATATATAATATTTGGATTTGTAGAGTCTTTTTATTATGTTTTTTCCTTATATCTATACCATTTCATCTCTCATTGGTGTTTTTAGTATTTTCTATCATTTTAGAAAATTAAATTAAAAAATATGAATAAAAATGTGTTTGGTTTAGTATATATTTTATTAATATTTTTTAATTGTTATTTAATTATATATATAGAACATGGATTTTTATATTTTTTTACTAATGTTTTGTTACATTTATTTGTTGGATAATATCATATCAAATAGCAATCTTACCTTGAGCTTATGGGGAGGATCAACTACATAATTATACTGAGGAGCCTCTACATCAGTTTTTACAAGAGACTTCACCTACCATTCGGGACAATAAGGCTTTTGGGGATTATAAATATGGTCATAAAATTTTAAAAATACTATAACTTTTTTATAATTAAGAATCGATGATATATATTATGTTCGGTAATAAGGGAAATCCCATGGGTTTAATTTCAAAAACAATAGGTGTTTTTTCAATGAAATATTGAGAGAAAGTAAGTGTTGATAATGGTCATTGAATAAGAATCATAAAAGTAAAACTATATCTATTATGTGGGTTAATTTTATTAAGAAAATTATTGTTATTTTACATATCGTGACTTTGTTTTACTAATACTGGTATCTTTTCACTTCTTATCAGATGTTATATGATACACATGACACTAAAAAATATTAATATGTCTTTATCTTTGGATTTAATGATATTGAAGGATTTTAAATGAATCCTCAGATCATATATATTATTTGGTGATAGAAAAAAAATACATGTGACATATATATCCATTTATATATGATGTTACATAGAAAAATTTTGTTTAATTTAGTGATAAGATTCATTTTTATCATGTGAATTTTCTTCTATTTGAAGTTATTTTATTAATACAGATAATATTAATGGTTTTCCCATAAAGAAAAAATATAGGGAATATCTCACCATGATATCCAATCCAAAAATTCATACTCTCATAATTTATCTTGTGGTGGGTATATGTTATCATAATAGAAAATGATGGTTGAAAATTTACAAAGAAATGGGATCTGAGTATTTGGGATCTACAGAGATTGATCCCCTATCATCTAGACATGAATAATGGAAGATGGTATGCATGAGTAAAAAGGATACATAAAGTATAAAATAAAAGATTGAAATAGTTGTGAGGATTATAATGATTTATTTGTGTTAATTTATTAATTTAAACTCTTTATTTATTGTGAATCACTAATAAAATTTGAAAATATTCTATATAGGCATTCCTTGGGGAGAAGGGAGCATAGGGTACTTTCATACCCGAGGGTATGAAAATTATTTAACCAACTACATTGGGATAGACTAAAAACATGTCTCTTGTATGAGGATATCAGGTAGTTTTAATGGTTAAAAAAGTGTTTGGTGGTTCTGGAGTATCTTCGTAGGTAGATATATATAAAATAAGAAAATATTCTTTTGATGCCAATGATCGGGATAAGGGTGAGATGATTAAGTGGATAACTTTTACTTTTTGACAACTGATGTTTGTAGACAAGGAAATATTGTTACATGAAATATATTCCAATCCTCCATCCCCTTTTGTGCATCCCAGTCCTTTACTTCTTCCTAAATTTCTATCTTATACACCCTACCTCCATAAATCCCTATCTATTATGGCTTAAATAATGGGGATTCCTAGTATCATATTGTGCCATATGAGATTATATATTATATTTGGGATACTATACATTATCAGTAGAAGGATGAGGATTAAATTAGGTTAATGGTGTATAATATTATAGATAGATCATCTAGAGTACCATTCCTTATAGATGAAGTTACTACTATTGGAAAAATTATCAAAAAAATTTTACTTTTTCCAACTTCATATTTTTAATAAATTACCATCGATGTGACATACCATAATCGGGTGCCTCTCAGAGGATCCCTGAGCCTGATGGAAAAAATGGAATGAACTATATCTCCCTAAATTCTAGAGGTTTCTGAATTGTATCAAGGGCATTGGGTGTGCTTATGGGGGACTAATCTCTCATTACCAAAGTCGCACAATGGTACAAACAACCAATAAATATTTAAGAAAAATATATGTAGTGAAAACAAACACTATAAAGACTAGACATGTAATCCTCCGTAGTAGAGACAAATTTAAACATCAAGAAACTGATAGTAAAATACAGTAAACTAAATCATACACATAAGGATGATAATGTAAATCATGTATCTATAAAGTAAGAAAATCCAGATACAAGAAGTATTCAATAATATTATACAAAATGATATAAAAATTAAAAAATAGATCCCAACATCCAGATATTCGGCCAAGCCGTATGATAATAAGCTCCATCACAAGACAAGATAGAATGCCTCTAATCCATAAGATGATACTTCACATTATCTACACCATTAAGTTTATAGTCATCCTAATTGTCATAGGTGGACTAGATATGTTATGAGATAAACACAGTAGGCAACCACAAACAATGTCTATAAACATCTAGTCTTCGTGTATAATTTGTTAGTGTGTATATAATAATTTAAAGTAGGTGTGATAACTATAAATGGTTTGGTTCTAGTTCCTGAAGGAAACCAGGCTGGCACTACCAACTTTGGCCCATTTTGATATATATTTGAACAGGTATTGAGGGATTCAATTCCTAGTATCACATTTATAAGTGGACTCATGCCCAGTATCACATTAGTAATGTGGGAACTGTGCCTAGTATCACAGAATAGGGAGGTCATACCTAGACTTTTTTATAGGTCCACAATGCCCGTATAGTATCGCAAGGGACATTATGACCTTATAGTATCACAAGGAATATCATGTCCTTATAGTGTCACAAATGATGTCATTCCCGTATAGTATTATTGGGGACATTATTCCCATAGAGATACAACATGTTCACAGGTCATCATGCCCATTTAGTATAACTATAATGGCTCATCATTCCCACTCATCCTTAGTATTAGTATCCATTAAATTTAATATGATCTAAGGAATAATTCATTATTCATATAAATTTTAATCATGAAAAGGTTGTAACCATTTTACACTTTAAGGATGTGACGTGGCCTCACCACTTACTTCAATTCAATTCATTGAAATAGTCATGGGTCCTAATTATTCTATGTTACATCATTTAAAAAATAGAAAAATGGTATCACCATTTAGAATTAAAACCAAATAATCTAATTGGATATTTGTATATATAATCATGAAATCCAAATTGGAATGAATGAGGTCACACCCAAAGGTAAGGGTCACTATATGGTTAGAAAAACAATAAGAATTTCAACTCTAACAACTCATTAGTCTCTATACAAGGCAATGAATTCATGAAAGATATAATTTTGGGAAAATGAATGGTTAAACCAGCATGTACAACATATCACATGTTTTTAAACAATGAGACATGAAGGGATAATTAGTATATATCCAACCTTGTGCTTGTAAAAACTTCATCTTCTATTGTTGATAGTAGATTTGGTCCATATTGGAAGAAACTGAAAAAATTGATCAACTCCATGAAAATAAGGAATATTATCCTAAACCTAGAAAAATACATCAAGAGGAATAAAAATAGAGAACGATGTAAAAGGAATTTTTCTCTTACCTAGAGGAATCTAAAGAGATGAAAAACACTTTGACCAGACATTGGATGAAGAATCAGTATCAAAATATATAAAAGGGGGATTTGGGGAGATCAATATTAATAAAGAGTGTTATATATCATTGGAATTAAAAAATATGAATTGTGGGTGAGATTATTATAATTTTACTAGAATTTTAGACTTTTTACCCTAGAAAAAAGAGGCACACAGTTTGGCCACACGATTACCCAAACCTTGTTCGAACTATGTGATATGCCATAGATAAAAACTATAGAGGTTTTTTATGGTAATGAGGCATATTGAACATATTTAGGGGAATCTATTAATCCTTCTTGTTCCACTATCTAGTCCCATACAGTTAGGAGGGACTGTACTAGCTGGGCAGCATAGATTCTACCAACCGTGTGACCTAGTAATTTTTTACATCAGTAGGGGTTTTGAACTCTAAAAAATCCTCAAAAACCCCTATAAAATTTCTAAACTCACAGGGCATTAATATTAGATCTCTAATAAAAAATTTGACCAAATTTAAAAGGATTTATAGCTTTAATAATGACTATGTTCTTTTGTTCTTCCACTCTTAAATGAACTCATCCCAGATTTCACCATCCAAGGTAGGAAAAACTTTATATGAGAACAATTCAATACACTTAGCATAAAGTTTGGCCTCCCACAACAAGGTCGCATCTTTTACTTGGTTGTTCTACCATAGAACCCATACTAACTGGGCATACCAGGCTCATAGACAAATTGTTCTCTAATCACTTATGTATATAGGATACTCATGAAAATAAGAATAATTTTATAGATCATCATCATAGGGATCAAAAGTATGAGATTATTCATTATGATAATGAAAAATATGTGAAATGTAGAAGACGTCATGCATGGAATGATACATCTGGGGTAATAGAAGATAATAGAATACCATCCAGACTCTCTGTAGAAAATTGAAAGGCTCAAAAAAGCACGAAAATAGATTCCCTTTCTTATGAAACCATATATTTTAATTTCATGGTGATAACCACAAGAATACTTTATACCCAACCTCAAAATCCAGATGTTTTCAATGATGATATATATATGGTTTTTTACTAGATTGAATGATTGAAAACTACTTCTAGATCAGATGAACCTTCACTAAAGACTCCTGAATGAGATAAAGACCCAGTAGCACTACCTTTCGAGCCTCTAACCTACACAAGGGTGAATGGAACGACCTACCTTATTGGTCATAATAAGGACCCATCTATACCATCACCTAATTACTATTATTGTGGGAAAACACTAAAAGAGAGGATTTTATTTTCTTATGAACAACCAAAATCAAGGATTCGTGTTAGGAGAGTGTCCTATAGAAACTGTATAGTCCATTTCGACTAGAAATTAGTCTATGTTTGAAAGGATGTTTTCAGATGCACCTTTGTACCCATAGCCTTCAGCAACCCCTACCAAAATATCAATGTAAATTTAGCATCCCTATCTGAAATGATAATATGAGGGAACCCGTGTAGTCGGAAAATCTCATGGACATATAATCTTCTCAGCCAGTAGACTAATAATGTCTCATAGATAGGAAGTATGTGGGACAATTTTGTGAGTCTATTTGTGATTACCCAAACTGCATTGCTACCTCAATGTGACCTTAGTATGATGTTGAAAAAATCCATCACAAATCCCCCAATTTCTATTCCAAAAATGGTAATTGATGTGAAAAAAAAATTAAGGTCACTGATGCTTCTGGTATACCTACTAATATGTGGAACACATAGTTGTAATGCATGATATCTGATGCTTCATCCCTATCCACCAATACTTTCAGCACATATCAGGATACATCTTTGAAATACCTAGATGAACTACCAACTGATAAGCATGTGAATCTCACATCAACTCCTCTCTCATATATGTGATAACACAAATATTCCCATGCATATGAAGGATACAATCATCATCGATATACCAATTTTTAGGGAATTTCTCACTTGCAATACTCTCTCATAGGACTACACTCTCATGATCTGAAATTTTCCCCATCTTTACATTCTTTAGTTGTGAAAAAGCCACTAATAGTGGTGTGAGTGCAAAATTTACATGAATATCATGTACCTCAAGGTGGATGTCTAAAAATAAAACCTTAACATGACACTCACTACTGGATTTCTAAAATTTATATGAATGGGTTTTCCTATATATACCATTGATAACAACATTTCATTTCCTAGACATATGGTTAAGAAAGAAGTAAAAAAGATTAAAAATATTCAACCTAAATTCTCTACCTAAGATTTGTGTCCCATTGTGTGAGAGTATACCTAAGACTCTTTTGGTTCATAAACACCATGAAACCCTCTCCCATTAGGTAATGCAACCATCAAAAGAAGGATTGTACAATATATCTTGGCTCAAAATTTTCGGTCTAGTAACTCATCTCATGGGGACTCATCTGTCAAAATCCATATACAGTGACTATATCTAGCACTATCAGAACTAATACTATCTTGATACCTATTGTGTTATAATATACTATATATCCCCATCCTAGATTTGGTAGAATTAGGATCCCTATTGAAGTCAATATCCCGTTCAACTCCTAAAAGGCTATCTCATAGGATTCAGACCATATAAACTTCAAACCCTTATTAGTCAAGTTCATAAGAGGAGATTATATTCATAATAAGTCCTTAATAATATTATTTTAGTATCTAGATAGACCCAAGAATCATTGTAATTCAATGATGTTATTAGGATTCTTCCAAGTAATCACCTCTATCCCCTTATCTAGATTAACAAAAACTCCTACCACTGAGATAACGAGACCCAGAAAGTGTACCATGTTAATCTAAAAGTGATATTTACTTATCTTAGCATACAACTTGTTCTCTCTCACTTTATTCAAGATGATCTCAAGATAAGTGGAATAGTCACTTTGAGTATCAGAATACACAAAGTTGTTATCTATTAATACCATGAAAAAGGAATCCAAATAGGGATGGAAGGTCATATTCATGAAATATACAAAGATGTAAGGCATGTTTGTTTGGACAAATGCCATCATAGGATACTCATATAATATGTACCATCTATGGAAAGTCGTATATAGAATATCTGAAGGTCTGACATGAACATGATGATAACATATTATTAGTTCAATCTTATAGAATACTCTTTCTCCTCCCAGCTATTAAAAAATATCATATATCCTAGATGAAGGATAACTATTTTCCCCATAACTCGATTCAAATTCTGTTAATCGAGGCATTGCATGGAGGTTTTTTTCCATCATGGTGAAAAGGTTCAATGAACCCTAGGAAGAGGTATTGGGACATATAAAACCAGTCCCACCAAATCATATATCTTCCTCTTGAGCTCCATCAAAGTATTAGTAACCATCCTATATGGAGGTGTGGATACTGGTGCAGCTCAAGGCACCAGCTCGATAGTGAACACTACCTACCTCTCAAGAGGTATTCTTAGAAATTCATTTGGGAATACATCCCTGAATAGATCAATAATTATATGGAAATCACTCTAATGTTGTCCTCCATCCTCCAAGAAAATTATAGTAATCTAGATGGTCACTTTACCTATCTCAAGATTCCCTTTTCCGGCTCTACCAGCCGAGACATCCCACTCACCATTGTGAATATACATATCCCCTTTTAGTGATGTAACTGACACCCTCTAGTGATAAAATTCCAAATCCA
Source organism: Viscum album (assembly GCA_963277665.1). Lineage (NCBI taxonomy): Eukaryota > Viridiplantae > Streptophyta > Magnoliopsida > Santalales > Viscaceae > Viscum > Viscum album. The sequence goes on along the minus strand of OY728121.1, from coordinate 893,777,826 downwards.
TGATAGGGAATGAACCATCCATTCCTGGGAATGATGTCAATTCCCTTTATCTTGACGATGAAGAGGTTCTACAAGAAACTATGTTTAACCACCATAAGATGACAAAAGTTTCACCAGAAAACACTCTCTTATCGTATACCCAATGGTGTCTCAAGAATCCTAACACCACAAGAGTACTCAACTTGAATTCCAAGACACCGCATAATAGGAAAAAAATAAGAAGGAATGTGATACACTTATATCAAATAAAGGAGAAACAATAGTAAAGGCTACTAGAATAATACCCCGAGTAGTAGATGGTCTAGTGTCCAATTCCTCTGGTATTAGATTCACTAAAGAGATATAACCAGATCCCCAAACCTATCCTATAATCTAAAAACACGTAGAGGTTCTTCACTACTATAATTATGCATCTTAAGTATGGAAACCATGACTATGAGCTCCTCTTATACATGTACTTCTAGAAGTACTCTAGCTACTAGCCTAAAGAGGCCCTATTAATCCATATCCTGATGGTGAAGCTCAAATGGATCCTCTCCCATTTAGAATAGATGGGAAGGTCCTATAGAATCTCTATAGATGCCCGGGTCTTCCATAGCCTCAACACTTAATGGGGTCTCTGGGAGACAAGGGCCTCTAATTCCTAGGATTCTGACACTAGTGAAATACCACATAACCGTATGTGGGTGTAAAATTGATGCCTCTTCTCATTCAAATTTTCTCAATTCACCAATTATTACTACTATAAGAACCACTACTCTTTATGGGATTTAAACCACCTTGGCTCACACCATATTCTACTTTTAGGTTCTTCTTGGTGAAAAGGGCCAGGTTCACTATTTCAGATATGGTACTCGAATAAAAAACATTCACATGTTAATGAATAATATTCCTCAAACCATCATCAAATCATTTCACTTTCATTGTCTCATCCATAGTATAGTTATGAGTGATGAGTTGAAGCTATGAAAAATGAGGTGAATAGTCCATCACTATCATAACAACCTATTTTAGGTTAATAAATTCCCTAACTTGGTTATCCCATAGAGTATTATGGAAGCAATAATCAATGAATCCTGAATGGAAGTCCCTCCATGGTTATTTTTGATATTGACCACCATGATTTAGAATACCCCTCTAGTACCTAGTGAATCCTCTCATCATTTAAGAATAAAGATTCAATCTCATATCAGGATGGGTATCTAGATGCTCAAATATATACATAACATTCTCAATCCATAACTCCACATCATATTTTCTGCCATCCCCTAAAAAAATGGGTGGATTCTATTGTTGTAACTCTCTAGTCAACTCTCCAATGGAAGGGGAAGAGTAAGGATCTCCCTATTAATCATGAAAAATAAACAAAAAGTGTTCTTTAAACTGGGAATCATCACCCACATTGGAAATAGGAAGAGGCTCCAGAGGAGGAAATACTAGAGGTAAAACTAGAGGATCAGGGCCACCAAATCCAGGTCATAGTTATTACTGCCCTCCTTGTCTACAATTAGAGGATGTCTTGGTGGATTATTTATATAATTTAGAAACACATGCCTAATATAATATTGATAATAGCATAATCCACATATATAAAACTAAAAAATGTAAAAATCCATTCTATGTAATAATTAAAACCCTATTATATATCAAAGAGTCTTTTTAGGGTGATAGAAACATTTATATTGAACAATAGAAACACTACCTACTACCTATTACTAAAGTTGGGACTGGTTCAAGAACTATGTTTTTCAATTTCAATTATATTTTACATTCATATTTAAATTTAAATTAAAATGGTCGATCCAAATAGTTCACCACTTCTGATCCATAAGGGCCTGTACACATTATGAACCAAAATGTGTCGTCTAATCAATCATTACAATAACACATTCCAGTACCTGAGACCAATTGTCCATGAATCAATATTCTATAGTTAAGTACATAATGTGTCTGTTGTAGCCTATAAAGGATAACACTTTTAGGTTATCAGAAGAAATCTGTGTACCAAGTATTTTTTTCTAAACTCATTTCAAGAATCATTAACCAATTATAATTATATAAATATTTACTAATTGAGGAACCCATGGAAATTATAGGTGATGGATACAAAATATGATCTGATGTGGCGTGGCATATCCATGACATATGGATTTCCTATAAGGTTCCTAATATGATGCATGTTCGATTTTTTCTTTACCTCAACTCATCAGTCTATGGATAAATGATAAAATTAAAATATTAATAGTAACATCATAATTCAAGTGAATCACCCAATTGTTGAATCATATAACATGTAATAAGAAAGACATAGAAAAAAGGAATTTCTATTAGAGGAAATTTGTCTTTTCTCTATGCATGGGTTTGATACTCCTAGGAAAAACTGATTACCAAACACCTTAACCTTTTGAATCTCTTATCTATTTTCTCAAAATAGTTAATCAATAATGTAAATATTTTTATAAAAATTTGTGACTACTTGGACCTAAGTGACACTGAGACGTTCCTTGAGACCGATGGGCTACAAGGCCTCAAGAATATCTCCTCAAATTCTAGATGATTCAAAATAGTAGTGAAGGACTTTGGAGTGTCCATTGGGAGACTATTACCACATTAATAGAGTAATACAATGGTAAAATTAACATATAAATAGAAGAAGCATATATAAGAAGCAGAAATAGTCACTATAAATACTGGACTTGTAACCTGATGTAGCAGAAGAAGATATAAACATAATGATACTTAAAATCAAATTTAGAAAATAGGATCCTATAAATAAGGATCAAATTTTTTTTCATGTATCTATGAGGCATGAAAATGTGGATAAAAGAAGCAGGAGAAAGTTCTATAGAAAAATGTTTAAAAGGAGAAATATTTCCCAACATCTTGAGCTCCATCCCATTCATCTACTACCAGGCTCCAACATAAGACATTCCAGAATGTCATATATCTATAAGAGGACACCTTCCCTTATCTACAACTATAAGTATATAGACATCCAAGGTTCCATAGGCAGCCTGGATAGGGTGCGACATAAAGTCAATAGGCCACCACCAACGACATATATAAATATATAGTCTATGTGTATAACATGGTAGTGTGTAGATAAAAAAGAAGGAATAATAACTATAAATGGGATAGTTTTAGTTCTTGTAGGAATATTAGAGGACACTAACTTGTTTTTCCCATGTCGGTATATATAGGAAAAAGTATCATTTGACTCCATTCTCATCCTCATATTTATGGATCATTCCATGTCAATTATGATGGTATTAAAGAGGATTCTATGCCTAGTATAACAGAATAGGGATGCCACGCCTAGTGTCTCCTATAGGGTCTCTATGCCTGTTGTCGTAGTAATGGATTACATGAGCATATCATATCAAAATGGATTTAATTCCAATATAGTATTATAAGGGATTTCATTACCATATACATTCACTAGGGATTTTATGACCATATAGTATCACAAGACATGTCACTCCCATATAGATACTACATGATCAAGGCCCAACATGCCCATTTAGTATAATTATTATGCGTCATCATTCCCACTCATCCATAATATTAGTATCTATTTGGTTTAATACAATCTAAGGAATAATTTTAAATTCATTTAAATTTAATCATGATAAAGGAATAACCATTATTTAGTCTAAGCAAGTGATGTGGGATCACCACACACTTCAGTTTATTAAAATTTTCAAGGGAAAAAAGATATGATAAACTACTTCATTTAATCTATATCTAATTTCTATCTCCATTTCTTATCGAAAGAAAAAACTTCTATAGGTACTTTTTATATCTACTCATAGAATACAAAGAGGCATGTAAGATGGAACACCCAAAGGAAGGCTCACTCTATGGTGGAAATCTCAAAATTAATTTTGGTTCTAACATGTAATTAGGCTTATAGAAAGGAAAACAACTCAAGAAAAAATAAATTTAGTGTAGAAATGATATGAAACAGGCCTTCAACCAACATAACATATTATATAAAAAGACTTAAAGAGATAATTAGTACACCACCTACATCTTGCTCAAACATACTTCCTTGTCCAGTAATGGGTATTCACATGGCCTAGATTGGAGGAAAATGAAAAATTGGATCAATTCCATGAAAATAGGGAATATAATCCAACACCTAAATAACTAAATTGAGAGGAATACAACTAGATAATGGAGAAAAATGAAGATATCTCTTACCTAGGAGAATCCAAAGAGATGAATGGTTCTTCGATCGGACATCAGATGAAGTTTATGGATCAAAATCTATCAAAGAAGGATTTTTAGATCTAAATGTGAATATGTAAGGTGTTTTTTTGACTAAAGACGAAATTCATTAAAGACGGTGATCAGCAGAAATACATGCACATAACCAAGGTGGGAAGTGGTCAAGCCAGAGCATATCATCGTAAGGAGGGCCAACGGCTGCCAGCTGGTGAGCGGCCTCGTTCCCTTCCCTTTTGATAAATGATAAAATGCCAGAAATGAAGCTTTGCCTGAGCGAGTGAATACTACGAGTGATGGATCCAAAAGATTGTAGCCCACCGTCATTGAGATTGATGGAATTGATGATGGTGAGACTATCAGAATCGATGTGGATTGAGTCTCATCCATGGTCTTTTGCAAAATTTAACCCAGCATGGATGGCAGTAGCCTCCGTGACTGAGGGCTCCCAAAGTTCGTGGTGAGATTCATGTTTGGCTGCAATAAGATGTCCATGGTTATCCCGGGCCAGCATACCTAATCCAATAGGTCCATCCTTAGGGAGAGAGGAATCCACATTAATCTTAATAGTCCCTTCTGGTGGGGGGTGCCAATGTTGGGAGTGAGGAAAGGGGGTGACAAATCTTTGCTGTTCGGTGTGGTGCTGCCAACCCGCAATCCAAGATGATGCCCGATCAATCCAAAATCTGGGGGGCCTAAGAAAAATATTGAAAATGGATTTGTTACGCCGATCCCAGATAATCCAGGCCAAAATTCACATGGAGCCTTCTTTAACCGGTGAAAAGGAGGAGCACCATCGCATCATGAGAGAAGTAAGATCTGAGGCAGCATCCAGGTAAAGATCCATGTAAGATCCCCAGCAATTCCAAACCTCCTGAGCCCCGGGGAATTGAATGAGAGCATGAAGAGGGGATTCAGGGACAGAAGGGAAGAAGGGGCATGAATTGTCATTTGAAAAATGACGGAAGGTTAGGAGGCTCTTGGTAGGAAGGATACCAGTGCATACCTGCCACCAGAAAAAGCATATTTTAGGGGGAACATTGAGCTTTGAAATTGATTTCCAGGGCTTCACCTCCCCTTCAGTTGTCCGAGCACCGAGAGTGAGCCGGTAACCAGATTTCACTGTTTAAGCTCCCGAGGTGTCATTGGTCAAGTAGAGATGGTCTGGGCCTACATCTGGGACACAGGGGATACTCAGAATGATCCTTTTGTCCCTCTCATTAAACCAAGAGTAGAGGTTTTCCATGCACCACCCCACCCCCTGATCAGAAAAAAGGCATCAGACTGTGGCATGTTCGGAGCCTGGATGGATAGGAGATGATGCCTTCATGCCAACCGAATCAATGATCCAGGGATCAGAACAAATGTTAACCGTTAACCCATTTCCAATCCGCCATCCTAGTCCTTTACTCAAAATATTGCGAGCACCCCAAATACTTCTCCAGAGAAAACTGGGTCAGTAGCCAAGATGGGATTCCAGGAAATCATTATGTGGGAAATATTTAGCCCAGAGAACTCGCGTGTAGAGAGATGATGGATGATTAATAAGGCTCCATCCTTGTTTAGACAGTAGTGCATCATTAAAGAGGTAAAGGTCCCGGAAGCCCATTCCGCCTTCAGATTTGGGTTGGAAAAGTGTAGGACAGGCGATCCAGTGGAATTTATTTCTGCCATCATTTCGAACCCAGCATAAGTTGGTTGTGCTAGAGTGAATCTGGGTAATCATCGTGGTAGGAAGCTTAAATATAGACATAAAATATATGGGAACGGATTGAAGATCCGCCTTAATGAGAGTTTTTTGCCCGATTTGGATATTTTTTTGGGGGGGAATCCATGGATTTTTTTCTCAATTCGATCCACAATAGCTGTACAAATTTCTTTCTTGGACCGACCAACCACTGTCGGGATCCCAAGATACTTCTGATGCTTTTCGACCATCGGGATGCCTACTATAGAAGAGAGTTCTTCTCTTTTTGGATGAGGGACTCCAGAGCTGAAAGAAATTCCTGATTTTCCTTGGTTGATCGTTTTTCCAGATTCCCGCTCGTACTGTTGAATCACCTGGAATATGGAGGTACACTCATTGTGGGTAGCTCTGAAAAAAAAGAAGGCAATCATCGGCAAAGAAGAGGTGGGAGACCGGAGGACTATTGCGGAACACTTTCACCCCATGAATTCTGTTAGAGGAGGCTACCCTGGAAAGAAGGTTAGAGAACACATCAGCCACCAAAATAAAAAGGAAGGGTGAAATAGGGTCTCCCTGGAGAAGGCCACGGGACGGGGAGAAGCTTCGGGTGAGCACCCCGTTGACATCAATATGGTAAGACACAGACGAGACGCAATGCGTGATCATGTCAATCCATTTGGTGCAGAAACCCATCTTTAGCATCACGAATCTGAGGAAGTTCCACTCCACTTTATCATAGGCCTTAGCCATATCCAATTTCCAAGCCATGATACCTCTCTTCGCTTGTGAGCGTGTTTTCATGGAATAAAATACTTCATGAGAAATAATGGCATTATCAGTGATTAATCACTTTGCCACAAAAGCACTTTGGTTCTCCGAGATGATGTCGGGTAACCATGGACGCAGCCGATTCGCAAGGATCATTGAGAAGATCTTATACGAGACATTGCACAGACTGATAGGTCAAATGTCTGAGACCATAAGTAGTTTTTTCATCTTGGGAATGAGGGTAAGGACTGTTTCATTAATAGCAGACATGTCCATTTTCCCTGCCCAAATCTTCCTCATCAGATTGCAGATGTCTGGGTCAAGGATGTGCCAGTAATTCTTGAAGAAGAGGGCATGGAAATCGTCCGGACCCGGGGCCTTTCTAGGGTGGATTTGTTTTAATGCCCGGAGTGTCTCGTCATTCGTCACATCTTTGGAAAGCTATCTGTTAATATCATCATAAATCACATGTGTAATGCAATCCTCTATCTCTGCAGAAATTTTGGAGTGTCCTACAGAGAAGAGATCCTGAAAGTATCTCAAGAACACATCTTGGATTCCCCCTGCATCTGAAACTTTATGTCCGTCTGGTTTTAATATGAAAGAAATAAAGTTTTTTCGGCATCTAGATGAAGATTTCTGGTGGAAATACCGGGTATTAGTGTCCCCTTATGCAATATGGGTATCGCGCGCTTGCATAGCCCAGAAACCTTCCTTGATGTGCAGGGCAGCATCCAGATCTCGTTGGGTTTCGCTCATTTTGGAGAGTATGCTGCTAGTTGGGGGTTTGCTCGAATATGTAAGGTGTTATATCTCTATAATTAGAAAATATAAATAGGGGTGATATTACAAATCATTTAAAGGGATCTTGGACTTTTTTCAATGAAAAAAGAATCACCCAGTTTGGCTTCATAGTTGGTCGAACCATGCCCCAACCACATAATATGGTTCTTCTCAAAACTAAAGAGGTCTTACCTAAGAGCACTGCCCCAGGAACAATGTTTAGGAAAAACATGAACCCCTCTTGATCCTCTATCCATCTCTACATAGTTAGGAGAGACCATGTGGGCTAGTCACATAGTTTCTACTAAGAATGTGGTCCAACAATTTTCTCCAGTGGCCTAGTTTTCGAGCTCTGATTAATACCTAGACACCTCTTTAACCATTCTATCCTCATAGGAAAACATATTAGGTCCATAAAAAATAATTAGATTTAATTTAAAAGGATCTATTCCTTTGATAAGGAAACTCTTCTTATAATCGACATATGTATATATTAGATACTTTATTTTATTTTGGTGTTAAATTTGTGTTAAAATTTTAATATATATATATATATATATATATATTTTAAAGAATAATTTAAAGGTAAATTAATATTTCATATGAAATAAAAATATTTAATGTTATAACTTCATATAATACTTCATAAAAAAATTATATATTATCATCATATTCGTCTCCTTTTTTTGGATTTTTATGAGATTTCAAAGGATTATGACATTTTTGGGTATGATATGATAACACTAATTCTAAAGAGATATATCATGTAGCTTTTAACTGTAAATCTACTGGGCATCAACAAGATTCTTGTATTTTCAATGTAACTCAATTATCATATTATATTAAATTATACAAATTTAATCAAACATAATATATAGGTTTTTTATTTGGAATATTTATACTCATTAAAATGATATGAAATTAGTAATTATATTTTTATACCCATAATTTATTTCACCAATAAAAAATTCAATGAGTGATACAAAATGTATAGTATATATTTTTGAAAGACTTCATAATAATTTAATATAGAGTTGGATGATTCCTTATCATTTAGGGTATAAAAAATATGTTTCATAATGTGTTATTTTATTCATTGAATAAGAAATAATAATAAATTTATATTATATTAGTTTACATTGGATGTTTTGTGTACTTATCCAAAATAGAAGACACCTTACTGGTTATATTCTATATATGTTGACATGTGAGATCACATTAGAAAAGTATTGGATATGTATGTTTAATTATTTAAATACTAATATATTATAGTCAATTATAATTTCTTTATACATATCATTTTCAAATATAGAGTGTTATTAAATTATAAAGACAACATGAAAGGGGAAAATGATGACTAGATATGTGTTCGCTATGATTAATTCTTATTTTCAATCAGAAATATTTGACTTCAGATACTTAAAATTTTATATTGAATTAAAAAATTCCATTAAAACATAATTACCATATTAAATGGGTAAGTGGAATTTGGTTGTTATGTTTTAATATTTATGTTAGATTTAATTTCAATTGGGATAGTTAAAAAATTAAACAAATATGGTTTTTTTTAACATTTCTGTTAATTTGTCTTATAATTAAAGTGATAATACATGTTATGTATGTTCCCATATTTTTCAGGTATGTCACTCCTTAGTTTTGGTTGAACCTCAATCAGTTGGGTTTTATTTTCTTATTTAATCATTAGTGTTCGATCCTTTCATTCGCGGATGGAGTTTTCTAGGGTTGTATTTTTTTGAATTAGTGGAGTCTAGGAATAAATCTATCTAGGGTCACAAAGGTATTATCCTTATGGACAGGTGGATTTGAATACATTTTTGATGAAATCTACAGTGGCTACTTCTTAAAGCTCTTATTAATGTAATTTATATAACACACAATGAGAATCTGTCGCTTGGAAGAATTATTGAAACTATTTTAAGATGTGAATATGATACAAACTGTGAATTTCTTATATACCATGAAAAGTACTATCATTCTATTTTTAACCCAGGGGACAATTTTTTGTAGTATGTTGAATTCATGCTATAAAATGGCTTCAGGTCATAAATTCATTGGGAATAGTAGCTTTAAATCAGGTTTCACTCTTAACTATTTTCTATTTCATCATAAAACCACATCTATTGAACTATAGAGAAACAATAAGAGATTTTTGGGAGATGAAACCCCTTATGGATGTCCCCAAATAGAATTTGAACTTCTATGAGTTCCTCTAATTTGATTTTTTCTTTTCATTTGGCATCCTACATTATAGAGGTGAGATCTCTTAACCACCATCGAATTGGGATTTGACTTTGATGTTTGTGTGATCAATTATTTTCCTTGTGTCATACTTTTCCATTGTTTTTTATTGGACATCCCTGTTGAGAGTGTTTCATTGGTCACGGGATAAATATAGGTGGTATAAAAAAGGGGCAATGGTATTTCTCTATTTTTATGTCTGTGAAATACTATAAGAATTCACCGACACAACATGTGAGTTAACAAAAAAATAATGGGTGGTGATTATCATGTTTTTGGACTACACCTTAGATTCCTATAGATTAAAGAGTGTTTTTACCTGGCCTAATGTCACACGTTGGGTGAGATGACCCTTAAAAGACAATGAAATCACTATTAGCTTAAACCATCAATTAACATGACATGATAATTTTGGTGATTTATTGGGATGGGATTAACTTGGGAAATGGATTAAAAGATTATTCTAATGACTAGAGACACCTTGACAGGACATGGTTGTGTACACTACTATGATAATGGTTAAAAAAACAACTTGACGACTGAAAGGAATTGAAAGATAAAAGTTAATTGGTTGAATTGAACTTCATGGTTTATGATTTTATTTTGTGCTCTTCTTTCAAATATGACTTTTGTAGTTTCTTATTCTATAATTATTATATGGATTGGCCCAATTATACTAATTTTTGTATTATAAGGTCTATGCCTGGTCATACTGAAATTCTTAACTAAAGGTCCCATTGCAGTTATGTTTTAATTATTATATAAATACCTTTTTATGGTTATGATAAAATGATTATATATTGGGTTTTTCCTGGTTATACTAAAATTATTATATATGTTCATGAACCAATTATCCTGAAATGATTATATAAAGGGATTCACTGGGTTATGATGAAATTATTTATAAAGGGCTTAGACCGGTTATGTTGAATTGTATATATAATGGTCTTGGATTGATTATGTAATTATTACATGGAATTTTCATTATGGTTGGCATGGTAATGTTATATTCAGAGAGATATTATAGCACGCTGCTGAAGAAGATTTATTTTTATCATGTACTAATTGATTAATTAATACTCATGTTTATCACTTTATTTCATTCACATACAATGAGAAATTTTTTTATAAATGTCTATTTTATCTTACTGAGTTTTACTCACATCCTATTCGGGCAACTATTTGGTACCCGAGCAATTTTTATGGATGAAAGTTTTGAAAAGGGAAAGGGTCCCTGTTGTTGATTTGTGGATTAATTTATGGAGTTGATCATGGAGATGGGGTTGACATGGGGATCAGGACCTAGGACGTTGGAGACTTTATTTTATTCTTGTTAGAATTTTATTTGTATAAATTTCTACTTGTCATTTAGATACATTTCAAAAAATCATTTTAATTTTTTTGGTAATATTTTTTTGAAAAATTTCTATCAATATTTAGTTTACATACTATCATTGTACAGTTTTTACTATCTCCATCACTCCAATATTTTTTTTGTTTCTATTATATGGTAATTATGTACTAGGTTTAGTCTCTACACTATTATATCTACACCCCTGCTACAGGTCTATAACCTCTAGAATACGAAGAGACATGCTTGAGGTCCAGTAACCAACCTATTCTGTCCATGTGAGAGAATGTTGTATCGATGGATATTACATGTTAAATTCATTCATTTTAAATTCATGCTATTTGAGAACCCTCCAAATTCTTCTGGAGAAGTGGTAAAACATTTACAAGGATGGTGGGTGGATTATTTAATAAATTTAATAGGGTTTTAGTCAAATTGTAATATATATAATTATATTTAAAAATAAACATGTAATGTTGGAACTATTTGAATAAATGTGTGGTGTAATATTTTTATGGGATTGTAATTATACTATTGTTTTATTATTATATTTATTATTATTCATCAATACATTTGTTGTAATAAAAATAAATAGAATTTTTCTAAAATTAAATTTTTATGTTAGTTATTGTATAGTTAATGTAAAAAGTGATTTTTGGTAATATTTATTGTATAAATGCTATAAAATGATATTTTATATCACAATTTTCTTAAATAACTGATGTGAAAATTGTATTTTTAATTGAATATTCAAAAACCAGACTAAAAAAAGATTTTTTTTATATTTCTATGACATTATATATTATAATTAAAAGGATATTATATTTTATATGTATGTAAAAATTAATAATGTAATTAAACCTATTTAAAACATCATTGAAAATGATGTTCAAAGATGACTGAAGTTAAATATTTATAAAAAACGACCTTGAAAACCATTTTTCTCAAGTGTTAATATTACTGATACTAGATCCAGATAATTTGTAGGGATGTTTTTCTCAAGTTCCTTAAGTTGAAACAAGGAAAAGATACCATCATGTTATTTTTTAAAGGACTAACTCTATTCCCTACATTGATACATCATTTTATATCACACTTCATTCTCTACTATTTGGTAGTGTGAGTATTATTGTAGTGAAAAACAATATTTTTAGATCTTTGAATCATTCTTCGAATTGTTAAATCTAAAAGAAAACAACTCCCTTATTTTTTAAGTTGATTTACAATTTTGGTAATCCTGATAAATTTCTCACAAAGAATAGATAGTTACAATATGAATTAAGAAAAAAATAGTTATATGTTATATAATTTGGTTATGGATATTATTCAATAACTCTAACTTTGAGTGATTAATAGATATTCTCTTTCTTATGATTTTATAATCTAATAATTATTCTTTATGTATCCAAAATGCATTCTTTCCTGATTTGGTATATAAATTTTTTCCTTTAAGGGTTTAAACTAAATATTTATTTTCTCTTCATATTCTGAATCTACTTTAGAATATATAATATTATCAATTATATCTAATACCATAAATTTATAATGGTTTTATCTAATGTTTATATTCATTGTATCCATAATGAAAGAGGTGAAATATATATGTCCAAATGGAATCACATTGAATTTAAAGTTCCCATATATTTTATAAATGTTTTTCCTAAGTATATATAAATTTTTAACATTATCTAATGATATTTGGATCAAATATCTCCCTTTGAGAAGTATTTAGTTCCCAAATTTTGATCATATAATTCATCAATATATTTTAGAGGGTACATGATTGTGATCGCGATCTTGTTATGATAATGAATATAAATGCAATGAATCATTGATCAATAAATATTTTTTAACAAATTGTAAAGGCATACCCCATTTTGAATCACATGGGAACATGTAAACCTTTTCCAAAACCTATTTTTATTTCTTCTTTAATTTCTAAAATTAGTAGGGCTATTCTATAATGAATCTTTGATATAGGTATAACACAAGGTATGATTTGAAATGAAAAATCAACCTCATGTTATGGTTGGAGATTGTGAATATATAAAGTAATGAAATCAATATATTATCCCACAATTCGTAAATCCAAGATGATAATTTTTCTCTAAAAACATGATCCAAACATCCCTAATTATTGAGTTTTTAGACCTATATAAGTGAATTGGTGTCTATAGGGAGTTTATAGTCCTCCCTATACCAATATATGAGAATTTATTTAGAATATGACATGTGATATGTATATAATATTAATTTATATGATCTATTTAGATAAAGATCCTACGTAGGTATAAACTTTATCATATTCCACTAAATAGAGAGTAACTAGATTAATAAGATACATCATTCCAAAAATATAAATTCAAGAATAGTTCATTTTTTGGCGTACAACCTATATAACATTAGGTATTTTAATTATTAATAAAACATCCAATAACTGGTTTGGTGAAATAATGATTTTATCAAATATTCCATATATGATAGCATTCGTAAAATCAAAACATAATAATATTCTTAATATTGTTGAAAATAACCATACAGATTGAAATTTAATTTTTGTGATTGTAGTTTCAATATTTTACTAAAATCAATAATAGATAGTGTGTATATTAAACAATGAAATTCAATGTAGAAAACTAGATGAATGTGAAAATAAAACCTAATATTCCATAGCCTATGGTAACATCATTTTAACATTTGACACTTTCAGATCAACCGAGGACACTTTATGATTTATCCTTTTATTCCCCATAATCCATCCACCAAAATTAACAAATACCTAATGTTATACCAATTCAAATAACCAAAACCTAAAATATATATATAATATATCATTATACTTGATTACCCCTTATAAATCATTAAAAATCACATACCCAAAATCCAATGGATTGATGTCTTTTTGATATTATCCATATAAACATATTATTTTATAACCCAATGTACTTTTATTCAAAATGTACATCACAATTGAATCCCTTATATAAATAACATATTTAATATTATTCTTAATTATATAGGGAATGGACGTATAATAAGTGTGATTTTAGATATTCAGTAAAGGGTAGAACAAAGGACATATAAACCGAATCCCTACATGAGTTAAAAATGATGATTGTCTTGGGGTGAACATAAAAAACCATATAATTCTGTAAATATAGTCATAAAATCACACCCTAAGTAAAAAATAACCATCTAACATGATTATAATCATAACATAAATAAACAGGATAACATAGGATTTTGGCATATGAATAAGAATAAATAATCATATTTATGTCATGTTTCATAGCCAAGTCTATTATCAGAAAGTGTACAAAATTTTTTATTGACATTGTGTCATAGAACAACCTATCATGTAACGTAACATAACATATCATGAGATATTATATTTAGTCAATGAACGAGATTAATATATATTTTGGTCACAATCTATCACATAATGATATAACCATATATATATATATTTATTTATATTCCATGTAAACAAGGAAACAATCATAAAATCATAATAGAAAAATTATGATATATAGATAAAATAAAATACCCAATAATTTACATATTCCATAAAAGTAAATCATCCAAATAGAGAAATTGTATTATTAAATTAAATCAAAACCCCATTTAAAATAAAAGAAATGTTGATGGATATTGACATATATGGAAAATGATTTAGAAAAAGATGAGAAGTTGTTTATAAAATAAGAAGAAACATAAATTGAATTTTGATTAATTTTCAAAAATAAATAAAAAATAAATCATTGATTTTAAAAATACTTATATTTAAAAAAAAAGAATATGTTTTTTTGAAATATGGAAATTATGTATTATAAATAAAAAAAATAAGCATATGGGAGAAAGTGACTAAGTGAGAAACGTAAATAAATATTGTTAAAAAATTCCATTCACATATTAATATATATTTGAAATCTCAATGAAAAGGTAACAAAAGACATCATAAATATTGAGATAAATTAATACATGATGTAATATAATGAATTTGTACATGGAAGATAAGGATTCCAATTAAACAGAGAGATAAAAGACAAATTCCATTACAAATATAATAATCATTGATTTATGTATCAATGAGAAGGGAGTATTCAAAAGACATGTAAATTAAAAAATATAACAGAAGTAGAATAATAATAATGATTAAATGAAATTTATATATGAATAACCCAATGAAATTTTTTACGTAGATAATCTCAATTAAGAAGAGTTATTTGAATAAAAACCCTTACCTTTACTCACATCATTCTTAAATACCATCTAACCCCTATAAAATCCACATACAAATATTAATAATATATTATAAAACAATATTTATACTAGTTATGTATTATATTAATTAATTATATTTATTAATTACAAGTATATTTGTTAGTCACAATTTATTTTGATCATTTGATATTAGTTCTTTTTATTAAATAATGCTTGTTTTAGTAAGGTGATATCAACTTTGAAACCCATTTAATGAGTTAATAATATATATAACATTTTCTATATTGGAGAAAAAGTATAATAATGATTAATAAATTACATTATTCATTTGATGAAAGGTATGATTATGACCCATAAGAATGAAATTCAAACCGCACATATTTCTGGTAACTTTATAAATAATAATGAGTAACATTATAATGATAAGTCATTTTTATGAAAGCATTAAAAATTCATAATCATAACATAAATTAATCCTTAATTCCATATTTTACAAATAATTATTAATTTATACACATAGTTAGTTTAAATTAAGATGATTTCATGACATCATTTGTGAAGGTGGTTGAACAAACTTAAAAAATAACATATTAATGATTGAGTAAAAGTATAGAGTTATATAGTTAAAATATCATTTATAAACAAGAATAATGATTATAATAATATATAATTGTATTTATGAATATGAATTGTCATTATTAAAGGTTAGAGGTTAATTAAAAAAATATAAAGAAGAACTAATTACATTGATGGAACTATACTTTCTCTTGATCACTTCTTTTATAATGAAGGATTCAAGACTTTTCTATATGACAATGATCTCTTAAACATAAATAAGAAATTATAGGATTTAATTTATGTAGGTATCAAGGAGTTAAGTGGATAATAGAATTGGTTTAGAATGTGTAGTGGAGGGGTCCTTTTATAGATGAGTTTGAGTAGTATATTTTCATTTTCTCACATATTAATGGTCATGGAAGACCATTTTATTGCCTCAAAGGACCCACAAGTAGAAAAATGTGTGATTTAAATTATATCAACAATTAATGTTTTTTGAGTTTTATAAATTTTATATTTCAGTTATATGATATAAGGTATTTTACCATGTTACTACTTGCTGAAGTAATACACTATTCACCTCAGTAACTTATTTTTCCACCAAAAATGATATTTATTTTATTAAAAAATGTCTAAATACTATTTTAAAATTTTAAAACCGTTTTATTAAATTTAAACTCTATATATGTAATATTTTACTCTTAAATAAAAATATACATCACATATAGAAAAAAATTTATTTGGTCAACAACAATATCTTATGCAATGAGTGATTATATTTATTTTATTTTCATTCCATAATTATGCAATAGATATTAAATATTTATTATAAATGTCAAATATGTTATTTATAGTACTTAGTTCAGTTCTATAAAATTCATATATACCCATTATAATTTTTTTAATTTTCTCATTATCTATATGCATTTACAATAGTTTTATATATACCGAACAACCATATATAAATAATATGACATGGTTTTATTCGAATTTATAACCATAAATACTTATCTAAAACAATTCATACATCTCCTACATTTATCTATCTAAATATATACCATATTTATGATGATTTTCATACTTTCTACTAGTATACATGGTGTGTTATTTTCAAGGGAGATTATAAGGATGAATATATGAAGTCCTAATTCTTTTTATTTATTGATCGTGTTTTTTATATTATAATTCTCTTAATTTTGATTGATTTAATTTTCATATAATATTAATGTTCAATAAATTTTATCTTTTAATATTATACACTCTTAAAATAATTTATTGTTGATTTTAATTTTTTTTACATATCATAAATTACATTTAGTGAATAGAAATGCAGGTCCTATTTCTATACTTGTAAACAAATTTTCCTTTAAAATTGAATTTCTCATATGAAAACATATTTGAGTATAGTTACCTCATTAATCATTAGATTACCATAAATTTATTGAACCAGCTCAGATACCCAGGTATATTATTCCCCGAGTCGTTCCTGAAATACCCCTAAGGGTCTTCCTAATCCCCATGGGTTTATGAAAACCACCTAGCATCATATAAGAATATAAAGGGATCAATTTTTCCACAAAATAGTGGAAGACAAACAATACATAGTCGATATGCTCAATAATCTTGAAGGAGAATGTTCCATAATCAAACAACAATGAAAACACAAAAAGAATACATCATCTAAAGACAAATCAAGTATCAACGTTAAATGTTGAAGGAAACCAATGTGAAAGTTTGATCACATCTCCATAAGTCACCTCTAACAATCCAAGTATCATGAATCAAGTGAACCCACCTCCTCCAATAGGCACATTCCTATTACTTGAACCTTGAATAATGTAGTGCAGAATATCACAAAGGTAATGAGAGGGTCTGAGCTTAACAACACCGCAGTGTTTAACAATGTTTTCTATAAGAGAAACTATAACAATAAACCAATAATTATTTTAATTTAAATAAAATATGGTATCACGAATAATATTAATATTAAAAAAAATATTTAACTCAAAAGATGGAAGATATATCAAAATAGGAATAAAATAAAATTTTAAATAAAAAAATTATGTTAAATAGTTGGCATGAATAAAACACATTGTAATCAATGTCTTGTAATCATCAAATCAAAACATCATAACATTATGTCACAAGACCAGTAGAATGTTAGATTCTTCCTATAGGATCCTTACACATCTCATTTTTATTAAGGATCAAGATAGTTGTGCACACTTAGATCTACACCCCATTATGGGACCCATTATGGTAAATCTATCAACACCAGAATAGGGGACCCATTATGGGAAATCTATCAACACACCAACATGAGACCCAGTTTGAGAAATTATACCAAACATGGTTTAGTTAGTTTTTTCATTTTCAATCATTTTATTAGGGGTCAGAGTCCCAGATTTATTTTCCTAGTAAACACTAAATACATAGGCTCACATGTGGTTAAAATAATAAAAGAAATAATCATGGTGAAATTAATAATTTCAAATCATTTCAAAAATTACTTTTTAATTACATAATTTTAGATTCAGCAAGCCATATATTATCAATATAAAATCCTGGGGTTTTATATAATTCATGCTTTTTAAAATCATCCTTATTTTTATGAAAATTTTATCATAAATAAGCATTCAATAATCTCATTAAATCAATATTCAAATCATGAAATTATTTTCCTCAAAATCATCCCCATAATTTCAATTCCAATGAGATTGGAGGTTTTCACTATTTACATGCCCTTATTAAATAAATCATAACACCATCTCCAATACATGTTGTTAAATAAAATAAAAGTTTATTTCAAATTAGTCTTGAATATCAGGTTTTGATTATAGGATAAATCCTTATGGAACCACCTTCATTTAAATTGTTAGATCAAATAATCAAACCAACACCCATAATTGGAACACTAATGAGAACCGAGGTAGAGTTGACTAAGAGAATAAACCTAAAATCAATATCCATAAAAAACAATTATTAGATACATTATTATCATGATGTTTTATCACCCTTTATGAAGAATATAAGTGATGATTTGGAAAAAAATCACGAGGGTAGATTTACATACCGGATAGAGTTCTAATGCAATCACTAGTCCTTTGACCAAGCAGGAGAAGAGATTGTAAGAGTTAAATGGAATCTTTGGAGCCTTCAAAAGAAAAATGTTGAATGAGGTTCAAGATTGAGAAGTGGGGAATCTTAAATATCCTAGGATATTTTAATCTATAAAAATAAAGACCACACTATACCCCCCACAGTAAATCGTTCCCACACTAGACCATGTCACATCACCTACCAATCAATTGGACTCTAGAATCCATATTCCAAATCTCACATATATCCAATTAACCTTGGTTGAAACCATGATGAATCTCATGCACCACATTATAGCTATACCCAAAAACATAGCGTTACCTCAACCTTTTCACTTGAGATATCATGCAATACCCATCTCTCTATACCATATGGATAAACCAATTGAGGAAGGATACTGTGCAACCCTTCCTTCATAGGGTCACATTGTCTTAATTGGATGTAGAAATGAAAACAAGACATTATGTATTTGATGATGTAGCCAATTTCCTATGTCGTAGCCCTTCTCTACCTAACTTCCCATACACCACAACCTCATGTTCCACGACACAGATCCTCCAACTCGATGTTGTAGCATAACCTCCATGGTGCATGAAACTATAGAAAACATTTATTTTTCCCTAAAAAACTTCAAACACCCCAAGAAAAGGGATAAAATAAATAGGGTAAAGAATAACTGAAACTTGTAATGGAATTCTATAACCTCCCCATTATAACACTTCCTTTCCACATAAATCCTATCAAGAATATTTCATTTTATTGAGGTGTGTCCAATTATCTCATATTAGAGCCTCACTATCCCATGCCTCACATGAATCAGAACCATGTTTCTGTATAACATTTACTAAAGGAATCATTTTCCTATGAAAAACTTTTTTAATAGAATCACCAATTCTGAATGGTAGCTATGTTGTGGAAAAATCATGTTCAAAATCCTAATCTTTGAAGGTCAATACTTGATAAGGGTCATAAAGATACTTTCTGAGCAATGAAACATGAATCACATTGTGGGATTAATTCAACTATGGTGGGAGTTCCAAATGGAAATCCACTTTCCCCACATGATAAATAATCTCAAGAGGTCCCACAATTCATAGAATAAGCATTCCATTTTTCCAATGTCGTCGGTGACCCAACTAAGGTGAAACTATAAAAAACACATGATGGCCAATTTAAAACTACAATGATCATCGATTGAATATTTTCATAGTAGATATAACAGATTTGTTCTATCATTATTTAAGGATGATTCAACTAAATATTGACCACAATATCTTAGAATAAACTCACTCTAACCAAGGAATATTAGCCAACCTCAAACAAACACAATAGATATTTACATGGACTTCCAAACACTCTATCAAAAGGACCTACCCTGATAATGTTCTAGTAAATATTCTTTTAATAAAACTCTACCATTCACCAATAGGTATCCCAAGCTCCATAAAATTTGATAACAAAATCATAAATATTTCCCCAAACATCTATATGGCTCCATCAATATGTATATCATTCATTGGATGATATACTATACTGAAATGTACAAGAGATATAATGCCAACTGAATGCCTCTAAAAAAGAAATAAATAAAACATGGATCCTATCATAGACTATAGAAGAAGTAGCTCTATGAAAATGGTAAATCTAATTCTAGTAGAGACTTCCCAAATCCTCATCTTTGGTTATATCTCGAATGGGTATAAAGTGATCTAGTATGTTCAACTGATCAATCATGAACCATATTGAATTATTCCCCTAAGGGGTACAAGAAAACCTTAACACAAATCCCATATAGATCTTATCCCACTTCTCGGTTATCACAAAAAGTGTTTATATCAAACCTAAAGGTCTATAGTTATTTAATTTCACCTATTGGAGGATATAACACTAAGAAACCAAGTGTGTTATATCTTTTCCCATATATGGTCACTAGAATCATCCTTTCATATAATATAATATCTTTGGGTTCATGGGTTCACTGATCAATGAGAATTATGAAAATCCCCCATCATAACCTTTCTCATAGGAAAATGTACAATGTACATGTTCATGAAACATAAGATACCTTATTAAGAAAACAAAGTCTAACTAATGGTATCCCCACCACAATGAGAGTCTTTAATGCAATAAAATTATTCACCAAGATGATGTTCCTGAGGAATAATATCAAGAAGAGAATAATCCAACAGAAAATTTTCTACAACAATCATAGTCTCAGCTTCTTAGACTAGAAAATGTAACTGAACAAAGAGATAATTCGGGTTATATTCTTTTAATGCTTCCTTCATATTTTGGTTAATATGTTTCCTATTGAATGCATCACAGTGACATTCCACTTTCCAAGGGTATATTAAATGATGAAATCATAGATTATAGGTACTCTATCCAACACCTCTGATATATATTAAAATATTTCTATGAAAAGATAAAACTCAAGATTTTATGGTCTTATTAAACACTAATTATTTCCATAAAATGGTAATGATACCAACTCTTAAGAGAATTAACACAACAATTTCTTTGAGATCATAGGTAAGAAAATTTTACTCATGTGTCCTAATATTACAGAAAACATTGGATACCATGTAATAACCTTGAATGAGAGTTAGAAAAAACCCTAACTGGATGCATCACAAAAGACCATATATAGCTACCCATCCTCTAGAAGATCCAACTCTAGAGAAGAATTCATTAAATTCATTTAATCTATAAACGAACTCTATCATTTTGAGTCCCAAAATAACTTCACTCCCTTTAAAGTGAGATAATTCATTAGAGAGGCTAGCATTGATAAAAAATTAATGAACATGTGGTAATAACTGTCCATGAACATGAAGATCTAAATCTAGAAAAAAAATGTGGTATATCCCAGGTCCTAATAGCCGTAAAGTTTTTAGGAACAATGAAAATATCGTGTTATAAGACAACATTTCCCAATAACATGTAGGACCAAGCTGACGAGGAAAGTGATTGTATTAAAGTGTGGTATTTTTTTGTCAAAGATGTTTAAGAATAAAGGAAAAATCCAATCACTTTTTATTTGGATAAATTCATATTGGACACCATATTCAAACAATCAGACTCACAATGTTTGAATTGGTCTGTCATATTCGGGGTAATCTAGCTAGATAAAAAGGCTCACAAGATTCACAATGAATATGGAATGAAAATTCAATTTTATTTAGAATATATCTTTCTATATGTAAACGCTCATTAGATTCACTTTGAATTCAATATGGGTGAAGTGGTCATAATGGCAGAATTTGAGTCTGCATGACTCTGAAAACAAATGTGATGATGATTTTTTAGATCTTAGAGTTTTCATAAATCATAATTAGGTTGTAAAGCTTATGATGAAATATTGATAAAGTAAGTGGGAGTGAAATAAATGCTATCAGTCATATTCATATTGATCAGATCAGAAAGAAAATAAAAATAGTGTGGGTTATCATATTCATCCTTATCATATTCGGGACAATTGTTTTCATGATAATAGTATTTGGGATGAATTAGAATGAAATTTATTGATTAAGGATAGGAAATTAATATTACGTTACATTGTGATTCTGAAGCTGATTTCAAATGTATTTAAATCCATGAAGGAAGTCATGACACAATATGATGTTTGAAGAGAGTTGTTGAATGTTAGGAACTGTAGCATCCGATTGTTAATGTATTCAAAGGAATGTGAATGAAATTTATCCAATGTTTTAAAAGAAATGTGTTGATGAAAAATATTTTATATCAATGTAAAGGGCTTATAAAATTCATAATGGCCTAGATTGTTTATGGGAAATTGGAAAACCCAAAGGTGCTAGTTTTTAGTCAGACCAAAAGCCAAAAGAAACAAATCTTCAGATAATGGAGTTGATGGGAAAAGAGAAGGAACTTCTGAAATGGAATCATATTCATGAGAGGAAGAATATGATTATTGCACTTGACATTCCATTTGATTCTGATGAATAATTTCTCGAGATCGATGAATGAATAGAAAAGAAAAGAATATTATTAAAAATGTAGTCATCCATTTAAAAGGGGGTTGAATTTCATTGTTTATCAATCATGTTGGTCAAGAGAAATAAATAAATACGAATTTGTGTATTTCAAGTGAATGAATAGAATAGATGAAGAAAATAGAAGGATGTATTGTCGAGGGGGAACTTTAATTTCAAATATTGTTTTCAATAATTGGAACAGAGCATCAAATTGATAAATCATATTTGTACTAGTAATTGAAAAGAATTTTTGATGAAGATATGTGGTTTTAAGATGATTTGGTAAGATTCAATATGGGTTGATGAAGTCATAAATTCACCAAATATTCCTGGAAAATTAATGTTTTTAGCACTTTTTTTGAGTGGGAAAGATTTTGGGATTCCCACCAAAATCATCCCTGTGTCACTTATAAAAGGGAAAATGTACTTTGTACCCTCTCTGATGGATGTATTGTTCCTAGAAAAGGAGATATAAAATCCTAAGATTAAGGGAGAGAAATAGGTTTTCCATATTGAGACTTTTTTGGAGATATTTCTATGGAGGGAATAGAAAGGAGAAGAGACAAGAATGAAATGTTATTTGGTTGATCATCATAATATTAGATTATTGTATTTAGCTATCTACCATATTTTTCATTTCATCGTATTTAGATGATCATCATATTAGGCTGGATAGTCGCATGGAGATTTAAATACTGGGACTTTTGTACTTAATAGGATGGTATTATAAATTATATTTACTGTAATCTGCTAGAGTTACATCCATCGGATTGGGGAATCATATTTAAAGATTCCAGTTGAATAATCATAGTTGGATTATCAGAATGGAGAATCGGATATAGTTTTCTTTAATATGTCCTAGAGGTTCATACTAACTTATAAGTAAGAAAGTGAAGAATAGTTTTCAAAAGAAAACATTTTTGGAAAATTAAAATAAGCACATGTATCATTTTGTTTACAGAAACTTTGTTTTATGTTGTTTATGATAAGAGGGTTCACATGCACTATTATATTATTTTCTAAGTTCTACATGAGTGAAAGGGAATATACTACTCTTTTTATTACAATGATTATTCACTATTGGATTGTGTGATATTGTCTTATTTTCAATCCATTCAAAAGATGTAGTGATTTTAAATGAATATTGAACCTTGTAAGTTCATGTGTTCTTATGGATGTGTTTTTGAACGGTTTTCAGTAGGGATTGAAATATTTTACATGAGAAGACAGTTGTTTCATGGAAACATGAATAGAAAAGGTATCACTGATTTACCCACTCCCACTCTCGATGATACACTTAGACTGACTGGGAACTTGTAGGTGGTATCAGATCCGATGGTTCACCTCACTTACTCTTTGCTAAAGATTTGTAGAGAATATTGATAGAGGAATTAAATTGTGTGAATAATGAGGGTATTCAAGTTTTTGATGGAAATAATTATTATATCTTGAATGGCAGAATGTTGTATTATCTTATTTCCATTGGATATTATGTTCTTGAAGCTGAAACAAAGGGGTTTCATTCTATTGATGACAAAGTTCCTCCTACATATGATGGTTAGAATCACCTTGAGAATGATGGAAGCGCCATAACTGATTTATTATCACCACTTTTTAAAAGTTAATTCTTAAGGGTGAAAGGTGTTTCCACCAACAAAGGTATATTGTAAAAATTTAAGAACATTTATGAAGGAAATATAAAAGTGTAGAAGGAAATGTTACAAATATGGAGATTGAAGTATAAATATTTGAATATGTTTGAGTAGGAATATGTTGATGACTTAATTCATAGTTCATTGAAATTTTTATTACTATTATATGTCTTGATGAAAAGATAGAAGATTCTATAGTTTTATAAAAGTCCATGAGAATGATTCCTGACAAGTTTGATAAAAAAAATTTCTTCATTGGAAGTCATAGATCCTAAAACATTATCTCTTGATGACTTATATAGCACTCTTATAAATTATCAAATAAAATGAGAGAAAGATATTAAAATAATGGTAAAAGTTGAGAGAGATATTTCATTCAAGGATGAAATGAAATAAAATTCAATGAATATTATTATTAAGGATTAAACCCATGAATACAATTCTAAAAATGAGGTACGTAAAAATCATAATGATATTTTATCCTTGTTTTCTGAAAATGTGGAAATATGTATAGGAGAATAGAAAGGGAAAAATACTTTGAAATGCTTCGAATGTGGATCTATTGGTAACTTTATGGCTAATTACCCATGAGAAAATAAAAAAATAGGATAGTAATGAGGATTAAATTAATAAAATAATGATCCTAGAAGAAATATTGAGATAAAGGAAAATTGATTTCCATAAGCAATGAAAGGAAATTATACAAATCCAAGAGAAGAGTTTTCATGTCTGCAGATCAAGAACAGGAAGGTTGTGATGATGAATCCAATTTATTTATTAAATATGGTATTGGGAATAATTTTATTAAATAAATGAATGCTAATTAATTATAAATAAGTAGTTCTTAAGATGAATAAACTAAACTTTAAATCCATCTGATCGAAGAGTTAAATGAATGTGTTAGAATGATTAGAAGGCTTGAAAGGAAAATCAAAAAGTTTGAAGATGAATTATCCTCAATAAGAAATCATGAATGTTTTTTGATGATAGGATGAAGTAGGTAAAATAATTTGATAATTTGAAGAAATATATTGATGAAGAAATGAATCGTAATCATCATTTGGAATTGAAGTTTAAGGTAAAAGAAAAAGAGTTGGAACATGTCTAATAAAAACATTTAATACTGAAGAGAAAGGTAAAAATTTTAAAAACTCTATCTCAGGTGTTGGTGAATATTATCAAAATGAAAAACCAGAGCAGCTTTAACAAAAGTTTCCTTCAAAATGTGAGAAGATATATAGAATTGTCCCTAAAATGAATAAAGATGGGGATGTTATATATATTCCTAAGACCATCAAAGGTGGGAGATCAGAACATTCAAAATGACCTATGTCTGAAAATGTTTCCTATACTTCTGGATCCAATAAAGGTGATATGAAAATTAAGACTCTAATTGATAACTGAAGGGGAGGTGGCTTAGAAAAGAAACAAAAAAAGGTTGTTGAGAAATTTATTTACAATCTTGTTTAGTATGAAAGGTTTAGAGGAAAATATTCTACCTATGAATACTACTAGTGTTATAGTGGATTCAGATATACAATAATTATTTGTTCATTAAACCAATAACATTAGTATTATTCAATACATGTTAAAAAACAAAAGGTTTAGGGGGCATAAATATTCTCAAGGAAATAAGTTAAAGAAGGTTTTTTTGAAGAAAACGAAAGTGGTTGGAGTAATGATTGAAAATTGGCTCCAATCATTGGAAACTATTTGTGAAAGTTGTGATCAACCTGGACACCTTGAAAAAAGATTCCTCATTTGGTTATCGACACAACACAATTTTTTTATAAATTCTCAAAAGGAGGAGGTGAAGAAAGAAAGGGGAGAAAAGTATGATCTTCTTGTTGAAACCACATTAAAAACAATAAAAGGGGAACAACCATGGATTATTAATAGTGGGTGTTTTTCTCATATGATAGGATATTTGAAATAGCTGATGAATATGAAAGACTTTAAAGATGGAACAATGAATTTTGGAAATGATGAATCCTTGAATATCGAAGGTTTTGGATCAACTATAATTACGAAATAAAAGATGAAATCCATGAAAACATTGTATGTTGATGGGTTGAAACTCAATTTTAAAAGTTTTCCAAAATTATTTGATGAGGGTAATTAAGTTATCTTCAGAAAATATGGGTTTGTTGTAAAAAGTGAGGAATATGGAAATATTTTTACAGGAGACCAATGTATAAAAAGAAACATGTTTCAGATTGGTGAAATAAAATGATCTTGTTACATGATCAGGGTGGAAGGGAATAAATGGTGGCATTAAAGGTTTGGACACATGTGTCAGTGAAATATGAGCATGTTATAAAAGAGGGACAATGTTTGAGACATTCTTGATTTCACAAGAAGAATAGATTGGCATTGAAATATTTTTTAAAAAGTAACACTACTACCAAACTAGGTTTATCTAGCTCTAGGGATTTAGCAACGCTTACTAAAAATGATATTAAACCCACGTTTTTAGCACTAAAAATCATAGGTAAAAGGGGTCTTTAACATCACTTTTTTAGCACAGCTAAATGGGGTATTTAACAATACTAAAAAAGCATTGTTAAAGGGGGAAAATTATCAGCACTTTTTTATAAGAATTGATAAATTAGTTCTATTACTAGAACTTATAAAAAATCAGTGATAAGGGTTGGGGGTTATCAGTTCATTTTTAGAAGAACAGATAATGACCCCCTTTATAAGTGATTTTTTTTTCAGGCGCTGATAAAATTATACATTAAAAAAATTATATTTCAATTAAAACAATATATTAATATATTTATATTTGTATAAATAGAGTATATATATTCTAGAATGATGGTCTAGATAAGGTAAATAGGTATTTACACTTAATATTTAAGATATTTAATGAAAATAGCTTATAAAATATCTAAAACTCAATTTTAATTAATAAATTGATTATTATTACTGATTAATAGTCATTTAATAACAATTCTAAGGTAAAAATAATAAAAATAATAAAAGAGCTAGAATAAGATTAAAACGGTTGAAAACACAAATCAAAATTCGAAAGGTCATAAATTTTGATCTAGGTGTCCATTTGAGCTCTACAATATGTCAAATCAAAGCCTACGAAGAGATCTTTGCATTGGAAAAACAATTAAAACGTTTTTCACTTTTTTATGCCAAAAAGGTTTAGAGGGGCTCCAAAACTGAGTTTTTAGTTGCATTACCTGATTTTGTTAATATTCGATGGATTTTACGCCTTGTTTATGGGGGAATTTTTGGCCTTTTTCAATACGGATTTAATTTATTCCCAGGTATTTCATACATATTGATATTATGGATTTTTTATTTTATAATTTATTATAGTATATATTTATTTATAATAAAATATATAATAATATATACATATTTCTTATATATTCTAAAAATAAATATTAATTTTTTAAAAAAAATAATTAAACCTATTTACATTTAAAATATATTTGTTAATGTATGACCATATATATAAATATATGTATAAATTTTTTTGAAATATATATAAATATATAGATATATAATTAAATCTAAAACAAAATAGTATAGCGGAGTGGTAATTTCACTGGTGATATAACATGGAGGTCTTGGGTTAGAAACTCACTGGATGTAGAGGCCCTCATTGGAGCCTGGGTGGGGGAGGTTTTCATAATGGGGTGGCGTAATCACTGATTAAGGGGTGATGAGGTGGGAAGCGCTGATAAAGCTAGGTGGGTGGGGTGTGGGTAATTTTTTTATATACCCTTTATCAGTAGGACCTTTATCAAGGTTTTATAGCACTATTAAAGGCTCCCGTTAACTATACTAAAAAAAGTGCAGATAAAGGGGGCCCTTTAACAGAGATAAAGAATGAACTGTTAAAGGACATGTTTAACATATATTTTTTTGTGATGTTAAAGGGGGCCTTTAATAGCGCTTTTTAGCACTGATAAAAGTTTCGGGATTTTAACCGCTCATTGATTATCAGCACATTTTTAGCTCTGATAAAATCCCTATTCTAGTTCTATTAAAGGTTGATTTTGTATT
Source organism: Viscum album (assembly GCA_963277665.1). Classification (NCBI taxonomy): domain Eukaryota; kingdom Viridiplantae; phylum Streptophyta; class Magnoliopsida; order Santalales; family Viscaceae; genus Viscum; species Viscum album. The sequence continues at coordinate 893,749,197 of OY728121.1, read as the reverse complement.
AGTTGAGGGATCAAAAATTCAATACATAAAAAGGTTTATATTTGTTCAAAACCACCCTTGTAAATGATTCATTCCATTCTTTTTGGGCCAATGGGAAAATAATCAATGAATGTAGATAATTACATCATAATTCTGTTGATTATTATACTCACATTACTTTTGTTACATATATGAAACAAAAATAAGATTCTACGAAGTTGTTTCAATGTTTTCAAAGGAAAGATAAGAAGGAATTTTTGTATTCTATAAGGAATTTGAGAACTGATAGTGGTGGAATATTTAATAGTGAATAATATAAATGTTATATTGAGAAGAAAATAATTCGTCATGTGTATAGTTCTTCATATTCTACTCAACAAAATTTGGTTTCTAAAATAAATTATAGCTGTTTGGAGGAAATGGGATGAACTATATTAATCGAACATAGTCTTTCTCATTACTATTGGAGGAAATCCATGAGTTCTACTATTTATATTCAAAAACAATGTTTCTATAAGCCTTGTTCAGATATGAATCTATATGAATTTTTGTATGGAAAAACTCAATGTTTTAAACAGTTAAGGGTTTTCAAGAGACCATGTCTTATAATGAAGAAAGGTGGAATATTTTGAAAGTCTGAGCAGAAAGTTGAATATATAATATTTCAAGGTTATTCCCCTTAATGAAGATGATACAGATGCTTCATCAAAGAAACATGAAGAATTATTTATTCAATTGATGTGAATTTAGTTGAAATATATTTTGAAGATAAGTGTAATAGATAAGATATTGAAGTTGAGAATTATAAGGAATGTTTTGAAATCATTTCTGATAAGGATACATTAAACTGTAATCCTATTCAAGAAGAAGAATGAGACTCTGCTATTTCTGGTTATAATGAAGATACTTGAAAATCTATTCCTAGAATGAGGAAACAAGTGGAAGAGAGGAATGTTATTGGTGATAAAAATCCAAAGGTTAAAATAATCAAAAACCAAAAAAATCCATTATACATACTTCAATCTATTAATAAGTAGAGCGGAATGATGTGGGCGAATATTTTGAATATCCAAATTGGGTTATTCCATGATTGAGAAGTTGGATCAAATTGAAATTACTAATAAAATATAACTTGTACCCTTGCCCGAAAATAAAAATATTATAGGAATAAAGTGGGTTTTCTGAAACAAGTTGAATGAACATGGTGAAGTGATAAGAAATAATGAATGATTGATTTTCAAATGGTATTCAAAAATTGAAGTTAATGATATTGGTTAAACCTTTTATCTACTGGAAAAATTAGAAAATATCACATTATTTATTTATATTTTCTCACAATGAGGTTAAAATAACGTTCAAATGGATGTTAAATCTACATTCTTGAATGGTGATCTTGATGATGATATTTACATTGAATAAACTTGTGGGTTTATTGTTGGTAAAGATCAAATTTATGTGTAATGATTTAAAAAGAATTTTTATTGGATTAAACAATCTATAAAATAATGGTATTCCCAATTGAATAAATGCTATAGGAAGATGAACATTATAAAAGGAAGAGTGTATATAAGTCATTACATCAGAGAATGTCCAGAGTATTTATTTATCATAATTGCTTATTTTGCTGTCATTATATTTTTTGAGAATGATGAAAGAGCTAGTGAATGATTTTCTAAAGACATGAAAAAGTTGTCCATACTGGGGAAAATTTAATACTTTCTTGGGGTACAAATTCTATAAAGGAAGGAATTCTTTTTTATTTCACAAGAAAATTATTCTATGGAAGTTCCTAATAGGATTGGAAAGGAAAACTCAAAACCTATTTCCACAAAAAATTCAATGGGAACAATGTTATCTAAATATATATAAGTATACAAAATTTGATTAGAAAGAATTTTGAAATCAAATTAGAAGTTTATTGAATTTAATTACCTCCAGACCCTATATTCATTACATTGTTACCTGAGTTTAAAGATGTTAGAGTGCTCCAAAAGAATCACATTTAATTTCTAGAAAAATAATTATCAAATACATCAATTCCATAAAACATTTTTGGAATTAGGTATGAACGCTCAGATAGTGTTTATTTTTTTGGTTATTCATATTCTGATTGGACATGAAATGTTGATGATAGAAGATCCACATCTAGTGTTGTATTCTTCTGGGAAAGAATTTTTATATATTGAATTCATATAAACATAATTCATTAAATCTTAGTATGGAATATTTTATTTATGTTTTTTCTACTCAATCCACTACTCAACTTATGTGGACGAAGATTCAAGTATAAGATTTACTTATTGAAGTGAAAATACTCTTACTCTTGGGGTGTGACAATCAATGTACAATCAATCTCATGTGGAATCTAGTTATAAATTCATGTTAAAAAAATTTATATGAAATATAATTTCATCAAAGATAATGTGGAGAAGAATGAATTGATTATGGATTATGTTACAAAATCAGAACATGTTGATGAAATATTCAGAAAACAATTAACTTTAGGATTATTTTTTAAATTGATGTTGAACAAGGGTGTCTAACCTATTTCTCATCAATGTGGGGGTATTTGTATCTGTCCCCTCTACCATCTTAAGGGGGATAATTGTTTCATAAATCAATCCTTTTTGAATTCAGGTAAAGAGAGAGAGTTGTGTGTAGGAAATTAATTCAGTATTTTATGTGTGTGAAATATTTTAACTGTTTGCTGGAGGGGTTGTAGGAAATGTTTTTTTATATTCAAGGAAATTTGAATAGCTGAGGAATAAATATTAAGGTTTAAATATGGAGAAGGTTTTCATTATCATTACTTTTAAGCAACACAATTTTTCTATCAATATTTATTATTTCCTATAATGAGTTAGCTCAAGTAGGCTTAGATTTTTTGATAAGTAATCAATTTCTGGAGAGAAAAATGTTTAGTGATTTATGAAGCTTGGTTGACAACAAAATATAAAGGGGGAGATCGTTAAGACCAATAAGTCAAGGAAAGTGATTGTATTCAAGTGTTTCCTTCTATTTTCAAAGAATTTTATATAGAAAGTAAAAATGAAATCACTTTGTATTTTGAGAAATTTTAAATATCAATCAAATTCCAACTATTAGACTCACAGTGTTTGAAAAGTTTAGTCGTATTATGGAGAAGTTGGCTAGAATAAAAGGCTCTTAATATTCACACTAAATTTGGAATGAAAATTCAATTGTATTGAGAATGCTTCTTGTTCGAAGTAAATTGTCATCTTATTCACTCTGAATTCATTATGGAATAGGTGATCGTTATATAAGAATCAGATTCTACATTAATTCAATAAAAAAACTATGATGACGATTTTCTGATCTTGGAGTTCTCATAAATCATATATAAGTTGTGAATCTTATGATGAAAGATTAATGAAATAAAGGGTGGGTAAATGAAATGATCCCAATAATATTCAAATTGATCTGATCTAGCTGAAAAGAACACGGTTGTTGGAGATCATGTCCAACCTGATCATATTCATGCCAATTTTTTTCCTAAAAATCTTATGTGGGATAAATTGGGATGAAAGATATTTATTAAGGAAAGGAATGTAAAAATACTTTCCAATGAAAATCAGATGATGTAAAGATAATTAAAAATGTATTTAATGTAATGGATGATGTCATGATACTTTTTTATGTTTCAAAAAATTTATTGAATGTAAGGAACTGTGAAAAATGGTAGTCAACTTGTTCAAGGTCGTGAGAAATTTATGTCTCCTGAGTTTTAGAAGAAAGTTAGTAAATCATTATTTTTCATATAAATGTAATGGGATCATTAAATTCATAAATTTTGGGAACATTTATGGAATATTTTAAAAACCAAAGGTTATGGTTTTTAGTTAGACCAAAACACAATAAAATTGTATATTCAATGAATGGAGTTGATGGGAAAAGAGAAATAATTTCTCATGAGGAATCATATTCATAATAGAAAGGATCTTCTTATTAGACTTAGTATAAAATTGTATTTATAGTAAAATAAATTTGAGACTAATGAATGAATAAAAAAGAAAAAAATTGATCAAAAATCTAGTCAATCATTTTAAAGGGGTTAAATTACTTTTTTTATTAATCAAGTGGGTCAAGATAAATAAATGATAAATATGTTGTTTATTTCATGTGAATTAAGAAAATTTTTGGTGAAAATAGATGGATGCATTTACATTGGGAAACAAGAATTTGAAGTATTTTTTTCAATAATTGGAAGAGATAATCATAATGAGAAATCATATTTGGAATGGAGATTGAAAATAAGGTGGGAATAAGAGAGGAAGTTTGAAGAAGATTTGAGAAGATTTGAGAATGTTTATTGAAGTCATAAAGGCATCAACAGTTCTATGGAAATTAATATTTGGCATAATTTTGATGATTGGGAATGATTTTGGGATTCCTACCAAAATCAACCCTGGGTCACCTATAAAAGGAAAAAAGTACTTTGTTCTTTCTTTGATGGATGTACTGTTCATAACAGAGGAGGGAGAAGCTCTGATGTTTAAGGGAGAGAAAAAGGTTTCCCATATTGGTCATGTTTTGAAGAAGTTATGAGAGAGATATGTGAATGAAGAAGAGACAAGATTTCAATGTTATTAAGATAATCATCGTATTCAAAGATTATCGTATTCAGTTGTATATCATATTCTAATTGCTATCGTGTTTGGATGATCACAATATCAGGATGGGTAATCGGATTGAGATTTCTATATTGGGATTTTTGGGATAAGGAAGAAGGTATTAAACATTTACTTAAATGTATTATAACATTGTCACATCCATCAGATTGGGAAATTATTTTTGAAGATAAGATCTAAATAATAGGAGTGGGCAAATCCGATTAAGAAATTAGACTGAGTTTTCTTTACAAAGTCTAAGAGGTTTTTACCATGTTTTGGGTAAGAAAGGGGAGAATAGTTTTTTAAAGAATATTTTTTTTAATTTAAAGGAAACCCATCTCACATTTTTTGATACAAAACCCATGTTTTACCCTATTTTTGTAATGACGGTGCACACACACTATAACATTATTTTGAGGTTGATACATGTGTGAAAGGGAATATCCTACATGTTGTATTCCAAGGATTTTTTTACTAGTGGATTGTGTGGTATTGGATTATTTACAAACCATACCAAGTATGTAGACATTATTATTGAATAGTGATCCTAGTAAATTCTTTTGTTCATAAAGATGTATGTATGATTTGTTTTCACTCAGGATTAAAACCTTTAACAAGAGTCGAAGGTTATTTTAATGAAACAGAAATTGTAAAAGTATCATTGATGCACCCCCATCCCCCTATCAATGATAAAACTACACTAAATAGGTACTTACAATAAATTCAATTATCAAATATGTAAATTAAATTTATATGCATTCATATAAATTCAATGATCTCAAAAATATCTGTAACTATTCAGAAATGATGTACGTGATTATCCTCTATTTTGGAGTATACTAGATTATCGCCCATAAAAACCACCACAAATAAATCAAGGTACTCATTAGATACCCTATTAATCAATGCCATAAAAATTACTAGATCATCTGTTTTACCAAATGGAATAAAAAGATATTCATTATTGTCATAAATATTCGAGAAATTGATTTTCTAAATGTCGGACTCATTAATTCTCAACATGTGGTAGCAATAATGAAGATCACTCTTCTAGAAACACTTCACCTATTTTAACGTGTCAAAAATGCCATAAATATATTATAATATATATTTATTGATTATGTAAACTCGATTGAGTTTCCATAAATCAACACATAGACAAAATGTTCCATAAGCATTCTTCTCAATGTGAACTAGTGTAGCCCAAGGCGACACACTCATACATATAAATACTTTCTCTACTAGATCATAAAATTGAGATTTAATCTTATTAAAATCATCTAGTTCCATATTTTAGATAGGAATATACATTTTTTGAGTACCATGTACTAAATGAATATAAGAATCTACCTCACTACTGATGGAAATCTAGAGAATTTAGAAGAAAAAATATCAGAATACTCAATAAAAAATCGAGGAAGACCACAAATCAAATACTTTCACTCTATGTCAAAAGAAAAAACCAATATAAAGATACCCAAACATAGAAGAGGAGGTCGTTATCTACTCATCCTCAAGTCCCATTCACCTGGAGGAACAAAACAAAACCAATCCGGTGGAATATTGGAGACCTGCCAAAGAGAATAGGAAATCTGAGTTGTAGGAAGAATTAACCAGTCCATCCATAAAATGACATCAAGGGATTTCATGTTGAGAATAAAAAAATTCCATAAAAGATAAATATTTGATAAATTGAAAACCCTAGTGGTACATTTAAGAACCTTCTCTCTCTTCATTTGGAGGGGTTTAGTAATATCCATCACCTAAGGAAAAAAGCAACATAGGATGTTTCAAAAGGAGAAAAAAATAATTGATATAAATGAGTGAGATTTTCCAATATCAAATAAACTAGTATTTAAAGATGATTCTATGGTAATGGTTCCTCTCACAGTAACTAGACACACATTAGCTTACTCTAGAGACTCTTCCACTACATGAAGAAGCATCATTCTAGATACCTGTGGCTAGAACACCATAGTTCTTGAATAATACAATTGTACAATATTATTTTTTGGTTATAATGAGGCCATTTCACAATGATGAGATGAAATGAAATGGTAAAACATCGATAGGTGTCCTAAATAACTAGAAGAGATATAGATATTTGGTGCCTCAGTACAAACCTGCTTCAACTGCCCAACCTTGATACACTAAAAGTAAGTCATATGGCCTCCTCTAGGAACTAAATATGGGTTTGATGATGCCCTTTATCAAGAAACACATTCAGACTCATCTCATTTTCTTTTTTACATTAAATTAAAAAAAATTCCACTATGAGAAAAATAACTCCTATTAACCCTTACTTTCCATCCAGTTCAAGTGCAGCCATTAATGCACTATTCAGCGTGTCAGCACAAGATGCGAGTTTCAAGATGGAGTATTTAGATTAGATGTTAGCATGAATACCCATCCCAAACTTTTGATACTTCAATTTCTCATTATTTTTCAATTTAGTATAATATTGTACAATCTCAAAAAAAATGATTCACAAAATTCATCACGGTCTAATCACCCTAATTGAGGCTGAGAAACTCTATAGATTTCCCCAAGACTATGGATTCTAGATATAACTAATCAGTGAAAATAAATCAAACGTCCTTCCACTACAAGACCATGTATTTATGTAACAACACCATAAAATCCAACCATATCCTACTAATCCCTTTAATATTAAAGTTATCACACTTCACCTTTATAAATTTTTGACGTTGAAAGAACTCAATAAAACCTATATCTTTTCAGCCAATCCTCAGCCTCTTGAGGATCATTAGAGACTTTAAAATCTGGTGATTTATAGTGAAGAATATCTTGATAATGATTATAATATTTATCCCCCTAAGTATCTACTACTAATCAGGAATGGTAATGGACTCATGTTCCTATTTCAAAGCATGGATAGAACACACCACTGACCCAATAATAATCTGGTCCACTTGTAGATTTTCCTACTGTGATTCACCTACAACATCCTCTTATACCCTATTCAAATGACTTCTCGAAGGCATGTTGCTACAAAATATCAACCAAAAACATCGAAGACATCAGAAAAAATAGTTAGATCATCAACTCAATAAAGAGATTAAGGAACATCAATTCCATCAGATAGGAATCAAAATTATTGGATTTCAAAACACTTAGATCTCATTGGGAAAGGAAAATATTTAGATCAAATTATTACTCAGTGATTATTTTCACAACATCCAATAAGGACATAAATATTATTAGGATGATAGATAGACATAAAGTTGCTCACAACTACCTCCTATGTCCCAAATACCCTGCATCCTGTCAATTAGGACTACCCAAACTTCATACCAACTTCAAAAAGATGGAAAACCTAGAAATATAACATTACTATTCTACAAACCATCCCAAATACCCAGGTAAGCTGATACCCAAGAAAGTCCTAACATATCCTAAAGGTCATTCCAATTACCTAAGGGTTTTCGATAAGCACCTGACATTATACAATAATCAAAATGGGAAATTTTTCTATAGAACAATGGGAGATAAACAAGGCATAGTCAATATGATCAATACTCTTGATGGTGAATGTACCAAAACTGAACAAGTATGACAATACCCAAATAGTAAATCATCATAAAAAACGTCAACTGTTAAGATAAAAATTCAATGGAAGACCATATATCATGTGGGTCACATCTCCACCAGTCACCTCCATCACTCCAGTCCCCATGAATCAACTACATCCCTCTCCTAGAGGTAGTGCTTTCCCTTTACTTTAACCTAGAAAAATGTAATCTATAAATTCTTGAAGTAAAAGGTTCGTTTTTAATTATACTACCTTGTAGGGTCTCTCCATTTGTCCCCTAAGCAATTTTATTACAATAAATAATTTTTACGATAAATTAGAATAAAAAATGCTTGACCAGGAAATTACATATATTCAAAAAAACATGCATTAAATTCAAAATAATTATGTTACATCAACATAGGGATAAATAATTTTTTTTATAAAACATTTATATAAAATATTAGGATTGAATAAATTAGTTATATAATCTATGTAATTTAATCATAAAATAAATAAATCGTATAAAAATGTCACAAGACCTGTTTTATATTAGATTCTGGATATAAGATCTTCAATCTTCACATTTTTTATAAAAGCTCAAGATATGTGTGAAAAATCAAATCTACACCCAAATAGAGGGGACCCATTATGGGTGATATATCAGCACATGAATATGGGACCCATTACTATAAATCTATCAACAACCCAATAGAGGGTTCATTAAAAGAAGTCAAGCCAAACATGATTTAGTTAGTGTTTCATCGTCAATCTATTTCTAGGGAGGTAGAGTCCTATAATTATTATCATAATAACTACTAACTACCAAAACTAACATGTTATTCAATAAATAAATAAATCAATCATGAATAAATCAATCATTTGAAACCATTTCACTATTCACATTTCAATTTCTCAATTTCTGCTTTGACATGCCTTCTCATTTCATAACCAAATCAAAGGTTCTCATTAGATTCAAGCCATTTTAAATAAAAAATAATTTTATTCTGATATTATCATGAGTCAACATTCAATAATTTAGTTAACTCATGTTTCAAATAAATCTAGTATTTTTCACCAAATATTCCCCAAAATTACAATTCCATTTAAATTTGATGCTTTTCCCAATTTTCATGCCCTGTTCAAATAATAAATCAAATAATCTCAAATAATAGTTTTAAATAAAATAATAACTCTTTGAAACTAAATCAAACAAATCAGAATTTCAATTATTGGTTAAAGACTCATGTAACCTCCTAACATTAAATAATGATATCAAACAATCAATTTGACACCCATAATAGGAACAACAATGAGAACATTTGTTAAGGAAAACAAAAAAATAAACCTAGAATCAAGATCCATCAAAAATGAAATTTGATCTAATAGTAACATTGTAATCTATAGACCTATAATAAAGAGTGAAGGTAAAATTAGGATAAATTACATGAGGGGAGAGTTAGATACTTGAATGACATAAATTGTAATAACCAGTTCTTTGATTTACCAAGAGAAATAGTTGGATGAGTCAAAATTCCTATTATGAGGCTTCAAACGGAAAAAAGTCAAATTTGGTTTCAGTAAGAGAAGTGTGGAATTTAAAATTACTTTTTGATTTTATCTCCATAAAAACACATACCATGTTGTAGCACCCATGACCATGGTGGAGAAGTGACTAAAACATTCAGACCATGGCATATCCACACAAAAACACATCGTGTTAACTCTCGGTTAACTTGAATATAAAAACCAAGGTGTAGAGCCTTCTTAGATATTCTTCACCTAGGGTAATACCATGGTACATACCAATCACCATGATTTAAATTTATCATGAAAGGTAGTAACAACCCAACCCACTCAATCGAGCTTCCACGCCACAACTATCCCTTAAGACCATAGGGCCAAACAACTTGAGGAGGGCTATGAAAAATAGCCTTACTCCATGGTGTAGATTTTTTGTAATTGTTAGTAGAAACAAAAAATATTCTCAAGGGATCCACAATGATACAAATGTCCTAAAACACACCCCCTACAATCCTCACTTCCCTAACACCATATCCTCATTGTCTAAGAAATAGTTCCTTAAACTCGACAATGCAACATAATTTCCAAAACCTATGACACTGCTGAAAAACTTATTTTCCTTAGAAAAATAATAAAACACCAAAAAATACACTCAAAAAAGGTTAAATGAAATATGGGAAGGGGTACCTAAACATTTTAATAAATTTTTATAATGTCACTTTTCAAAAAATATGATTTCTATAGAAAATATTAAACAACTGAGTGGCCATGTTTCATAAAAATTTATCTCTATAGTCTATTTTTTGAATTGGTATTCATCATAAGAGAGATAATGTTATCTTTAAAAAAATCACATTTTTATATGTGTTGGATCAGATATATACTTATTCAAATGTGAAACATGGAACACATCATATAATTGTGAGAGGTCTGGTGGAAGCATGTAGAGATAATCTACCCTCCCTATACGATCAAGAATCTTGATGGATTTATGTTTTCTTATAGAGAATGTCCCCTTTATTTCGAATCCTATAACGCTCTTCCATGGTGGTATATAATGGAGTTACTATTATAAAATCTAAAACTCCAAATGTCATCCATAATTATGAGCATAACTCTTTTATCGACTTTATGGTTCATTAATATTCTATGGAAGTGATTGAATCTTCCCTAACATCTATTGATACAAATATTATCCCATAAACTTTCAATCACTAAATTTATTGATATATATTGAAATTATTTTCCTCTTCACATATATTGTCTTGTATATTATCATATAAATGTTAGAGTGGAAAATTATTGTATTGCTTCACACCCAGTACACAAACTAACACCGGTATGGTGTTTATTCCATTACATCACGTATAGAACCCCATATGTGGAAGGATGCAAACTAGTGGTGACAGTCAATCAAGATATATAGGGAGACTATAATCTCCAATCAGTTTTATAATAAAAACATAAAAAATGAATACATTTAAACCATTCTATATAAATACCAATGATATATAGGAAATTGTCATTATGATAACCATACATTACAATTCTATAACAGATGGACTAAAATAAATCTATCATAGATATCTAGTGGGTGGACCATATACAAAGGGAATAAAGAATAAAATATAAATAGCATAACAAAAACTCATTCATAACTCGTTATGCATCCTTCTCAATAACATTGTCCATATCCCACTAAATGTTACTGGAAAACCAACATGAAACATACCTGATCTTATAACCTACAACCTGTAACCAAATAGTTTTCTACAAAGGTTCCCAAGTTCCATGCCGACCCAAGCAGATTGTGATTAAAACTTTATAAGCAATAACCAATAATGAACTTATAAAACAATCAAAAAAAATAGTGTGCATAGTAGTTCTCAATATGACAATTTAAAATATGAAAATTTAATCATCTTAAACTAATGCATAAAATAAACTCTAATTCTGGAGGCTATGATTACCCCATGAATTTTACAAACCTCCTTAAACTAGTGATGGGGTGTCTGAAAGATGTTATAATTATTATTATAACCATACATCTCTTAACTATGGGTAATATACCCATCCCTGTTCAAAACTGGCATCAGGGGGTAATATATGTATCCATAGAGCCCGACATCCCTTGGTGGACATGTTCACCCATAGTTGACATAATTCACTAAAAACCCTTGGGGTTGTGATCACCCTTTTCTAACTATATTCCACTACTTCCCATGGGGTCCATGTTTACCCCTGAAAAACCCTAATTTCCAGCATTCCACAAGGGCCCTATTCACCACAGGTTGACCATAATTTCATGTATCATCCTAGGGCTATGTTCACCCTGGATTAACCATAATTTATTTCATCCCATTGAGGATGTATTTTCCTTGGGTTAAGAATGATTAATTTTGTCACTCTAGGTTCATGTTCACCCCATTTTAGCCATAATGTCCATTAAATTTGTGATAGAGCATGAAAATTCCCTCAATAACATGAAATAAAAAGTTACAAGGAAAAAATATCACTTTACATTTTTATTCAAAAAATAATCCAAAACTAAAGGTACATTTTTATTACATCTAATTTTTCTAAAAGATATCGTTTATTATCAAACAAACCATACATTTTTTAATCCAATTCATAAAGAAGTTTCATTTTGTAAATCCTACATCCCATTATTTAATTTTTTTTATAATTTATGATAGATCTAAATGATTTCAGCAAAAAAATCATTATCAAAACACACCATTTAAATAAAGGTAAATAATTTATCCATCATAATAAAAAACCAACTTTTACATAAGAAAACATAATAAATTTATTAATTTTGTATAACGTCAATCCATTTAATTTTAAATAATACCAAACAAAAAACATCATTGTCTAAACCCTATTTCCATCATATAGTCTGTTTAAAAAAATCAATTGCATTTCATAATTAACCGATGATATTGAAATCCCATTTTAATATCATAGATTGAAATGAAAAAATCCATGGTTTAAAAGTTGATATATGGTTTAAAGTTATATTTAAAACTCATATAAGAATTTACAATTTTTAAATTAGGTATTTTAGTTAATTCAACACAAGGAAAAACAAATTTAATAAATTCTAGGTCGGCACCCGATAGCCGATTGAACCATTCAACCCATGACCATAAAAAATTTAATTAGATAATGGGTTAGGATTAGAGTATGCCTACATTAAACATAGACATGTATACTCATTATGCATCAGACATTAGTTCGATATAAAATAGGAGAAAATGCAAAACCAATGAAATGACCAGAGAATAGAGATTATTAGACACAAATGACAAGGGGCAACTAAAAACCAAAATATATAGTGAAATGATGTATGTGGAGAAATATAATCACTAAGGTCTGTTTATTTCAACAAAAGAAAATCATATAATACACCAAAAAACTCTGATCTCTAAAAAATAAGGTATAGAAGTAGTGGGGGAAATTGTGACAGGCCACATCCCAAATGGGGAAGAAAAGTGGATTAATTATTTTAAAAGTAACGAGGGGAAAATGATAATATTCCCACACTTAATATAAATAATAGTTTGGTTACAAGATTTTAAAAACCATGTAACAACTATACATACCTCGTGATTTAATACACACGAACAAGAATAGTGAGTGTGCATGGTTTTTCATACCATTCACAAACTATCTAAGCCACTTTGCAGTTTATTACATATTTTTAAATTTTTATTGGATCCCCTTAATTTGTTAATAAACCCATGAGATTATACAAAGAGGGATACATGGTTTGGGGGAACAGTTATCACAAACCATTCATCTAGGGTTGTTTCTGCAAAAATAGAAATTCCAAACCCTGAATATCCTACAACTTACCCAAGAACCAAACAAACCTCTACAACCTTAAAATAAATAAAAGACCTTCCTATTTAAATTTTAACCACTAGGTTCTCAATATAAATATTGGTTTTGAGAATTTCCTATCAATGAACCTAGAAAATCCTGATTCTCCCTAGATTTTAGGCTTGCCCATACACCTGGGCCTCTCAAAATCAACATAAAAGAACTTGCTGTTAAGAGAATTACTTGTGGCCATCCAACCACACCATATAACCTTCTTCAGTTTTCATTTAATATCAAAATTCCACATACCATTCTCAAATTCCCCATGTTCTTCCAAAATACAGCTCCAACTAGAAGATATGAGGCCGGTCAAACCTGAGTCAATACTTGATTAACATTAAAAACTAAGACAACACTCCACAACATTTCTCCAATCTGATGCATCCACCTATCATTATCTACAAGGTTATCTATCTCAGGGTGCTCCAAACCATAGTCCTTAGCTCACAAGGATGATTTCAAACATCAATACATTCCACCATAGGAATTTTCCTCCTGATTCATGTTCTCGGTGGTCCAATGACTAGCATAGCATGGTTCCCGACACACTATAACATAACAGGAGAGAGAACCAAAGAATTCTACTAAAATCTCTAATTTCCATATCATATTGATAATGGACGTGCCTCCACAATCCATGAATAACCTAAAATCTACTCAATCATATTTGAAAATCCATAACCACCTCCCAAGAATGGTTCACTATATCATCAGAGACGTTCCCAATATAGATCCACTCCCACCATATCAAATCCCACACAAAACAGCTGGTCAACCCACCACCTAGAAACCTAACATAATAAAACATAGCTATTAAAAATTAAAAATTTCACATTCCAATACTAATTCCTAGCATATAATTAATCCCAAAACATCCCAAACATTATATTATAGTCTGAACCTACCTCCCGATTTCAATTCCTGATTACAACCCCAGCTAAACAGAACTCATGGATGCTCAGTTTACACCACCAACACACCATTAATAATTCCAACCATAATACCATTATCTTTAGGGGTATCCTTTGGTCTTCCCATGAACACACATAGGAGTAAACCATACATCATGTTATAAAATGATAGTCAAACACTATCCACTCACTCAATTCACCATTCCCTTACCCGGGCACCAATGTTACAACACACTAGACCAAGATTGGATCTCATAACACCATCCATGAATTCAATAAATGAATTATATCCCTTAAGAGTTAATTATTAAATTACCACTTTTTATTCCTTAAGGAATCTTGAAAACCCTGAAGGCACACACACACACTAGTTGCTGACCATATAGCTTCTCCTACACTAATCCTCAAGAACTGAACCCAATGACACTATCAATAGAACCCATGTTACGCTTCTATTAAGACCTGATCAAAATCCTATCAACACTGGAAAGGAACTTATTTGATAAATTGAACATCTCACAACATCTCAATATAAACCAATGCCATCCATCAAAATAGATGGTATTTTTATTTTACATCATTAGTCAAGAAATAACATGCATCATGTTTTTTCAAGATCATCTTCTCTCATCTCATAGAAAGATATTCAATGACCCATGATGTAGTAAGAACCATGATTAATATTTAAAATATCATTGATCCATGGTCTGAAACAGACACAAATTCCCATACCAACTGATCATGAAGTTTGGCTCGCACTACAATGAGTTTCACCACATCGAAACTAGGCTCACATGCCTACACTATTGACCACAACCACATGAAGACCACCTTACATAACCCAAAGTCCCTTTGAATCTCCACTTCATAATCAAGAACCTCACTAGTGACAAGGTCTTACACATGAATGCAAGATGACTGTAATCCATGCAAAACATTAAGAATCAATCACAGCTCGCAACAAGCCACTAGAAACACACAAGAAAACTACACTGGGCAATTAACTCAACCGAACATATCAATAAACTGAGAATTTGATACCATGCACTAAAAACCAATGTTATCTCAGGTTTTGAACCACTCATGTCAAATCCTCTACCAATCCATACACACTGTTAAACCTCATGTGAACCCTTCCAATCTTTAATTATCCCACCACCAGTTCACCTAAATATTCGGGTCTCACTCTATCACCATCTAATTCAAACTATTGATAAGGTCACACTCTAGTGAAACCAATTTATAAAACCAAAATCAACTTTATGTGAGTTGAGATTCAGTAGCACGAGCCTATCATGCCTAACCGAACAACTGTCCATGGACCAGGAATGTCACCTAAACTAACTATAGGCATCCAAGATGATCTCTTAGAATATGACTGGCACATTGAACATTTCATGGACATATTCAGGAATACCATTCATCCTAGTTTTTATTTCCCTAATTCAATCACATTTATACATACCACTATAAATTAACAAAAGTGAAACCAGTGAACTAGGCCAGGAATCTAAATGATCTATCCCATCGAACTGGCCTAGACATATGGACCTAAAACTAACAATGCTAAACAACATCCCTACCAAAACTAAGAAACATGAAACATGTTCCAATAAATTAATCCAAGGTACCTACCCAAGCCTGGAACATTAAAGGTATCAATGGAACATGGATAACCCCAATCACCGATTACCCTTTAAGGTCATAGGATTGTGACTCACTCAGCCTGAGTTGTAAAAAAGGTTCACATGGTCCTCTAACCGATCCCATCAACCCAGGACTCAATAAATTTAAAACCCATGAGGTAACACTCACCCCCCATATTAAGGTTAGATGGAATCCAACATGCCAAGACACCACTCAAGGGTCCCTCACATAAGTTTATGTCTAGAAAGACTTACCCACTCTCAGATAAACCTAAATCATATGGAAATATAGAATTCCACTGCTCTATAACCTTTATCATAGTCCCAAAGGACATAGTTTAAACTAAAAACAGAAAAAGTTTTGAATGCACTATGAAATTACCACAAATCGATGGAGGATTTACTATCCATGCTCACTCTCTAGCCCTACCACCCTTACTATGTTCGACACCATACATAATCAATGTCCATTACCCTTACATAGACCATCTTAACCAATAAAATAGAAAAGTAACATCTTAAGAAATCTAAAAAACCCTAATAATAGACTCACAAGGATAATGAATATTTTCAAGAGTTCCAACATCATAATCATGGTTCATATAATAACCTTTTTCAATGGGTTAATCTTTATTACAAAATCATTAAATCTGATTTAAATCACAATTTTCAGTTTCCTTTTTTTTAAAACCATCATTTCAAAAGCATAATGTTTTCAAAAACAACTATCTATATAAAACACCACATTTTAGGACCCACATTTTCCCAAAACTAAAAATAATCACACTTCAAAAGTATTTCCATCTACAAACTTATGAAATTTTCTAATGGATTATCGAATAGAATTTATTTTAAAATATATTAAGGAAAACACTTTATAGTTTTATTAATTGTACTTTATTTAACCAATACCATCACCAATCACTTTATATATTCCTATGAATTAAGAGATTATCTTGGTAATTGGTTAAGTAAGATTCCACCATATCTGTATATGTAAAACACCATATACAAAGTTGTGAGAATTTTAAATACCCACCCCCTTTACTAATTGTAAAATATGGACCCCATAATGAAATTAATAAGACTATGATCACTAAGTAAATATAATCACAAGACAAAGTAACAACAACAATCATGAAAGAATCATCTTTACTAATGTCGATATCATGACTAATTTCAAGTGAATCCCTATGTGAATCAAATGATTCATGAACACACCCACACCATGATTTACATATGAGGACTAGAGTCTAAATCCCATAAATCATAACACCACAAACCACTTTTTCCACCCAAGGTAAAAATGAAATGTAACAATAAGAAGTGAATTTCAGGGAAAATATGTCACCTCCATTACTACTTCGGTTTTCCCCCTTATGTGGGTTTCTTACTCATAGGCATAAGCTAATTCTCAACCCTTGACACATTAATAATAACCTATCTACCATTCAAAAAATATAATATAGAAACAAAAATCTTTAATACTTCTTTGTAATATCCCACTTCCCTAGAATATAGACCAAAACTAGGAAAACGGTCATTACCTCACCTCAAGTACCCCCATATACTATACGGTAACAACTAGTGGAGAGTGTGTATCAAGATCTGTGGGGAGACTATACCATATGTTCATAGTTGAATATTAAAAAAGTAATAAAAATGTGTTAAAAATTCTATATAACCATTGAAGATGAATAATAATGTCTTAATAAAAAAACTATACATCATGAATGTATAATAGATAGAATTCACTAAATGTCTAATAGATAAACTATGGGTGGATCATAAAAGAAGGACAACAAAATAATAAAATAATAGTTATTAAATAACATCTCATCTCTATATGGTTCTACGTCATACCCAATCACATAATCCATATTCAACTATGGAATACTACAAAATCAACATGAAATGAGACCTTTTCAATATCCCACGATCTATTATTAAATATTCTCCTGCTCAGGTACCCAACAATCAAGGAAATCTGATTAGGATGTGATTATTACACAATAGGACACCACCAATAGGGTTCCTAAAACAATAAATATGTAATAATAGTTCATGAATTAGTTTTCATGAAAAAATTAAAAATAAAACCATTTAAATATATAAAACCGGTGCATAGAATAAATTCCTAACTCAGGGGATGGGTTCACCCCAAGAGTGGTACAAAAATAATTGGGCCAATTCCATGTTGTCTCTGAGAACATCACGATCTCTATGCCAACCGTTCAACTCTCAAACATGGTTAAAATACCGATCCTCGGTCCAAACTCGTATTCATGTATAACATACCCATCCCAAGATCCTTCCATTCTTTGAGGTCTGTGTTCACCCAAGGTTTACGATAACTCCCTATATACCCTGGGGGCCACGTTCACACCAGGTTAACCATAATTCACTATATCCATCGAAATCCATGTTTACCCCAGATTAACTATAATTTATTGTATACTTTAGGGGACATTTTCATTCTATGTTAACCATAAATTCCTATTCCCCCTAGGGGATATGTTCACCCTAGTTTAACAATAATATCCTAGACCCCCATAGGAAATCTTCATCATATGTTAACCATAATTAAATTCTTCCCCAAGGGGCCATGTTCACCATAGGTTTGGAATAATTTCCATTAAATTTGAAACAGATCACGAAAAAACCATCAATAGCATGAAATAAGTAGTTAAAAGTCATAAGGGTGTTTTAATATTTAGGTTCAGAAATCAAGTCCAACCTTTAAGGGGAATTTTTATTACCATTAAAATTTCAAAAAAGAAAACATTCCTTATCAAAAAAGACTAAAAAATTCCATTTTAATTAATTAACAATATATATGTTCAAAATATTACATTCCATTATATAATTTTCAATAAAAAATTATCATAGGTTCCATCCATTTCTATAAAAAAACCTTACTAAATAACATAAATTTACCCAAGGAGAACCATTTAACCTTCATAAGAAAAAACACCAACTAAAACATTAAAAAATAATCATTTCATTAATTTCGGAAAACAATGATCCATTTCATTTTAAATAATACCATATAAGTATATTCAGTTTCAAAAACCCATTTCCATCTCAAGGAATAACTAAAAAATTAATTCCATTTATAATTTAACTAATGATGGTGAAATCTCATTTCATAATAATTAGTTCCAAGGAATAAATTCATATTTTAGAAATTTAAATGTTTCTCAATCTTTTAATTTTAACTATATAATATATGTAAAACTATTTAAGTTATTCATTTTAATTAAGATATCCAATGGAAAAATTAATTTAATAAATTCTATCTCGATTCCCATTACCTGACATGATCGTACTACCCACGCACAAAAAAAATTAAATGCGAATTTGGGTTAATCTTAGGTAACACCATCATTACGCTTTTACAAGTACAGTCATGGAGTATCAACCACCAGTTCTTCTAGAAATGGGTGAAAATGTAAAACTATAGAAAATACCTAAATATATGGAGTATTATACATAAATGATGGGAGGGAACTAAAAGAATAAATTAACCAAAAAAGGAGGGGAAATGTTTTATAATATACCAAAGGTATCATGATATCAATTAAAAACACTTGAATTAGGCACCATGAAGATAATATCTTCCTTGAAGAATAGGAGGAAGAAGATATAACACACATGAGAGGATACTGGTTCAATGGGGGAGAAAAGGGTAGTAAAAAAATAAATTATAAAAGGGTAAAATTTTAATTTTATGAATTTTAATGAGGAGAATAGTTTTCTAAACAATGAACCAACTATGTGGACATCATGTCTAAGTCACACCAAATCAATATTTTTTTGAACTTGGTATTTCAAACCATGTCCAAACCATGTGATCCCCACTATTGTTTATTGTAGAGTTCTTGTGGTCTGTTAGATCACACCCATGGTTTAATCAAACCAAGTTCCAATAATAACACTAGAATAAAGTGGGGGCCATGGTCAATAGAAGCTATGTGATAACAATATTCCCCTTGATATTTCTCATAAAATATGAATTCCAAACCACAAATCATTCAAGACTAGCCTAGAAACCCGACAGACCAATCAAGACCCAAAAAATATCCAAAATATATATTATGGTAATTATAACCCTCACGTAACCAATTAAATACTTATCTTAAAAAAATGTCCCATCATCCAAACTATAATCTCATAATTTTCATTGAACTACAAGCTCATCAGTACGCTTGGGCCTTACACATATATTATATAAGAACATGACTCAAAAAATATATTTCTCTAATCAACTTTTAATATCTATCAAGTAGGATTTCAATATATTATCAAGTGTTTTAATGGATTTTTTTTATTAACCATCAATTTGATGATTATAATGAGTGTTAAATATCATTTTTTTTATTTAATTACTATTGAATACTCCTCCAAGGGATTGATCTGAATCAGAATTATTGATCAAATATAAAAAAATTCATTTTAGGAATCCCTATAATTTACATTATGTATATCATTATATGTTAATTTATGTAGGAAAAATTGTAAACAATAATATAATTTGGTGAATCATTAAGTTGATCAACTATAACTATAATGGAATTATTACCTTTAAATGTCTTCTGATGTCCTACGAGGAAATCCCTAGTAGTGAGTTCCCATTTCTTTATAGGTATAGGTAATGGTTGCATCATCCCTTCAAACATTGACATTTATCATTGAATTTACAAAAGACCAAAAATCAGGATGTAAACTATGTAATATACCTCTTCATGTTGTCATAAAATGAGTTCTCCCTAGGTTCTATATTTATCAATTTTCTTCTAGGATGAGTAAAGAATGATGGTCCATATGCATCTTCCATTATCTCATTTAGTTTTCATATTATAGGGACCAATATTAATTTTCATAATCTTTCAAGTGAAACACATTCAAGGCTTAACTATAAAATATTACCATTCTTATTCTATAACTATATATCATACTTATATTCCTCTTTAATAGTCACATTGATGTATGTATGAGGAATAAAATAGAAAAGGTGGGATTTTTATCATTAACTTTTTATTTCCATATCCATAATTTTAAATATCAAGAAATATTTGGCCTCCTTAAATAATAACCATGGATAATGTAGAATAATAATTACTTATTATTGAAACATCCATATTGTTTTCCTTCCTTGGGAGATAATTTATTGAGAAATAATAATCCTTGATAAAATTATAATATATCTGATGATGTATGTTAAACTATTTTGTGTGACTATACACTTAAATATTTTATGACCAATATATATATATATATATATATTAATCATCCTTCCATACATATAATGACACTAAATATTTAATAAAAATATTACTTTTGAGATATCTATATCATGTGTAAAATGAATTTTCTCATGGAATATTAATTGAATTATGGAATAAGAAACAATATTATAATTTTTTTACATGGAAACCCCAAACCTTTTTGACTAATTACTCTATATCATAATAATTTCACTACTATAAGAATGTGTAAGTACGGGTCCATTATCCAACCTTATCATTTGGCATTATAATATTTCACCCAATATTATATCTAGAGAAACATTAATCCCTTCTATTATAACATGGTTAGTGAATTTGAACATTGTGAGAAACTTCTCAGAAAGTGTCAATAGTATCCTTCTGTCCTTATAAATATATAGATATCCATTTCAATAGTTGGTTTTATCCATTCATTAATCACTAATTTCTGTGAAATATCTATAAGTATACCATTTATTGGGATTATTTAAGTTAATAAATATACTTTATATCTCCAAAAATCCCATTTTTTGAATTTACCATACAATATATTCTTCTTAATGGTCATTAAAAAACTCAAATAGTTATTTTTTTCCTTCTATTATTATATACGTTAATATCATCTATACATAATATTATACATTTATGATGGGAATAACATAAAATATTTTCACTAGATCAATAAATATAAAAATGGAATTTATAATTTTATATGTAAGCACTATAAATTTATAGTTATCATTTATTTTGTAGAATTCTATCATTGGAACATATTATATTTTGTTCCTTTGTTGATTTTATAATTACTAATGTCTATCTTGGGTTTGTATTGATCCCCCTAATGTTGATCAAATACGTAATTAATATATGGATTATGTCACATGTTCTTGATCTTGATCTTATCATGTCTATGATAATCAACATAGAGATTAATTGATCTATCATTTGTTTTGAAAAATAGATATAGTTCACCCTATGGTGAATTTATTGAGTATAGAAAATAATTTTCTAAATTATCTTATAGGTTCATCATAAATTCATCTAATTTAATTGGGGTTATTATATATGGAAACATAAATATAGGCATCACATAATAAATTAGTTCAATTGAAAATTCAACCTCTTTTCTAGGGGAGGACTAGACATCTATTCAATAAATACCTCACCATATTCCCTCACAATTGGTTTATCCAAATTTTTTAGTTTATCCCCATAACTTTTAGTTATATGTCCCTCATTTTTTGATATTATGTCCCATATAATGTTAGTAGTATCCATTGGGATTTTATGAAAATATTTTTATTGATTATTGGGAAAGGGATGATTTGGATTATAAAACGCGATTTAGATATCCCAATAATTGATATATGATATGTAAAAATCGAGAAATATTTTCCCAAAACCACATAAAATTCCACTAATGAGATAATAATTATATTTTCAGAATATACCATAAAACAATTAAATCTGAGAAGACATTTATATTTAGGATAAAATCATTAAACCACAAGGTGTTTTCATCGTCTATTTAATATGTAATCATTGGGGTGGTGAATTGATTTTTTTCTAACCTTATATTTGAAAGAGTTTATAGAAACACAAACAAATATTATGCTTAATAATTTTTATTATAAGTATATGAGTCGCTATTTATTATTATTTTGGTCCCAATGAAATACTAAAACAAAAAAAATAGTGTGAGTAACATAAAATTACATCCAAATTTAGAAAAACATGTAAATTTAAAAATAAATCCTAAAACACATAACAAATGAAATATAGGGACCCAATCCTTATACATATTATTACATGATTTTGGACATAAAAATCAATTAATTACATCCTATAAATAACGAGGCCAAATGTCATTGAATGACTAGGTTTATAATATATCAATGTGAGGCTAAAACAAACCTTATATATTTTATTCTCCATAATTATCTCTTAAATCATTGTGAGCTCAAAAAAAATACTTGGGATAATCTCGGTAATACATATTCAAAATGGGTGAGCTAAAAAGGCTAATATGGTAATGAAAAGGAAAATGAAAAATAACGCGTGAGTCAAAGGTATAGCATGATATCATAAATTTGATGTATGAAGAGTTATCACATGGGGGAATACCAGAAATAACATGGTATCATAAGATCATGAAATCATAGGAAATGTGGTTTCAACATAAAACATGAACATAAATAAGAAACAAGTTTAACTACATTATAAATATCTCATGGTGTAAAAAGTCCCATAATTGGCTTGGTTTTCACTATAATACCGTATATTAAGTCTTGGGACACTAAAAACATTATCCAATGAATTAGAGCACTATATCAGCACACCCATATTATAAACTATATCTAGCTCTCCCGATACTATTTGGGGATAGCCATCATAACTTTATCATTATTTATATCTATTTAAAAAAGGAAATCAATAAAAAGGAATAACATAATAAAAATCAATGGAAAGAAAATGGGTTTCAAAATATTATATCATATCATAATCAAAATAAATCTCATAATTAAGGTATTTGAGAGATGAACATAAGGTATGTATTACCACATAAATGTATGAGAATATAAGCAATGAATATAATTCAGATACATATGTACATTATTTAAAATCATTACATAACATCAAAGGTTTCTACAATTGAAGAAAATGTCTTTATAAGAATACATGGAATTCTTCTTGATAAAAATACCTTTTACACTTTTAAATAACTTATTTGAAATATAAAATTTACAAAATATCAAAGAAAAACTTTTATTTAAAAATAAACATGGAAATTTATAAATTAATCTTCAAATAATTGAGTGTTGATGAGTGTGAGTAGTTTCTTATATGCGATAAAAGTTAGAAGAAACATACCTTTCACTCTGTTGTAAAAAGGTTTAAAATGTCCCTCACATGGAAAATGAAAATAAGAATCCTTTTGAACCATTTATTAATAATTAAAACATGATAATAATATCTTTAATAAATATTTAATGAAATTTTCAAAAAAAAATTCAAAATTTTTTTATAAAAAATGGACATGGAAAAAAATTGATTTTCAATGGAAGGGTGAAATAAATTTATATTTTATTAAAATAATTATAAATAATTTAAAGTAAAATGGAATGTAAAATTGTACCATTATTGAATATATTATTTATAAATAGAGGAGAATAAAATTAATGTGTTTTATTATATATTTATTCAATCATTTCTTACAATAGAAATTCAAGCATAAACAATCACACCTAAAATGAGATTAAAACATAAACAACAACCTCTTTGGTAACTTTTGAATCATAACATACCATTAACGAAGTAGATTAATTTTAATATAATATATAATTCATTAAAAATTATTCATGATATAATATGTAAAGGATAAAAAATACACACCATTTAAAAGAAAATAGGTGCAAAACTGAACATGTGACTCAAAGAAAGAAGTTTTGAGATGAAACCATTACCTTGAGTCTAGTCTTTTCCATGTATGGGTATTATCTACTATATAATAAACTTATACCAATTATTTTTATAATTGATAAAAAATTTAGGTTTAATAAATTATAGTCAACCCATTTTATTAATTTATTTTAATGATCAATTTAAATTTTTTAATCAGTTATGTCCATTTTGGTGGTTTTGAAGACACTCAGTTCATCCATTCAAAATGAAATCGGTGAGTTGACCATGGAAAAAAGGGGACATTATTACATCATATACAGAATAATAATAATGACATATTTATTATTTTTTTTCATAAATTATTCTTTATAAATTAACCCTAAAATTTGGTTATGCAAAATGAATTATGTTTCCATCATGGAGATGGTAGGTCATATTCATGCATGTGTAACATCTATATTTTTCAATGATCATGATGAAGACAAGTTATATGTTATTTTATCTTTATATAATGATCATACTATCATTAATATTATATTTTTTCATTAAATACACATACATATTCCATCAATGTGATGTGGTAAGAATTAATCGCATCCCTTCTTGAGGTGGTAGTCTACCGAACACATTAGTGAGGTCATCATGTTTTCTATAGATGTTATGGTTAGAAGGTATATGTAATATATATTTTAAAATAATTATTAATTTTTCATTAATAACATATATACACATTAAATGTGAAATCATGAATAGTAATTAGAGGGGATTATAGTAAAAAACTACATCGGTTTGCGAGGTGGTAGTCCATCGTACACTCGAATGATGGTTTCATTTCCCTAACATAGAAGATGATATGGATGAATATTATGAAATAAAAATAAATAATCTCATAATATTGTATGAATTTTTTTTATTTTTTTATTTTTAATACATAATTTAGCGTGAAAAAAGTAGAAGAAAAAAAGAAGGAGCTACATGAATATGAGTACATTTTCTTAGATAAACCTCTTTTGGATCTCTTATCAAGAACACTAAAGTGGTTATATTGGGAAAACAATAAGCTCTAAAATGTAGATAAGGATGTTGGGGAGATATATATTTGGGTGTTGGTCATGAAAAATGGCATGAGAGGTGTGAAGAAGTGATGGTAGGAGGTTCAATTTTATAATTGAGGAGTAACATTTTTGTAATTACCAAAAACTAATCAATAATGGGACGTCACACTGAAGAAAAGATCCTAAAAAATTGATAAATAATTGATTATATGGTTGATATGGTGTATAAACCACTCAAAATTTCAAAACAAAACATTTTTAAACATTTTATTTCATTCTCTTATAAGATAACTCACTTTTTTCCATTTTAATATTTCACAACAACAATAGTTTGTTTACTGTTTCACTATTCATTATAGTAAAAAAGTAAGTTGAAATTATTTTATAATATAAATTATTCTAATTATTAATATGGAAAGATTTTATTGAATCCAATTCCTTTAATTGGAAAATATTATTTAAAATAAAACCTATAAGCACAAAGAAAAGAGGTTTTCCAAAAAATGCATTTTTCCTGGAAAAGATGATGTTATATTTACTATATGATTAGAAATAATAAACCTAAAACTTATAATTCTAAAATATGGATATATAATATATAAATTTTTTTAAACCAATACCCATTATTTTTTAAAATTATTTAAAATAGAGGAACATTATTGACATTAAAACAGTTTTCAGGAAAACGACATTTTTAGCATTATTGTAAACTTATACTAAAATATTGAATAAAGAATACTTGAATTTATATTATATATTTAAATATAAATAAATTATAATTATTTAAGTTTTAAGTAAAATTAAAATATCAATGTAAATTTTAAATTACATCACTTATTTAAATAATTGACTATTTTACACAAATAAGAATTTTCTTCTATTCACTGAAAAATTATTAATTTAAAAAAATCCCAAAATTTACATCCTAGTTAATTTTAATATACTTATTTCCAAAATTAATTTCATTTTATCAAAAAAAATATGAAATTTATTTAATCTAATAATAATATTTTCTCATGAAATGAAATAAAAATAGTTTTTTTGAAGAAAATTGTTTTTTAAAACAAATGAGTTCTTATTTCCAATTCATTTATCAATATTTTTTATTTATTATAAACATTATTTATATTTCATAAATATTTTTATTACTATTTATACATTCCAATTTAATTGATAAATTATAACACTAATATTTAAATAATAACATTTTAATAATTTTTCATTATTCATTTAAACTTGATGTTGCTTGTTGTATAAACTATCAAACATATTATTCTTTTAAAATATCCTGATTCTATATTATACCACATAAAAGAAATAATTTACTTGTAATTTTAACATGTACTTAGTTTCATGGGTTTGACATAGAAAAATCCCTTTGTAGGAAATCCACATCATAAAAAGGGTTATGAAAACTTTTTATTAATAAATGGGAAGATAAATATAAAGTTCATTTGGAATAACACATTTTGAAGTTTCCTGGAAGCATAAAATTATTGATAAGTTAAAATATATACATGGAAGTGATCCATAAATAATTTTGGGGAGTGATAGAGATCATTTATCAAAAGAAATTAATGATCAAGAGGATGATAATAACAAAAAAACCATAAATATGTAATTAATTAGAAGTACATAGATTCACTGGATATAAATGTAATAAGATAAAAAAATTCTGTTTCAAGATCCTTTTCCAAGAGTAAAGTGATTCTCTTACTATAAATATAGATAAAAAATGAAAATATACTTACATAATATATTTTTACATCATAAACACAAATATATTCCTTTGTTGTGATTTGATCAATTTTCACTTCACCTCATACTCTACAGAAATGAATATCCAATATAAAAATATTTATAACGGAAGAACTAAAACTAAAATTTTAATATATCATAAAATTCATAAAATTGTAACGTATATTACTCATTTCCATATTAAGACCACAATGGTTAACTTAAAGTAAGATAATACACAAAATAAAAAGGAATATATTAATCTCCAAAATTAAATAATTAAATCCAAGGATTAATATATATCATTACTTAAATAAATAACTCTATCCCAAATAGCATCAACAACATCAAAATTAAATAAGGTTATAACCTTGAATTTTAACACATAACCTTCAATTTACATCTCCAAAAACATAGTAGAATTCATCCAAAATAATCATGTATAATAAACCTTATGGTTATATATATATATATATATCTTAACTCAAATTTGTTGTACTAAAATATCATTAATCATCTAAAAGTCATAAATAATAAAAATTAATTGAACCTCAAATATGTTTCCCAAAATCAACATAAAATATATCCATCAAATCATTTATGTAAAAGCAATGTCATATTAAATAGTAATTTATATGGGATAGTTGTATACATTGCACTCTTATCTCACATTAGTTGGAGGATCAATCCCTACGGTATTTCTAGATGCAATGGGTTATCTCTCTTCATACAACATGTCCATTTTATCAAACCATATTGATATAATTTCTAAAATTTCTGAAAAATATTATTAATATCCTGAATGTAACATTAATTATCTAATTAGTTTATAACCACTAATGTCATCTATATATCTTATTTTCACATAAAATAAAAAAAAATAGTTTTCTGTAGTAACCTCAATATCAAGAACATATCAAATATTATACATTCCTTAATCATATGTTTTTATATAATATATCATGTTTATCTTACATCAATATCCTAGGTTATTTGTACCTTTCAATATATTCTTCAAAATCCATAATCAAATACTAGTGTTGTACAATCCTGATAAGTTTCATGTTTCTTATAACTAACAAAACATTATTAAAAAAAGCATTGAAAAAATGATTCTAGAGTTCCAAAACCTAAGAACATCAATCGTTCCACTTAATTTTTCTTTCAATATATAGGATATTAGGAATTAATCCTTATATTAAAGAATTGACTCACATAATGACCAAGTTCCCCAATCTGTGACTTTAAACTATTTGGAGTACCTTAGGTTGCACTATATTTCCATAAATCTTGTTTACCAAACTATTTTTTTCTTCAACAATTAGCTTATGTGTGGCCTCATTTCCCTCACATAAAGCATCATCATATTCCTTTAATTCATTGTCCAGTGATTATGTTCCCTCTTTTTTGACTTATAGGATATTGAATCTTATTTACATTATTATCCTGAACAATTGATCATCCATGAGATTACATCCCTCTATTCTATGATGTTATTGAAAATTTAAATATGTTATAGTATTGAATCATAATTGAAGATAGTTGTTTTGGTTTGATCAAAATATGTATATCATTATTTCACACTAGTTAAGACATAACATGAGCGAAATCATTACATTTCCCATCGCATTGGGTTTAAGATTGCTTTCTCCTATTGTAGAGGATTATCAAAACATATTAAATGAATCAAGATGATAATGAATTCATATACAAATGAGGAAACATATAAAATCATAAGAAAGAAATTATAAATTACAAGTATATCCTTATTTATGAGTCTTTGGGTTTCAATATAGACCATCCATGGAAATATTTCATTGAATGTTTTCTAACATAATATTTTTTAAATATTCTTCATTACGGTTTATACTGAGTTTTGAGAATATCCATTGTATATCCCCTAAGAGTGTCAAACTAGGTGTTCATTGAGGCCCATTTTTATATACTAGGTGATGATTGTGCCCAGGCCGAAGAGAATTTTTTTTGGGGTTATTACCCAGTGGTAGAACTATGGAATACCCACACCCACCTATAGTTTCTAGATGGTTATGTAATTCCATAGAACTCAATCACTCAATAATTGACCAAAATTAAATGATATTTCTTATACATAGACTTGTCATTATACGAATCCCTAGGTTTTTCAATATATTATTTTAGTTATAATCCCCAAAAATAACTATACACTGCTCTGATACAAACTATTGAAACCTAAGAATTTAGCCATATAACTACATGATTTATAATATGAACATTTATTATTTACAACCCAAATATCATGTATCCTAGTGTCTTTGGAAGAGTTGGTTCATAATACATTAATATGAGGTTAAAATAATACATTCATATTATAGTTTACATAATGAGATCCTAAATACTTTTTGGCTCCTAAAACATCATGTGATAACTTGGGGAATATAGAGACAAAAGTGGTGATATAAAAATTATAGTAAGTGAATAAAGATGAATAGTAAATATAACATGTGAGTTGAATGTATAACATGATTTCAAAAAATAGTATGCTTAACAGTAATAACATGGGGGAATAACATAAAGGAAATGGTATCATAAGATCATCAAATCATTGGAAATGTGGAAGCAACAAATAACATGAAATACACATGATTTAAGATAACATTCTAAAAAATATCACATGTTGGTATACATCTTATAATGGATTAGTTTTACTCTTAAACCCATACACGATGTCTAATGAGACTAAAAAAATTACCAATTGCAATGGAGCTCTATCTAGGTGCACCCACTGTATATGTTATATCAGGATCACCAAGAACTATCTAGGTGCACCCACTATACCATGTCTATATTTTATGTGTTAAAAATGGAAATCAATAATAAGGCATAACATAATAATTATCCATTGAAGAAAAATGTGTTTCATATTCTTGTCTCATCTAATACTAAAAATAAATTTCATAATGAAGGTATATGAGAGATGAACATAAATAATTTTTTAACCTGTCTAATTAATATGAAATATTATATATATAAATATGTGTGTGTGATATATATATATATATATATAATTTCAAATAATTCCTTAAATAATTTTTTTTATGAAATGTCTTTATAATATTGCGTGGAACATTTGTTGAGATAAATACCATTTTATTTCAAAATAACTTCTTCAAAATATAATTTCATAAATAATATTATTGAAAATATTTTCATTAAAATTTATAAAGAAAAAATATAAATAATGTTTCAACTATTTTAGTGGTTATGATTCTACGTTACTTTATACATATTGTATAATTTAAAATAAACATTCTCTTCACACTATTGAAAAAAGCATTAAAAAGTGCCTCATTCGAATATTACAAGAATTTTTATTTCAATCCATTTGGTAGAAGTAAAAATGGGAAGATATTTATTAAATTAATATTTTTAGATAGTGTTAAAAATAATCATTATAATAGTTTGATAAAACATGGATATGGAAGAAAATTGATTTTTGACTTAAGAGAGAAATAAAGTCAGATTTTCATAAAAACACTTCCTCAATCATTTTAAGTTCCAAAGAGAGGAAAATGGTAGTATCAATTTAAAATTTCATGAATAAATAGAGGAAAAAAATAAATTGTTTCTATTAGAGAATGATAAGATAATTTCCTAAAACATAAATTCAATCATAAACAATCTTGATTAAAATGAGACTGAAACGTAAATTCTGACTTCTTTGTAAACTTTTGAATAAAAACCTAACATGAATGAATTAAATTAGTTTTAACCTCAAATATTATGAGTTATTACTAATTAATTATAATATATTTAAATGGGTAGTTTATACATCGTTTAAAATAAATTAGTTGTCTAATATATCATGTTTCTCAATAAAGGAGGCTTTGAAATAAAACCCTTACATAGAGTCCTGAATTTGTCTTGAATGTGTTATATCTCCTTTATAATAAAGTAATTTCAAAAAAATTTAATAATAATAATTCTCAGGATTAATAATTTATAATTAAACCATTCATATTATTTATTTTAATTATTTATTTAACAACTTAATTAGTTTTGTTTTGAGGATGCTTAGTTCATAATTTTAAAATTACATAGAAATGTTAACTACGTTCAAATTGGTTATTGTTCCGTGTTTTCTATAATAATAATTATTAAATAGATGTCATTCTTTATTAATAAATTTTTATTTTTAAAAAATAGATGAATTAGGGTGAAAAAACGAATTATGTTACAATCATGGAGATAGTAGGCCATGCGTACGAATGTGCAACGTTTCCATTTTTCAATGATCATGATGGAAAAAGGAAAGTGTTATTTTATATTTAATGAATTATAATAATAATATAAATAGCATATTGATTATTTAAATAAACATACATATACCATCCATGTGATGTTGTAAAGAAATGAATCACATCGATTTGGGACGCAACAGTCTTCGGTATACATGAACTTCATTATCATTTCTTCCATGGATTGTAATTTAATAAAGAAAATGGTATATTAAGATTATATAATTATTAATATGTCAGGAATATATTATGAAATCATTAAATACATCATCATTAAATACCATGATAGGTGATTATATAAAAAAAATTACATTGGTTCACGAGCTGGTAGTCCACCGCACACAAAAATGATGGTTTCGTATCACATTTAATGGAAGAGGAGATGAAGTAATATTATTCCAAAAATATCATAACATATATATATATTGGATAAATTGGGGTTATTTATTCAAATTTTTAATCCATAATTTAAGGTGAAAAAATAAAAAGAAAATGTATGATCTTCAAAAGATTATAACCTTCAATTATAAGAACCTCCATTTGATATCTTATAATGGATATTATGTTTTGTCTTTTGGGAAGACCATAAATATTAAAAAGTAGTTAAGGATTTTGGGGATTTATTTTTTTGGGTTTGGTTTATCTGAATGTCTTCAGATGTGTGCTGAAGTGGGGGGATAGTTTCCCTTTCAGAATTTAGGAGAAGTGACATTTTTGTAAATACCCCAAACTATTCAATATTGGGAATTCACCCTCCAGACATGTGACTAAAAATTCTATAAATAGTAAATTTTAGGGGTGATATAGTAAACCCATGACTCGACCATTAAAAAGGAAACATTTTTTTAAGCATGTTATTCCATTTTCCTCCAATGTTACTCACTTTTTTCCATTTTTAATTTTCACCATGGTAACTAGATTTTCACTAATTTCACTAATAATTATGAAAAAAATAATGTTTCACTTATTATATAAAATAAATTAGTCTAATTAAAATTATTTATCTCATTTAATCAAATAACATTCACTTAAGTGGCAGAATTTAATTTATAATAAGACATGCATGCACGATAAAAAGCGATTTTCAGAAAAATTCCCTTTTTCGGAAAAAATGATCTTATATTAATTATATGAATAGAAATCATCATTATATTAAATAAAATTCAAATCTATAGTTATATTATATATATATAATTTAAATCATTCCCAACTAGATGATATTTTATTTAATTAAAATGGAAAAACATTATGTACTTTTAAATATTTTTTAGAAGAAATGTGTTTCAAATCCTATGAAAAAACACATCCAAAAATCTAGTATAAAAATGTTATAAACAAAATTTATTTTATTAAATATAAATAAATAATTCTTATATTAATTTTGAAACTAAATAAAATAAAAAATGGAATACTTTAATTACATAATTTAATAAAAAGAAATTCCAGTTTTAAAAAAATATGTATTTTTTATTATTCACTAAAAAATAAATATTTTTTTTCAAAATTACAGGAATTTCACCATTTTATAATTTTGGTATGATGATTTAATTTTTTTTTAAAAAAAATATTTTATAAAATTTAGAGAAATTAATCATATTATTAGCCCCTAAAAATCCATAAAAGGGGATTATCAATAAATAAATTAAAATGTAAGGCCTTTAAGTATTCTGGAAAAGAATAGATGCATTTTTTCCTAAGAATTTATAAATACATTTATTTTGATTAGAACCTTTATATCGATTTAATACACTAATAAATCATATTAATACCGTCTAAGATAAAATCTAAGTTATAAAGGTCATTGTTTAATAGTGTTATTTTTATAATATGGTTTTTTTTTCATTTAATATTAGTGTTTCATTTTTTATATGATATCATACATAGTTTAATATTAAAATCTAAGGTTGTTACATGAATGATTTATTTAAATTGATCTAAAATACATTTTATAGTAGATTTATTCAGGTTTTATCCACTAATTATTCATAACCTAATACACCAAATTAACTATACCCAACTCAGATTCAAAACACAAAAACAAAAAAATAATATATAAATAAATAAAATGCATCATTATATTGTATTATTCAATAAAAATCAAAATTAAATC
Source organism: Viscum album (assembly GCA_963277665.1). NCBI lineage: Eukaryota > Viridiplantae > Streptophyta > Magnoliopsida > Santalales > Viscaceae > Viscum > Viscum album. The sequence continues at coordinate 893,715,241 of OY728121.1, read as the reverse complement.
ACACTTCCTATACCCAAAGTCTTAGTGTTTTCATTGATTGACAACATAAACATCTTATTTTATGATAAATTAATCTCTTCATCCACAAATGAATCACACTTGACTCCTCTATAGACATAATATATATAATATTAGTCTTTATTATATATTTAATTGAAAATAATAAAAGGGTGTCATAATATATTTAAATCAAATCTAGGTACATTATTATATTATAGATCATAAGGTATTAATTGTAATGGGATCATATAAATATGAGAACATAATCAAAAAATCACAACCAAAGTAATAAGAACAATGGAATATAACATGAAACATAACTTAAATCTATTGAATTAAATATAAATGTGGAACATACATAATAATATAAATTGATAATTATTTTCAAAGATATTTATGAAGATTATCATCGCATAGAAGATAAACATGTACTATAATATAACATAATATCACAACATCTCATGTCCCATAACCTAAAGGACAATGAATACATCCAATATCCAATTTAATAAGATATAATATTTACACAATGTATTGGTTGGTAATATAATTCTAATCCCACACACTACACAATGATATAACCATACATATGTGTTCCACATGAAAAAGAAAATATTTATAAAACCATTATTATTTAATTATCGCATAAAAATAAAATAGAATACATAAAAATATCACAAGTTATGAAAATAAACAATCTTCTAAAATAATGTTTATAATTTTATTAAAACATATACCTATTGAAAACCTAAGAAACTATAAAGCATATTTACATTTATGGAAATATATTTAACGGAAGATGATGAACATTTTATAATATAATTAAAAATATCCATTATATTTAGAGAAAATTTTATAAATAATTTATTTATAAATTATAATCATACTGTAAATGTATTCGCAGAAGCATGTACAATAGAAGAAAAGGCGCGCCCCAAGCACCCGGAGACAAGAAAAAGGGAGGCCTAAGGGGGCCAAAAATAGTGAAGGCCGAGGGCATCCCCACGAACCAAGTTGACCCCCTCTGGCTTCATGGTGGCAGCAGTGTGAAAACAACAACGGGACGGACCGGGGACATCGATGGAAGCAAGGTAATCCACAACCTTATTCCCTTCACACCAAGTGTGAACAATGCTGATATTGCTGCTGATCATGCCCCAGCATTTCCTGGTGATGTAGTGGATATACCATGGGATGTCGCCGGATCCATGTAGGGAATTGTGGATGATTATGGAATCGGTTTCCACCTATGATAAAGTGATCCTCTCTTGATGGCATAGGGAGAGGCCCATCAGCATTGCCTTGGCCTCAGACTAGAGAGAAGAACCATGCCCCAGGCTGGCAGAGAAGACCATAATGATTGACCCAGAAGGGTTCTGAACCACCCCTCCTCCTCGGATCGACCCCATGATGCATGATCTGCCGGGGTTGAGTTTGAGCCCTCTTCATGGAGGTAACCAGGGAACCCAATTTGCTCTACTATTGCTTCTACCTAAAGTTTCAGTATCAATACGTGCTTGGAGACGTTGGAGATTTGGAGCCTCCTTCCATTTTTGAAATGATCTAATCAAATCCAGCAGAAGGAACTTGGTATGTTTGATGATTTTTTTACCAGAGGTGGTGTTCCCTTCATATCGATCCTTGTTTCGTTCTTGCCAAATCAACCAACAAACTACATGAAGGACTATCATGCAGGATATCTGCTCAAGGCTCCTCTCCTCCGCACCGTGGAACCATAGGTCCAGAAACGGCATATCATCCATGCGGTAGTCAGAAAGTGTTGGGAACTCACCGAAGTACTTCTACACCACCCTCGCCCATTCACCATCAAAAAATAGGTGACCCACGTTCTCCTCCTGGTGGTCTAAGTAGTAGTGACACCTTAAAGCCAACGAGATGCCACAACGCTTAATATTTTTGTATTTAACAATGGCATTGTGACACAATCTCCATGTAAGGAAACTCTGTTTGGTCGGAGAGCCTTTGGACCATAAGATCTCATTCCACAAATCGCTCCAATCGCGAGGGGCCATGGAGCATCTAAAATCTCTTGAAGAGAAGGACCCCGAGGCAGAGGGAGAGAACACGCACCTATCCAGATCGGAGTTTATCTCAATAAGGTTGAAGGTATCATATTGGTCCTCATCAAAGATCGCTGCAATGAAGGTCGGGTGCACGCTCCCCTCATTGAAGGTGATCAGCGTGATCAGGCACCCATGGAAGCCAAGGACGGTTCCGGCCCAGTTATAGTGCTGAAAGAGGATTTTACCCCTCCCCACGATCCATCTGGACTGTGATTCAAGAGAAGAAATGAGAGGGGAGATCACTCGCTAAAAGGGAGAGATTTGGCCGACATCCCTGGACTCGGGGCCTACATGGTATTTGTGCATGGTTATTCCCCATAGAGTACGTTGCTCCAGAACCTCCCAGGCGATCTTTGCAAGCATGCACTGGATAGTGTCTTCGAGCTGACGAACATTGATTCCCCCCTCCCTAGCTGGCCTCGCCACCCTGTCCCATGAAGCCCAATGTCATATCCCCTCCGAACATAGATCCCAGATGAAGCTAGCAAGTATCTTTTCAATCCTGCTGATGATGTGCTTCGGTACTTTGATGGACAATAGAGTGTGGACGGGGGAGGCAGGAAGCAAGCCATTGATCAGTGTTATCTAGTCCCCAAACAAGAGGTAGATGTTCTTCCAATTGAGGATTCAGTTTGTAATACAGTTGAAAATGGCGTCAAAATCACTTAAGTGGAGTCATCTCGGGGAGATTGGTGCACCCTGATACTCCATGGGAAAGGACCCTATGTTCTTGTCTAGGATTTGCTGAATATCATGCATCTGAGAGGCAGTACATCCATTGGATACAAAGAAAAATCTCATAGCCTTGTTGATGACTTGCCAACTCCAGAGGCAATACTCCTGCAGCACCAAGTTGGGACCACAGAAGGACCGCCATCTGGCATTTGAGAAGATGAACGTATCATCCACGAACATCAGATGAGACATGGGAGGAGCCCTCCTCCTTCTGCGAAATGCTATAATCTTGTCGCTGTTAATGCCCCTATGTAGATGTCGACTGAGGAAATCCTATGAGATAATGAAGAGGGTCGGGGACAGGGGATCACCCTGCCTCAGACCATGGGTAGACTTAAAAAGCCCATAATTTTCCCCATAAAAGTGACGCCAGCCAGGGGTAGCTGAAGCACCTAAAGTGGATGTCGATGTTCCACAAGGCGAAACTCATTTTTTCCAGCACTTGTTGAGAAAACCCCACTCAACCGGGTCGTAAGATTTGCTCATGTCCAACTTGATACCTAGATTGGAGTCGCGATTCTTAAGGTCAAGGTCTCTGATCATCTCCTGAGCCAGTGCAATGACCCTCGGAATGGACCGCCCTTTCACGAAGCCGTGTTGTTCCATGGACACCCACTGGGGGATATGTGCAGCCACCCTTGCATTGATCAGGCCGGCCAAGATCTTAAAGGAGAAGTGGCAGAAACTTATAGGCCGGTAGTGGGATATGGAGGTGGGGTTCTTGATCTAGGGAAGAAAAACAACGGTCGTGGCACAGGCGTCCCTGGAAAGGTAACCCCCCCCCCCCCCGAAAGAAATCACGGATGGCGGTGGTGACATCCGTTTAAATGATGTCCCATGAAGCTCTGTAGAACGAGCCCGGGAAGCCGTCTGGGCCTGGTGCACTTTCAGGATTAAGCCTCATCATGGCTTCCCGAATTTCCTTTTCTTCCGAAATGGAGCTCATGGCGGAATTGTTCTATGCCAAGAGCTGGTTGATAATCACATCAAAATAACCCCCCTCTACCCCTGGATATCCATTAGGGGATGAGGGTTGGGATCGGCAATGAGATCTTTCAAGGAGGTCAGGGTCATAGCACCTGCAATATCTCTGTCGTCAGTGTACCTGCCATCATCCAGTAATATGTTGGGACTCACCGTGCGCTTCCATTCCTTAATACAAGCATAGAAGAAACTTGTATTCCTATATCCCTCCCTAATCCATTTGATCCTCGTCTCCTCCCTCACTAGGCATTCCTGTTTAAGGAGCATGTCCACCAGAACACTCTTCTTGCTGGAAAGGTCATCGAACACCCTATCGTCCCTGTCAACCTCCAAGTTCCCCTCCAGGCAATCCACGTCGTGCATGTTGACCATGATGTCATCGTCCATGTAAGAATGGGCTCTTGACCACGTTTGGAGCTTAGCCTTAAGCCTTAGGAGATTGTTATAAATGAAAATCCATGAGTGTCCTTGTGTGGGTTCCCCCCATGTGTTGGTAACCAGGTTTTGGAAACCCGGTAGGCTATCTCAGTGGTGATAATATCTGAAATTAGTGGGTTGGTCCTGTCCTGATGATAAAGAGACGAGTAGGGGGAGTGGTCGAATAATCCCCACACAAGGTGACTTACCATGGTGTCAGAGAACGTGGATATGGCGTGAATGTTGGCCAGGCATCGATCGAGGCGACACCACAAGAAATTCCTTTTTGATTGTTGCACAACGTGAACCTGTCACCCGAGAATCCAAGATCGGAGAGCCCTTTCCCATCCATAAACTGGACGAAATCCATGCTCGCGTTCCATTGAAACGGGCCTCGTCCTTTCCTCTCTTCCATGTCCGTGATCACGTTGAAATACCCCCGATGATCCAAGAAGAATTTCCTGGATCAAAAGAGTTGAGGTCGTTCCACAAGGCTCGCCTTTGAATCGTATCGCAACTCCTCGGAAGTTATGAAGAGAGTCATCCTGTCATTCCCCACCCTCGTGGTTATATACTGGTCGCTGGCTTGCACTAGGTCCACGGTGAAGTTCCAGTGCCACATAACCCATATGTGATTATTAGTAGGGTCGGGAACATGTGGGATCTGTGCCACCTCGAAACCTAGTGAAGGAGCCAGGGAGGTCATCACTGGCCTTCAAGAGGGTTCGGCAGCGAGGGGCACAGGAGGACGCAGTGGGTTGCTGTGACCTGATCCCGGGCTGGCATCAAGATATCGAATGCCGATGGCGTCTACAAACCTGTAGGGAGTGCCCCTAGAGCAAGCAGAGAGGGCAGTACCTAGGAAAGACCGAGTATGAGATGACCTGGTCCCATGTCATCCCATCTTACACCTGAAGGGAGAGCCATTCCGAATTGGGTTGGGAGATATCCATCTCAAAACATAAGCGAGCCGTCGACGCATCCATGCATCCTATGGTCCTGCCATCAGCACATTGGAATCCCCCCAGAGCGTCTCCGATCGCTTTGAGAAAACCCCGTTCTGGAAGGGGAGAGGCAACCCCGGAAGGTTGATCCAAACAGCGGCGCGTGGGATTTCCTTGCCCTTGTGAATGTCCATGGACCAACAGGACAGGCTGCATCGCCAGCCGCCAAAAGACCTTGGAGCTTTGTACCATGCGGACTCGAAATCCACTTCCAAGTGTAGAAAAATGCAGAAAGAATTCTTGTGATCCGGCGAGATCCGCGGCTGATGCTGGAGACCCCAAGAGGGGACAAAGCACTGGAAAATGGTGATGGGGGGTTTCTCGGAGCCAAAGCGTGCCACAAGTGTCCGTTTGAGGTGCACCTCCACCGCCGAGAACGCCAACATAGGGAAGATCACAGATACGCAGGAGCCTGTGCTTGAGGAAGATGAGCCTGCCAGGCGTACCTTTGAGAAGAGAGGCTCCGGTGAAACCCCATGCAGCCCTCAGAGCGCGTCAATGAAGGATCCTGGCCTAAGAGACTCGAGGGAGGGCGACGCCGGAAACTGGGAAGCGCCAGGTGCTGTAGGAGCAGCTGCGGGAGCCGTACCACTGAAAGAGCACGGAGTCCATGACAGGGACCTGAAGGATATTGTCTGAGGAGCTAAGACGAGTGGAGGTAGAGGGAGGGTGGAGCTGCTTCCGCAGCCAGGCACCAGCGGCGGAGGATCCGAAGGCCTCGCGAGGGGAGGCGTAACGGGCAGAAAATTTGAACAAGAGGGCGGCGTGTGGGGTGCGTCTCGGGGGCAGAGGAAGCCATCCTCTTTTTTTGTATCATATTTATTTATAAATCAAATATTTAAAGAATAATGATAATGTAAATAAAAATTCATTTTAACAATCATATAAAAATTAGTAGGATATTTTTTTTTAAAAAATATAGAGAACTATGGGAAAAAGAAACCACATTCAAATTAAAATAATAAGGAGAAAGGTATTCCTTAATAATTTTGAATGTAAGTAAAGATCATTGAAAAGAAACATTAGTAATACTATATGTAGTGATATGGGAATCCATGAAATATATAAATAACATGATCAAAAAATAAATATTCCAATCGAAAAGATAGATAAAAACAATTTCCCTTAAAAATATCATAATTAATAATGTATGAATAAATGAGGGGGGAATGTTATAAAGACCCTTAAATCCAAAAAAAAATAACTAGTGGGAATTGAAAAAGGGTATTTTAAATAAATTTTATAAAAATTAACTAATGGTCATTTAAACATAGATAATCTCAATTATGAATAGGGATTTGATGGGAAGCCCTTACCTTTACTCTCAAACTTCTCAATCACAATCAAATCCTAAGTATAATCAACTTATAATACTTAGAAATCTATATCGAAAAAATTATTTATAACTATTAACTATTATACTGATAAATTATATTTATTTACTATATATATAATTATATTAGATTGTCATAGTTAATTTTGATCATTAGTCCTAGTTGTTTTGATAGTATGGTTATTTTTTTGTTAAGGTTGTATTGATTATAATTTTTCCTCATAATTTAATCATCTATAGAATGTTATTGTTACTATAATAATAGTATTATATTGATTAAAAAATTCCACCATTCAGTTAATAAACTTTATGGTTATGTTTCACAAGAATAAAATTGATAACATACTTCTTTGAAGTAGCATTACAAAAATAAAAGTTACTTTATAACGAAGATTAATTTTTGTTTGACACCACAAAAAATAAAAATTATAATATATAATGATAACGAATTTAATATATTATAATTATTTTTTTTTATACTCATGCATTATGGAAATGATGACGACAGTATAACCTTGTTCAGGTAAGTAGTCAAACCGATCCAAACTAGAACTTGTTGTACCAACGAAGGGGTAAGAGTATAATGTTTTATAATTGTTATATCATTTGAAAAAATGGTAATGGATTTAATAATACAAGGTTAGAGTATTTAATAATATTTATGGAGAGTGAAAATTAATGGATACATGCCTAATATAAAGAATAACTTGCTACATACAATGATATAATTAATCACTCACATGAAAACATCCATTGTATTGAATTATTTAATATGCCTTGTTGTTAAAAAAATAAATGAAACACATATGTTTAATTTATAGAACATAATATTGTCATTAATTAATTAATAAAGTACAAAATATATATAAATTTGGACTGGTAGAGGATGATCTCGTTTATTAAATAATTTTAGTGTTATATCGTAAATTTATCATTCATTGGTGATTAAGAAAAACCATTTTCAAATTATGTGTTTTCAAAAAGTGAAAAAATTGTAGAAAAAATGCACATTATGAATTTGTATTTTTAATTCTATAATCATTATAAATTATATGTATCATACATTATATTTTATTATTATTTTCTATTTATGGACAAAATTCACAATTCATGCTCAGAAATTATTATTCACTATAAATGAAATTAAACCAATTAATTAATGTCATTATCATAATTTGAAATACGAAACAAATATTTTTAGGTAAAATATCTAAAAATTATATTTGTAACTTTTAAATAAAAATACAACATACATTCATAAAAACATTTAATTTAATAAACAATATCTTAAATAATGAGTTATTATATTATATTTTATTATCATTACATACCTTTTAATATATTCTAATTACATACTAAATATTTTAAATGTATGATTTATAGTCTATCATTAATATTTATAAAAGGATTATATTTCTATTATAACATTTTCATGTATTGATTGACTATATATATTCCAAGCAGTCTTAAATAATGGTCGAATTAGACTAATTAATTACTATACATAACCTTGAATACTTATCTAAAACAATGAATCAAAATAATTTATTTATACCTCAATATTCATAACATATTTATAATGATATTCATTATTTCTATAATTATACAATGCATTTTGATTTTAATGGGAGATCGTGGGGATGAATAAATGAATCCCATATTCTTTTTATTTAACTGTGGGATTATTCTGATCTTATTTTTATTAATTATTTTGAATTTATATCTCTTAAAATATAAATGTTCATTTAATTTCAGGATTTAAAATTAAATCTTTATAAAATAAGGAATTATTCATTTTAGTTCAAGGATTTATTTTATTAAACACATTCAAGGACTATAATTATAGTGTGCTATAATGACTTTGTTTACAAAATGATTATTTATTGATGAATAATCAAGATCATACAACCCCCCCCCCCCTAAAAAATTCATCATTAAAATTTAGGGTATTGATTAATTTATAAACATATAGGATTAATTGTTTCTCATTTCTTCCTTAGGCTCCAACTCTGCATCATCGAAATTGTGATTCCTCTATAGAACCTCCACTAGTTATATTGTACAATTCTGTTATAAAAGATCATTATTGATAAAAAAATAAGAATGAGTACATCATTATAGTAATATTTATTATATATATGTACTTCATTAGAGGCAAGCACGTGGTTTTTCTCTAATATTTATTTCCTGAACAATGAGGCATGTGAAATTTCATGTACTTGAGAGTGGTTGGATGAAATTTAAGAACGTTAAGCCACAACCCCAATTCTCTTTAAAATATCAAAAATTCAAATGTTCCTTTGATCAAGAATTCCTTTCTTAACAAACCATATAAGTCCCATATACATCAATTTATTTTACATGAAATAATATCCTATATGAATTCCATGTATTTCATTGACTATCAAACCATTTCTTTTTTCTTATGTGAGCTATCTTGATATGTTTATAGATCACATAAATTTTTTTAGAAGCTTCCTTATGTAATTTTAAGCTAACTAGACTCATTTTCTAACATTATTCCATATAGGTTGCAATATGTAATCATTTCCAATGAAAATATTGCTATAACTCAATTTGTATGATTGAGTGAAAAATGTTTTCAAATGATTATTGCTCCAATGTTAGCTATTGATCCTACGTTCTAAGGAAATTGAGTGAACATGAATTGAATATACCCTCTAATATTGGGATGGAATTTTTAGAAAACTTATTAGTTTAAGGATAACTAGGGATTCTCATATGTATCTCAAAATTTAAAGCCTTTTGAAAACTCCTCTAAAATATTTTTGTGAAATGTGTGTTAGGATGAGTTTCACTTAATAGAGGTTCACTATAATATCTTACAATTTCATTAGGATAATTTGGTGAATGTATCATTAGGAGTTGATATTTGATTATTTTTAGGAAATATATGCTCTATAAAAAGATTTATAGTGACCAATATTCTATCCTTAATCTTTTACACATTAGGATTCATAGAAATAAATCCTATTGTGATATTATCCCACTTCTATATTGGTATGAGGAGTGGTTTCATGAAACCCCTAGGAAGATGTCTCTTTGAAATTACGTTTTAATATAATAATTACATTAAAACTAGAAATAAATATATATAATTATGTTTTTAATATCATGATATTTTAGATTTATTTTAAATTAAATTAATGTTCGATAACATGCACTACACAAAACCTTAATCATTAATGGATGGTAAAAAACTATTAAAATATTACTATTTAATGTGGCCATTATAAAAAAACTATTAGATGGTTGGTATGAATAGTTTTAAAAATATTTTGAAAAATATTTATAGAAGTTCTCATAATAAAAAAAACATTGACTAATTCCTATTAAATATTTACACATTTATAATGGTAAGAATAAAATCATATATTGTTAAAAGTGATATTTTTCAAAAAAATAATTTTATCGGAATAATATAATTTTTATATTGATGAATAAGATTTAACAATATCAATTGTTATTTTAATGAAATGGATTATATATTCATTAAAATAAATCAAAATTTATTTAATTTTTATTACTATGTATGGAATGGGAATAATGTCATTGTATTCTATGAAGACACATTTTTTTCCCTAAAAATGGTGTTTACGTGTTTTATGCACTAATAATTAGATTTCATTTATACCACATGAATAAATTATAAGCAAAAACTTTTTGATATTTTTTGATATCATCATATGAAAATTAAATTTTGGTGGATTTTTTTTATTTCTCTGAGAAGTTTTATTTTTAAGTAAATATAGAAAAATAAAGATTTTAAAAATAGTCACTTTTATCAACTTATTATGAAATATTTGTGACTATAATGTTTATGAAACCATTTTATATATCATATATATATTTAATAAGTTATATAATGTGTTTAAAATTGTTATTTTGAACATATAAATCAATTTTAGATATTTTTTAAATATATGAAAAGATTTTATTCTAATAAAAAACAATTTAAATACATTTGTTAAAATTTTAATTTATAAGGTCCAAATTGGGTTTTGGATTATTAAAAATTCATCTTATATATGATTTTGTTAAAATAATTCATCAAATTATATGTTAATTGACATTATACCATATTTTGATATAAAATCATTTTTATGCTTATAAGCATTTTTCTAAAAAACATTTTTCATTTCATTATGTGACTTGATTTTAAAAGTAATTACTAACACCAATAAAAATTTAATAACCTAAAATTTATTTCATATTTGAGATCTTTATGTTCAAATTTTATAAATAGGTCAATTTCCTTTTTTATGATAATGAATTGTAACCACAGTAAAAATTTAGTTAATACTATAAGAGTTTAAACATGTCAAAAGGTTAAAACTAATGATTAAAGTGATAAAATATCATATAAACTTATATAAATTATATTTTTTGAGTTTATTTAGAGACCATACCATTAAATCATTGAAAATGGGATAACTTGGTGCCACATGGACATGGAAGTGTCCTGATATAGTCTAACATTTAAAATAATTCTATGTGTATGAATCCCATCACTTATTAAAGGAAACATCCTCCCCTCACTTATTTGGATACATTTATCTAGTTATCATAGTTAAAATTATCCAAGATTACAATAAAAAACACATCACAATGTCCTATGGAGGTTCACAGAGTAATCAAAATTCAAATTTTGAATAAATAAGTAAAAGTAATTATCGAGTTCATTCATTTTCTTTCTTCTTGAAACCCCTCCAAATTTCCCATAACCATGCTAAAATAATATAATAACAATCTATAATATACAGAAATTTTATTATTTCTAATTTTTAACCATTTTATACCCATTTTAAATATAATGGAAAAAGAAAATATTGTAAGTTTGTACATGTACACTACTTCATCTACAAATTGTTTTATTTCATTTTTCATCACCGCCTCTAAGAGATTAACATAATGTTGGCTATGGATAAATTTATATTATATATTGTAAATTAATTTGAATCTTGAATGTTAATATCATATCAATCATATTTCATTACAATCCAATGAAATATTAAAACAACACTCATGTATATATGTAGACTAAAACCTCCCTGAAGAGACACATTATATTTTTCATCCCCACCTCACAAGACTTTTTATAAAGAGAGATTTAAAAGTAATAATATAATATATTTGTCATATTTAAAATTTATGAAAGATAAGTTATTTCTCACCTTCTTTCCCCCTCATTTATAGAAACATCGAATGTCACTCATGTGTAGGTGTAGAATACTACCTCCATGAAGTGAGATACTTAAATTTTTATAACTATCATATATGGTTTGTTCAAAAAGTATATTCAACCCACCAAAGTTGTTTTCAAGATTATTAATTGAACGTCCCTTAAACAACCAACAACTTAATAGTCAAAGAGAATATTATAATAAATAAAAAACAAATATGTGATGAAATATAAATAAGGTAATTAATCAAGGATATAATTAATATAAGTTATTATTTAGGAAGTTAGTGGACTTACAGGGTGAGTCATGATTTAAATTTAGTATTTTTGTTATAGTAGGGATTCATTTCCAATGTCTCTTTCAACATGATATTTTCTTGTAAAAGATAATAATTTTGGTATAATTTAATTGATCTTTATATAAAACCCATCTATCTTTCTATTTATCAAATTTTTTAGTTATCCTCTAAAATTTATCTTTCTTTAGGTTTTTTTAGACTTCGATCAACATATTACCTAATGATGTTAAGGATACTATAAATTAAAAACCTGCTATTAATTTTTTTAAAGATTTATTTTTAAATATTTATCCTCCTTGCATATAATCATAAATATTTTTAATGAATGTATTTATAAATTTTTATTTAAATTATTATGAATCATATGATTTTCATTCTATGGTTTTGAAAAGGAATATTTTGACCCTTATATATGGGTTGTTTTGAATCTTCCTAAAAAAGTGTAAAAATGGATAATCCTTTTAATGTATACTATGGTAAAATAATTTCCTATCTCTATGAACATTATTCATTATTTAAATTAATTTAAATATTTTTATGGATTTCAAAAGAGAAACCTTTTCCCATTGTATTATTTTTTTAGTTTTTTTAAAGTATTTTTAATGGGAAAGATAAATGGATATCCAATAAATATTGTTATTCATTTGTCCAAAAGTATATTTTAATATGTTTGATGATGAAAATGTATGAATTTATTTATTAGAATTTAATTGTGGTTCTTTTAAATTCTAAATAATTATGAGTGAGCCCGATATATCTCATGACGATGGGTGAAACCAATATAGCTCGCCAATAAATTGGATACTAATTTATTATTTAGAGAAAGTTAAAGAACAAAATTTAGTATTTACAATTTCTTCCCATAAGAGCTCAAAATTAGTTAAAAACGGTTATAGATATGATTTAAAATGTTACCAATATAATTTTCTTTGATTGATATGGGATTTTATGGAAATACCTTTATTTTTTGTGAAAAAATGTGCTTAAGAATGAAGAATGGTTTTATGAAATTCTAAATGTCAATCGTTTTCTTTTCAATAAATACATTTCCTGAGATTATGATGTTTTATCATGATACCTTCCTGATATATTTATTTATAATTTCTAAGAGTTTAAAAAGGTTCTCTTGATCATGGGATGAAGTCCGAAAAGATTATGTGTATCTATGAGTTCAAATTTTATCTTTTTTTTCTCGTTATTAAATAAAATAACGAGTTTATATGGATTGATATTAAGGAGATAATACTTAATTTTAATATTTTTCCATTTTTAAGAGTTTTTCCTAATTCTATTAAACACTAAACATGAATGATATTTTTAAATTTACTTAAATTAAATCCTTTCAAAAAACATATAATTATGGGACGATTTGGGGTTGACTGATAATTATTGTATCAAACAAATGTTTATATAAATGAAGAGGTTAAGATATTATTAGATGAGTATAATTTAAAATTTAAAAAAAACTATGGGTTAATATATTTCTCATAGGTTATAATCCTTACATAACATTAAATTCTATTGTATTATTGATAAATATGGTTATTTTTGGGAATTTATTATTGTAAATCCTAGGTAAATATCAAATTTTGGGGAAATATCCTACTAGTTTTCTAAAGGGTATGTAGTTTATTTGTAATGAAATCCCTATCTCAAGGATAAAAATTGTTTTAGGATCTAGCATAGAAGAACCTATGAGTAATAACCCTAAACAAGGTTAATTAATTATTAACATGCCCTTCACTTGATGCACAACTAGTTGGCCAAACCTCACACTTAGTTCGAAAATCATGGGGGATATGATTTTCATATTTAAAAATCCCATTAGAAACAATTTTTTAATGATTTATGTACGTTTTCATGGAATTCGATGATATTTATGACAGTGAACCAAATATGAAAATTGTATTAAATAAACAAGACTGAAACATTTAAATCATTATATTCAGATATGAAATCAATACATGTGATATTTATTTTGTTAAAACTTGTCATACCTCCCCTTAATAACTTTGAAAAATAGATATACCTCATTTTTACAGGTGTCTTCCTTGAGATGGAAGGTAAAAGATCATGAAAAATACTTTTAATGTAATGATTTATAATATCACTCCATTGTGTTTTTTATAATCCTCTAGTTTTAGGGGTTTTATGGGGTCTTATTTCCCCCAAAATTCTCACTTTTGGTCTTTATATCAGGATATAAGGCCAGTATCACAGTAACTTGTTGGTCTCCTTGTAGCATATTGATCTCATGGTTGTAAGTCATCACACAATAGTAGATGGGTTCATAGTATGAGGGTTCATAGTAGGGGTTTGGTCTCATTGTTGAAGGTGTAATCAAATTAGTATGTTAGAATCAAGGTACAATTTTGGAAATGTGGTTAAGATTTAGTGTCAAGGTAGCAGGCTGTTCCTATGGCAGCTGATTGGTATCATAGTAACATGTTAGTCTCACAATAACAGGTTGGACTCATGTCCTTGTACTTAAAAAATTTCCAGTTTCTCCTAGAATAAAATATTATTAATTTTTATTATAAATATGTTCTTAAATACATAAATTATAGAAAATATGGGTAGTCTATAAGATGTTATTTATATCCTTCACTTAATAAAAGTTAAATGATTTTCATATGAAAATTCCATGTGAATTAATTGATATCCACATAAAGGTAAAATTAATTTTTGGCCTCCAAGAAATAACTATTTTCCTATCTAAAAAAATATATAATTGTTATCATTCCATTTATTGAATAATTTCTAACATTACTCATATATTAATTAACCATATTTTTGTTCTTGACCCTTGATGATTCATCTATGCCCACCATGAGCCAACCGTTTATTGTTTTATGTATATTCAATAGTTTTGGTTGAACTATGTTTTCTATAGAGGAACAATTATAAAGTATGGGATTACTTATACTTTTTATTCATTCCCCATTTTTAAAGACTGAACGGTTTTTCAATCCATTATCATTAATATATCCATGTTGTTAAATCATCATCTTTCCCACTCTGTTTTTACTATAGCAATTTTGGGAGATTCTCAGAATGGTAGGGGATTCATTTAATCCCTTATACTATGTGAAATATTAAATTTATCATGATTTATATATTTAGGTTATAGTGGAAATAATTTTAATAAATACATAAAATACATAAAATAATGAACCATGTTTTTCAATATATATATCACATGAGTTTTATCCCATGATAATAATTTGCTTATTATTTTTGAAAGATAGTGTTCTATCTATGTTTATGATATGATTTAGCATGTTATAATTCTTAAAAATTAATAAAGTGCATTAGGCTGGTAATTATTATTTGATAAATAATAAAGAGGCATGTTAAACTACTTAAAGATTGAAATGTCTGTTGGTTAAATAATAACAAGGAATGTTTAAACTAAATCATTCTTCCTTATAGTTTGATTAAATTGAAAGTTATTTTTAAAATAATAGTTAATTAATTAATAAATCATGTTTTATAAACCATTAGGTTTACAATGTTAGTAATATATGATAAATTAATTAGCTAATTCAACATGGTAATGAATATTTAGTTTGATAAATATAAATGTTTTGGGTCAATAAATATTGTTTTCTTGTGAAATCTATATGCCTTTTATTTAGATATTGGATGACCTACTGAATTTTTTATTTTCATTATTCCTTTTTTTCTCTAGATGATGATACTTATTATATGACATGTTTTGAGCTTTGAATGGATAATGGTTTAAAGAGAAATGTGAAGGGATTTACATGTTTTTTTTGCAGCAGTTGGCACCTAATATTGTGGGATACATATTGATATGCATGATGGTTTCATGGATAACACTATGTCTGATAGAGAAATAAGAAGATGAGATTTTCAACTTTTTTTTTAATAAATTCGCAGATACTTTCTTATTAACGCATCTACTTTAAAGTTTGATTGGGTGATTCAATTGTTTTAGAATTCGTTTCCACATTACTTTGTACACTATGTTGTGCTTGGTTTATGCATCACTTTTATTTTAGCTTAGTATAAGTCCTAATGAACCTTGAATTATAGAATAAAAATGGTAATTATTGTTAAATAATTTTTCCTATGGTGATGGTGTTTTAAAGTAATTACAAATAATAACACATTGTAATCCCAATAGAATGATAGTGTGTTCCCTATAGGTCATTGTTGATAGAAATAGGGGTGTCACGACATGAAATATGGGTGTCAAACCATGGAACATGTTTCGCTGTACCATTTCATAGACTAGAGGGGTTATGGAATGGTATATATGCCTTGGCCATGACCCTCCCCATTTCTATTCCCTATCATAGAGGGTTGGTAGTAGACCCTACAAATGAAAAACACCCATGAGGTAGTTCACCATAGAGGAAAATATTGTGATAGAGGCTCCTGAAACCCCAATGTAGATCCAAAAATTTATATTTGAGAATGTATGCAGCCTCAAATTCATATAAAAAGCACTAAGGATTTTATTTTGGTAGTCCAAAATGAATGATAGTGCATTCCCAACATGTCATAGTTTCCATCTACAAGGGTGTCACAATGTTATATTTGGGTGTCACACTGTGAAACCTTTTTCCTTGTCCCATATTGGAGATTGTATGGGTGTTGGGAATAATATATAAGCCCTAAACATACCCCTCCCCATTAAAATACCTTTTCAGAGTTGGGGATGATAGAGGGCCACCCTACTGGGTTTGAGTCCTATAGGTGAATAAACTCATGAGGTAGTGGACTAAAGGAGAAAATATTTTGATGGAGGGTTCCGTAACAACATTGCAGATCATAAATAAATCTTGTGGATCCACGAGATCAGTTGGATTAATCATAGTGGGATTGAAATTTGGTTTATAACTAATGTAAATTGGAAATGGTAAAACATTAATTAATGGATAATGAATTAATTAATATAAAAAATTCATGGGTAAAAAAATAATTAATTAAATGAATGTCTTCTTGAAATGATTGTTTGATTATAAGATACTTAGTCCTTAGTGTTGGAATCTAGGTGTTTTAGATTTGATATCTTTAGTTGTTGCCATGAAAAGTTAGATTCCTATAATGTTGTGTGGGATATTTATTCCTATTTTTATGTGATTTTACATGCTAACCCACCCATTTTAGTAGGGATACTGACACCCAGTGGACTCTAGGATAGGGATTTCAAAAAAAATATGCCTGAAAGGACTAGATGACTAACATACCCTGATTTCACCAACCACTTCTCCTAGTAGTATTATGTGATGGCATGCATGGTGGTTATCTTTCCCATATATTACATTAGAGGATTATAGTTTCTTGTTCTTATATCACTCACATGTATGTCCATATATAGCATCATAAGGATTATTAAAGGTACGATGTGTATGATTTGTGATGGTTTGAGGAATAATACATGACATACGAGCTCTAGTGGATCCATGAAACTACATTTTTATTATCTATAGGTGTGGATGAGATGATAAGATGATGTGATGCATTAGGTGGATGATATATTACTATATCCCAGGGGTAATTAGGCTACCATACTTTTGGAGAGAGATAGACATGGACATGCGATGTTGGGGAAGTGAAAAAAACCAACGGGGAAGTCAAATAATGGTACCTTATATGATATATATTGGATATTATTCGATTAAATGTATTGGATACTTGGGGTAGTTATTTGGTCTGGATAGGTACTTAGTATTCCATATTATGTGGGGATTTGGTTTCACTTTCTATTCACAGGGTTTTAGTATGCTTTCTTTATATTTTACACGAGAGGATCCATGGATAATCCAACTAAGTATACCTATTATTCTCACCCTATATATATATATAAACTATTTTATTAGGACTGAAAGTGCTATTTGATGATCAAGATCGAATATAGTAGTTCATGTTGGATTTATAAGAACTCATGTGGTTATTATGTTCATTTCTAATGAGTTCCTTTTTTGTTTTTGTGATTTTTTACAGTGTTATAGTTTTTTGGAATTAATGTATATTTCAAATATTTTATTTTATATCAAGGAGGAGTTTTTTTGGACATGTCTATTGTTTCTTATGTTTTCTTAGAGGGAAATACCTTCCATTTATGTTTATGATATACCTCAGCACTTTTCACAATCTCATGGCCTATTAGAGGTAGGATTCTAGAATAATTATCACCCTTCCCATTTTGTTGGACCATTAGGGGTTCCTTTGATGGGAGATAAATTTGAAAGAATGGTATCTAAGGTTTAGGTTGGGGGATAAGATAGAGTTTGGAAGTAGGAATATTTGATGACTATATGGGGTCAGAGGGGAATAGTTTCAGTTGAGTATAGGGATAATGAGTAAGAAATAATTATTTAGGTCCCTCTATGATCAAATGTTTGGACCATTATACTGACATACACTACTAATAAATCTGTTACTAGATAGGGGTAGAAAAAATTTAAATGATAATGTATTTTTATTTTATGATCTAGTTTTTGATATGGGTAGAACATGGTATTAGGTTGAAACTTAGTTAATTGATTAGTTTAAAATATATCACATTCTTGGTTTAGGAGTTCCTAGCCATTTTTATATTTTAGTTATGGATCTAGGTTGGAATCCTCATTATGTTCATGCAGAAGATGTTCTGTATGATGTTCTAGTAGATCCCTGTGGAATTGATTTCGATGATGAAGATACTTGGCGGAGGACACTAAATGATTTTTAGTGCTAGAGTTTTTTGAAGTATGAGGACTTTATTTTAGAACCAGTGATAAAGGACTAGATGAATAAGGTGGATATTTTCTTTAGTTAGAATCATTATTCAAATGAGAGATGGGTCACATTGATGGTTAAAATTATGTATGGAGAATCCATGAAGTGGTGGTTCTTAATCCATTAGGATCATATGGATTTTATTATCTCATGGAAGAATTTTTATGATTAGTTTTGTAATGATTTTATTTCCTCAATCATTAAGGTAGCCATTTTCTAGGAGATATATACCCTTCGACAAGGGAGATCCAACACATGCGAGTTTGGTGATAGTTTTAGGACACTTATTTGACATGCATAAAACATATATATAGATGTAGAGGTTAGCTCAAGGCATTTTGTGTGTATTTTCATCTAGATATCTAGTGCTTGATTAACCCTTTTATGCTATAGGTATATATCATAATACATGGGAGACTATAATCCATCGAGATAATGTTTTCTAAGAATGGATCTTAATGTGCATAGATTAATTAGAATTACCCACATTGTAGATTCATGGTCCAAGTTCCCAGTTTCTTGGAAAAATGTATTTTTGAACAAATATATGTAGTTCTGAAAACTCTTCATATCATTTCTCTTGGTGTATTGGCCCTCAGGCCTGTTTCAAAGGACCGAATGATATTTTTCATGTTGAGTCCAAGGTCATCAATGGAGTGAGAGCCTGATATTTCCAATAAGGTCGCATAAAATAGGTGTTCTTATTTAGGTTCCAGTGTGGTGACTCTTTCAGTTGAGGTAGTAACAGTAGGGAGATTCTACATTATATCACCCAAGGGGATACAAGTTAAGGGAAAACCCAGTGATGCTCCTCATCATAAAAAATAAAAGTGTAACCAATGAGTTTTTCATCATAAGGGTTACAAAGGTAATCCAGTATCTCATGGAATATCTCATTCTCTAGATTTTCCCAAACCAGGTGAGCTGAACGTCATTAGATGTAACTTTTCCTTGTTTTCTATTTTGTTCCATGCTTTATTTTATTCTGAAACTACACACTCCTTCATATAACCTATCCAAGCCAAATCTTTTGGACATGAGGTTGATATTATTCAAGTTCATTTAGTGTTGACTTCACTAGTTGTAGTTAGAGATAATATATATGATTTATATAGAGATTATGAAATAGTTTTGGTGATACACTAATCTTGGGGAGACATACAATGTTTTTGGATAGATCCAGATGACATTATCCATAAAAAGGGATGGATATATTTATTACATGCTAACATTGATATCTTAAAGAGATAGATTGTGTTATATTATGCTGCAGGGTATTCTATCATGTTCTTTGGAAAGTGAGACCCTTAGATAGGTCAAAGGTGTGTCTCATACATTCCTTCCATGATAGAATTATTAATACTAATTTCATATATGGATTATATGACAATGTCTCCTAGGTTTTTGGAAGAGGACAATTATTTATTTCTTTCATAGGTTTTAGTATTACCCCCTTGACGAGAGATTGAGTTCATGATATAGATACATCCTAATGATTCTATGATTTCAGTGTCTTTATATAGGGGGGATCCTTCTGTTTTAAAGATATGTTGATATCAATCAAGGATATTTTTTTGTGAGTCTTTTTGGCCAAGCATGTCACCTTGGAGTTATTCGATTATATTTGAAAATAAGGCCAATGGTAGTCAATAGTTGGGTGTTGATTATTTTAACTAGAATCAGGTTACATTTAAGAATCCCTACCCTATTTTAATGATTGATGACTTATTAGATCATCTAAATGGTGATTATTGGTTCTTGAAGATCAAGCTACTATTAGGATAAACTCAAATGTTGTTAAAGGATGATGATATTACAAAGAATGATTTTATTTTGTTAATGAGGATTATGATTTTTTAATATCATCTAGTGTGATTAAAATTGTAGCTTGATCCACGTGTTTAATGTGGTTTCTATTAATGAAATTCAAATGTAATCTATGTCCGAGGAAAAGCATGTAGGGAAACTAGGTGCCATTTTGTGGGTTCTTCATTATAAAAAACTATTTGAGAAGCTGTCAGAGTGTGATTTCTAGGATTGGGGAGTTCATTTCGTAGGGATTATTGTGTCCCATAATGGTTTCTCCATATATCCTTAAAATTTCTAGGTAGTCATTTAATTATAATCCCCAAATACTTTTGTATATTCATTCTTATGGTCATTCTTGCATGTGGTCATAGGTGGTTATTACTCCATTTGCATCAAATTATAACTCCACTGACTACCCTGAAGAAAAACTGAAAGGAATTATTGTAGAACTGGATATGTTTGGATGATTTCGAGTATCTAAAGGAGAAGGTGTTCAATGATCCTATTTTCCATTTTCATGAATATAGAGTTTAGCATTAGGTTATCTATGATATTTTTTTATTCTATTAGGGATTTTATTAATGAATAATAGATCAATTGTTTCCTAGGTGTTTCATAAGTTACAAACCCATGTGCATAACTATACCACCCATGATCTTGAATGGAAGGCGGTGATGTTTTAGCAGAATTTCGGCTAACACTACCTCATTGAAAATCATTTTATAGTTTCACTAATCATAACAGCCGGAGTTATGTCTTATCCCTCTTTGATATGAAATTGTCCTAATGATTATGGATGTAATTATTTTAGGGAATTGATATTGATATTTAATATAAAATGGGAAATGGTAATGTTGTTGTAGATACAATAATAAGGAAGCTACATAGTGATGCCAAGCATGAGTCTTGATAATTATAAAGAGTTATGGAGGATATCCCACTAATATGTCATGACATGGGAGAGGTTTGTGGAGAAGGATTCCTTTTTCATATGAAATTGTAGTCATCTTCGATTCATTGGGCGGAGGAATCCCTACTGGTTAATTCCATGGTGGAGGTCTAGAGAGGCGGAGTTATGTTTTATCATTACCATGATGGTTGATTTGAAGATGAT
Source organism: Viscum album (assembly GCA_963277665.1). Classification (NCBI taxonomy): domain Eukaryota; kingdom Viridiplantae; phylum Streptophyta; class Magnoliopsida; order Santalales; family Viscaceae; genus Viscum; species Viscum album. The sequence goes on along the minus strand of OY728121.1, from coordinate 893,693,506 downwards.
CAACACCATGTGTTGCTAAGGGAGTATTTTCATTCATTTTGTGATATGTGAGGTGGTTCTACATGAGTCCCACAAATGAACCTTGGTCTAATATCCTGGTTTGAAAAATATGTACCCTACTTTTATATGTTTTTTAGTGACTTGGGTTGAATAATTTAGTTTATGATTTTTTGTTTTGATGTTTAGTTATCCTGGCGGGGAGGGAAAAACACCACATTCTGGATGGTTTTCTCTAGCCATTAGATGTTCTGTAGTGGATGAGGGAGGAAATTTCGAAGGACTTTGTCACATTTTTATCTGACTATTAGGTATGATTTGATGAGACAAGGGTTATAATGGATCTTTTAACATGTTTGAACCACCTAATAGCTTTGAAGGAGTAATGTTTCATGAATGCTTCATTGAGGAAGTACTTTGAGGAGGTGGTGAGACTTTCTGGAGTCCAATGGATGATCATCTATGTTCATGATCATAATTTTACCTCTTGTGTGTGAAGAGATATTTAGTTTTATTTTGGAAATAAATTATTCCATAAAACTAATTTAAAGCTACATATGGATATTCAGAAATAGAATCTTATTTAGAAGTAAGAATACATGTTGTGTTCTTGTGCCCTAGATTTTATATTTTCATGGATGAGGCACCAACCTATTTTTGAGTTTTCTTAAAATAATGGTTTCCACTCCGCCATTTTTATATAACTGTTTAAATATTTTTTTGAATGACCATTATTTTACCTTTTGTGTTGGATCGAAGAAAAAAATTCAGTAATTCTCAAACAAGAAGTAGTAAAAAGAATGAAAAGGATGGTTCATATGATTTGTGAGAAGATGAAGGTAGTGTGAGATCATCCAATGTCCGATGACAATGGTAGGATGAAACCTTTGGACTTCAATGTTGGATATACTATGTTCTTGAATCGAATTACTAGTTTTCGGAGTGGATAGTTTGTGTAATAGAGTGTCTCTTTTCCATTCTCATCTTGGTTTTGATAATTAGTTCCACACAATATTTGTAATAATAATGTTTTTTAGTGATTTTAGATTTATCATGTATGTGTCTTAATTTTATATCTAAAGAGACATTGATCATATTCTTACTCAATTTATTCTTTTGAAAATATAAAACTATTAACATTATTTTATATATTTATATCAAAAGAAAAATTAATTTTTTAGATTGTGTATAAATTATATTAGAATATTATAAATTGTTTAGTAACATTATAGTTTCTCAGTTTTAAATCATCCTATGTTTTTTGATGATATATAATGCTACATTTTAAATATTCACTTGAACATTTTACCATTTGTTATCAAAGATATTTATCTAAATTTCATTCGTTTACAAGGAAGTCTAAAGTGACATATTTTTTGTTATCTAAAAATACACCATATTTCATGCATCCATTAAGTGAAATTATAGTATATATATTTAAATGGAAAATGTATTTATTTGAATTTATGAGATAAATTTATATAAATATTTTGGATCTTGTTTTGATGAAAATACAATACAATTATAATGACAAGAAATCCTTGATATTCATAACAATTATTTTCCCATGGAGTTTCTAGGTTCTCCCATCTCCTATGGGAAGATTCAAATTCCTAACATTGAGGGGTTAATTGATAAAATATCAAATCACGTTATTAAATTCAAGAGTATTTTTATTCTTTTAGGTGGGATGATTATCATGGTGAACCATGTGTTGTCTTCCATTACTATGATTATGCTCTCAACATTCCAGTTTCCCAAATAGGTAATTAAGGATAATTAAAATATTTTTTTCAATCATTTTGGAAGGTCACATTGATGGAAGTTTCATTGGTTCTCATCGGGATGGTTGGCTATGTATTGAGATGATGGTGGTATAAATTTCAGAGATGTTTTTGGTATGATACATTGTTTTTAATCCATGTTGGATTATGAATAGGTTTGAGGATAGACTCAATGAGGAAGAATCATTAATAATATATATGGGATATATTTTATGATCCCAAGGTTTAAGATCTATGGTTTTTGGAATTCACTATGGGGTGATTTTTATTTTATCTTAGATAATTCTCATTGGAATGTTGGTTGTGGGGAGAACAATTTTAAGAGTCTGAATTAGGCTGGTGTCTCTCTGGGGTTTTTTTGGGTGCCTCAATCCAGATGTTACCTTTAGGAAAGATATAAAATACCCTTACATTTTCTATATAGTTTTATACCCATAGAGGTGATTCATTTTTTAATGCTTCCACATGAATGAGAATACAGATGTATTTGTGTTCACTAGTCCTTCTACTGGTATTTTATTGGATAAAACATATTCTAGTGTCGTGGATGGAACTCAAGACATGCTACTTGAGGTTCCATCTTTTGTAACAAATATATTCCTATGAAGTATAAGATTTGGGGTGTTATATTATAAATAATTAAATTCCTTTTGATGAATAGATCAAATGTAAAAGTATCCTCCTTTCCTCAAAGTGTACCTACTATGGAAACCTGTGTGTGGAGTTGATTCATCACCTCTTTTTTGAAGGTGACTGGACATTGTTAGTTTGGAGTGCATTTGGTGCATTCACTAGTCTATATCATCCTAATATAAATGGTGGTGAATTCCTTTATCGGTTATTTAATGGTGTTATATGTGACTATCCATAAATGAATTCAAGGGTTATTCTCCAAATGGTTAGATGTTAGAACATCCAGAATGTGAGGAACGTAACCCGACATGAGAATTTTTTTTTCATCTAGTTGATCCCTGGTGGCCGGATCATGATTCCTAGTGTTTTAGATGGTTCACTATCATATGAAATAGAATCATGCCCCTTCAATTAGTGGCTTAATGTTGGGTTGGGTCTGACCCTCCCCCAGGTAGTCTGTGTTGTCAGAGGGTAAATAGATACACTGGATCTATCCCTTAGAGGATCGAAGTTTAGTGTTTATGGGACTTACCAGTTCAGATACATGCATGGAGGTGGTATTTTTTGAGACACAGTTGAATCTATATTATTCTATTTCAGGGCTTCTTATGGTCCGGGTTATTCTATTATGGAAGAGGTTTGTGCACTGCGGGATGATCTAGAAAAGTGAACAAATAGGAACATCATTTTATCATTTGTAGATCCTAACTCAATGATAATTATTCTTTATCTACAAGGATAGATCACTATTAACTATTATATTATTTATCGCATCTGATGTTTCAATACTATTATTGATGATCAAACTACCATTACCCTCCATGGCATTAATGTAATCTGGAAATGTTTTTTTGGTCTTCTTGTGTAAACTCATGGAGCTTCTGTGTGTGTTTTTACAGCTTTTTTTATACCTAAATGATGTGTGGACATTGTATAGGGTGATTCTCTTGGGTATCATCATTTTAGTCCCCCATTAGAATATATATCCTATATTCTCCTTTTTAATAAAAATTTAATTTGATGTCAAAATAATTCTAAAAATGTTATTTTAATGATCACTAAAATATCTAATGTTCGGTGATGTTTCCACTAAGCTAAATATTTTCTAGAATATTTTGATTCTCTTTTTTGATAATATCAAGATTTTTGGAAGTAATGTTGATGTTATTATTGATCCTTTGTAAATGTCTCAAAATTTTCCAAATATAAGTCTTTTAGGTCAAACTCTGAATCTAATGTAAAATGGTATATAAAAATAGTGAATTATAATGGTTAGTTATTTAATTTTTAGTAGTAATTTTAGATATAAATTTTGATAACTAATTATCCCTATGTTTGAGTTAAATGTGTGCTTTAATACCCTAATATTAAAATAATTTCAATGTTTCTATTAAATGTTATGTTTTGAGGTCATTGTTTAAAAATGATCTGAAAACCTGAGATAAAAATGAGGTTCATCATCCTAATGTTCATACCCAATGTTAGGAAACTTGAACCATATTCTTCTACTGCCACATTTTAAGTCAACCATTAATATGCTACTATGCTAATTCTTTGAAAACTAAATATTTATAAAAATATATAAATGATAGATATCTATTTCATTAAATAAGGGAATAAGAAAGATGCCACTCAATGATAGATTTCTTTTATAGGTTTCTCAAAATGGTTTATCTGCATGAATGTACATTAAATTGGAATCTATAGATGAAACACTACATATTAAAAATGAATACTGAAATAAACTCATACAGGAAGGATCCAAATTAAATAATTTTAATAAGATTTTTAATAAGATTTTTAATAAGATTTTTGATAGGGGTTAATAATTTTATAGTGGGAAATCCATTTTCTACAATCACCACTAGTACATTTTTCATAACAGGTGATATTTCGTGATGAACAAGTGATGTTGATGCATGTCTTGGACAAGTTGGATAATAACCCCCCCATGTGGTTTTCTCACACATCCAATATTTAAATATATGATGAGTATCTTCAATGAATTTAAAACATAAAGGATGATAAAAGAGGATGTGACATGATATTATATAGCATGATGAATCTATCACAATCTCAAACACCACAAATTGACTGCAGTATCATGTGATAAGAGTTGAGGGACATCATCCTTACCTGAGTGAATCACTACAAAATAGATCACAACAACATGATCACTTATCACAGAAAATATAATTTACTAGTGAACTAGCTAGAAAATCAGGATGCATAGAGGATTTGTTAACAATGTATATTGGTAGAAAGGGACTTTCACCTTTCTATTATGTTTGAAATTTCATGGATTATGTAATAGTAAACCGTAAATCACATGAAGGAGGACTCTTCTATTTTGATGTTGTATAAATATGAACTTGTTCTGTTTTAGACTATGATAAGAAGATCCATTTCTTGGGGAACTTATAACATAATGAAAAAGTTACCGACAATATATATTTAGGTGATTGAATATTAGATTATATTTGAATAATGAGTTTTTATATTATTGAAAGACATTAAATTAAATAAATTATAGTATTCCAAGTATTTTTTTATATTTCAGAATCATATAAGGTACTATGTTATTTATAGTTCTATGTATTTTAAGTTGATGTATTGTTATGTGGACTATTTTTAGTTATTTATCTATTAGATAATTTCACATAACTTTAAACTTTTTGATCGAATTGTTTACAATGAATTTCCTGTATATATTAAAGAGAGAAATTTTAGGATTATTTCAATGTCATTTTTCTTGTGAAGACCAAAGACAACATGATATTCAAATTCAAATATTTGGAATATTGTAAAGGTTGTGACACTATAATTAAGGGGATTTTGAGAAAAAATAGAAGATTAATTTATTGAAACTTGAATAGTTTCTATTTAATGATGTAAGTATTCAAAAATTATAATATTCTATAGATTTAATTGGGTGATTTATTCAAATTTTTTTTAATTAATTTTTTTATAGATAGAATATGAAAGAAAAATTGTTTCATTTTTCATGGAGATGTTTTTGGAAGATCTTTTTTCAATTTATTTTAAATATACAAAGGAGTAGGATCCACAAAAACTACTTGAATATATATATATATATATGTGGGGGGGGGTTTGTGTGTGTGTATTTCCCTATATGGCTTAAAGAATAACAAATGTGAAAAAAATGAATACTCAGACGAAAATATAGTGTCGTGAATTTTCATTGTTGTTATTCATTTTATGAAGAGGTTAAAAAATTATATATACATCATTATTCTCTATCGATAAAAATAAGAAGGTTGATTACATGAAATTGATTATTTTATTTGATTTAGTTTAAATTAAAATCTTGCATGACATTGAAAAACTAATTTTCTCTGATGCATTAATGAAGATCACTAACATTTATCATTTTCTACTGCAAATATGATTTGAACAAATATTCAAAATCCACATCTCATCTATTATTTATATAGTGTCAACTTCTCATAACTAGTAACAGTGTAGTTTCATCTTCTCATAATTAGTAACAGTGAAGTGTCAACTTCTCAAACTAAGATTTGGATGTTTTGATTCCCTATGAAATTACCAGATGTCCTTGTAAATGTAATGTCGTAAGGTGTTAACATCTCCCACATAGTCTTAAAGGTCCTCATTAAAAGAAAATTCTTGTTAAAACCACCCAGATTATGGAGGAAGAATTGGGGTAGTGGACTAAGGGGTTTTTTCTAAACCACTACACATCATTGTTTCTTATTCTTCATATATTTATTTTTCATTATAAAATCATCATTAATATAGAAGTATATGATCACATTATTTCAAGATGAATGTTTCAAATTTCCTAATATTTTTAAAAGACCACAATTCATCCACAATTTTATGATCATCATAATCATTCAGATAGAACATGGATGCGGGAGTAAGATCCCCTCCCCCATTTTGTTGGGCCTTTTTAGATTATCTCTCATGTCAGGATCATTCCATATTAGATATCATTACCCCAGATGAAGTAGATATATGATGACTTATATGTTTCATAACATCACCACTATATTCATTATGATTCTGACATCATTCATTAGGGAGAAATATATATTGATAATTTTTTGAACTTTCAGGAGTGGTATGTGGAGATCTAGGTCCTCTAGAAGAAGGTGTTGTGTGGGAATTATATTCTATTGGTTTATTTCTTCTAGCTACATGGTGTTGTAGAGGAAAACCCCTAAAATATTGATCCATGGATAAATACTAATTATACCATGATATTTTTCCCTTGATATTTTTTTTCAATGTTATTTAGGTTTTTTGGGATAATGATTTGGATATGAAATCCATGATTCTGTGTTTTTGTATTTTCCCCTATTTGAGAGGTATCTCCCACTAGTAGATACTGCATGCTTTTTTGTCACGTTTCTCTTTGTGGGAAAATATGAAATTTTGATGGAAGGTTAAAGTCTTTCCCTTATTTTATGATGTCTCCTAATTATCTATTTTTCCCATCAATAATTATGTAAGTTATTTCTATATCATGATCCACGAGTAAAATCTCATTAGAGAATTGTTATACCTACTGCCCTATTTTTTGGACCTCTTTAAATTTAAGGGGATGGGAATTGATTGAGAGGAATATGATGTAATTCCCCAGTACATAAAACATTTACATTATATTTCATTATGTCTATAGGTGTTAAGGAGGTGTATAATGGGAGGGTGTGGGGCCATATTTTCCATAAAATTCCTATTTTTGTCCTTGGTCCCACAGTATGTGGTTGGTCTCATGATAGTAGGTTTGGGTCATGGTAGCAGGTTGGTATCATAGTATTATCTGGTCCCACTATTTTTTGGGGGATCATAGTAGTAGGGTGGTCTCATGGTAGTAGGTTAGATCACAGTTGTAGGTTAGTTTAACAGTAGTAGGTTGGTCTAATGGTAGTTGGTTCATCTCATGTTATTAGTTTAGTTTGATGGTATTAGGTTGGTATTTTGGTATTTTTTTTTCAATATTTCTAGTTTTTAAAACAATTTCATAAATATGATTTTTTATTGAAATAGTGTTTTTAAATCTTTAAAAAAAATAAAGTGTTTTTCCAAAGAAAATTTTTATAACCTCTCCCTCATAAAATCCCAATTTTTTTATCTTTGTATTGATCTGGTCCATTGGAAATCCCGATCCTTTTCATGGTTATTTGGTGAGATTAATCTTGAGTTTTGAAGTTTCATATATGTCTAATCACCCTAATTTGGGTTCCACATTGGTTGTGTTGGAGTTTTTGAAGAAAGGGTGGTTAATTCATGATTTGGGCAATTCGTGAGCCCATTTTCAGTTTTAAAAACCAAATTTGTTTCTTTTATAACTCTTTTTTTGAACCTTTTTCACCCATTCCACATCCCACATGTCCTCTACTAATAATTTAAAACTTTCATACCCTTTTTGGACCCCATATAATTTCATAATCATGTTGAAATTAGGTAACTTATTTAGGCATTGGGCCAGCCCATGGGCCCATTTCTAGTTTTAAAAAACTAAATTGATTATTTTATATATAATTAAACATTTAATATTTTTGGTGATTCCACCTTCCCCTAGAATCCAATAACCCTATATTCACCCCAAAAATCGATTTACCCTCTTTGGTGCTCATATGGGTCACGGAATTGGGAGAATTTTCTGAGGATACCTCAAATCTCCCAGAATTGATAAGGTAAATAGTTTTATACATATATCATTCAATTCGTGATAATTTTCCCACAAATATTCATTAAATGGTTCTTATATACCTTAGTATTCTCTCCAAGAAGTTTCATCCCATTCCCTTTCCTCTAGGGTTGCATACCTAATGGAATACAAAGAGTTTCTAGTTGAAACGGTGAGATTCCATCTCCTTTATCCACCCTTTTCTTACTCCTTTCATTATTTCTTGGTTTTATAATCTCCCCTAGTCATGATAGTCCTGTTTTTATGTTATAACATGGTTTTTGATGGAATTTATATTCATGTAGGTCTGGTATTCATAGTTTTAGGGTTTATAAACCCTCGACCGGTGATTTTGGGTGTGCGTTTCTGTTACACCAAAGATTTAAGGTAGGATATCCCTTGCACAAACCTTTATCATTTAATTTTCATCATTTTAATTCTGTTATAACCTTATTATTTATGATATGTGCTACTGTGAAACTTTATTTCTAAATGTTTTGTGTGCAAATTATGTTTTATGACTTATTTTGTTAAAAATATAGTTGTTTTGGTATAAATGTGAACTCCTTTAGTTTGATAAATTATTCCATGAGCTTTATCACTTTTTTTATGGTATTTTTATTATGTCTTAGTAGATTGAATAACTTTATGGAATGAAAATGGTGTTTTATACCCTTTTAAGTTCTTAACATAAGTTGTTTTTTTAAGAGTGCATGTCATGTGATCAGTAAATTGCCCTGTTGGCTTTTATGTGTCTAGTGCAATTTAAAATGATTTGTTTGGATTTATAATTACATTGGAAGCATGTAAAAAAATATTTTGGGATGTTTTTATGGATTTTCAATTTGTATTTGGTTTTACAAATAAATGGGTTTTTGTTTACAACATGTTTTGGCCTGAGTTTTCAGAAAATGGCATGTTTCACATTCTTATGAAAATGGTTGTGTTTTGAATATGTAACCTGAGGGTTTTATGAGATTTATGAATACTTTTTGATTCATTAAATGGTTTTTATACACCTCATTAATAAAATTGAAATTTATAACTTTGTCAAATGTCAGTTTTGAGAAAATTTAAATGGCCCGTTTGGCCTTTCCTAAAAATAAAGAATGAGTGTTTTACTTGTATACACCAAGTTTCACAATTGGGATTGTTTTATGGCCCATGAAATGATTTTATTTAATGTTTTTAGGGATGAAAAATATGTTTTGGTATGGTTTTGATAAGTTTTTATAATTGAAAGAGTGTTTTTGAATGAGTTTTATGTGCAAAGCCTCAATACACTCCTTGAAATTGTTTTACGAAAATATTTAGTGGTTTTTTGATTCGTGAAAGAAATGTGAATAAAGATTGTGGGTTGTTTGTGTGTTTATGGTTTGGGAGTGTACTTTTTATGTGAAATTTGTATTTTATAATATATGTAACTTGATTGAGCTCTAAAGGGAATCCCACGTATCTAGGTGGGCGGATGTGTACTAGTATGCTAGTGATCCTGTGGGGATTGGCCCTTGTTTCACGTAGAAAGTTTGACGATGACAAACCTAACTAAAAAATGATGATGATGATGTTTGGGGACCACTAGGTTATGGGTATACTCTCTACTAGTGGCCCATGTGCACGAGAAAAGATATTTATTATGGTCACTTTCACCGAGATACGAGGTGCCTGGGGCTCACAACTGAATAGTGCCTAGGGTTGTTCCCGTGACTTGTGCTCATTGGATATTTTTTACTCACCGTCGGCATATGGTGTGTTTGGTAAATTCAGTAGTGTTTTTGATTTATTTAAAAGTTAAAATTCTTTAAATCAGCCCTCTTGATAGCTATTTTAATTTTGAAGTTGCACCACTTTGAATGTTCTAACTTGCATTCTTGTTTATAAAACATGCATGTTTTTGTCTAGTAATTTTTTTATCATGGGACCTCATTTGGAATAAAAATCTTTATATTTTTATTTCAAACTTGAAATTTATGTTTCTTTTATTTTAAAGTATGTGCATTAGGAGTAGAATATCGGGCTAACCTACTGAGTTTTAATACTCACCCCTATAGTCTTCTTCTGTTTTTAGCCCTTGTGTAGGTTTCAGCTTGAGTTTGATCGCCTTGGGCGATGTGTGATCATTTTTTTGGAGAGTTACTTGTAGGGTCACATGGAGTTTGTTGGTTATCGGGTTTGGTTATTTGATTTTTTCTCTTAGTTGTACTTTCAGTTTCTTGAACAAATAATGTTTAGTTCGATTTTTATATAAATGTATTTTGGGTTGTCCATTTCTTTCTGCTGTTTTTTTATTGTTCTTGTATGGGAAAAATCATTCCCTTATGTACTCTATTGATGCCCTTGGTTCTTGTCGCCATCCCAGGAGGATCGGGAACACCTCTCAGGACTTGTCATGGGCTGGCCTGGGTGACCGGTTCAGGGTCGACTCGGATTGGGTCATGACAAAATGATATCAAAGGAGGTTGGATCTTAGAGAACCTTTCTTTTTAGAGCGCCCTTGTTATTTAGAGGATGTCAATGTAGATGGAGTAGGATTGTTGGGACTTTAGCGGTATGTTCAACAAGAGTGTTGTGAAATCTTTCTCATTCTAATCCTCGGGTTTCCATGGGAAGTTTGGTTTTATTAGTGTCCTTTGTTCTTGTTGATTTTTTGGTGTTGGGATATGTCAAGGGGAGTCTGACTAATGGCCTCCATGAGCTCGCAGGTCCTAGAAAGCCATGTGGAGCTGGGGAATGGTCCTAATAAGTCTCTCTGTGTTCGTTTTGTGTTTGACATATGGCCTCCAACCATGTGGTGAAGTCACCCACTAACACTAGTTCCCTTTTTTTGGCTCTCTTGAACCATTCTTGAATTCTGAATTTTTGTTTTTAAAATCCTTGTGTGGGAATTTTGGAAATGGGTTTTAAAGGAAGGATTAGATTTTGAAATGTGAAAAATGGAGTTTTCAAAAATTAAATATAAGATTGGTTTTGGAAGGTTGTGTTTTTGTGAAAAAAATGGAGGGAAGTGGAAATGATTTAACGGGATTGGATTACACATAATCTAAACATGTGGTTTGTTGGAATAAAATGTTTTGAAATTATGAATCATTTTAAGGTGATTCTGGATCTTTGTTTTAAATGGGGTATTTTGGGATGTTAAAAAGTTTTTGAATCAGATAAATTATTTTTGGAAATTGGTTTTTATCGGTTGGTGTTTTCCTAGAACATGTATTGGTCTCAATGGGCCTCGGATTATGAAAATATACCTTGCTTTATTTTAAAAAAATGGTAAGGGGTTGTTTGGAGTGGCTTGGTTATTTTAAAAGTTGTTAAAAATGAAAAAGTTTTTTGACTTGGTGGTTGTTGTTCCTTTTGAAGGTAAAAGATTTTTGGAATGATGTTGTTTTGTTTTAGCCTTTGGTGTTTTCATGGGTGCTCACATGCATGGTTTTATTTATATCTGGAAGGATGGAATATATGGAATGGTGGTTGGGTGCCTGGGGTGGAAGGGAAATGTGCATATGGGTGAGACTTGATGAAACAACATTGGTGAATGTGGAAACCCACCAAGTTAGTTTGTTTTTCAAAAGTATTTTGTGCAGAAAAATTGTGGCATTTTTTTTAACCAATGGTTATGTGGCATGATTTTTCTATGTCTTAGAAGAGTTTTTTATTCAGTAATCTTCCTTTTGATCTATATGTCATACTTTTTCTGTATCTTGAGATGAGATCTTGTTGGTGGCTTGGTTTTTGAGTAATTCTCATTTTGTTTATAAAGATGGGTTTGATGTTGTGATGTGGCCATGTATAGTTCTCTGATGGAAATATTTCCTATTGATCAACCTAAGGATTCATTTAAAATGATAAATACACCTATTTTTATGATGCAACAACCATTTTTTTGGAATAGAGAGCCGTTTGGGATCGATTAAAAGTGCATCTAGGTCGTGATGATTCTTTTGGACATAACAGTTGTGTTCGGTGATGTTGATGTGTTTCGATGTATTCCTTATTCATTATGCCCCTCATTCAGAGTGAGATAAAATTTTGATATGTATCTATGATTTCCTATTTGTATGAATGTTTTTTTGGTGATCAAGTGAGTTTTTTTCAGGGGTGTGATCCCTATCACCTAACTGCGGTGCAACAAATGCTTCATGAATCAGGGCTCTAGCCATAGGCCTCGGAGTGAAGCTTTTCACGCAGTCTGGAAATCAACAGAGGTTTGGAGTGCTTGATTAGGATCCTGCATCCTCTCTTTTTCCAAGTTGGTTTCAATGTCCATGTTTTGGTGCCTCATTTCTGTGAATTTCCCTTTGTCTCAATAAGCGTGGTGGAATTACCCCACACATAGTGTCTACGGTTACGCCTTCATGGATGTGGGTTTTCAATCAATGTCCCTATGTGGACGACCTGTGAAAATCAGGTGCAGTCTTGGTGTTACCTATTCCTAGGTGGAGAGTTTTGGGTAGTTTCATTTTTTATTTTTTGTTTTCAGTGGCCAAATTATTGGGTCCCCTTCCCTCCCATCCCCGAGTGGTGGGGGTCCAGATCTGTGTTGAAAGTGTTGGCCAAGTTCTTGTCCCCTCCATTCAGGAGTGGGTGGTTTATATGTTCATGTTGTAACCCTATTAACTTGGTATTGTAGGTTTTTTAGGAGTGTTTTTTGGGCTTGTGTGATTGAGGCCAAATTCTAACTCATGTTTAATTGTTGTCTGTTGGTTGTTAGTTGGGTTCTAATGGTTGGGAGACCCACCATGGGTCTCTTGGATTTTCATCCTAAGAACTTTTCTAATGATAGTTGTTTATTAATGGTGGGGAGTACATTCTAGACTACCCTAGAATATTTGGTGTTTTGGGTGATCTTTGGTTTGGGTGATGGTTGGGTTCATTGGGAGAAGGCCCAACAATTAGGTTCATGGCTTGGTTGTGGAGGCGGTGTCGTGATATTTCGAATGATTTTCCAGAAGTGGTTCTGAGTAGTGTGTTTTTTTTGAGCTAGAGGCCTAACATCCATTGATGGTTGATGATATATAATTTTATTGAGAGGTTGGATCATGTTTATATGTAATCCTTATGTGTTGATATTTTAGCTGGAAAGTGTTATGGCTTTTTGGGGGCGGAAAACATTAATGGTGGGGAGAATTGTCACACGCGGTTTTTTTGTCTTTGTATTGATTTGGTCCATTGGAAATCCTGATCATTTTCATGGGTATTTGGTGAGATTAATATTCAGTTTTTAAGTTTCATATTTGTCAAATCACACTAATTTGGGTTCCACATTGGTTGTTTTGGAGTTTTTGAAGAAAGGGTGGTTACTTCATGATTTGGGCCAACCGTGAGCCCATTTCCAGTTTTAAAAACCAAATTTCTTTCTTTTATAAATCTTTTGTTTTTCAACCATTTTCAGCCATTCCAATTCCCAGAAGGACTCTACTGATAATTTAAAACATTCATACCCTTTTTGGACCCCATATAAATTCATAATCATGGTGAAATTGGGTATCTTATTTAGGCATTGGGCCAGCCCATGGGCCCATTTCCAGTTTTAAAAAATAATTTGATTATTTTATATCTACTAAAATATTTAATATATTTTGGTGATTCTACCTCCCCCTCTAATCCAATAACCCTATATTCACCCCCAAAATATATTTACCCTATTTGGTGCTCATATGGGTCGCAAATTAGGGAGAATGTTCTGAGGATACCTCAAATCGACCAGAATTGATAAGGTAAATCGTTTTATACATAAGTCATTCAATTATTGATATTTTCCACACAAATATTTTTTAACTGGTTCGTATAGACCTTATTATACTCTACAAGAATTTTCATCCCATTAAATTTTCTCTAGGGTTTCAGATCTAATGGAATACGAAGAGTTTCTAGTGGAAATCGTGAGATTCCATCTCCTTTATCCTCCCTCTTTGTCCAATTTTCATTATTTCTTGGTTTTATAATCTCCCCTAGTCATGATCTACATATGGTTTTTTTATACCATGTTTTTTGATGGAATTTATATTCATGTAGGTATAGTCTTCAATGTTTTAGGGTTTATAAACCCACGATAGGTGATTTTGGGTGTGCGTTCCCATTACGCCAAGGATTTTAGGTAGGATATCCCTTGCACAAACCTTTATAATTTATGTTTCATCATTTTAATTCTGTTATAACCTAATTTATATGATATTTTATGCTGTGAAACTTTGTTTATAAAGGTATTGTGTGGAAATTATGTTTTATGACTTATTTTGTTAAAAATATAGTTGTTTTGGAATTAATGTGAACTCCTCTTGTTTGATAAATTATTCCATGAGAATTAGAACTTTTTTATGTTATTTTGAATATGTATCAGTTTCTTGAATAACTTTATGGCATGAAAATGGTGTTTTATACCATTTTAAGTTCTTAACATAAGTTGTTTTTTTAAGAGTGCATGCCATGTGATCAGTAAATTGCGCGGCTGGATTTTATGTGTCTAGTGCAATTTAAAATGATTCATTTGGATTTATAAATACATTGGTAAAATGTAAAAAAATATTTTGGGATCTTTTTATGGATTTCCAATTTGTATTTGGTTTTACAAATAAATGGTTTTTTTTACAACATGTTTTGGCCTGAGATTTCAGAAAATGGCACGTTTCACATTCTTATGAAAATGGTTGTGTTTGGAATATGTAACCTGAGGGTTTTATGAGATTTATGAATGTGTTTTGATATTTTAAATGGTGTGTATATACCTCCTTAATAAAATTGAAATTCATAACTTTGTCAAATGTTAGTTTTGCGAAAATTTAAAAGGCCCATTTGGCCTTTCCTAAAAATGAAGAATGAGTGTTTTACTTGTATATACCAAGTTACACAATTGGGATTGTTTATGGTCCATGAAATGATTTTATTAAATGTTTTTAGGGCTGAAAAATATGTTTTGGTGTGGTTTTGATGTGCGTTTATAATTTAAAGAGTGTTTTTGAATGAGTTTTATGTGTAAAGCCTCAATACACTCCTTGATATTGTTTAACGAAAATATTTATTGGTTTGTTTATTCGTGAAAGAAATGTGAAGATATTTTGTGGTTTGTTTGTGTGTTTATGGTTTGGGAGTGGACGTTTTATGTGAAATGTGTATTTGACAATATGTGTAACTTGATTCAGCACTAAAGGGAATCCCGGGTTTCTAGGTAGGCGGACGTGTACTAGTATGCTAGTGATCCTATGGGGTTTGGCCCCTGTTTCGCATAACAAGTTTGACGATGACAACACTAACTAAACTATGATGATGATGATGTTGGGGGACCACTAGGTTATGGGTATTCTCCCTACTAGTGGCTCATGTGCACGAGAACGAATATTTATTATGGATACTTTCACTGAGATACGAGGTACCTGGGGCTCACAACTGACTAGTGCCTAGGGGTGTTCCCATGACTTGTGCTCATTGGATATTTTGAACTCACCATTGACATACAGTGTGTTTTGTTTGTAAATTCAAAAGTGTTTGTGATTAATTTAAAAGTTAAAATTCTTTAACCCATCCCTCTTGAAATCTAATTTCATTTTGATGTTGCACCGCATTGAATGTTCTTGCTTGCATTCTTGTTTATAAAACATGAATGTTTTTGTCTCGTATTTTTTTTGGCATGGCACCTCATTTGGAAGAAACAACTATACATTTGTATTTAAAACTTGAAATTGATCTTTCATTTATTTAAATGGATGTGCATTGGGAATAGAATATCGGGCTAACCTACTGAGTTTTAATACTCACTCCTATAGTCTTCTTCTGTTTTTAGCCCTTGTGCAGGTTTTAGCTTGAGTTCGATCACCTTGGGCGATGTGTGATCATTTTGTTAGAGAGTGAACAGTGAGGTCACATGGAGTTAGTTGGTTATCGGGTTTGGTCATTCGATTTGTTGTCTTAGTTGTACTTTCAGTTTCTTTTACAAATAATGTTCAGTTCAATTTTTATATAAATGTATTTTGGGAAGTCCATTTCTTACCGTTGTTTGTTTGATTGTTCATGTATGGGAGAAATCATTCCCTTGTGTACTCTATTAATGAAGTTGGTGCTTGTCGCCATCCCGGGAGGATCGAGAACGCCTCTTGGGACTTGTCGCGGGCTGGCCTAGGTGACTAGTTCAGGGTCAACTCGGACTGGTTCATGACAAGTAGGTTGGTCTAATGGTAGTTGGTTCATCTCATGTTATTAGTTTAGTTTGATGGTACATGGTTGGTATTTTGGATTTGTTTTTCAATATTTCTAGTTTGTAAAACAATGTCATAAATATGATTTTTTATTAGAACAATGTTTTTAAATCTTTAAATAATGGAAATAAAGTGTTTTTCCAAAGAAAATGTTTTTAACCTTTCCTTCATAAAATCCCAATTTTTTATTATTGATCTTCCATTTAAAAAATTTTAGATACACAATAATTTTCAATTAATGATTCACATACTAGAAATCCTAATTGTCTCGTATTCTTAACACTAAAATAACAATATTTACATAATTAGAATATTTTATTGCCTTCTCCAAGTCTATACCATCCTTTTATTTGTTCTTGAACCTTAATGATTTGTTTGTGTCCACTAGAATCCATTTAGTTTGTATTTTGAGCATGTTTAATTGTTTTTTAACTCTTTTTTCTGAAGAAACACAAATTTTTTCATGCCCTGACCTATCCATAGTTTTTATTTTATAAATTTCTTGGTCTAAAAAAAATTTATGTCGAGGTTCGGGTTGAACCCTGAACAATATTTTTAAGTTTTATCGAAAAATGCTTGTTTTTGAATTGACGTTGTGGAATACACGAGTGGTGCGCGTTTCGAGAACCCCACGCGACTTTGCCCATGTAGAGGCACTGTCTGCCAGTCTTCAGATAAAAATTAAACGAATAAAATTTTATATTTTATTGCCATTATGGTAAATAATTTTAATTATTATTTTTGTTATAATGGAAGTTATTATTATTTTTATTATTTTTATTATTTATTTAACTTTTATTTTTATCTTATATTATTATATTTTATTTATTTATGCATTTTTGTTCTTTCTCTTTCTTCTTTCATCATCTTTCTTATTCTCTTTTTTTCTTCTCCCTTTTCTTGTTCCACGTGGCTTCTTCCCCCGCCATTTGTGGTTCTGGTTTCCTACAGCGTATCCCCGTTCCTCCTTGCTCCCTACAACACCTCACTGCCCCGTCTCTATCTCTCTCCCTTAGTTGCAGTGCCCAGCCTGCCTGGATCCTTGATGCGCACGACCCTCCTGCATGTGGCACCCTTATCCCAACAGATCCCTCTACACACAACACCCTACTCCTAGCGGTTCCCCCTATATGCAACCCCTTCCCAGCATCGCCGAGCCTCGTGTCCTTGCTCTGCCTGCCGCCCCGTGTTGTGCTAGCCTAGCCTCCCACGTAGTGCACCCACCTCCTACTACATGTGGTGGAACCTCTGCCCCACACAGCGCTGCTCCTGCCCTACTCGGCCCATCCACACAAAACCCGCCCCAACCCTCTCTCTCTCCCCTCTTCAGCGCCCAGCACCCTCGATGTTGCGCCACCAGCCCTCCGCCTTGCCGCTCTTGCCCAGCAGCCCTCCACCATACTTCGCCTCCCATTCTAGCCAGCACCCTCTGCCTCCACCCAACTACGCAGCACAGCTCAGCCAGCGCACCCCCACCCAGTTATTTCTTCATTCATTGTACCACTCCCTTTGTCCGTGCAACACCGTCACCCACACAATGCCTCATGCCGGCTCCTTGCAGTGCACGCACCATCCAGCGCCTGACACCCCTTCCTCCTTGCCTATCGTGAGCGGGTAGCCCACAGCGCCGCACCCTCCTGCTTCGACCGCGTGCTCCTCCTCCTCCGGCCTCTCTTCATGCCTCCTCCATGCTCAGCTGGGACCCCGCACCCCCTTGCACCATCTCCTGACTGCTCCAGATGCCTCCCTACTGCACCACTCTGACCACGCACCCTACCAGCAACACCCCAAACTCGTGCTCATACCATGAAGCCGCTGTCTGACTGGCCTCCAGTGATGCCTCCCCCATCTAAGCTTCTGCCCTGCACCGTCGTTCCCTCTCTATTGGCCAGCCCCCATCTCCTCTGGTCCAGGTTCTGCCCTGTTCTTTTTTTCCTCACGCGCCTCTGTTCGAGCCTCATTTCGGCCACCGCACACCTGTCGGGCCTCCTTCTGGCCTCTGAGTAGCTCCAACTAGCTGGTTCCTTCTGGTCATGCAACTTCCGTCCTATCACAAGCCCTCCGATCGGCCACGCACCCTTCCCACCCATGTGCCCCCTCTATCTGTTTCATTTTCGATGTCCTGCAACCCCTCGCCGGTCCTCCGGAGTGGAACGACCAGCTCCATCGACTCCCATGTCACCCCTGTTCACGTGACTAGCCATGCACGTGGTTCACAATTGGGCGCACGATGGACCCCGCTGCCAATGGCGAGCGGTTTGGGTTCAACCCGTTTTTCCAGCTCCATTGCTGAGGTGAGTTTTGCGTAATTTATTCATTTGTGTCTTTTGAAATCTATGCTTATGGGTTTTTATTGTTTTATGATTGCTACGGTGTGTTGGCAGAGAAAGTCAGCAATACCACGGTTAGCCAGTTTCACATGTTTGTGAACAAGTTTGAGACGTGCCGCGTCATCGTAACCAAGCTGCAAGTCGAGGTAGGTCCCCCATTGCACTAACCTTTAAATTTAGAATTTATTAATTTCAGGATATTTTATTAATTTTAATAAATAGGAAATAATATAAAATAATTAAAATTTAAATGATTATTTGGTGTAAAAAGAGCCTTTAATTTTATACCCGACGCCTGGAATATTTTCCTGACGAACGGACACCCAGTAGTGAAAGAATTCTTGTTTTGATTTTAAACATAATTCATGGAAATTAAAATGTAGTTTTGGTTTAAAAGATAAATGATTTCTCCTGAACAAGTGTTTTGGGTTTTCTTTGGAAATGAGGATTTTCTTTAAAGTTGGTGAAGGACCATTTGGCACTTTAATAAAATAAATTATTTTGGAAAAACTCACTTTGGGGTTAGTAAGGGGTGATCTTTGGTGTGCCTTGATTGTGCGAGTTGTGTGTGATATTTGAACATCATGACCGATTGATTTACATTGTGGACGCACCCGTTTTTATTGTATGTGTTGACATGGTAACTTGAAATGGTGAGTGAATATTCTGAGAATGATTGGTGCACTAGTTTAGATTATGCAATGGCTAGTGGCCCCATAGTAGGGTAATACTGAGTTATTGTTACTATGGGGATTGGGCCCCTCGGTTAGGACATGCAGGGCTATGCCGAGCGTTAGGGCGTTATGATGTCATCATGTTAGATCATGATTTCAGGATGAGTCACATGTATTGTACGTTCTTGATTGTTCATTATCTCCTAGGTTTGACCCATGTTTCATTTAGTGTTTATTTGTGTGTGGCTCATGATTGAGAAGTCTAGTTCAGTTGTTGGCTCGTGTGTGCCATTTTTTCCGTTTCCCTTGGCGTGTGTTGGGTGTTATGTGTAGTTTTCCTTTTTGGCTAATAACTAAAGTTTGGTTTTCTAATTTTTCATAAAAATGTTTTAAAATGCAATGCACATGTTCCTTTCAAACATTAAAAATTGTTTTTAAATTATAAAGGGAAATGGACTGATACTTGTTTTAGAAATGAAAGTGTTTGTGTGTGAAAACCAATATCTTGTATATTTAGTTCAATCCTAGAATTAATAAATTTCTTTATTTAAAGTTAGTGCATTGGGAATAGTTTTTTGGGAATGCCTACTGAGTTTTTATACTTACGCCTATAGTGTTTTCATGTTTTTTATCTTCGCTATAGGTTTGGCTCGAGCTCAATCCCATGGGTGAGAGTTGGTTTTGGACTTGTGAGAGACTCTCAGAGTCACATGAGTTTTTGGTTGAGATGATGTTAGTGTTTTTTTGTTGGTCGTTCTTCCTTTTTTGTGTCATTTATTTTACTTTGGCAGCTTTATTTATTTATTTATACTGGGAAAAATCGTTCCCTCATGTTGAGTTTTGATGCCCAACACTAGTTTCCGGCCCGTGGGGATCGGGAACGCCCTTCGGGACATGTCGCGGGCTAGCTCGGGTGACCATTTCAGGGTTGACCTGGGTTGGTTTTTGACAAAATGTTATCAAAGGAGGTTGGCTCCTATGCGGACCTTGTTTTTTCAGAGAGCCCATTGTTATTTTGGGGTTGTCGTGGTAGTAGGAGTATAATTGTCGGAACTTGAGGCGTACGAACGAGAAGAATGTCATGAACCCTTGCTCGTTCTGATCCTCGAGATACCATGGGATGTTTGGTTTCTTGGTGTCTTTTGGTTCTTTTGAATTGTTTTATATTGGGAAATGAAATGGGAGGAGGGTAAGTGCCCTCTATGAGCTCACATGGTCTGGAAAGCCATGTGGTGCCGGAGACTTTTCCCTAGAATTCTCTTAGTGATGGTGGTGTTACTGGAGTATGGCCGCCAACCATATGGTCGAGTCACCCATCATCACTAGTTTCCCTCTAGTGAATCATTTGAGTTTTCCTTCATTCTGAAAATCATTGTGAAAAGTTTTATTTTGGTATTTGAAATGACAATGACCATGTTTGGCCCATCTTATTGTTTTCTTGTACCTTAGTGTTCTCCCCCCTTCACGAGGGTTCGATGGATGCCCAAGGTGCAGCATCAGGTGGTGCATCATTAGAAAATCCTCCAGTTGATCAACCCATGGATTACGTCGTTGAATTTCGGAAGTTGAACCCTCCCCTCTTTTATGGGAAAGCAGATATTCTTGAGACAGAGGGGTGGTTACGGAAGATTAAGAGGAAGTCCAGTTTCATTGGGTTTCCTGAGCCGTTAAATGTGATGTTGGATACCTTTTTGCTTGAAGGTCCAACCTGGAAGTGGTGGAAGTCTGTGTCTCAGAATAAACCTCAGAAAGATCTCACAAGGGAGTTCTTCAAGTCGTCTTTCATCCAACAGTACTTCTCTAATATTACAATGGTGAGGAAGAGGATGGAGTTGTACAGTCTCCAGCAAGGTGTCAGATCTGTGTTGGAATTCCTTCATCATTTCCTGGACCTAGCTCCGTATGAACCGGGGTATGTTGGGAATGATCCCATTAAATCTCTACATTTTGAGCTTGGGTTACGTCCCGAGATACATTTGAAGGTGGGAGAGTTCAAGGTGATCACTTTCCCTGATGTGGTGAGACAAGCTTTCCTCATGGAATCTGAGTTAGCATGAGGACATGAGGAGACGAATCCTCCTCCGGCTTTGGGAAGCAGTACATCAGATAGTGATAAGAATAATGGGAAGCGACATGATAGTGGTGGAACTGGTAGAGGAATAAAGAGGCCTTCAGGCCTTCAATCATCTTTCTCACAGTATAATGCATTGATCTTTCACCAGTGTGGCAAGAGGGGTCACAAGAGGCTGATGTGCCCGAATGCTCCGAAACCCAGCCACACCTATTGATGTCTAGGTCACTTACATAGATTCTATCGAAGTGTATCGAAGAAGCGCACTGAAGCCAGACCTGGCTTGTTGAAGGTCACCTTAGCCCATCAGTAGGAGTAGGATGGTGTTTGGAGATCAGTTTGAGGATTTCTCTTTATAATGTTTCTTGGTTGTAGTAGTCGTCACCTGTACCATTTTGTGGTCTTTATTTTCTTTCAGTTATAAGAATGGTTGTTTCTGAACCTCTTTGAAACCCGTGTTCTAATGGATGTGTGTTTGGTCAAATTCTAGTTCGTGTGTCATGTTTGGAAAATTTTGATGCCTGACTGCGAGGAAGGAGATGTTTCAATCAAAAGAGCTCTAGCCATAGGCCTTGTAGTGAAGCCGACGCATAGTCAGGTGAACCCCAGTGGTGTAAAAGACATTGGTATAATCATTTTCTTTAGTGTGGGATGCTTTTTTTTCATCAGAGATTGTGATGTCAATGCAGTAGCAGTGGTATTAGTTTTGTTGTTTGATCCGGTGGGCCCCTCCATTCTCCCCCCCTCGTGGTGGGGGTTTTTAGACCATATGGAAAGTTTTCAAGTGTGGTTAATCTCCTCAGTCCTCATGGTGGGGAGACCGTCGCGGGTCTCGTCAAATTCAGTTGACTTTTTTCCTATGGCGGGGAGTCCGTTCGGGCCTCTCCGTGTCAGTATTAGAGTTTCATCTCAGGATTCATTTTGGGTGGTGTTTAAAGTGTTCGACTTTTGAGGATAAGTTGCGTGTCATGGGTTTTCAGTGTCTACTTCGATCAATCAATTGGAGGTGCTTAAACTTTTGGGGGTGAGTGACACTTAAAGAGTTTCTCTCTGGGTCGAGGTCTTGTTGTGGCTTCCTGGGGATGAGAAGCGTTATGGTGGGGAGAATTTTCATGCCCCGACCTATCCGTAATTTTTATTTTATTATTTTCTTGGTCTAAAAAAATTTTATGTCATGGTTCGGGTTGAACCCTGAACAATATTTTTTATGTTTTATCAAAAAATACTTGTTTTTGAATTGACGTCATGCAGCACACGGGTGGAGTGTGTTTCGGGAACCCCGCGCGGCTTCACCCATGCAGCAACACTGTTTTCTGGTCATCAGAAAAAATTAAACGAATAAGATTTTTTATTTTATTGCGGTTATGGTTAATAATTTTAATTATTATTTTTGTTATAATTGAGGTTATTATTATTATTATTATTTATTTATTTATCTTTTATTTTTATCTTATCTTATTATATTATATTTATTTATTTATTTTTTCTTCTTTCTCTTTTTTCTTTTATCCTCTTTATTCTTCTCTTGTTTTTCTTTCTCCCTTTTCTTGTTCCACACAGCTTCTTCCCCAGCCATTTGTGGATCTGGTTTCCTGTCGTGTCTCCCCCTTCCTCATTGCTCCCTGCAACACCTCACCACCCCGTCTCTCTCTCTCTCCCTTCGTTGTAGTGCCCAATCTGCCTGGCTCCTTGCTGCGCAGGACCCTCCTGCACATGGCACCCTGATCCCAGTGGATCCCTATGCACACAACACCATGATCCTAGCGGTTCCCCCTACACACGACCCCTTCCCAGCGCCGTCGAGCCCCGTGTCCCTGCTCTACCCACCACCCCTTTCTATGCTATCCCAGCCTCCCACACAGTGCACCCACCTCCTACCGCATGCAGCGCAGCCTCCACCCTGCACAGCGCCACTCCTACCCCGCTCGGCCCATCTACGCGAAACCCACCCTAGCCCTGTCTTTCTCCCCTCTTCAGCGCCCAGTGCCCTCGATGTCATGCCACCAGCCCTCCACCTTGCCGCTCCTACCCAGCATCCCCACACCCTGCTTCACCTCCCATTCCTGCCAGCACCCTCTGCCTCTGCCTGTCTACACAGCACAACGCCAGCCAGTGCACCCCCACCCATTTTTTCTTCTTTCTTGGCCCCTCTCCCTTGGTCCATGCAGCACCGTCACCCACACTGCGCCTCTTTCTAGCTCCTTGTATTGTGCTCACCAGCCAGTGCCTAACACCCCTTCCTCCTTTCCTGTTGCGAGAAGGTATCCCACAACGCCGCACCCTCCTGCTTCGCCCGCGTGTGCCTCCTCTTTCATCCTCCCTTATTGCCTCCTCTGCACTCGGTTGGGACCCCGCACCCCCTTTCACCATGTCCTTCCTGCTCCGGATGGATCCCTACTACACCCCTCTGAACACGCACCCTGCCAGCAGCCCCCCAAACCCGTGCTCCTACGTTGAAGCCGTTGTTCGACTGGCCTCTGGTGCTGCCTCCCCCATCCGAGCTCATGCCCTGCACCGTCGCACCCTCGCTGCTGGCCAGCCCCCATCTCCTCCTATTCAGGTGCTACCCCATTCTTTTTGGCCACATGCGCCTTGGGCCGTGCCTTATTTCGGCCACCGCGCACCCGTTGGGCCTCCTTCCGGCTTCCGAGTAGCTCGGACTAGCCGGTGCCCTCCGGTCACATGACTTCCATCCTATCACAGGCCCTCTGATTGGCAGTGCACCCTTCCCAACCATGCGCCCCCTCTATTGGTCGTGCACCCTTCCCAAACATGCACCCCCTATATTGGTTTCTTTTACGCTATTTATTCATTTTTATCTTTTGAAATCTATGCTTAGGGGTTTTTTTTGTTTTATGATTACTACGATGTGTTGGCAGAGAAAGTTGGCAATACCACGATTAAACGGTTGCACATGCTTGTGCATGAGTGTGAGACATGTCGCGTCATCATAACTGAGCTATAAGTTGAGGTAGGTCCCCCACTGTACTCACCATTAAATTTAGAATTTATTAATTTCCTGATATTTTATTAATTTTAATAAATAGGAAATAATATAAAATAGTTAAATTTTAAATGATTATTTGGTGTAAAAAGATCCATTTATTTTATACACAACACCTGGAATATTTTCTTGATGAATGAACACCCAGTACTGAAAGAATGCTTGTTTGTCTTTCAAACATAATTCATGGAATTTAAAATGTAGTTTTGGTTTAAAAGATAAATTATTTCTTCTGAACAAGTGTTTTGTGTTTTCTTGGGAAATGATGATTTTCTTTAAAGTTGGTGAAGGACCATTTGGAACATTAATAAAATAAATTATTTTGGAAAAAATCACTTTGGGGTTAGTAAGGGGTGATCTTTGGTGTGTGGTGATTGCGTGAGTTGTGTGTGATATTTGTGCATCGCGACTGATTAATTTATATTGTGGACGCACCCCTTTTTATTGTATGTGTTGACATGGGAACCTGACATAGTGAGTGAATCTTCTATGAATGATTGCTGCACTAGTTTAGATTATACACTGTCTAGTGGCCCCATAGCAGGGGAATACAAAATTATTGCTGCTATGGGGATTGGGCCCCTCGGTTAGGCCATGCAGGGCTATGCCGAGCGTTAGGGTGTTATGACGTCATCGAGTTAGAGCATGATTTCAGGATGAGTCACATGTATAGTACAATCTTCATTGATAAAAATCTCCTAGGTTCGACCCATGTTTTATTTAGTGTTTGTTTGTGTGTGGTGCACGATTGAGAAGTCCAGTTCGGTTGCTGGCTCGTGTGTCCATTTTTACAATTGCCCTTGGCGCATGTTGTGTGTTATGTGTAGTTTTCCTTTTTGACTAATAACTAAAGTTTGGTTTTCTAATTGTTCAGATTTTTTTTAAATTCAATGCACCTATTCCTTTTAAACATTAGAAATTGTTTTTAAATTATTAAGGGCAATGGACAGATACTTGTTTTAGAAAGGAAAGTGTGTGTGTGTGTGTGTGAAAACCAATATCTTGTATATTTAGTTCAAACTTGGAATTAATAAATTTCTTTATTTAAAGGTAGTGCATTGGGAATAGTTTTTTGGGCATGCCAACTGAGTTTTAATACTCACGCCTATAGTGTTTTCTTATTTTTTAGCGTTTCTTAAGGTTTGTCTCAAGCTCGCTCCCATGGGCGAGAGTTGGTTTTGGACTAGTGAGCGACTATCGGAGTCTCAAGAGTTTTTGGTTGAGACGAGGTTAGTGTGTTTTTGTTGGTCGTTCGTCCTTTTTCATGTCATTTATTTTCCTTCCACTGCTTTATTTATTTATTTTTACTGGGTGAAATCATTCCCTCTTCTTGAGTTTTGATGCCTGGCACTAGTTACCAGCCCGTGGGGATCGGGAATGCCCTTTGGGCCATGTCGTGGGCCGGCTCGGGTGACCTGTTCAGGATCGACCCAGGTTGGTTCGTGACACATTTGACATTAGTAATTTCTTCTCCAATATTTTCTTCACTGTTATCAATATTGTTGGAATAGTTCCATAAGACCTTTTCTTATGGAAATCTAGGGGGTGAAATAATCATTTTCAACTATATTTTCAAGTTAATGTGTTAGGAGGTTCCTGTAACAGTGGGGGGGAATGTTTTTATCATATTTTGTGTGAACTCCTAAAGTTATCATGATTTATCTCTTTGAGTGATGGTATAATTAACCATAAAAAATAAAAATCTATTAAATAATTATACTTGAATTAATTTATAGTAAATTCATGATTTTTCAACCATGAAATTGTTTTCCCCTTGTATATGATAGATAGTGTGCTATCAATGTTTATGTTATACATTAACATACTGTTATTCTTAAATATTAATAAGGAATATAAATATGGTAATTCATGTTGTATAAATAATAATGCGGAAAGTTAAACATTTTAAATATGGCAATACTTCTTATCTAAATATTGACAAGTCACTTACAGATGAAATCATTGTTCCTCATAGTTTGATAAAGCAACATTTTTTGCATGAATCATGTTTTAATAACTAATACATTTTTATAGATGTTGTATTAGGTTAGATATGGTCATAACCTATAACAAATAAATTAGTTAATTCATGATGTGAATGAGTCAGTTATTTAATGAAGATAAATATTTGGGCCGAAATGAGAATGTTTTCTTAGGATGGTTGGATTGCTTATTTGTAGGGCCTCAATTCCCTATTGATTATGTTCTTTTATATATTCCTTTTGTTTTTTCCTTGGATGATGAGCCTTTCTATATGAGGTTATGATATCCTGGGATGGATAGTAGGTTAACGAGATATGGGCTGGGATGTCGAGGCTTGTGGTAGCCATTGATTCTTGAGATGTAGAGTTGTATGATTATATGAATAATGGTATTATGGATGGAAATGAAACTGGTGGAGTGGGTTAAATCTAGACACACTCATTTGAGTTATGATAAATTCTAGGATGATTTTTGATAATGAATCTACTTTAATGGATGAATGTATAAGTTTCATGTTACTATGTTCATTTCTACAATATGTGATGATGCTGGTTGTGGTTGGTTTATATATCTCTTTTATGGTTGCTTAGAATGAGTACAAGTGTACTAAGAATTATGGAATGATAATTGTAATTATTTTTCAATAAATAATCCAATTGATATGGTTCTTTAATAGACTTACAAATGATAACTCTTGGGGAACTATGGGATTAGTTAGATTACGACAAGAGGGAATGGACATTAGTTTGTAAATAATGTAAAGTTAGAATCTTAATTCCTTGAATTGAACAATTATTCCAAAACAGGGTTCCACATAACTTTATGCATGCCTCCCTATATGCAAGAGTCTTTCGACTAGCAGTGAGAATCTCAGTCCTTCAATTTGGAGACTAGACCCTCAATGTTAATCCTAAGGAAACATAATAGTAAAATATAAAAACTCAGAGTAACATGTAAAAATAAATACACTAAATGATATACATGTAAATTGTAAATAAATGAGCATCATATGGAGAAAACCCATAAATTAATAAATGTGATACATGTAATTAATAATTAATACTATGTTAATCCTCTAATGTCTATCCCGATATCGCTCCTAACTCCGCATTCCACAACTCCCCCATATCTCAAAGGCCTCTTTCCATTTCTAGGATCTATATACCTGAAATTTTTATATACATTAAGATTCTCATATATGGTGTGGATAATTAATCTCAGTAATACACCATATCAAAGAACATAATAGATATGACCATGTAAATAAGTGCATTCCATCATAAAAATAAATTCTCAAAGAGCATAACAATAACATACTAAGAACCCTCATCCTAACCAAGCTGCCAGTTTCTCTAGTTGTACATACATTATATCAATATAGGATTAAATTTCAATATATTATAAGCAATTAAGAACAATATTCAAGGATAATGATGATTCTAGATGGCATTGTGTGTATGTACAACTTGAAATCCCCTTGGCATAAAATGATTCATGTTCTCAACCTCTACTTGGCATTAAATGATAATGCTACTTGACATCCACTGGGCATAAAGAAAACATCCACATGGAATCTTCTATGCCTCGAGTTTATCATATGGTATTGATGATGAATATTTGTATTATTACCCTAGGATTATGTCCATCATCCCAATCATCGCATGCCCCGTGCACCCCCTACTAAGGGATAACCTTGTCATGATGGTCCAACTACGTTGAAAAATAAGAATAATATATCCAATGGAACATATAACGTGGTAGAGAATACCAAAAAAATAGCATATAATATTAAGAAATAATATAAACATAAAATAAAATTGATCAACATCAAACATGAACAATGAATATATAAGTATAATTATGGAAACAAGTGTCATAAACATGTCTCATGAGCAACACATGGATTCCCACATGCGATCAAAATCAAGAAAGGTCATCAAGTGTTCCAAAAGAAGAATTATTACCTGGAAATAATTATAGTAAATATCCAAAAAAAGTAATGAAACTATCTATATCGAGGTTTTGGATGATGAAAATGAATTTTCATCACGGATCGAAGACTAAACCACATCACACAACCATGAAGAACGGATCACACAACAAGGATGTCTAACACATATTCTGGTTCATCAAGAAAATGGATTATAATATAAAATCATGGAGAAACCATGACAAGAAGTCGATGTTAGAATCACACAACCTATGGTGTTGTCAAAATATTTTATTAACATGAATTTCAATGTAAGGAGTTACAAATCTCAAAATCCATCATTGATTGAAGAATGGATAGTGAATTAATTATGGATTCAAAAAGATGTCTGTGGGCTTAAAAAATGATCATAAATCCATTGGTAACATATCAATTGAAATAGATAGAGGAATAAATAATTTCTCATGATAATCATTTTATAAATACAAACCTGGAAGCATCACTATTCTTGATAAATCTATCTCAGGCCAAAAGGGGTCTTCAATGAGAGGTCAATGTCACCACCATTATATAATGAACTCATTAATGGATTATGGTTCTATCATTATTACACCATCAATAAGAGGTTTAAGTAGATTATTAAACAAAACATACTTATTTAATTTTAATCATTGATAGTAGATCTCAATTTGATGAAGAAAGAATGTAAAAATCATAAATCCTACACCAATATATAATGAAAGGAAGATGAAATCATCAGACCATCAAGGAAAACATGGATCAAAAATAGATCCATGAACATATTTCATGGAGGAAGAAGTATTTATCATTAATATAGAGATAAAACTTATTATTCTTACTTTTTTTGGATTCGTAAATGCTTGGAGAGGTAAGGGGAGAGGTATTGAGTAGTCTAAATTCCAAGGGGTAGGTCTCAATTTTAGAATAGGATCAACGAGGTCAGATTTGGATGTTAATTGAGGTGGAATTAGACATGAAATTAAAATCCATGGGGGCCATTTAATGTACCCTTAGAATATGCACATCGGTAAGCCAGTGTCACACCACCATGTAGCTAGTGGGTCCACCAGCTTTCTGCGGTCTATGTTCAAGCCAATAAACACTATAGTAATATTCCACTCATTAAGATTTAAATCCTCGACCAAAGCCACTTGAAATCATCTGATAATATTCCCAAATCATATAAACACATCACTAGAAAATAAAATTTAATTTAATTTACATCACATTGAAAAAATAGAATTAAGAATATTATAATTCTCCTTAATAATGACTTACCACCCCCAAGAAGTACCTTCAAACATTTCTATTAGAAGACTTGGTATATCAAACACAAACATCATCCTCTCACTCATAAATCTTGTTCTCTAGTTTCCCATGATTTTATAGAAAATAAAAATGTGGTAATATCATTCATAGAAGTATTTTCTTACTATAGTGTATGATTTACATTGGGTTCTACTTAAATGATGGATCGTCCTCTATCTCAATAACCATTAAGGTTATTCCATTTGTGGAATTAGGATTGTACCTGTATAGCTTGGTTAAATGAAATTGGTTGTGCATTCCTTTGTAGAAATACTAGTGATATAGATAGTATGCCACATTTCTGTCCTTGTTGATGATATGAAAGGGTAAAATTTATAATGATACTTGTTTATCTTACTTCCACAAATATTGATGGCCTCAAGGGGGATCCACCCTCATAATGATCTAATCACCTACAAAAACTAGAAAGGTATCTTTATATGGTTAAAATATTACTTCTTTGGGTTTTGAGGTTTGATTAACCTCTTATAGGTCAACTTCACTCTCTCATAGGTCATCTTTACCATACTAATCCACAAAACAGCTACTTGACTAGCCTCATACAAAAAATGAGGTGAATGAAATAACCCCCAGAATGATCTATATATGGAAACATATGAATCGAAACCCGACAATTGTTTTTATGAAAACAAAACCAACTATAGGTGATTATATAAATAATTGGTGATTTATAGGGAATAAACCTGAAGCATATCCTCCATTATAATAATATCCTTCTTGGACTGTCTATCTATCTTGGGATGGTATGTTGTTCTCTATCCCATATAAGTCCCTAAGTCTCTCTAGGATCCCTTCCTAAACCATGACATAAAACATGAATCTATATTGAAGAAAATTCTAAATGGAAATATATGAAATAATATGATCCCATATACACACAATACTCTTATATCTTCTAATGATTGGTAAGAATTGAGAAATTTTCATTAACCGATCAAAAATCACCCAAATAGCTTCAGAGTTCCACGACATCCTAGGTAACCACTTTATAATTTATATCATGATTTCATATAACTTACAAAAAGTGACATGAATTGGATAAATCAAACCACAATGATGCTGGTGCTCAACCTTTATCTTTGGGATGATAATCCATTATGAAATGAGACAAGTGATTTCCCTTTTCAACCCAATCCACCAGAACTATAACTTGAATTTGGGATACATATTTGTCTCACCAAGATATACCAACCACTAAGAATTATGGATATCTTTAATCATCTCTCCCCGAATGGACGTGTGGAAATCTATTCTACTATGTACCATGATCACATATTCTCTATCCATTAAGTACACATAGATTGGGTCATATCCTACATGTTGTTCTCACATCAGAAAGAAATCCTTATAAGAAATTAGACCATCCTTAACCTAGTATATGAGCGAATATGTGATCACCAAAGGGGAACCTGTCATCAATCCCATGTCCTCAGAAGCATCCATCCTCCACTTGGGAAAGAAGCTCATCAGGTTCCAATACAACTTAAATACTTTCTCACCAAGACACTTATCAACCTAATATTTTTGATAATGAGAATCTGAAGTGAAATTACCTTCACCTAGTGAAATGTACATCTCAAAGTCTAACAATTATAGGTACTGTACCCATCACCTCTACCTCAGAAATAGGTTATTCTATGTGAAGATATAAAAAAGGGGTCTCTGTAGGTAGGAAATATATCACCGAATATATAGTGACACCAACACTTCATACCATGGAACAAGGTATACAAATCCATGTCATGGGTAGGATATATCTTCTCATTAGGTCATAGATGACATGAACCATAAAATACTCCCCACTGCATCTGTATTAGTACTTCTCCCAAACTAACACTTGACAGATCACATTAACCAATATAACTGACCCCGCTCTCTAGAATAATTTACATTGGATTTGTTTCCAACCTTTTATTTATCTCAAAAAATTCATCGTCACACTATATAGAACATTGGAACTTCACTACATTATTTATCAATGAAATCATAGGTTATGATAGGCAGGAGAAGTCTATGATAAAACAAAGATAACATCCTTCTAAACACATGAAGAATATGATCTTGAACACATTATAGGTGTCTGTTTAGGCCATTACATACCCCAATTTCTCATGGTCCGTTGATATACCTATCTCTGACATCACATTCCCTAAGAATTTCACCTCCTTAATACAAAATTTAAAAACTGAAAACATGGTGTAAAGATGAGGTGTTTGAAATGTACACAATATTATCTCAAGTCATACAAAATTATTGACAAGGTTCATCCAAGATATGAGGTTTTCCTTAACGGATACCATAATAATGTGTTAATATATGGGTAGAAGATATTTTCCTAAGGTCTGAAAATTTTTGGATTATTATTAAATTAAAAAAACATCACAAAGAACTCCTAAATTCCGTACCTACTCCAAAATTCCATCTTTGTGTTTTCCTCCTCTATAAGTAGTACCTCATAATATCTCAATTGATGATCAATATTATAGAACCACAAGGATCAACATACCTGATTGAAAAGATCATCGATCCTGGGTGAATGATATCAATTCATCACCATCACCTAACATATCTTTTTGTAATCAATTATAATTTGAACACTACAATATTCTTTAATGAATATGAATATTGGAGAACCCCACAGTGATGTACCTAGCCTAATAAACCCCTTATTCTCTAAGTCCTAAAACATCATGTTTACCTCCTTTAGATCAACTAGATATAAAATAATGGGCTCCAAAATGGAATCTACAAGTAGAACGATATGAATATAAATATCAAATCCCCTCATAGTAGTATGTTCTAGGAATTCATTTAGAATCTAATCCAAATTGTGATCTAATAGTAGAGGATAAAATGAGAGGGACTTCACTAGTTCTTTCGAAAGAGTATGAAAACACATCTATTCTATGATCATCCCTAAATGGCTCATGTCTAGACTAACTCTACCTGCTCCTAATTTACATTATCCAATATTCATGTAACTATCTCCCTTGATGAATTACATGACATTTTTCTCTAATATAAATCGATGTGAGTGAGAAAATTGAACAATTATTCCATTCTAAGAATCACATAAAAAATATTCATCTTCAGATTCATGAAGTACCACATAAGATCATGACTAGAAATATATATATGAAACACTAGGAATCACTAAAGAGAGTCCAATTTCAATCCCAATGGTGTATCAAGGGAAAGTAAATCATGGGTAACCTGACTAGAATGTAAATACCAAAAAAACATTGTGTAGAAATGATGGAATACAAAGAACCAATATCTTGGATGTAAATAGACAAAGTAGATGTGATTAAGACTATAATAATTTATTGTAGATGTTCCCACACCACCATATCCTATAGTTTCATCAACTATTAATTCATGACTCTTATTATGAGTCTCCTACTAGGATTATGATTTCCCTAATGGAATCAATATATTCTTCCATATTCTAAGAGCATCTGGTTCTATTTATGGATAGAGGATACTAGAGATGAATTTTATAAGAATAACGGACCTTAGTCAAGGACTCTCAATTGCCTTGAAAATGCACTAAGAGAAACATCCCTTCATAAAGTGGTCATTTCAGATGAACCTCTGCAATGGGTTAAAGATAATGATTGGTTTAATTATTATACATGATTGGTGGTAAAAGTGGACCATCCTCCATTGCATGGGTGTTCTTCCCTACTCCACTAAGAGGCCCTATCTTGAATCCACAAAGTGGAATTATGTAAAATCTGAAGTGAAGAATTTATATAATTTATGGATAGATCAAAATAATTTTAAGGATTGAAAAAGTTTCTTTGAGAAGTTTAACCATGTCCCAAGGTATACCCATCCTACCATTATCCAATGTCTTTTCGCTATACATTATTAATAATAAAATATATAAAAAACATAAATCATGATTATGATCAAGTAATTAATTTCAGAAAATATATATCCTAATATAATGGGAAATAGGTATATCAATCAATCAAGAACATATTCATATACCAAATATATAGAACAATAAATGAATTAAATTAATGAACTAAATAAACCTCCAAAATAGGAATATATATGGAACATCATCTTGCATACCTAGTTATGATGCTTGAATTAACACAAAATTTCATAAAACAATTACGGTAATCCCATTGAGAATGATTCATACCTTATATCATAACCAGAAACATAGGAATCATATGAAATAAAGGTGTCCTAGTGTCTAGTTATTCCATTGATGATTAGTTTCTAGAGTATAATGTGTCAACAATAGCTCATATAATATTTTCATGTATAAGTTCATAGTGGAATTTAACTCAAATGACCATAATGTTTATATTCCATTAGGTGGAATGTCATGTGGATCTCTGGTATGATATATTTTTATGATGAGTGTGATGATGTATTCATCTGAGCAGGAGGTTTAGTGACCTAGTAAATTAACCATGGAAGGGAAAATCTAACGATAGTACAATTTGGGGAAATCATATTTTAGATTCTTTTATTTAAAGGGATAGTTAAAACTTATGTGGTGTTTTCCTATAAAGATAGGAATGCAATTTAACTCACTAAATGTTATATCTTTATCACTGAAATGGGATTTACGGGATAATATTCATCGGTATTCTATATATACGAATACATAAATTAGATGAATGTATCTATTCTAGATTTAGTATGTGATTCTCAAGGGGGAATACCGATGAGTAGATTCTCATGAGGATCTATTAAAATATGGGCAAATGAGTTTGTTGATAATTCATAAACAAGTGTATGAGATCCTAGAGTGCATGTTTAATATGTGATGTGTCATTTATGGTTGCAAACCTGGATGGGAATGTTGGCATTTTGGGTTCTATGTGGTTTTAGAGATGGGAACATGTACAATGCTTGTGATTTGTTAATTCGTTGAGATATGTGTTTTATGGTCTATGTGGGTGGACCTTGTAACATCCTAATTTTTCATTCATTGATATACCACTCATGGAATTTTGTTTGAGTTCTTTTTTTATTTGTTTGAGGTGTTGAAGGATGAACCAAGACATCAGGGAAAGTGTGGTTATGAACATTCTTCTAGAGGATATTCATGTGTTCTATTTGTTAGCCGGTGGGATCTAATGAATAGCTAGTGGGAGGGAAAAAGGATACAAATTTTATTTGATTCCAGTAGCTAGAAAATTATGGTCATTGGCTTTATAGGTGTATCTCTAGATGAGAGATTGAATTGGGGTACGGTGGTAAAATCATTCCATAACCCCCATTTTATTTTATTTCATTTATCCCTAGAACCAAAACAAACCTTGTGCCTTTTGGATCCCTATTAAAAGAATTTACCTCATTGAAAATCATCTCTTAGTAGATGAAATTGTTCTTCGATGTTGTAGTACACCTCTGGTAATACTTTCTCTTAATGGCCTTTAATGTCAATTTTTTTCTTAATTTATTCTTCTTAGAGGGAATATAATCTTTGAGAAATATTGAACCTATAATGGTGAATGTGTAATTTTGGTTCTATGATCTGTTGATTCATCATTTAGGATCCCAATACCTTGATTCAATGTTTTCCAATGGAGGAAACATATAAGGTGATCATTTTGGTAAGATTATAGATATACCATGTATGTGTTTCTAAGATTATTCTTCATATCATGATTTATATTCATATTAATTCATAGAAATGTATTTTGTCTTCATAATATATATATATATATATATATATATATTATGAATGTAAATCTCGTATTTCCTGAGATATATTTTTTGAACCCCTCATTTATAATTGATCATGGAATCAATATAATTAATTATGATCTAGATTTATCTCATAGTTTAATAAATTACAAAATATCATATTGGGTATGAATTATATTAAAATATATTTTAATTGATTATTTGATGAAAGTGAGGGACATAGCCTAGTTTTGATTTATAAATTAAAATTCCAGGATTTGAATGAAATTAGTTGTAATGTCTAATGTTTTTTACATGGTTTGAAATTATTAAAATAATGAAATGACCAAGAGAACTCTATGAATGATTTAATCCTTGTTTAAAAATGGGTTTTATTGGGTGATTTGAAATGAGTGATTAACTCACATAGAAAGAGGTTGTAGACCCATGTTTTTAAATGACTTGAGACATTTAAATTGTTAATATTTTATTTTAATTCATTATGTCTATTTTAAAATTACATCATGGATTAAATTTTGGTTTTTCATTTTGGTGATGATTCATAAAATGAAATGGTCATGGATACCCTTTTGAATGTTGATATGAAGAAATGATTTTTAATTGAAATAGGAGATTTTGAATAGCCTAGATGGAACATTGGGATGTTCCTATATTATTACAGTCCCTTGATGTGACTCACTTTATTCTTGTACATCCCATTAATGAGTGTTGAAAAAGTGATTATTTACTGTGAGAGAGTTTGGGGGTGGGATTGAGATTTGAACTACAAATGACAAAAAAAGTTAAGGGAATGAGTTATTACTAATACTGATGGTGGATTCCATTATGAACATAATATCTTTATTACTTTACTCACCTCCTTTGATTAGTCATGGTAACCTAGGTAGTTGGATGAGTTGAATGAGAGTTCTGTAATGTTGACAGAATCACACACGAATTAGTGGATCAATAGAGAACATGTGAGCTTCTTCATTGAATGTGTTATTAGGAATGCATGTGTACATGGAATTGGTTTTCTTAATAACATATAAAACAATTTTTATGCTCGGTAATCAGAAATGTATTTTTTCCTCATGGGTATAGAAGAATCTATATATTATCTAGGTCATACCCAATAGATCATTACACTTAAAACTCAATACATGACAGTGATCATTGTTAATACATGGAATAAGAGTTCCCATTCTTACTTGATTTTCCCTTCTTAACAACTCTAGATATTGAAATGATAAACCATAATTCTATTTTTTTGAATTTTCTCAATCTCATTGATATCTTGTTCATTTTCATTTCATTTGATTTATATGACTTTATAATTTGAAATATTTTTAAAAAAATTTCATGAAAATTGATTGGTTTTGACAAGAAACAATTGATTATTATCAACAATAGAAAATTAAAATTATTTTCAAATATTTGAAATTGTATTCATAAACTCGACCATACTATAATATAATTATGGTTTTTTTTCTATCCTTTATTGAAATCATATTTAGAATTTCTGAATTTCCTTATGATTTATATATATAGACCCTATATTGGAATGCAACTGGGCTCGGTATCATACACCCAAATTGTACAATTTGGTGTTTTCAGCATTTCAGTTCGTAGACCTGTTTCTCATGTTATTTTCAAATTATTATTTTTGGTTTGTTATTAGTTATCTAAGGATGTGTGACTTTGGATATAGTGTGTGGTCGCTTACTATAAGGATAAAGATTTCATTAAATTGGTATAACTTTTAACTTTTGAATCACCTCATTGTACCTTGATATGGTTTTGTAATTTTTTTATGTAATGATGATAGTGTACATGTTTTTAGTTATCTTTTATTTTGGAAAAAATTATTTCCAATTTTTTTTATTATAGACCTAATAATTCATCTATAGCCTATAGGAAATAGGATCACAATTCGTTCTTGTAGAGATCCGTTCAGATGATAGTTCAAATGGAATTTTGGGTTGGCTCATTATATATGGTATCAAAGCATATTTTTTCCTAAAAGAGAATAAATTATTTTAAATACCTTATGATAATTTAGGATATTCATGGGAGAAAGGATCTTAGTAAGGTTTTATAACTCATGAGTTATTTCATGAATGGGTTCTTGATCACCACGTTTTCATAATGTGACATGAGTTACCTGAGAAAGTAGAGGCCTGATTCTTCCTTTTGAGATGTAGTCTTTTTATGTTGATGATATTTGGATTTTAATTGGTTATATCTTTTATTAAGGTAATATTTAATGAGTTTTTGTAGAAACAGAAATATGAAAAGAGTTAAACCATGTCTTTATGGTATGGTAATATATGAGAAATAATTGTGGTTGATATGGGATTCAATCTACGAAATGTTTTAAGGTTGGTTAATGGTTTACCAGACCATGGGAGTAATCCATGCGCAATTATACTCTAATACTAACCATAACACCTTTTCCATTTTATTCTATAGAAAACTTAATTTGGGAGTGCTTAGTTTGAAGGCCACATTTTTGAATGGACACCAATCAGTGTGTTTTTCTCAAGATCTTGTTTAGTTGATTAAATGTGATCCCATTAGTGGTTATTTTAAAAAAAATTATAATGAAGTTATTAATTTAAAAAAGTTCCATTTGAGATATTTTAGGGATGGATTCCATTTCCAAAAGATGAGTTTTAATGAAATTTTTGGTTTAGAAAACATATATTCAAATACTACAATTCAATGTTGAAAAAATGGAAAGGTTAATGAATAAATTTTAGTTTTGTAATGGATTTAAAATTGAGATGGTTTTGAAATTGGAATTTGGGACTATTGGTTTGAAACTATGGAAGAAAATACATTATTTGTAAAAAAATTTTATTATTTAATGGATTTAAATAACAATTTCATCTTTTTGTAAAGAAAGTGTAATGTTTTATAAATGTAGAAATTTTGAGTGTTTTTAAAGAAGCTGTGATGTTTTCATAAAAGTGGTTTAGAGCCATATTTTTATGATTAAGGTTTTAGTTTTATATTTTATAATTTTAATTATGCTTGAGTTGATGAGCCATAATTTTGTGAGACCAGAAATATCTCCCAATTCTATGAAAGTTAGAATGTTCATTCAATAGTATATTCTTCGATGTATTTCTTCATGTTTTTTATGTGTCTCACCTATTATTGATGGGTCTACCCATACACAAAATCCATTGGTGGAGAAAGATTATTTCTTTCCTTTACACCCCATCCATAACTTTTTGATTCATTTTTCACCTTCATATGGAGCTAAAAAAATGTTATGGTAAGGACACAAAGTGTCTTTATGAAGTTTAAGGAATCCTAGATTCTATCCATGCTCTTATTGTGATATGTGACATTTATGTCCATCCTTATTCAATGTAAATATTATATAATGGTGAGAATTCATGGTTCAACCCCATATTCAGGGAAGAATGCATGGGTAATTAATTATGTAACACTTTATTCATTGAAAATTTATGAAATTAGTGTAAAAAGATAAGGTTTCTGAGCTCATGGGTCACATTCAGTTTGAGTGACTTGTTGCAGAGTATGCTACATAAATTTCAATCTTAGTATGTTTCTTTGGTGATCGTGATGTTCATGACCACCTTAAGAATATTTTTTAAAAAGTAGTCCCCACCCGAACCGTTGAACATCCATACAAATACTTTTTCTAACATCATAGCTAGTGGCTATTGAATTATAATTTTTTATTGAAATCAAGATAATAAAAAGGAAGAATTAGGATAATTACACATTTGGGTTTATTTTAAGTATGATATCTCATATGGTGAACCACATAGTTTGGTTTATCATTGAAATTCTTCTCATGGAATGAAGATTAATCACTTGTGATTCCATTGCGGATAACATGATCATTCAATTAAGTAATATTCGAAAGCTCCAAATGTCTAAAATTGGTGTGGATTCTTGGATCACCATATGAGGTTTTGTATGTGGGGATACTAAAAGGGGATGTTTCAGTTAGGGTTTATCATCTTCTAAATATTGGTAAACATATGATTTCAGATAATAGGGCTTTATCCATAGAAAACATATTATATATTCTCATACCATAGAGGAGATGATAGTAGAGGTTGATTGAGTTCTAACTTATTGATTCAAATGCTAGAGTGGTAACTATTTTATTTATTCTAATTGAATTTTTCTCGTTAATAGTTAACATCTTATTCTAGAGATATTTGTATCTTTTATGGTTATATTAAGATGTTTTCTTGTAGAATCTAGTTGTGATCAGGATGATGGTTTTGTAATATTGGGATCTCTTAATTTTTCCTTGTGGCTGTACTCGCAATAGTGGATTTAAACCCATAAGGTTATTTCCCTCTTGAAAATGTAGTGGAATCCTGTGGTTGAAATCTATGGAAGTATAAATTTATCAGCCATCAAAACCCTTTCTATTAACATTGAATAGTTTATTCCTATGTTTTGTGTTGGAAATCATCTCACCCAAGTTTTTATCCTCTCTATCTTGTTGTTTTCATGAATGTTTTGTTTTAACTCAATCTTTATTTGCTGAGTGATCTCCTTTTTTGAGATATTTTAGTGCATATTTGTGTGACAAGCTTGTTTATTATCTCTTTCAGATTGGACATGGGTAGGCCATTGAATAATATTTGGGTAACTAGGATTGTGTGGATTCTTTATATAATCAGCACCCAATGTTGATGGTTACTGATTCGAAGTACTCATTGATGGTGTGAGGCTATAATTTTATAATCCAAGGTTATTATATATTATTCTACCATAGTAGAAATCATTGTTGGGTTTGTTCCTTATTGGTGGATTTTATATAATTGTTTATTCTTTGAGGGTATTTTCCCTTGTGTAATCACTAATAAGTTTTTACATTCCTTTCTACTGAGGATTGATTTTCTTCTCATAAATGTCTCATTGTGTCATGTGATCAATGTCAAATCTAGTTGTTTAAAATACATGATCTTGGTAATATTTCTTCTAATTTTACAACATTTTAGTTAATACCTAAATGGTGGAGAGACCAATGTTATGATTACAATTATTTTTCTACATTTTATTTTTTTGGTGTTTTCGGTGTGATGTTTGGAGATGTGGGATGATCATGGATTTTATACATTTAGGATTATTTAGTTAGAGATTACCATTGTTCTCTTCTCTTTCATGTTGGGTTTTCTTGGGGTTGACATCATTTATATCTTGGAACATCAATATCAGGAGTTGTGTGTGGTTTTTTTGTTTGTTTAATATTTTTATTTCTTATGGACAAGAGGATTTTTTGGGACAAAAATCATTTAAGGTGAGGATATTTGTTTCATCATAATTTTCCTTTCATCAATAGACTTCTCTCAGAAAATTCTATCAGTTATGTTCTATTTATCTTAAGGGTTTAGAGGATAAACCAAGTCATTGGAACAAGTGTTGACATGAACCTATAGATAGTGAAATAATTGGTGGTCCACTAGCTAGCAGGTGGCATCATTAGATGCATATCATGTCGGGGTAGGGTGGGAAATTCACTGAGGAAATAAAATTTTAATTTATTCCTTTTTCACCATCGAACCAAAATCCACTCACTAGACATTAGAATATTTATTTCAAAAAATTTTACCTCCTAAAATTAAATCTGGGTTGATGACTATTCAATCAATGATATTATGTTAACACCATATGATATTAAAGGAACATTATTTTTGATAGAGAATATAACACATTGAAATGAGATTATTCGACCCTCGATATATTGTTAAAATATATTTATTTATATATTAAAATTATAACCTATATGTTAAATTAGTATTTATGAATAATATTAAATTATTTATGTTATATATATATATATATAAATTTTATCCAATATAAATTTATTTATAATTTCATAAGAAATAAGAACTCATTTTTTTAGAAATACATTTTCTTCAAAAAAAATATTTTTTTGAGAAATTAATATAACTAATTAATATAAATTTTTGAAAATATATTTGATAAAGATAAATTAATTTTTTTAAATCATCAAATCATGATTATAATACAGTGTAATTTTGGGATTTTTAGGAAAATATTGGGTTTTTAGGGAAAAGTGGAAAATCTGATTTTTGTGAAACAACCATTTATTTTTAATAATTTTTTTAATTTTAATTTTCCATTATTATTTTAATTTTATTTCTAATTAACATATATATAACATATTCATATTAAATACTAATAATTAAATTTAATCATATGTAAACAAGATTTTTTGTTGAAGGATATTGTTAGGCATGAAATACATTTTTTTTTCTGAAAAATATTTTAAAGAGCATATTGTTTCACCAAATAAATTAATTATAATAACCTCAAATAAGGAATGATTTAAATTAAATTTATATATTATATATCTATATTCATGAATTTATAGTTCTTTAATTATTATTTCTATTCATAGAGTTAATATGTGATCATCGTTCCTTGAGAAATGCATTTTTTTAGAAAACTATATTTTGTGGTCCTAATGGGTTTTATTTTTAATTAAATTTTTAAAAATTTATAAATATAATTATATTTTTTGAATAATATTAACTAATAGAAAATTATATTTTCATCAAATTTTTTGGTCATTTTGAATAGTTGATATAGTAAAATACTAGTTACCGTAGTGACAAATTATAATGGTAAAAAATGGGTAACCTTAGAAGTAAATGGAATAAAAAATTCAAAACTTGATTCTTATTGATTTTTGGAGGTTTGGATAAACCATATTTCCCACACAATCCATTATTTATCAATTTTTTGGAACTTTTTTGAAGAGTGACTTACCATTATTTAATAGTTTTGGGTATTTACAGAAAATACACTTCTCCTAAATTGGGAACCACTCCCCTAAATTATTCACATATATCATGATATTTGGGATGACAAAATCCAGAAAATTATCTCTCTAAAATAATTATCCACATTCAATATATTTTGTTCTCCCCAAAAGTATAACTTCATTGTCCTTGATAATAGATTAAAATGTGGTTCATCTCAACAAAAGGAGTCGTCTTAACCGAGCTCCTTCATTTCTACTTCACTTCCAACATTAGAAGATATAATAAAAATTAGGATATAATAAATACATATGCCATATATAATTATATTTTATTATTTTTATTGGATATATTAACTCATATCCTATTCCATTAAATGAGAAACATATCCATAGTTCATATGTATGGAGAACTACCACCTCATGGACTGATGTAATTCATTTTTCATCATCAACTCTCACATATATTTTTGAACATGGATTCAATGATTATATATGATAGTAATAAAATATTATTAATTTTATTAAATTAATATATTTTATACCTTATTAACTTACCATCCATGGTATAATTTTAATTTCATTCATGTGTACGATCGACTACCATTGCTTGGAGAAATGTGATTCGTTTTTTTATTGAATCACACAGATGGTATATATATGGGTATTTTGATAAATAATATGATATTTATGATATAATTATAATTATATAAACTAAAAATCACACATGAATTTTTTCCACCATGGTCATCAAAAAATTGAAACATTACACAGGCATACGTACAACCTACCATCTCCATGATTGTAACATAAATCATTCTTCATAACCATAATTCATGGATATTCTTAA
Source organism: Viscum album (assembly GCA_963277665.1). Classification (NCBI taxonomy): domain Eukaryota; kingdom Viridiplantae; phylum Streptophyta; class Magnoliopsida; order Santalales; family Viscaceae; genus Viscum; species Viscum album. The sequence goes on along the minus strand of OY728121.1, from coordinate 893,650,592 downwards.
AAGAATAATTAATGTATAAAAATTATAATTAGGTAGTTATTTTTATTCTAAATAGGATTCAACAATAACCACTTTTAAAATGGTCAACACATCGATGTTGTCTTGAAATTTTTAACTGAGCATCCTCAAAACACCTGATGTGTACATAACTGATTAAGTAGTCAAATACGTCATTATAAGAAATGATGTATGTGGTTTATGTTTGAGGGAATAAAAATGAATAACGTTATTAAGAAAAAATATTTTTTATTATTTTATTATACCGTATATAATATACATACATGAAAATGTATGGACATGTGGTAATGGATTTTTCTCAAAACATCATTATTTGAGAAACAAGTTCATTTATGCACTAAATTTTGTCAAAATGGTGTATATAATACAAATTTATATATTATATCACAAATCCTTCACACTTCATGATATTTTAGGTTACAATTCATACACTCCATTCATGGTACGTTATGATTCATAAATTTCAAAAGCTGTTAAAGATTAAGTTTAAATCTAGTTTTAATCAGGACTGTTTTACATAGAAATTTCATTATTGAAAATTAATAATTAATTGTCTAATAAAGCCTAAATATATTATTATCCTCTAGTTAGTCATGAATTTCAATGTAATATTATTACAATATCTTTAAAATTTTATTGATAATAAAACCCTATTCTTTATAAATTTATATGTATTTTTATTAGAATATTTAATATTTCTATAAAAACAACCCTTTGTTTTTTATTGAAATACTTTGTAATATTCCATAGAATGTTTCATGATTTTTAAATTTAATTTTTCCAAGATTATCATTACTATAGAGAATAAAAAATTAAATAATAATTATATTAAATATATTATATTACACAAAATCTATTTTTCCAAAACTAAGGAAATATCTAATGAACTGTGTCTTATATATGAAAAATGAGACCACTGTTATGTCTAGGATGTGGGGTTTACCCTAGGTGTGACATAATATTTGTGAACAATAGGTGTTAGTTGAAATTTCATGTGATCATAATTTATTTTATAATTTTATTCTATTTATAAAAATGAATATCTCCTCAACGTTATATCCACTACTACAAAAACAGGCAAGGGAAGCGCTACACTTTTATCAGCACTAAAAAAATGTACTGATTAAGGGGGAGTTATCAGTGCTAAAAAGGGCTGATAAAGGGGCGCGTTTATCAGCGAAAAAAAAGCGCTGATAAAGGGGGCCTTTATCAGGGCTTTTTTAGCTCTGATAAAGGCCCCCCCTTTATCAGTGCTTTTTTAGCGCTATTAAAAGGGACCCCTTTATCAGCGCTTCTTTTATTAGCACTGATGGAGGGGGGATTTATCAGAGCTTTTCCCTAGAGATAATAAATTTTATGTTTTGAAAACAAAATTCATGAAAAATAATATATTGTTATATAAGTATATTTATATTGACATAAATATAATATATATTTTTTAAATATACGTATAAAACGACTATTACATTTAATGTATAAAAAATTTAGTGAAAATGGCTTTAAAATATAGAAACAAATATAATTAATTTATAATTTTCAAATTATTATCAATTAAAAATAATTTAATAACAATTTGAGGACACAAAAAATCAAAACAATTATTAAAAGATCTAAAATAAGTTAAAAATGTAACTCAAACATCAATCAGCCATAACTTTTGATCCGGGTGTCCGTTTGAGCTCTACATCATATCAATTTGAAACCTAGGACGATCTCTACAAGCTAGAGACCTAGAAAAAGCCTCTCTCACATTTTTCGTGGCCAGAAAAGTCTCATAAGTCTTCTAAAACTAAGTTTTTAGTCGGGATACCCCGATTTGTTAACATTCAAACAAGAATAACATCTGATCCGGATGTCCGTTTGGCATGTACCACATATTATATCGAATATTGTTTCTTTTTCTTTGATATGACTGGTTGTGGAGTTGAAACATGTATCTAGATTATACTTTATGGTAGTTTTAATGTTCTATAACTTTTCAAATACACATATATATATATTTATTCGTAAATATATATGTCTATGTGCGTGTGTGTGTCTGTGTGTGTGTGTGTGTTGTATATATGTATATATGTATTTATTTATTTAATTATAAAAAAACATAAAAAACATATTTCATAACTGTATTTAAAACTAATCTTATAAGTATATATTACTATACAAATAAATTATACAGATAACAGATTATAACTAAAAATATATATATATATAAATAAATATAAATATATACTAATATATGAATGAATATATATATACTAATATATGAATAAATATATTTATATTAATATGAATCTATATCAATATACAAATAAATACAACTATATATATATATAAAGAGATATATCATTAAATAGAGAAAAAATGAAGTAGCTTAGTGGTAAAGGTGCAGCTGCTTAAGGGGGAGGTAGCGAGTTTGAGTTCAGGTGGGGCAAAGGTGGCATGTGTGTATGAGGATGCACGCGAAGGGAAGCACGCGGGGAGACCTCATTGCACTTATAAAGGGGTGTTCAAGCACTGATAAAATCTCTCCCCATGCATTTTTTTTTAATTTTTTTTGAATTTTATCAGTGCTTTTTAAAAAGCGCTGATAAAGGCCTCTTTTATCAGTGCTAAAAAAAGCTGAGATAAAGGGGTCTTTTATTAGTGCTTTTTTTTATCACTGATAAAAGTGGCCTTTGTCAGTGCTTTTCGGAGCGCTGATAAAAGAGACCCCCCTATATTAGCGCTTAGCTTTACAATGCTTTTTTAGCGCTGTTAAATCCCATTTTAAGTGCTGATATAGGCCATTTTTTAGTTGTGATCATATAAGAAATATGATACCAAAATCAGGTCTATAATATAATTTTTTCCCTAAGCGGGACATAATCATTGTGTGTATCAGGTGTTTTGATACATTGAATGTAAGGGTAATAATAATTATATTTTATCATTATTTATATACTACATACACCATTTTTAGTTTCAACATTTAATCTGACTAATCAAGTTGTTTTATTGTATATTTTTATATTTGTTAATTTATTTTCCTTGTGTACTCTAACATAGGGTATATTCTCCATTTGGTTTCACTTGATACCCTCACTACTAGTTGTAAACATCCCGCATACAGAAATGTGCACATGAGGTCATGTGGCCCTCCAGATTGAACCTAGTTGTTTGAGTATGGATGTCACAAAATGGTATAAGACCACCATGACTCATTAACATATATCTTATCTTTTTAAAGAGTTTGGATAGGGTATATAGGATATTGGATGGTTGGGACTCTAGTAGGGGATCTATGCTAATTCCGGGCCAACACTATATAGCGGCCTCTGAGGTTCAACAAATGTGGAATGGTTTAATTAAATCACCTTGGATTCTGCACATGATATTGATTTTCAATTTATGATTTTTCATTTGTACCCATGCAGCATGACTAGTCATGTAGATTCACATCCCATATATATAATATTTTTGTTCTACATTGTTATTTATTAATTAAATGCATTGATTTTTTCTGTCTGTTTAGTGAAGTCAATCTGATTTTGTGATATATAAATTTTCCTTATTTTTGTGATATATTTTGTTTCTTCATTAATTAATTTAATTAATCATGTTGTTTTTAGTATATATTTGGTGAATATGACTAATTTGTAGGGTTAAAGACCATATTTATTGCAAGGAGGGGAATACCTTTGGTTAAGGGTGAAATCCTAGGAGAACCTAGTATGATCCCATAGGCTGGATATAATCTATTTAAATTCAAAATTCCCCTCTTGTTATAGAGATATGAGAGAGGGAGCCTGATAATTGAGCTCAGTGGGCTAAGTTGTGCGAACACAACCACTAGGGTTACTACTTAGGGATAATTAGTTGATAGAGATGCATAATTGTAAAACCCTCAAATTTTTAATGATAATGAAACCCTATTATGTAATATATTATATGTTTTCTTATGTGTAAATTTATTTTCTTCAATAAATATAGCCCTATGTTTCTTCCCTGAAATACATTAGAATATTTAATGGAATAATTTTAATGTTAAGTGGAGAGTCAAAATGATATTCTCTTTCCTGTAGTGCCTAGGTGTCGAAAGAATGAAAATATTAAATATAATATATTACAATTATCCTATCATTAAAAGCTAATAAAGTATATTATTAATGGTGACTCATATGGGAGATCGTAGACAATCGTTGGGTATGGTAAATAGGGTTTACCCAAGCTATGAACAAACATTTGTGCACTTTGGGAGTTTGGTCAAATCACACATTAGGATAATTTATTTATTATTTATATTATATTTTTCAAAAAATAATGGAATATATTCTAAATGATGTTTTTTATGAGAAAACCAAAACAACCATCAGGTCTAGAATATGAGCATCACCAAAGGCACAACAAAATTATGCTTGATTCTAGTGTTTATACACTTCACACATAAGGATAATAATAATTTATTATTATATTTATTTTTGTTAATCAAATGTAAAATATATGTGTAATTAAATAATTTTGAATTCTCAAAATTTTTGAGTGATGTTTTTCCAAGTGTGTCTAGTTATTGGTGATCAAATTAATAATAGTGAAATTATTATTTGTGATAAATAAATACAATTGTGTGGTTGATAGAATAATTTATTAATTATTACAATTTTAATGGTATTTGTATTTCGATATTTAATGGTGGAAATGATGTGAGATATTTAATAATAATAATAATTTTTATTATTAAATTGGGAAATGTAATATTTTTGTGTGTAAAATTAAATTGTATATATATATATATTGGACAAATATATATTTATTTATATAAAAGTGCGGATGTATATACAGATGTGTGTATATATATAATGTGTATATACGGGTTTAATAAATATATATATATATATATATATGTTGGTGCATATATATATACATATAGGTTTATAAAAATATGTAATGCCTATATATATATATATAATATTAAATATATAATTTAATATGTTCAAAATGGGGATTTTTATTTAAGAAACACATGAGATATATGTTTTTAGGTGAATGGAATTTTAGAGTAGAGAGAATAAAAATAAATAAATGAATGATATAATTAAATAAAATAATTTATTGATGAATTGAAAGGGAAATAATAGAATTTTTTTAATTTTTTTTAATATGTTATAAGAAGGGTTGTACCTACCTCCCCACTTTCTCACACCTCATGTATCCATCTCTCAACAACCTCAATATTTTATTTTCAAACTTCTATCTTAAATATCTCAAATGATATTGATCTAATTAACATGTAATTGATGCCATTGGGTTCAAATTGAAGGGAATGATTTTATTCCTAATCATTTTTTGAAGGAATCAAGTTTTTTTACATATTTAATTTAATCATTCTTTTTCTATGATTGAAAATATAAAATATGATAATAATTATAAAAATTATTTAAACTAGAATGGTACTAGGATTTGGTGCTAAAATTGAACATGGATGTTAACCTTTACCATAAAATCTTCGTTTCACAAAAGGGTAGACGATCCTTACCTTCGTGGGGTTTTTTACACATGTTTCCACAATTATTATTTATGTTGGCTCTTATTTACACTGTTCTTGATTGTGAAAACATGTGTGTGGGTGTTTATCCATGATATCAATTGTGATATATGATTTCCATGATAGATATTTTTGAATCTTGATACCATGTTTGATATGATAACATTATGTTATGTTGCTACTATATACTCATAATGATGTGATATGACTTCTTTGTATGTTTACTCTGTGATATGTATTACCATTGGCTTCAAGGTTGTGTTGGTACATGACATAAGTGGACTATTTTTTGGATTAAATCCATTGGTGGTGGGGGTGGAATTTGATGATGATGACGATGGTCAGAGGAATAGGTAATGGGGCATGATGGACATGAGGCCTGAAATGAGGTAGCATGTAAAGGGAATGAGGTTCTGATGGCCTAACCTGAGGGACATGACATCTTGATTTCCTGACCTGAGGCATCATGGGATCAAGAATGATTACGAGCGTGACCCCTGGTATGGTCCATATTCAAATCCATGATTTGGTTTGTTACATTATATCTTACCATTATGTAGATATGTATTCTTTGTGTACCAGTGGTCCACTCTCTAACTAACACTCATAGTGGGATTCTGAGCACCACGTATTGTCCCATTACAATATGGAATCTATGTTCTATGTGTTATTCCTTGATCCTCAAGACATTATTTGATTATATTTCTAGCATGGAGTTGATATATCTATTTTTGAGGGTTTGGTGATGGATAGGCTATCTCATAACCACTTGGATTAAGATTATGTGTTTCCCATTCTAATATTTATTATTATTTTGGAGCTAATATGTTATACTTGATGACACTAGGTAACGGTACAATTGTGATTTCCTACTAATTCTTTACTCACTCCATTATCGGGAACATCTATATGTATTTATATTTCATGAGAGACCCATCAATGGGAAAGGTCCCTATGTTGGATGGATGAGCAGGTGGAGCATGTTGTAGGAGTATTTTTGAACAGGCATTAGACGACCCTGTAATTATTTTAATTATTATCTACATTCATTAATCATGAAATATTTACACATTGGTTGATCTAAATTATATACCAGGTATAATATATTTCATTTCCTCATTTACTATGATTGATCATGTTATTGTGCAATTTGTTGCTTTATTTGGTAATTTATTTACCTTGTGTACACTAACAGAGGGTATATTCTCCCATGGTTCTACTTGAGTCCCTCACTGCTAGTCAGAAAGTTCTTTAATACATGGGTAAATCATGAGGTCTTGCAGAACATTGGCTCATGCATGATGGTTTATGATGAGATAGTACAAGTACAATTTTACTCTCTTTGGTACTTAAAATTATAATGAAAATAATTTTAAGAAAATATGAATTTAGTTCAATTTATGATTGAATATAATATTTAACCCATATTCATGTTTTCAAAAAATATTTTTAACATTCACTAAATATTTATTGATGATATTTTGATAAATATTCATCTTTTTACCAAATTGTTCAAAAGGAATAATTATTTCAGTTTCTGAATAATCCACTTTTTTATTTTTTTTACAACATAGTGGATGGAAGGATTATTTTAACTTATGCATCATGTACAAAATTACCCACCATAATGGCCACTCAAATTGTTGAACAATCCATTATATGTTTCGTTTTTTCATTTGAAATGATAATTTTTTATTTTCTTATGTAAATTTTTAGATTATGAAGATGTTATTTAAAAGTAAAAATAATATATTTCTCATGAAATATTCTATGAAAACTTATAAATAATTTTTTAACAATGAAGATAACCATTGATGTCATGGATTAACTCTAAATTATTTATATGTGTTTCTCAAATATATACCTTGCTTACATTCCCTTACTTTTATAGGAAAATTCATTCCTTATATTCACCTATAAAATTCATTTATAATGAAATTTTTATTTATTAAGATATGATGAAAAATTATGAAACCCATTTTATTTTAATGGATAATTCTCATGTTATGATTTATGAATTATTTCCCTTTTGCGGCTAACATAAATCAATAACATGTTATGATGGGTCTGCGTAGAAAAATCCTAGTGAGCCCTATATAGATTATATGATGGGAGACCCTAGATAGTGATCCAATGGAATGGGTAATTCTTTTAATCTCATGATTTTTGTGCAAGTGAATTCATTTGTTTGATTACATGGAAATTTGTTTGTATGTTCATGATTTATTTTGGTTGATTACACATGTTTTTCATTTAAAAACATTTCTGTATTTTTATGATTTTGTAGACTAAATTAATATGTTTTGTGTTATCCTTATATCATTGGTTAGATAAGAGATTTTTATTCATTTAATTAGTTTATGAGGAAGTCTGATGAAACTTTTATTGTACTCTAATAATTCAATTACATTACTAATATAGTTTTAGAACCACTTTTGTTTTCAATTTTTATAATTTGATGTTTTATTTTATAGAAACATCAAAATGGTCATTTATGGATGAAACCTAATTTTTTAGATATACCAAATGTTGATTTTGATTTCAATAGTTTACATCAATGTCAAAAGTGTCATTTGGTTAGTGATAAATTTGTTTGAAATTCTACTATTTAGTTTCATAATTATAGTTTTTCAAGAATATTTTACTTCTTTTTTTAATAATTTCAGGAGATCTATATTTCATTTTTATTTGACTCTGGATTCATTAGAAAAATAATAATTTTTCTAAATATAAATAGTATTGAACAATGCCTGAATCTTATTATATAATCCCTTAAAATATATTTGAATCATTTTTTTGTATGCTATCCAGTTTTTTCAAAAGGTATGGTTTGTACACTGCTTTTGCAATAGTGAAAAGTATGTTCATCAAACATATGTTTACTTTTCATCATCCATACTCTATGTTTACTCTTCATGTATAATGAAATGTATGGTACATTATCCCTATGTTTAATGTTCATTACCTACACTACTTTACTGTACATTTTGTAAAGTATGGTTCATTCCCTACGCTACTTTACTGTTCATTCCTCAATGTATGGTTCATTCCATACACTACTTTACTACTGATTTTTCAAAGTGTGGTTCATTCCATATGCTAATTTTATTATTTTTGAATATTGCATCACCCCTACATTAGTGTTCGTGAATAGTTCATCAACCCTACGTTACATTACAGTTCATGAAAAGTGCATCAACCCTATGGTACTATTCATCTTTGATGTTAATGTTCATTTAGTGTGTTTTTTTAATTGTTTTTCTGCATATATATATGGATTATTTTTAATGTTTTTTATATAGGAAAAATTCTCATTAAATCTAAGGATTTTTATCAAAGAGATTTTAATGTTTTTACTCCTCTATTTGGAGAAGAAAATTAATAAATATTCCATTGCCTTTTTCCCTTGAATTTTGGTGGTATCAAAATTATTGAAATTGGAATATTTAAATTTTCATACAGATAGTGCTGCTAGATTTCATGAAATATTTTGACTAAATTAAATTGTTTTGAATGGATTTAAATGAGTTGTAAATCATTAAATAATTCTATATTCCTGGAGATATATTTTGGAAGACTTATTAAAATTATTTTTTTTGTTTTAAGAGTTATTCTATAGGAATTAATGATGCAATGATGAAACAATTTTCATGGAGATATTTATCAATGTCATTGACTCAAGTTATATTTAATATCCTAAGGAAGCAGAGCTTCTGTAACTACTGAATATTTTCTCTAAATATATCATTCTTTCTTGCGGGATAATGAAATGTCAAAAAACTATACAACATATAATTGTACACATATTGACACAGGATAAAATATTTGAAACTCTGTTTTGAAAAGAGAAAAATGATGTGAACATTTAATCTTTTGTGCATTTGCGACATCCTATGGTAATTTTTTTCATCACCTATGCAATCACTCAAGTGTTGAATCTTTCCTAAATTTATTACAATTTCTTTGACAAGACATGCCAATGAAATTCTCAAGAACCATTACATGTACTTTATGGTTTTATCCTCTTATTCCTCTGGTGCTGAGTCTGTAACACTCCTTACCATCTCTCACATAGACTGAATTTTTTATGTTTATGATGTTTCATACAAAATAATTATTTCTTATTGTTTCCCTCAAGTTGCGACTCTCGAATTCTAATGTCAGGATATACGAGTTGTGACTCCCAATATCTAAAGTCAGGATAGTTCAGATTGTGATTCCTTTATTTAATGCAATTTTTTAGGGGTTCTAACTCCCCATTCAAAATTCTATGTTGTGGTTATCCCTGGACTAGAAAAGGATTTGGTAAATGGGTTATGTTTCTCCCATAAAAATAATATTCATTTCACACGTATCTCTCACAATGTAGAGTGATATAAGATTAAAAGTATGCCCACATTAGGCCAAACTAGTATAAAAAACATCCTTGTGTTATTTACTTTTTCTAATGGTAATTAAACATAATAATTAACTTTGATATTTATTTAAACAATTAATTTATTTGATTAAATTTTTTATATTGTCTATTCACCCCCCTTTAGATCATCTACCATTCCCTATATTGACCTAACAATTGGTATCAATGGTTTGTTCTGTTTAGAATTCATTAGATACGTTGTTATCCTTTTGATAACTAAGAATTGGTATCAATGTAAAATTGATTGTAGAACTGTTTACCTCAATAATTTCTTTTTGATACATTTCAATTTTTTTCAAAATAATTTTCCTTTAAGAAATTATCAAATCCCTCTATAGAGTCTTCTTTGTCACTATTTGTGATATCCTACTCCTAGACCTAACAATCTAAGAATAATGATCTTATAAGATGGTAGGATTAAACTCCAATGATTCATGGATTCTTCAAAGGCCACCACACATTGATGGTAATTATTATGCCTATTGGAGATACCAAATAGAGGCTTACCTCAAACTGTTGAGCATTGAGCAGTGGTCTATCATGTCAAAATAGTACACACTTCCTGAAGATGACCCAGATACAATTACCAGAAATGATGCAATTAAATATTTTTTAAATTAAAATGATTTGAATATTTTATATTGTGTTTTTAACAGAAGTGTTTTTACTCATGTGTATTCTTGTAAGACAACTCATGAAATTTGGAAGATTCTACATGTTACTCACCTTGTCTCAACGAAATTGATCCGTAGAAAACTTGGAATGTTATGTGATGAGTACCTAGACATCAATATGGGTGAATATGAAATAATAAACCAAATATTCCACAGATTTAAAATCATTTTGAATGGAATGAATTCACTTAGAGAAGCTTTGGAACACCTAGTACTTGTTGATAGAGTCATATGATCTTTATCAAATAAATGGCATGCCAAGAAGGTTTCAATTCATGAAAGAAAAAAATTCAATGAATACACTCTGGACGAATTCATTGGATCACTAATCCAATATGAACTATAAATGAAGAAATTGATGCAGAGGAGACAATTAAAAGAAAATGTGTAGCTTTTAAATCATCGAATTTATTTTCTAATGACTATTCAGAATCTAATATACAGGATTGAAAAAATGATGATATGACTCAAATTGGTACTGGTGTTTATAGAAGAATGGAAAAGAAAGGATTCAAGAATTATATTAAATGAAACCCTCAAAGAGAAAAATATAAGGGAGATAAGAAATGTGATTCGAATTATAATTCTTCAGATTTAACACGCTATGAGTGTAGAAATAAAGGTCATATCAAACTCGATTGTTCTAAACTAAAGAATACAGACAAATACAAAAAGAAGTATAGAAAGAAATTGAAAACTTTATAGAGTTGTACAGAAGAGTTTGACTCTAGTGGAAAATACAGAAATGAAAAAGAATCTGCTAACTTGTGCTTCATGGCATCAATGGATAAGGTTATTAATTGTTGTCATTATGATGGAAGTTCTGATTCTTTATGTGATTCTGAACACCCCAATATTTATTTGTAATATAAATAGAGTGAAAGATTAAGAAAATATATTTTCAAAGATGCTGATTTATATAATAAACATAAAGAAAATAATTAGAATCTTATTTACAAAAATAAAATACTTCTACAAGAAAATAAAAAATTATGAATCTAAACTTCTACTTCTCATTCAAAAGTTTATGAAAATTTTAAATCTTTTGATGATTTAAATAAAAATTTGGAAAAGGATGTTGAATTTATTAAGAACATTTATCTACCTTTATCCAAGGTCATGAAAAATAACATGAGATTATGTATTTTACTAAAAAAATTACCATGGTTTTGGATATGATAGGAGATTTACCAAAATGTATAAATCACAGTTTGATAAAAGTAAGAATGATTGTACTTCAACAATTACATTTTTTAAAATTTTCATGAAAGGTCATTTAGGAAATGATTGTTCTCTAAGATTTAAACAAAATTTTGGAATTAAAAAAACTAATATCACTAAATAATTACTATACGGAGTACCTTATAACACTTGTTTAAATTCTATATGGGTACCTAATGAATTTATTGCTAATCCAATTGGACCCAAAGCTGCTTAGGTCGCATAATTTTCATGTAATTGATTTGTGTAGGAAAAATACCTTAGATGTCTCAAGAAAAAAATATAGTACATGAACAATGGATGTTCTAGGAATATAAACAGAGACTCATCAATGTTCACCACTTCTAATACATATGATAGAGGAAGTATTACTTTTGGAGACAATTCTAAAGGTAAAGTGATAGGGTTAGGTAATGTTTGTGTGGAAAATTCTAATTTTATTTCTAATGTGGTATATGTTCAAGGTTTGAAATATAATTTAATCAGTATATCACAATTTCATGATGAACAAATGGAAGTTGAATATCAATATGATAAATTTTTAGTTTTTCAAGAAGAATATTTATTTTTTTTCTAATCGTAAAGATAATATTTATACTATTGATTTCACTGAACTAACTATTTAACATGTAAAGTGTTTTAATTGTGTATAGAATGATATAATATATTGGAATTGATGTTTAGATCATGTCAATTTCATATTACTACACAAGCCCTCAAAACATGATAATGTGTTACCACTTCCATCCTTGAAAAAATAACAAATTCATGTATGTGATGCTTGAATGAAAGGGAAGAAACAAAAATTTTCATTTAGACCCATCAATCAGATAACTACGAATAATCCTTTGCAGTAAGTACATCATGATTTATTTGGCCCCACTCAAATTTCCAATCTTGGTGGAAGGAGTTATAATTTAGTTATTTTTGACTATTATAGTACAGTTACATGGGTATACTTTCTTGTTCATAAAAATGATACTTTATCAAGATATACTAATTTTTGTAAATTATTTCAAATTGAAAAATTATATATTATTTTTTTTATTCGTAGTGATAAACGAGACGAATTTCATAATTTAGATTTTGAAAAACATTCATTAAGGAGTGGTTATTTTCATTATTTTTCTACTGTAAGAACACCACAACCAAATGGTGTTGTATAATGGAAAAATTAAACTCTTATTGAAATGGCTTGAACTATGTTATGTAAATAATAAAATTACTAGATATATTGAGGGTAAGACTATTTGTTTCATGTTATATTTCAAATATAATTCTTATTAAACTTTTGCTAAGGAAAACTCTCTATGATTTATTTAAAAATAAAAGGCCTAAAGTTGGTTACTTTAGAGTTTTTGGCTACAATGTTTTTATTTTAAATTCAATGGATAATTACAATAAATTTGATGATAAGATTGACCAAGGTATTTATCATGGTTCTTCTAATAATAGTAAATCTTATAGAGATTATAATAAAATAACTATTGTTATTGAATAATTTTTTCTTGTCATGTTTGATGAAAACATTGTTAATTTAAATTCTGATTATATTATTATTGATGATGAATTTAGAGATTTTAATTTTGGTGAAGAATTTCCTCATGATAATAATGAATCAATTTATGGGGAGAATACTACTTCTCATCCAGATCCTAAATCATAAAAGATTCACAAAGATCGTCTTATTGAAAATGTAATAGGAAATATTGATTCAGGTGTTAAAACTAGAATGTTTATTATAATTTTTTTGTACCGATTCTTCTTTTATTTCTAATTTTGTTCCAGTTAATGTTTTTGATTATTAAAAAGTTGAAAACTTGATTGTTGATAAGAAAGATAAATTAAATCATTTTTTTGAAATAATTTTTACACTTTAGTAGAGTTTCCTTAGTATAAGAAGTTAATTGGATCAAAGTGGATCTATAGAAACAACCAAGATGAATCTGGATAAATTCTAAAAAAAAATCTAGACTTGTCACTCAAGGATACTCTCATTTATAATGTATAGACTCTACAGATTCATTACCACCTATTTCCAGGTTAGATGCAATTATATTTTTATTGTAATTTTCCTGTTTTCAAGGCTAAATATTATATCAAATGAATGTAAAAAGAGATTTCCTAAATGGTTTTATATTTGAAGAAGTTTATGTTTCTCAAACTGCTGATTTTGAAATTGAAAATATCATAATCATGTTTTTAAATTATCTAAACTTTTATATGATCTCAAACAAGCCCCTCATTCTTGGTGTGATAGAATTACTTTGTTTTTGTTAAATAATGGTCTTAATAAAGGCAATGATGACCCTAATATTTTTATTAAAAGAACATCTGGAGAGATTTTTATTATTCAAATATTTATTGAAGATATATTTTTTGGTTTATCTAGTGAAATTCCCTATAATGAATTTTCATCTTTGATGTCTTCTGAATTTGACATGAGTTTAATTGGAGAATGAAATTTTTTTCTTGGACATCAAATTTCTCAAAGGAAAGATGAAATATTTAATAATCAATTTATGTATGGTAATGAGTTAGTTAAATGATTTTGTCTTGATTCTGATAAATCTATAAAAAATCTTATGGTTACTAACTAAAAATTAGATATTTATGATTTTGGTAAATCTGTTGATTTTAAAATTTATAGAGGCATGATAGGTATCTTACTATATTTAACCGTATCTAGAACTGATATTATTTTTAGTGTTTGTTTATGTTATAGATTTCAGGAAGACCATAAAGAAAGTCTAATTAATGATATAAAAAATAATAATTAGATAGATTAATGGAACTACTAATTCTGGATTATTTTGTCCAAAATATAACATTTTTTATTTAACATATTTTTATGACTCTAATTTCAGAGGCTGTAGAATTGACTGAAAAAGCACTTTCGGTATGTGTCATTTTCTAGGTTAAAGTTTAATTTCCTAGTCATCTAAGAAACAATTATATATTTAATTATCTGCATTAGAAGTTTATTGTTTCTTTTTTTCAAATGGTGGTGCTCATTGTTTATGGACTAAGAAAACTTTATGTGATTTCGGTATTTATCTTGAGAAATTTCTTACTAATTGTGATAATAATTCTGCTGTTTTTATTTCTAAAAACCCTTAAAACATTTTCGAACAATGAACATTGGTCTTAGATTTTATTTTATTAGAGATCATATGAATAAGGGTGATATTTTTTTATAATTTATTACTTCCAAAAATTAGTTAGCAGATATTTTTACAAAGATTTTAGATTTTTCTCAGTTTGAAAAAATTAAATTTAATCTCGGTATGTTGTTATTTTTTTACTACATATGTTTAGGGGGAGTTTCTTTTCACTTAATGTTTATTTAAAAAATGGGGGATAATTTTTTATCCTTTTTTTTAAATTTTCTTTTGTTTTTTAATAAAAATGGGGGATATTTTTTATGCGTGCACATTATTTTGTTTGATTTATTTATTATTTATGTTTTTTTCTCATCTTCATTATTTATTTTGTTTGAATACATATGTTTTTCTTTGAAAAAAAATTCTGTATTTTTTGATTTCTTAAACTAAGTAATCGGGTTTTTGTGATACTTGTACTATTGGATAATATTTCTAGAGATATTTTTTAGAAGACTTATTCAATTTATTATTTCATTTTATGTTTTTTATATAGGAATTAAAGAGGAAAAAGTTCTACGATTTTCATGGAGATATTTATGAAATCCATTGACTCAATTTATTTTGAATATCCTAAGGAAACAGAGATGATTTAACTGCTGAATATTTTCTTGATATATATCACTATTTCTTGAAGGATAATGAAATGACACAGCACGATACAATATATAGTTGTTCACATACAGACACGAGGTAACATTTTTGATACTCTATTTTGAAACGAGAAAAGTGTTGCGAACATTGAATCTACTGTGCATTTGTGACATCCTACAAAACTCTATTTCATTAAATGTGAAATCTATCAATTATTGAATCTTTTCTACTTCGACTATAATTTCCTCGATAAGATGTGCTAATAAAATACTCAAGAACCAGTTCATGTTATTTATTATTTTATCTTCTCATTCATCTAGTTCTGAGTGTTTAAAACTATTTACCATCTCTCTCACACACACAATTTTTTCTATTTATTATTTTTCATACAAAATGATTATTTTTTATTAATTTCCCTTGGGTTGTGACTCCCGAATTCAAATGTCAGGATCTAACAGTTGTGACTACCTATATCTAAATTCAAGACTATTTTGGTTGTGATTCCCTTTATTTAAAGTCTGGTTTTAAGGTTAGTGACTCCCAATAAAAAATTTAGCGTCATGGTCATCCATCCACTAGTGAATAATTTTGTAATTGGGTTATGATTCCCCATAAAAATCATTTTATTTTCACATGTATCTCTCACCTGGTAGAGAGATTTAAAAGTTGAAATAGGACCACATTAGACTGAAATACTATAAAAAACATCCTTCTGTTATTTACCTTTTCCACATCTAATTAATAGTTATAATTATCATTGATAATTAACTCAGTTAATCTATTTATTTGATTATATCTATAATCTGGTCTATTCACCCCCCAAATCTAGAACATCTTTCAGTACCAGTTCTGATGTAACACTTGAGACGTCATGTATGGGATTAGGGAGAAAACCAATTCCATTTTGGGACTTTCTACACCATGCAATATTTTCTAGTAAGTTATCAATGAATCATGTTTATGTCAGGCTATATGTTGTTAACAAATTTCCTATGATTCCTCGATTTAATTATACCATGTTATTTATGTTATTCCCGATGTTATTACTCTAGATCCTTCTCTTTTATTATATCATGGTGTATCCTAGAATAACATAATATATTTCTTTGGTATATTTATTCCATTAAAAGGATATTTAGATCACCCCTTTATTAGGTATTCCCTAGGATATCCCATTTAGTAATAGGTTCTTGAAAGGATTTGGGATCTCATTATAGAGAATAATATAAATAAGTTTTATTTTAGCCTCACTTTGATGTATTGTAAACCTTTTCTTGCAATGAAACTAGGCCTCAAAATATATGATATGTAAATAATATACGTTTATGTTAAAAATATTATAATAATATTCATAAAGGACCTGGGTCTCAAAACATGGTATCATAGAAAGGTCTGGTTATTATTTCATATCAGGACTATAATAACTATTTATAACTGTAGGGATAAGTATATGGATAAGAATAAGTACAAATAAATATCCTAGAATATTGATGAAGTATATAGGGAGTATTTTCAATGAAATTACATCACTTTATAGGTACTAAAAGTGGATATAGATCTATAAAAAGTGTACTAAAGGGTACTTACCCTAATGTTTTTTGAATTAAACATGACTTGATCATCAACTACATGATGAAAATGATACTTGCTACACATATAGAACCTCCAATGGGATGTTATATAAAAATTCATAAAACACTTTATAATCCATTATGAAGGAACTAAAAAACTATTTTATTAAAAAAATTAATAGGAATCATGAACATGGATAACCTAGATTAGACCCTAAAGACACATAATCTAGGATATACTTATCATTTATATGTTATTCATTTCATGTTCATATGTTCACCATGTTGAATGTTATTTAATACTCATATTGTTAGTTTTATTATTTTTAGATAATGTCATTAAATAAGATAAATCCTTCAATAACCAATGGGAATAGAAATATAATGATTTCCCAAAAAAGATACATGAATTAATGAGAACAGAATTACGGAATCTTGTGATCATTCCTAATGAGTTGTACCTAATTATGGTTAACAACTAGAGCATATTTTAATTCCCAAGATCTTTCAAGAAGATACGGTTGGCATCTCAGGGATTTTTAATTATTAAAGATGATAAATAAATAAAGTTTTATTTTATACATGTCAAAATTTGGGAAGAGAAACAATGTAAAATCCCTTAACTGGGCTAAAAGGAACTTTATTGGAGGGAAAGGAGGATATAAAATTTCTATTTACAAATGAAAAATTATGATTCTGGTAAAAAATATGTAAGGAAATAAAGTAAAACCAAATTAACCACTAGCATTTCAATATCATAGATGTGGGGAACTTGTTGTTTATTATAGTCAATTTCCTAATATAAGGATAAATTACGAGGTACCTATGTAATGAAAATTAATGAAAATTAATGATTTATGTTTATATATGTTTTAATATTATAATCATGTTTTTGATGTTTTTTATCATTATTAGGATACTTGTAAGAATAATGAAACTTATAAGGAATGTTATGTAACAATTTTATTTAAGGATTTGAAAGAATATATTGAATGGTACAAATGACTTCAAAAAGTGATTTATTGGTAAGGTGATATCTTAGAGAAAACACTTGATTAGGGAAAGGATATTTTTTTATATGTGATTGATATTGAGGTATGTATAGTCAATTAATATTATTTGAATATGTGTGAAAAATACTATTTAGAGGACATCATTGTTTATAAATTGATTAAATTACAATTGTTTTTTAGGATGTTAATAATTTTATTGGGAACATTATATGATATATAAATATATATATATTAATTTATATATGGTTTTATAAAAATGAAAAACTAAATGTTGAGAAATATCCCATAACATTTGGAAAGATCACATGGCTTGAACCAACAACTAAAGGATGATAAGGGTGAAAGAGCTACTACTAGCCTATAAAATTTATAGTTTAGTATGAAATTGACATTAATTAAATGATTTGATTGATAAATTTTTATAATTTTTTATAAAACATTTTATAGGATCTATTTTTTTAATTTTTATTATCTTTTTGTGTATAATGATATTTTGTGTATCATTTTTCTAGGTTATGATATTTATATCCTTTAGGTTTTATATAAATGATTATTTGTGAGGATTCCTATTATATATTTTTAGTTATATGTTGAAGGGTATGTGATAAAAATTGAGGTTAAAACCTTGTATCATGTTGAGTTTATTGAGGTTATTTTAGATATTTGGTTACTTATTTTATCAATAATCTATGTAAATACTTTGGTTTTATTATTATTTTTAGAAATTAAAATATTCATATTCCTTTGGGTTATTATATTACTTTGTACTAAATGTTTTGGTTTTAAAAATGAACATATTTAGGTCACACATTGATGTATTTTATGATATGTTGAAATTTAATATTTTTTCTTTTGCTATTCAAAATTTTATATTAGATATTCATTTCATTAGATTATGAGCTGAATTAGAAATTTATCGAATCACAATGAAAGGATGATATTCATTTTCTAAAAAATAAGGATATCATGTAAGTATATTTTTTGGTGTTCTCTATGTTGATATTATAATAAATAGTCAACTTTTGGAAAAGGATCATTAAACAATAATTTTATTATATTACCTATAAATCTCAAGAATAAATATCTTTATAAATCTTCACAGATATATGGTTTTATTCCAATTAAATTTCTATATAATTTTCACTTTGTTGTGATCAATGATATCTACAACTATTAATAATTATTTATGCTTTAATTTAATGTCTATATTTTCACGTACCATCAATTTTCTCCTACATGGAAACCTAGAAATGTGTTGTTATAAATAAATTTCATATTTCCATTTCCTTCGTTTAATGGGATGTTTTATTAAACCTTTTTAGGATGCAGTATTACTAAAAAAAGAATTTTTAAATTTCAAACCCTTAATTACTGATCACAAGTTCAAATTATGGGGAAAAAATTATTTAAATGGTGTAGAATGTAACCCCTTGGGATTTTAAAAGAACACTTTATTTGATAGTGTATACAATGCACAACACAGATACTAAACGAACCGTAACTTATTATTAAAATATTATTATTTAAATATGACCTTTATAACATATACATTAAATTTTCAGGAATAAATAGTATTAAATATTGTATGAAATATATATGAAGGATATAATAAATATATTTTTTTATAAATCCTTAGGAAATAGACACTAATATTTTTTAAATTAAATTTCTTCAAATATGATTTTTCATAGTTTTTGTGAGAAAAATCTTATAACTAAATTATATAAATTTTAGAAAATTTATTTGATAAAATGAAGATAATTAGTTAAATTAGAATACCAAAATTAACCATCAGTGGTTTTTAAATATTTTTCAAAACGTAAAGCTTTTTTGGTGAATTGTGGAAAATACAGATTTTATAAAACTGTTATATACTTTTAGTAAAAGTTTATTCTTATTCCTAATTTTTTTCCAAATACTATTTTAAAATACAAAATTATTCTCCATTTTAATTAATTAAAATAACTCGTAATGAATAATTATTTAAGTTAAATTTATCTACTATACATATGTATTTTCAAATATAGATTCATATAATAATGATTTACATTGAACCAATTAATATAAGATAATCTTTTCTTTTAAAAATAAATTTCTTCAGAAAATATATTTTCATTCTACATGAAGATTTTATTTTAAATTTCATTCATCCACTTCCATGAGTTCAATTTTTTGTAATGGATTTCATATTTTGAATCAAAATAATTTATATTTTCTTATAACTATGATTTATTTTTTGTCATAATTAATAGTGATAAATTAAAAAACTAGTTATCATGGTGAAAAATTAAAATGTTAAAAAGTGATTAGCCTTAAAGATAAAAGAAATAAACTAATTAAAATAGGTTTTATTTTTAATTTTGGAGGTTTTTACTACCCATATAACCCATCTAATCAATTATTTATCAAATTTGGTGGAATGTGGCTAGATATAGGCTTCCCATTATTGATAGTTTTTGATACTTACAAAAATACCACTCAAAAATAATTTCTCACAACTCCTCCAACATATATAAACCTATGAAATAATTTTTCTAAACCATAACCTAATGAAATATCTCCAAACATTAGTATCTACATTCTAGAACTTTTTTTTAATGAAAATCCCAACCTTAGGGTCCATAATAAGATATAAAAAGTAGGTTCTTCTAACTAACATTTATCATACTCACTAAGATCCTTTTTTCATCCTCTTCAACATTAAATTATGTGTTAAAAATTATAATTTAATTAAATCGTTATATCATATATACTGATATTTCATTATATTGATGTAATAATATTCATTCATATCCTCTTCCATCAAATGGGGAATGAAACCATCATTTGTCTGTGTGGAGAACTACCACCTCACCAACAGATTTAATTAATTTTAAATCATATCCTCTAACATATATTAAATAATATGGATTTAATTATTTTATATGATATTCATAACATAATAATAATTCTTTAAGTGTAATATATCATTCACCTTTTTACATTACAATCCTTGGAAAATTAATAGCATCATTCATGTGTAGGGAGAAATTCCACATTGTGATGTGATGTGATTATTTTTTACCACCTCATATGTATGATATATATATATATATATATCTCTGTGTGTGTGGGTGTATATATAATGATATAATATTATATTTATTATATTTTCATAATTATTGAATGTTAATATAAAACCTACCTTATTTCCATCCAGATCATTGAAAAATGAAAGTGTTACACATGCGTAAGTACGACCTACGATCACCATGATTGAAATATAATTCATTTTTCATAACCCTAATTCATAGTTATTTTTAAAAGAGTAATTTAGTTATTAAAATGATAATAATTTCATGAATATTATTTTGGATATGATGGAATAGTGACCCCATTTCCCATGGTCAACACACCAATACTCTTTTGAAATTATAATAATTCTAGAAAACACCAAATGTGGACATAAAAAATTATGTTGCTAAATAAATAATTAAAATAAATGAATAAAATGGTTTATTTATATGTGATTAAACCTGACTTTTTTTCTTATTAATTAAAATAATTTCTATATGTTTATTATATTGTAGATAATATATATACACGACAATTCCTCTTCTTGAGGTAAGGGTGTCATCTTAAAACATACTTCTTTGATAAACATGTTCTCTGGGAACAAAATTTATTTTAAATAGTGTATATAATTCCCCATTATATATTATAGAATTAATCCTTAATTGCTCTTGATATTTTGAGTTACAATTAATCTACATCATTCATTGGATTTCAGGATTCAAAATTTTACCAAAGTAGTAAGGGTTTATGTTTTAATCTCATTTTAATCCGGATTATTGATGCTGGAATTTCCAATGTTGCAAATTATATGATTATTTTTTGAAAAAAAATTCATTTTATTCAGATATAGTTATTCATTAAATTTTCATATAATTCTAATGTTTTCATATCTTTGTTATTAAAAATTATTGAGAATGTGTTTTTATGAAAGTATGACTTCATTTTTCTCTTTGATCAAAAATGAAATTTCTTTCATCTCCATGTTTTATAATATTATTATGAAGAATCTTTTTAGAATTCCAAAAAATAATTATTAAAGAGAATATACCCTTTTTTAATTTTTATTCCATTTTTTTAAAGCAATCATATGGTTGTTATCTAAAGGCAGAACATTTTAAATATTTTACATATATTTGAAAGGATTTTTTTTTATTTTAAAATATACGAGATGTATGGAATTAACCACCATAATGACCACTAAAATATTTTAAGATTAAGTTATATGTTTCATTAGATATTTTTAATGAAAATTATTTCGAAAAAATTTGGGAAATTTTAAGATTTTTAGAAGTGATATCATAATAAAAACAATATTTTTCTCTTGTAATATTCCAGGAAATATTTTAAATACATATTCATTAATGAAGATAACCTTTGATGTTATAGATTGATTCTAAATTATGTATATCAGTTTTTCATGTATATATGTAGCTTATTATCTATTACATTAATAGGGTAATACTTTACATTTTATCATGTCTCAAAAACATTCAATATGAATGTTTTTTGGATTATGACATGAGACAATATTATGAAACCCATTTTATTTCCAATGGTATTTACTAGTTTTTTCAACATGATTGATTTAAATTTTTTAGAAAATATAAATCATTCTCATGTTTTCATGTGTGCATCCATATAGTTCTAATTAAGCCTAATATAATATCTATGATGAGTGTAACCAAATATCACTCCAACGCATTGAGTAATGTTTTTTGTCTCATGAGATGTTATGTGTGAGATTAGGTAGTAAAACTAATCAACTAGTGGACATTTTCAACCATGTCATTTTTTCTAGGTAGTTGTCCTTGACTCATGTTTACATCATGTTATATGATTCTACAAAATTTCCTATGATTCCGTGATATTATGAAACCATGTTTTTTATGTTGTGCTCAAATGTGACTACTCTTGAGCCTTATATTATATGATATCATGTTATACATTTTTCTATAATGTTATATTTCATTTTCATGTTCATTCCCTTATTGGGAATTCTTTCTCACACCTTTTTCCAATGTATTCACTGGCCTTTCCCGCATAGTTGTAGGAGATTGAATCTATTCAGACCTCATTATAGAGAAAAAATAATGCATTTCTATTATATCCGCACAGTGACATGTGATGATCCTATTCTTAAGTATGCACAAGGGATCATTATATGTGGTTGTAATTATTAGTTTTTAATTTTAAAAAAATTGTAATAATATGTCTAAAAGGTCTGAGCCACTATAATGATGAAATTCTGATAGCCTTTATCTTTATGGCTTCAATCTCCCTTATTTTCATAAATAATTCATCATAAGGGATATAGAATCCTTGGGAATTATTGAAATTATAATTAATTATGTGGAATTATGGTTATATGATCCCTTGTATCCTCTTTTAGTATGCCTAGTTTTTAATTTTGTGTTCTATATTGGAAGTGACACAACATGTGATCATTGTAGTTGGATTCCAGATATTACAGGTAGGTGTTTCTATAAAGACCCAAAGCTTGATGTACATGGACATTACATTAATTTTGAGGAATACTAAATACATAACAAAAACCAACACTCAAGGACTGTAATAATTTAGTGTCTTTGGAAACTCGAAACATAATCTTTTAATCATGGTGAAAGATCTTCAATATCTCCCATAAAGATCTTCCCCTTATGTTTTCTTACCGAAAACCATTATTTATATCCTGGGGAAAAGAAAACATATAAACGGTGAGCTCAAATGATCAGTAAGGGTAAGTATGGAGAAAATAGAACAAACCATATACATTTGAACTTAAAAACATGAACATAATGTTTAAACATCAAAATCCTAAGCAATGACATAAAACATGGAAGTACGTAAGGCATAGATCATAATGAAACATCAATCATGATAAAATAGTATTGGAATAAAACATGTAATTATGGAAAACCATTAATCACATGATATGATTTCCATAGTAACCAAGTCATTGCTACCAAGACCATCTTAGTGGACAAAGTCCCTTACTGAATTGAGATCACTCTTTGTTCCAGTCCTGTATCACTGAACCAGATAAACTTTACATTCCAGCCATGTCTATATCATGAGATACAAATCTTTATCCAATTCATTGGAGGGCTATATAGTTACCACTAATCTCATAATGAAATCATTCTTATGTGTGCCACAACATAAACATAAATCATTCCTCATAACCCAAAAAATAAAATGGGTTTCATAAACATCATCCCATCATAACATAATCCATATAAAACAATGAATATAATTTTAACATAAGAAAAGTGAAACCATGTAAATCATAGAGACTTTATACTTGAAACATTCACATTTGAAATAATTTCATCTTATATGGAAAATCTTTTTGATAAAACACTTTAAATGAATTCTTGAGGAAAATATCCTTTCTTTTTCAAAATCATTTTCTTTTCAAAAAATTCCATGAAATTTTCAAAGAAAGGTATTTTGTTGAAAATATTCATGATATCTTTTAGTGGAAGATTCATGAAAATTAGGTGTTATGAAACCGTAAAAATCTGTTCATGCTGTATAAGTTAAAAAAACATTCTCCTCGTACTTTTGCTGGAAAAGTCAAAAGGTTCCACGTATGGTAAACAAAAGAAATATTCCTTCCATAATACATAGTAAAAGTCAAAGAGGGGAAAATATTACTTTAAACATGAATTGAAGAATATTAAACACTTTATGAAAAACATTTTTATGGACATGGATGAAAATTATAACCCCAGTAAATACTTACGTATAAGAAACCTTGGATAAAAATGAGATTTGAAAATTTATCCCTTACCTTATATCTGATATGCTTCGTATGTATCCAAAACTCCTGTATAATTATTTAAATAATTTCAATGAATTATTACAGAATCATATTCATTTTTATGATATCATATAAGGTTAACTTATGGCTTTATATTACCCATTGTTTTGTAAATTCCATGTTAAAGCAGCGTTTTGGGTAAAATCATTTCATTTATCATACGCGTTTCGATTTTTTGTTCTTGATATTATTACTCATATCCTGATTTACATTATTCTAGAACATAAAACATGACTTATATATAATATATATTCAGAATATAAAAATACATGATAGATCAATAAATGTAATGAAATACACCGTTCATGGAGACGGTAGGCCGTACGTACGCATGAACGCTGTTTTCGATTCCTTATTGAATTGAACAGAATTAAGTAAATGAAACATATATGTAAATAAATCTAGTATCATTATTATTTAATATATTTCATTATTATTTATTATATAAAATTTATAATCATACTTGAATGGTTAATCATGAAAACTGAATCTCATCGCGTTCGTTGAGACAATATTCCGTACATACGCATGAGGGATGATATTGTTCGCATAATTATTTAATCGAATTGGAGTGGATGATATAATATCTCATAATCAGTATGATGTTATAATAACAATATATAGTTATTCTCTACACAATTATACCCATCCATGTAAGGTGGTGGTGGAAAACTGATTACACCACGGCATGGAGACGGTATTCCGTACGTACGCACACGTGGTGATTTCGTTTTCCATAGGATGGACAGAATGTGAAATGGGGTTGTTTAATATTTATAATATCATATTAGTATATTATTGATACTTATTTTATTACATTACAATGAAAAAACTAAAGAGGAGGATATTGATGAAGAAAGAAACATGAAAGAATCCATAGAAGAGATGACCTCTTCTTCGACGAACCTCCTTTAGGCTTCCTCTTAAGGGACTAGAGTTCCTCTTTTGAGAAGAACAGAACCTAAACATGTTTCTAGGGATGTAGAGAATATAAATGGGTAGGGTTTTTCCGAGAATGAATGCTCGATGTGTTTTGAAGTGGAGAGGGAGGAGGTTCCCTTTTATAAGGGAGGAGAGGGGAACCTTTGTAAATCTCAAAAATATTAATTTATAATAAATTCAAACACCACATAAAAACATCTAAAATGAATAAAATCCGAATATTAGATGATATAGGGTTGTAATCTCATAAACCAATAAAATTTATAAATGTTGGGAATTTATTTTAAACATTATCAACATGATTTATCCTTATTTAATTTATTTAATTTTATTTGTTGTAATAAGATTCTAAATTTTAAATTCTTATAAATAATTACTTATGTGTTGTGAATTGCCAATAATTGGATAATTTACGAAATTTTAAACCATATATGTTTGAAATTATAATTTTTAAATATTTTTGTGATTTTTAATCATTTTCATATTAAGTTATTTTTATAAAATAACAATAGTGTCCATTTTGAAACTATTCATTTATTTGAATTTAAATAAAATCCACAGAAAATATATGTTCAAACTAAAAGATTTAATAGATTCATAAAATGCCATATATATCTATAAAATTAGTGGATAACATTAAATATTTCATATAATATTTATTTTAATATTTTTAAAACCATTTATTTTATATTTAAATCAATAAAATAATTTCGACATCTCTATTGTGTCACCTTTAATGATACTTATTTAATCCCTAAAAATTTTAAATAAATTAACATGTTTTAGATACCTTTATTATATTTAATGAGACTATTAATTTTTGAATTTTCATGAATTTTAATATTAAATTAAAATTATTATACTTATAAGATTAAAGAGAGTGACATGTTGTCACTTTCTTTGGTTTTAATAATAATTAAATTATTTTCTTTGTAAAAAGTCCATAAAATGAATCTATTACGACCCTTAGGTGATATGGGTCGACTTTTAGTCATCCAATAGAATTTTTTTAGGTGTTAGAGTAATTTAATAATCTTATTTTTACCATTAATTATCTGATTTACCTTTAACTATAGTAAATAAAAATTACCATAATTACTACTCATAATATCAAAAAATTAAAAGTAACCTATTAACATAATTTGGACACCCTGAGATCAAATATGGAATCCATTTTTCAAAATTCAAAACATATAAGTTTCAGTAAATAATTTAAAATTAATCTTGTTGTTAAGAAAATGGGTGTTAAAAGTTAAAACATTGCAAAAGATTGAAATGTTTTTACCTATGAATTCTACGTAAAATTAATTGTAATGACATAAATAATATTAAATTGTAAAAATATATTCTATTTATATTTTAAAAAAATTAAATTTTATAATTTTACCATATAAATTATTGCGATTAAAAAAGTTGTTTTTAATTAAAATATAACGCGTTTTTAATATTCATTAAAATAAGAAAGTTATCAGAATAATATGAAAAATTTATCCAATGTAAATTTTTATATCCTAATTCCAAAAAAGGATTTTATTTTTTAAAATTTAACTTATAAACATGTGAAAAACAATATTTAATGTGGGTGTTCCATTAAAAGGCGGAAAAACTGCATTTTTTGAAATATACTAATTTTACCTGAAAAATTTATTTTTTTCTCATACCATGTTCTAGAAAATTATTAGGATGAATAATATTGTTATAAAATTAAAAATTTAGTTAATACTATTAATAATGGCTAGTCCATAACAATATATCATTGGTTAGTGAAACTTGATATTGGGTACTACACACGCTATCAAGGAAGGTCGTGATTGCGTGAAATGCAAGACAAGTCAGGGTTGCGTGTAGTGAAAGCTCCCTTTGGAGTTGTGTATAATATATTCAAAACTTATTTCATTTATACATTTAAATAAATCTTTACTAAATGTTGGGTAGAATAATTTCCAAAAAATGAACTTGAAATTGTGTGTAACAGGAGCCAAGAATAGTATTGTGTATACTGAAAGCTAATACAGTGTTGCGTATAGTACAAGATAATCTTGGTGTATCATAAGACACAATACATCAATGTAATTAAAAGAATATTTTTCATAAAATCTCGGGGTGTTACATTCTACCCCCCTTAAAATTAATTTAGCACTCGAGATTCGTCGGGGTTATAAATGATTTACTACTTGAAACTTTCTTTAATAGAGACCCACATCATAAAAAGGAATACTAAAACACATCTTTAAAAACTAAATTATGAAATGTTACAGTTACCCAAATTAACTAATCACTGGGTTTCCACATAGGAGAACATAGGTGAAAATATGGATATGGAAGTGAAATCTAACCATCAACTTCTGATAAAGAGTGGTAGAGGACATGGATATGAAAAATCCAATAATAACAAAGCCATAAATTTGTGATGATCTAAGGTACCATCTGATTCATCAGATATGAGGGCACTGCCACAAAATTTTTGGTTTTCAAGATCATTTCCCAAATGTTGAAGAATTATTGAATTAAAAGAAATACTCACTCGATTTTGCTACAATCCTACCGTTGCTCATGCCTTGATCAATTTCCACTTCATCTCTTAAAGAAATGAAGTTGAATTTTTCTTTTACGAAGTGTTAGCAGATCATGTGATAGAATGATAGGTCATTCCATCTATCTCAAACATAGGATTAGAAAAATTTATATACATAAGTCCATATTATGGTGAGATTAATCGTATATGGTTCAAAAAATGGACTTATACTTAATCAATCTTAACTCTTAATAAAATAAAACTAGTTTCTACTAAATAGGGACTTCATGTAGGCCCTTGGTAGGCGATAAAGGCCTGTCACACTTCGGTTGTGGGTTCGATTCCCACATCCTCGTCTGATGTGATAGGTTGTCACCCGTTCTGCAGGTTTTCCCTTTTCTTAAACTACACTATTATAACATTCCATCAATAATGTCGAAAAAAGTTCTAGCCTTAAACAATACTAAATTATGTTCAAAATAATCCATTCCAATCTTTAGGATTATCCAAAATACTTCTTTCAAAACTAATTGTATAAAGAGAACAATTACTAAAAAGTGAATATAACAAGAACATGAATACCATCATTTATCCCTCATATATCACAATATATATATTGTTGATTGCATTCCTAACATGTGAATACCTTAATCTTGTATTCTATTGAAAAACTAATACCTATTGAACCTTAGTGAAAACATGAATTTTTTCAAAAGTTAACTCTTTCCACATTCCAAAATCCAAAAATTCTATATACTCAAACCATGATATAACATTGTCCTTATATCAGTCATGAGCTCATCAATACAACCAAACATTTCATTTTCTCCTTATCCCTTCATTATGTACATATAATCTTATTTCTAAAAAT
Organism: Viscum album; assembly: GCA_963277665.1. Classification (NCBI taxonomy): domain Eukaryota; kingdom Viridiplantae; phylum Streptophyta; class Magnoliopsida; order Santalales; family Viscaceae; genus Viscum; species Viscum album. Next base: position 893,621,197 of record OY728121.1, on the reverse strand, counting down.
ATCTCAATCACTTTTCATGGTTACCGGTACCATAAAATTATTGAAAACCACAATAGAGTAATTACAATATTCCACAATACTATATACAACAGTATTTGGGAATCCCATTACATAAACACTTAATCATTCACCACATCGTTGTTATATTCAACATCACCAATAGTGATTGCATGTGACTTCCCTTTGTCCTTTTCTTTAAGATTTTTCTCATGTTGATCATCATTAACCCTTGGATTAGGGCATTGATTAGCACAATGCCCCATTTCCTTGCACTTGAAGCATTGAAGTGTTTGTGGAGTGCTCTCTACAGTATTTTCTCTATTCAAATCATTAGATACATTTTTCCCATTATGTCGACCCTCAACTGTTCGATGACCTTCTTTTCCACACTTAAAACATTTTCTAGTACCTTTTAGGCAATCTCCACCATGCTTCTTTCCACACTATGAGCATAAATAAATATTCATCTTCTTTTCACCATTGTTCTGATATTTCTCCTCGAACTCCATCTTTCGTTTTTTCTCAAAACCATGAGATGGATATGTAACACCAACTTAAAATTCTACCTTGATAGCACAATGAACAATTTCTTAAAACTACTGAAGTCTCTTATAGCTAATTCCATTCTAAGACTTGGTTTTAAGCCATTGAAGAATCAATCAACTTTACTTTCATATTGGATGATAAATCTTGATGCATACCTTGAAAGCCATGTAAAATTCACTTCATATATACCAATAGATTCATCATCCTTTTGCTTAAGCTCAAAGAACTCCTTTTCTATCATTGTTTGAAGAATACGAGGGAAGAACTTATTGAAAAATAAGTTCTTGAACTCATACCATTCCATGGATTCAATTTCATTTTGGGGCTTTTATTCTTAATTAAAGTCCACCATTGGTCTGCTTCACCTACTAAACAGTAAATAGACAGAATGACTTTTTCATGTTCTGAGTAGAAAAGTATGGAAAATATCTTTTCAATGGTACTGATCCATTGTTCAGGAACAAGTGGATCAGATGACCCACTGAAAGAATGTGGATGTATCCTCATGAAGGAATCAATAGAATATTATTACCTTCTTTGTTCATTTAGAAGTCCCGGATGATTCATAGATTGTGTAAGTATAGCAATAAGATTTTTCACTCCATCTACCATAACATTGGTTTGTTCAGGAGGATAATCATTTCATTTTCCATTACATTGATCAACACGGTTCCTTCGGGTTCCAGCCATTGTCTAAAACCCAAAAAGAATAGTGTGAGAGGAAAAAATCATGATAGGGAAAACAACATAATCAATGGGATTACTTTCAATATCTAACATCATAGGTTTAATCCAAGGTTATTCCTGATCGTTATCATAATTCTAGGACTGTAACCTACACTTATACTTAACCATAAGGACATCCCTATACATACCTTAGAAATATATCTAAGGATTTCACTAATGTTTTCGCATCCTAGTTTCCAAAGGATGACAAAACCTTTCCTCTGATACCCACTGTAGAGACACATAGATTGATGTACATGGACATTACATTAATTTTGCGAAATACTAAATAAATTAATAAAGCCAAAACTCAAGGATCGTAATAGCTTAGTGTCTTTGGAAACTCGGAACATAATCTTCTAATCCTGGTGAATGATCTTCAACATCTCCCATAAAGATCTTCCCCTTTTGTTTTCTTACAAAAAACCTTTCTTTATATCCCGGGGAAAATAAAACATATAAAGGGTGAGCTCAAATGCTCAGTAAGGGTAATAATGGAGAAAATAAAAAAACCATATACATTTGAACTTAAAATCATGAACATAATGTTTAAACATCAAAATATTGAGCAATGACATAAAACATGGTAGTACGTAAGGCATAGATCATAATGGAACATCAATCATGATAAAATATCATGGTAATAAAACATGTAATTTTGGAAAACCATTAATCAAATGATATGATTTCCATAGTAGCCAATTCATTGCTTCCAAGACCATCATAGTGGACAAAGTCCCTAACTGAATTGTGTTCACTCCTTGTTCCGGTCTTGTAAAACTAAACCAGATTAACTTTTCGTTCCAGCCATGTCTATCTCCTGATATATAAATCCTTACCCAATGCATTGGAGGGAGATATAGGTCCCACACAACTCATAATTAAATCATTATTACGTGTTCCACAAAATAAACATAAATCATTCATCATATCCCAAATAATAAAATGGGTTTCATAAACATTATCCCATCATAACATAATCCATATAAAACAAATGAATATCATTTTATCATAAGAAAATTGAAACCATGTAAATCATAGAGACATTATACTTGAAACAAACACGTATGAAATAATGTCATCTTAGAAGGAAAAAGGTTTTGATAAAACACTTTAAATGAATTCTTGAGGAAAATATTCTTTCTTTTTCAAAATCATTTTCTTTTCAAAAAATGCCATGAAATTTTAAAAGAAATGGATTTTATTGAAAATAGTCAAGATATCTTGTAGAGTAATCTTAATGAATATTATGCGTTCTAAAACCGTAAAAATCCATTCATGCCGTATAAGTTAAAAAAATATTCTCCTTGTACTTTTTCCGGAAAAGTCAAATGGTACCACTTATGGTAAAAAAAGAAAGATTCCTTCCATAATACAAAGTAAAAGTCAAAGAGGGTTAAAAATGACTTTAAAAATGCAATGAATAATATTAAACACTTTATGAAAAATATTTTTATGGACATGGATGAAAAATATAACCCCAGTTATTACTTGGGTGTAAGAAACCTCAGATAAAAATGAGATTTGAAAACTTGTCCCTTACCTTATGTCTGATATGCTTCATATGTATCCGAACCTCCTGTATAATGAATTAAATAATGTAATTGACTTATTACAGAATCATATTAATTGTTATTATATCATATATGGTTCACTTATTACTTTATATTACTCGTTCTTTTTTAAATTCCATGTTAAAGCAGCATTTTGGGTAAAATTGTTTCATTTATCGTACGTGTTTCGATTTTTTGTTCTTGATATTATTAACCATATCCTGATTTACTTAATTCCATACTGTAAAACATGATTTATTTATAATATATATTCATCATATATATAAATATGATAGATCGATAAATGGAGTGAAATACACCGTTCATGGAGATGGTAGGCCGTAGGTATGCCTAAACGCTGTTTTCATTTCCTTATTGAATTGAATGGAATTATATAAATGAAACATATATGTACATAAATACAGTATCATTATTATTTAATATGTTTCATGATTATTTATTATATATACATTATAATCATACTTTAATGGTTAATCATGGAAAATGAATCTCATCACATTTGTGGAGATAGTATTCCGTACGTACGCACGAGTGATGATATCATTCCCATAATTATTGAATAGAATTGGAGTGGATGATATAAAATCTAAGAATATGTATGATGTTATAATAACCATATATTGTTACTATTTACACCATTATACCCATCCATATAAGGTGGTGGCAGAAAATTGATTACACCACGACATGGAGATGGTATTCCATACGTATGCACACGCGATGATTTCTTTTTCTGTAGGATGGATAGAAGGTGAAATTGGGTTGTTTCATATTCATAATATCATATTAGTATATTATTGAAAATTATTTTATTAATTTAAAATGAAACAACTAAATAAGAGGAAGTTGAAGAAGAAATAAACTTGAAAGAATCGGTAAAAGATATTACCTCTTCTTCGACGCACCTCCTTTAAGATTCCCCTTAAGGGACTAGAGTTGGTCTTTTGAGAAGAAAAGAACCTCAATAATTTTTCTAGGGAAGTGGAGAAGAGAAATGGGGTGGGGTTTTCTGAGCTTGAACGATCAATGTATTCTGAAGAGGAGAGGGAGGAGGTTCCCTTTTATAAGGGAGGAGAGGGGCACCCCTGGAAATCTCAAAAATATTAATTTATAATAAATTCAAACCCCACATAAAAACTTCCAAAATGACTCCAAAACGATTATTATATGTGATAGGGTTTTAATTTCATCAAACAATAAAATTTAGACATGTTGGGAATTTATTTTAAACATTATCAACTTGATTTATCCTTATTTAATCTATTTAATTTTATTTGTGGTAATAAGATTCTAAATTTTGAATTCTTTCAAATAATTACTTATGTGTTGTTAATTGACTATAATTGGATAATTTATGACATTTTAGACCATATAAATTTTAATTTATAATTTTTAAATATTTTTGTGATTTATAAACATTTTTATATTATGTTATTTTTATAAAATAACAATAGTGTCAATTTTGACACTATTTATTTATTTCAATGTAAATAAAATCCAAATAGAAGATATGTTCCAACTAAATATTTTAATTGATTCATAATATGTAATATTTATCTATAAAATTATTGGAGAACATTAAATAGTTTATATATTATTTATTATAATATTTTTAAAACCATTTATTTGATATTTCACTCAATAAAATAATTTCAACATCACTATTGTGTCACCTTTAATGATACATATTTAATACCTAAAATTATAATAAAATTTAAACTATGTAGATTTTTTTATTAGATTTCTATATACTATTAAATTCTTGATGTTTCATTTGGTTTATTAGTAAATTAAAATTATTATACTTATAATATTTAAGAGAGTGACATGTTGTCACTTTATTTGGTTTTAATAATAATTAAATTATTTTCCTGGTCAAAAGTCCATAAAATGAATCTATTCAGACCCTTAGGTGATTTTTTTTTACTTTTAGTCTTCCAATATAATTTTGGTAGGTGTTAGTGTAATTTTATAATCTTATTTTTACCTCTAATTACCCGATTTACCTTTAACTGCTGTAAATAAAAATTACCGTAGTTACTTTTCATAGTATCAAAAAAATTAAAAGTAACCTATTAACATAATTTGGACCCAATATATTCAAATATGGAATCCATTTTTCAAAATTCAAAAGACATAATTAGAAGTAATTAATTTAAAATTAATCTCGTTGTTAAGAAAACGAGTTTTTAAAGGTAAAACATAGCCAAAGATTGAAATGTTTCTACCTATGAATTCCATGTAAAATTAATGGTAATAAAATAAATTATATTAAATGGTAAAAATATATTTTATTTATACTTTAGAACCATTCAATATTATAATTTTACCATTAAAATTATTGCGATGAAAAAAGTTGTTTTTAATTAAAATATACCTTGTTTTTACAATTCATTAAAATATTAATGTTATCAAAATAATATGAAAAATTAATCCAGAGTAAATTTTTATATCCTTATTATAAATAAGAATTTTATTTTCTCAAATTGTTCTTATAAACATGTCAAAAACTATATTTAAAGTGGGTGCGCCATCAAAAGGCGACAAAACTGCATTTTCTGAAAAATACTTATTTTAACTGAAAAAATTATTTTGTTCTCATACCATGTTCTAGAAAATTTGTAGGATGAATAATATTGTTATAAAATGAAAATTTTAGTTAATAATATTCATAACAGCTAATCCATAACAATATATCATTGTTTAGTGAAACCCGATATTGCGTACTACACATGATATCGAGGAAGGTCGTGATTGCATGTAATGCAAGCCAAGCCTGTGTTGCGTGTAGTGAATGCTCCCTTTGGAGTTGCGTACAATATAATCAAAACATATTTTATTTATACATTAAACAAAATATACACTTAATGTTTTGTAGAATAATTTCTACAAAACGAACTTGAAATTGTGTCTAACACGATCCGAGAATAGTGTTGCGTATACTGCAAGCTAATGCAGTGTTGCGTATTGTACAAGATAATATTGGTGTAGCATACAACACAAGAAAAAATTGAAATTAAATTAATAATTTTCATAAAATCTTGGGGTGTTACAGTTTCTATGATTATCATTAATCTTATGATTCATTTTTTCTTGATAATTCATAGACATGTATTTATTCTTCTTAATATATATACATGTTCTCTGAAATTTGATATTTTATTTCCTTATTAAATATTCATTGAAATATTATTCTATAATTGGAAATGACATGGAAAGAGTTAAGCATGATTTTTTTCTATAATAGATTAATAAATTTCTTAATTTCATGTTGGATTTGAATTATTTTCAATGATATTAAAATGTATTTGCTAATGAATGTGAGGTCTTAGTCTTGGTATCTATTTCTAATGTGAAGGGAAACCATTTTAATGATATTAGTTGAACCATTTTATGTTTTATACATGGATTAAAATGATTAAATTTATTAAATGACTATGTTCCATATTTTAATGATTTTATCATTATTTATAAAAGGGGGTTTCTTTGGTGATTTGAAATTAGCGATTAATTGACATAGAAAGATGGTATGGACCCATGTTTTCATTTTAGTCAATATTTTTAAATTTTAAATCATTGTTTTGTATAACATTGGAATATTTTTTATTTAATGATTTTATTAGAAAACATTTTTTAATTTTTTTGAATAATCATTAAAGGAAAAAGATATTAATACCATTTTTAATTTTGATTTGAATAAAGGGATTTGAATTTAAATTGAATATTCTTTACATCCTGGTTGTAACTTTGTGATGATCATATATTGTGATAATGCATTGATGTGACTCACTTGATTCTTGTACTTTCCATTAATGGGTGTTTAAAAAGGTATTATTCATCTTGAAAATTTTTGGTGGTTGGAGTGAGATGAGAAATGCGAAACATATAGAATTTTAAGGGAATGAGACCTTGTAGAGACAGATGGGGATTTCTTTTATGATCCTCATAACATGAATATATCACTTATATCCTTTGGTTGGTCATGTGAAACTGGGTAATTGGATGATATTACCCTGATTTATGATTCATTAGTACTCTCAAACAGTTATTAGTAGATCCATAGAGAACATGATAGGTTTGAATATTTTTCTGCGACTAAGAAAGTGAGTATGAATGGACTTGGTTTGATTGAAAACCCCTTATACTTGAGGTGTGGCTATAATCTAGTGTTTGATATCAATGCATAGAAAGTTATATCAAGTGTGTGATATAGGAATGAGTACATGCATTGAGGGTATTAGTATAGGAGGGTATTTGTGAGTAATAGTTTTGGGGTTGGCATGAGGTTCATGAAGAGTAGGAAACCCATAAAGGGGTTGATAGTGGCATGTGATGTCATTGTATCATGGTATGATATGAATATAGAGAGCCTTAAGACATTGATTTTCCCTTGTTAGCAAATAGATAATTCGTCAGAATCATTGGTGTGAGAATGAAAATGGTGGGAGGGAGACTATGTTATTGACATGGGCAGAAATCTGATTGGATTAAGGATAAAGTGACATGACTAAGTACACCTATCACGATTCAGATGAGATAGGGTATCCCACATTGGTCACACACGATTCCTGATGAGTTTGGAATAGGGGTTGGAAGTTGGTGAGTTAGGGACTGATTGAATCGAGTGTGTTTTTGTGAGAATAATAGAAATTTATGTATTGCGAATGATTCTTAGATGGTTGGTGGTCTTGTAATTGGCCATCGAATTAGTGATGTTCTCGGTTTGGGATAGAAGTGAAAATGGTACTTTCGTTTTATGGGTTAACAATTTAGATATGTGTTCATCTATAGTTGGGTTCATGAACCCAGTTTTTGAGGACATGAAACTCATTGTGGATTATATGAGTTTTCTGATTAGGTTGTATGAGAAAATGAGACTATTAATTTGTAGAAAAACACAATGTTAGTTTTCTTGGGTTATGCACAAAGCCTACAGAATTATGTTTTCATAATAATTTTTGGTATGTTTGGAACCATGATATTTAGAAGATGTAAGGTTAGTTTAATCCAAGTGGTGACATTGAACAATGAATATATTCCACGCCATATGGTGGAGGGTTGCGGAAAAAGAGGAGAGACATGTTTTTAATGATAATGAAACCTATTATTGTTACACTTATTGAGAGGTTTAAGTGATGTTGTAATGTGCGGAGTGTGGTATGGGCCATTGGAGAGTATTCCCCGCACTCTTAATGGAGGACATGTGGGTGAAATGCGTACCATTTCCATCATGCTGATATGGGTGATAATTAGTGTTCTATGATTTTTTTAGGGTGAGTGGCTTTTCCATGTCAACCAATCAATTTTTTTTATGGATGAGACAAGGGAAATGGAGATCATTGTTTTTATATAATGAAGTTATGAAAATTACACACCTATGGTGGGGAGAACCATTTCTATATTAGGTGGTGAAATAGTTATTCAAAAAGTGTTTGGTATGTGTGGGATTAATTATATGATGAATGCATTGTGATGTGAATTTCAAATAGTTGAAATTATAATGTAAAATGGTTTCTATATTTAATTTCATATTTTAATGGGATATAGTATTGACTGGTGTTTGAGCATTGATGTTTTAATCAAGATGGGCTGGAGTGATTCAAAAATATTCGGGATGAGAGTCAGGTCATTTCTTTAAGTATTGTATGATGGTGGTTTTAGTATAAATAAAGAATATATCATGGAATAACACTAATATTTAGGATATGACATCGAAGGAATTTTTTTGATGATCAAGATATGTATATAGATTTTAAGGTATCAGGATTGGAAGTAATTATCGTGCATCAACAATAGATTTTGAGCATTGTGGGATGAGTTGAATAGAGGTGGTTTAACACATGTTATTATAGGTAATTGGATTTAGTGGGTTGGAAACTATTCCAGGTATATCATATGTGATGTGAAGGATGTGTTTTGATGATTGGACTAGACTTTTCTTTGAAAAAGATGGAATATTTTAGATTATGTATGGAGAGTATGAATTCAACTGTTTTTGTTGGGTGGTTGAAATGAAAAATGATTCTAGTATTTTATCAGCTCCCTAGAGTATGTTAGAGTATTATTATTTAACTTATCCCATCATTGGAACAATAGTTTTTTGTATCAATAGAAATTATAACTGTGGAATGCCATATTTTTGTTATTGAAATTTTCTCTAATAATTTAGAGTTTATGTTTGATAGTTATATAAGCCAATTGACAAATTGGGTGATGAAACCATCATTTCCACAAAATGAAAATCTTGTATATAGTGATGTATTTATATTATTCTAGTGAAATGAGTGATGGATCCAGAAATGGGTGTAGAGAACTTAATGTTTATAATTTTTCTTTAAAATCACATCTAGAAGCCGAGGATGGATCAGAGGCATTTTAGGTGGATTGATAAAAACAATGGCTGAGATGTTCAATTAGATGACCATTAGGACTTCTTGAGGATGGGTATCATAAATTTTGGGATATTATAAAATCCCTAATTCTTAATATAATGGAAATTTCCTTATAGAATTTGAATTTGTTTTAGATGAGGGGTCAATTTTCCATTTTAGCCATGGGATGAGTTTATGAAAGTTGTAACACCATGAGAGATGTGTTTTGTACTAGAAATGTTTTCTAAATGGTGTTGGGAATGGATTAGTGAGGTATCAGAGGCAAACCCGGGTGATCGGGGTTGTAGCAAAAACACTCTAGGACCCACCAGGGAGCCTCCAACGAGCTAGTGAACTATTATATTTTAGATAATATATTTAAATTGGGAAAAAATAAATATTTACCACCAAATATTTTAGTTTGGCATAACCCTATTTCCCTCCCACTTTAACTAACCATTAGGGGGTCGGAACCCCCACATCACCTCTTCTATCCTCCCCTATCATTTGGGTTCTTTTTTTGGCATTTTCATTGACATATCAAGTTACAGATGCCTCTAGCTTCCTCCTTTATTAGATATTATTATTTATTGTTGAATAAAACACGAATAAGTCTGGGTATCATATAATATTCCAATAGGAATTGGTGTAATCTTCGAGTAATAAAGGTTTTATAACTTTATATACATCGGGGATGTCTCATAATGACTTTTGATTTCCATTGTTGGTCAATTAGACAATGGTGCAATAAGGCATGATTTTTTCGTAGGTTATTCATTGAAATTAATTTGTTTAATTAATTTATTGATACTAGTTATTGTGGATTTTTTAGGTGATGGGGGTGTGATAGTGGACTCTTGGGAGACATTGGTTCGAGTTTCAATGTATATTATTAAATTTTTGTGTTCTAGTAATTATTCATATTTGGAAATAATTTTTAATTAATATAAAATATTTTTATTAAATTTTTTGAATAATAGTTTATATATTAGGGCCTCAGGTTGGATGCTAGTGATAATATAAATTGGTAGAGGCATAAAATTCCTAATAGGGAGTTTCTATACCAAAACTTTTAGTGTGGTATGACTTTAATGATGAGGAAATTGGTATATATTCATTCCCATATTAATTATATGATTGATATGATACATGTGTTATGTCCTATATTCACCAAGGGTGATGACCTATTTATGTTAATTGATTATGAAATTTTTAAAAGAAATATATTTCATATAATTAAATGAATTCCATGTAAATATTGAGATGAAATGACTAATAATGGCCCCTGAAACATACTGATGGATTAGACATTGATTGTTGATACCATGATCATTGAAAAATATCATGTAATGGATAGACCCACTGAGACGGTGGGACCAATTTTTGGGGTTTCTAATTAAATTTTTAAAGAGAACATAGTCTAGGAACCATGGTCTTCTTATTTGGAGGTGTTTGATGGCCTTGGGATAACTGGCGTGGGTTTTTCTGTGTTGGGATTTTGGGTTTTTCTTAAAGGCATTAGGATCATTTTTTTGACCATAAGGAGATTCACCCTCCCTCATAGAGACTTTTTATCCCCATGGATAAGCTTATTTGTGTTATGCTTAGATTGGATATCTCGTTCGAACCATTGTGACTTGTGGTGTTAGGGTGAGTTTTGACCAATCTTTTTAGACTATTGTCTTTGGGAACTATCAACATGTATCCATGGAAGGTGATTGCATATGGTCAATCCATGCGAAGAATTGAGCATCATGGGGTGGGAATTGTCCAAAGAGATGAGTTAATTACTAGAGAACCATTGTAGAGATTTAGTTCCTTATTGTGATCCTGGGTGACCACGATTGGTTTCTAATAAAACATTGACCTTGTGAAAAAGTTAGAGATATAAGTAATTGATTATAATGGGTTATAATTTAGATTGGTTTGAGTTTCATGTTGGAACCCTTTTTTGATATATGGGTATTCTAGGTCATGGCTTGTGTATGAGTGGTTGAGTGTTCACTTGTCCCTGATGGATGTTTTTTTTCCAAGTATGGACTCAAGGGGTGTCTACTATGTTAACAAACATGTTGTATAACTTTTTTGGGGATGGTATATCACCCGATGATTCTCTTTGGTATTGATAGAGAATAAAGGGATGGTTCTCCCATGTTCTTATTTTTTATTTTGCAATTTTATATTCTTTTATTGGATGTCGATATTGTTTACTAGAGGTTTTTTTTATTTTGTATTTATGATATATGGGGAGATATAAGATGTTATATGCTAACTTCATGGTATTGTTATTAAAGAATAATCTAACAGGAAATTCCTATGGAGACTTTTATGTGATTCTCATAAATAAAACACATGTAAGGGAGGTCTGTTGATACTTCTGAACACCTACCATAATGAAATATACTATAGAGGATGTTAATGGTTATGGTTGGAATAATTAACATAGATGATCTCAAGGACATACAAAACTAGGCTGAGATGGTATTGGAGATCAAACATAAAAACATAAGATTAAAAAACATTTAGTGGTTTTAGGGTTATATGGGATCTCACTCTGAGGTTGTGGTTATAAAAATCATTGCAGACATCCTTATAGATATTCCCACATCATGTAAAAGAAGGTTTGGATGTTAACATTTATTTCAGTAGATTATTTATATATCTTTATAGATCATAACACATGCACACAAAACTATATATACTGGTTTTTATGGGACCACGTTGGTGTATCCCTACTGATTTATGCACTCAGACAATTCTCAGTCTTCTATTAGACATGGTTACCTAATCATTCTCACATGGACGGAGCTATATGATGAGTTGAGGGCAGGGGTAGAGTTTGATTGAGCTTAGTAGCTCAGGTAGTATTTGGAGGTTTGGATGTGTTATTTCATAGAGATGTGGTGGATCATAGTGATGTATTTTGTTTTATTTATAATAATGTTGATATGTATATGTGATCAATCTAGGGGTTGATCTGTCGGTTGTTGTGTGACTGTTCAGGTCTTTATACTGCATTTCATTCATTACAACTTGTTTAATTTTACGACTTCCCCTAATTTTTTGGTGCTATTGCTTATGATATATTGTTTATTCCCTTTTTTACTATGAAATATGATACATTGGTTTAGTATCCACATGGATATATATTATACACCAACAGCTAGTTAAAATATATTGGAATTTGAGGCGATGTGATGGAGTAATGTGGTGACCGTTGGCCCAAGCACTGCATAGGATCCCTGGGTGGTGGGATGTTATACCCCATACTTCAAGACTGATCTTATTCCTCAGGACTGGTGTGATATTTTAAATTAATTGTCATTATAAATGGATCTCTACTCAAGTGATCCTCAATTATAATACAATTATAACATTTAGTTTGTGTTATTTTTCATATGGATCCTTATAACATGCAACTTTGTAATATTGATTACATTTATATTATAATATGAAAAAATTAATTAAAATGTTATCATGTGATTATTTTTCTTCAATATTATATTTAGTTGATATTTTCCTAGTATATCTATCACATTAAAAATGGTATGACGCTTCCCCACAATAATGATATCTTTGAAGTGACAGGATGATACTCTTAAACAATAATCATATGATCTTGAAATAAATATATATTTTGATGACATGTATATTTCACAATCATGTTAATGATACTGAAAATTAGACTTGAATTCATTTCATGATGTCAGTAGTTGGTAATATATAATATGGGATGTTATGCGGAAAGATCTTATAGTATGAATTCCATATGTATACATGTCATTATACATTTTTATAACTAAAATTATTAACAACATATTTTTTGATTCACCAAATTTTTTGTATTTTCAAAAATCAGGATAGAATATGCTCTTGGTGAGGTAGGATATATTTGGTGCCTAAAGTGTGATATGGCCATATTGAATTATCCAATAAAGGATTTATCCCTTATATTCATTAATAGATGTTTACATATCAAGGGATTACCTTGAAATATAACTATCAGATAAAATCAAGGGACATGGTATTTAACATTATCATTTCAGAAAATTAATTAAGGATATATCAGTATCATACTATAATTATAAGAATATGCACCTTTCTATAGTTGAGATATCCTGAAAATGGATTATATTACACATATAAATTCATGTGAGGTTATTTTCATTGAATTATTGACTTTGTTCTATATGGGTGTTCGGATGCATTGTTAAATCCTAATATTGTACATTATTTTTCATTTAATAATTCTACATAGAAAGATTCATAGAGGGTCAAATAATAAGTGTTTCTATAAATCTTAGTTGAAATACATTTGAGTGGAACAATTATAATAAATTATATTCTTACTAACAAGATATAATATTTATTTAGGATTCACTAATTTTAAATAATCTATTACATGTTATACATCAGTTAAATATTAAATAAAATTTTATTAACATTCCTACCAAATAAATAAATAATCAATTTAGTTACCTAAATATTAAATAAATATTTATTCACATGATTTTAAATAAAATATTTATTATAATAAATATATTTCTTAAAAAAAGTTGAATAATATATATATAATCATTGAGTGAATAATATTTATTTAATTAACTATTTATTATTAAATGATTTGATAATTTCAATGTATATTGAATGATTGTGAAAAAGGGTCGATGATGAATATTATATAGAGAGTAAATAACATCTAAATTTATATGGAATTATTTACATAAACAATGATATCCATATGTTTTAAAGTATATACATTCCATGTAAAATACTTATACTATTATTATTATTTTTTTGGATATTGTAATATATTAGGTTTACTATTTTATTGAGAGATTTTGTGAAATTATAAAAATTAAAACCTAGTTCTATATTTTCTAATCTTATATAATTTATCATTATTAGAATTGTTACAAAAAACATCAATATTATTAGATATTTCTATCAAGATTTTTGAATAATATCGGTTAGTTTTTTTCCAAGAAATATAGAATCTATCTATATCCCCTCCGTCTTAAGACTATGTGAACAATTAATTGAATTTATGAAGTGTTAATAAATTCCATTTATGATTAATGAGGATGAAAAAAGATGACTAGTTCTATCAATCTAGTACTGTATGACCCATCAGTTAAATCCTAAAAATATTGATCATACATGGATACCATTAGAGATACTCTACATTAGAACCCCTTGGTGAAACGATGCTACATATTGAATGAGTTTCTCTTGTTTAAAATATTCCTTGAAGAATTAACTTTCTGACTAAGGTAATTATTCTAATTAAACTAATTTAAAATTTAATTTAAATAGATCCTCTACAGATTTTCAAGATTCATTCACCAAATTTATTCAAGTTATTTTTAGACATATCAGATCATTATGATTTTATTTTGCGTTATTAATAGAATTTGATGAAAATACATCATTGGGGGTGGGTTAAACCACCTTCATCAATTCCCATAACGTTCATGTGGTATAAAAGTGGTTATATTTAATTTTTTAAATTTATTAATAATTATTGATCAATATCACCATATTTCTATTACATATTAATTTTTTATTTTTATTATTAATCGAATAAATCAGTATAACAAGTTCATTATAATTAATATGAGTAATAAAATTCCATGAAAAATTAAATTGAACAAGAATGTACCATGTAGAGGTTCCAAAAATTCCTCCTGTATGACATGGATACATGGTGTGTAACTGAGGAGTATAAGCTAAGATCATATTTTCAATGAAATAGGGAAGGTGTGGGAGATTAGTAAATTTTATTATTTCACAACATGTATTTATTTGTTTATATGACATGTGTCTTGATGGTTAACACTTTTTTGGATGTGGTACACACTATATAAATCCCCATGATTATTCCCTACATGGTTTTTCTGGTCAATGTACATGGTGTGTAACATATTATATATTTATTTCATGATCAATTGGTCATTGGAGTTGGTCACATTTGAAAAACTACCTTATAAATTAGGATTTACTATATATTAATGTTACTAATATTAATAAATCTATTATCATATTATGATCATACTTCTATATGACATTGATTGTGATAATGACCAAAGTGTACTTCTCACATAAAAAGGACTTAACATTTTCCCATAATGATGAGATACATAAGATTTGATGAATATTTTATTAGATATATGTTCTATAAATAAATGATATCATCTAATAAGAATCACATGATATAGGATATAAGAGGTAGGAGGCTCATAATACATTGAGATACCATCTCATGGTATTCTCCCTTGCAAATTTTCAGGAGAGCAGTTTATCAGAATATATCCTCTCGTATGAATTCCATATGTCATATGTCATTGGATATTCTAATCTATGAGCATGTTAAATAGTCCTTATACATGATATAATTATTAATACATATATTAAATTTTTTAATTTTATTTATCAATGAAATCCAAGATACCATATGTTCATTGGGATGTATTTTACATTATGCGCATCATGGGTGATATAGATATTTTAATAACGAATTTTCTCATTTTTAGTGTTTAGAAAATTATACCTCTACATTTTAATTTGGAATTTTACTAATGTATTATATCCTTTCTCATGTTACATTTATTATAAATTTTATATTCATAAATTCAAACAATGATATATCTAGTACATAGGTCAATGGAAGGGGTAAACGACTTTCCTAAAGAGATATCTATAGAATGGTATATTATTAAACAATAAGAAATTATAGGAGGTTGTTTTTTTCATACAATAATTCAATTCCCTGTAGAATCATTGATGTGTTTCAGTGTCATAATCAAGGATATTAGACATGTTTGGCGCAATTCTACAATTAAAGGGTCCTAAAAGTTTAGACAATAAATTTATCTGAAACTATAGTGAAATATTATAAGAATTTACTGTTAGTATATAATATTATTTTAATGTTAACAAAATAATATTTAATTGAGTTATGTTGATCATAAATATTCATTTGAATATCTAATAAATATTTTTTTGCTGTTCTGATGAATATAGTATTTATTAATTTATATGTGAATAACTTAGTTAATTTTATTTATTTAAAAATATTCATAATTTATGGTTTGGTAAATTGCATGGAGGACGGACGTGCCATGTTAATGGTATACCAAGGAATGATATTTTGAATATCAATTTTATAAAATATTAGTTACATTATTTATGAAATAATATTTATTGATGCAAGAGTTTAGCACATTTAATGTTAATAATAATATTAATAATAGTATTATTAGTCTTTTGTTTTGTTGTGGATTAAGAAATATGTTAATGGATATTGTTATATTAGTTATTCTTTAACCTAACACTATGTGATGTTAATTATATTATTCTACTTTGGCTATTGGATGTTGTGAACAACTCATCATATTTTAGAGAAATCCACTCATGACATATAGAGAATATTATTTAGAATTCTATCATGTTCTTAGTGGTTAATCTTACTCTTATTCTCAATCCATTGATATACTCAAAGAATAATTAATGATTTGGTGGAGTTATTTCTATAATAATTATCGTATGATGTGATTACTAGGATCATATGTTTGAGTTCCTAGAGATTCCTATGAGGACATTCCACGATTTTCGAGTATGTATGGATAATCACTAAATTGATTTTTTATTAGACCACTTGTCCTAGTATATGTAGTCCAGGAAGTGGTCAACATATTTGAAAAGTAAGAAAAAATTACCATGCAACTATAATTCTATTATTTATAAATTAATTATAAAAAATATTTGAAATGATCCTCTCAATGGAGATTCCATGACACATTCATAAAGTCTTAAGGATTATTCTAAAGGAATCAACAAAAAAATTGTTGGGAAAAGGCCAATAAATTTTTATAGACACCCAAATACTATAATTTTTTTAGATATATCACATAATTAATTAAAAATTCATCGTGTCTATATATTTTATGTTAGTATCATTTATTTTCTATTCATACTTAAAGAAAATATCACTTTTTAAGTCACGCACATTAAAATAATATTGAAATCGTTAACAGTAAATGAATAATGAGTTGATAGAATCAATTAAGCGATTTCAAATATTCTAGTTGGATAACATGGGATTACATAGAACATATCAGAGTACTCACCATGAATCAATGCTCTTTTAATCGAGAAAATCCAAGAGTTAATTCTAACATATCATGTGGAGAAGGACGCACTATATCATTATACACAATGTGATGAGAGGAATTGGATAGAACATGAATTTTAAATCACACAACAAGTAGTCGGTGTACATTCCATGTAGTGTTCCCAGTTTCATAGTGAAATTCAAAGAAACAACATTGTCAAATACATGTTTTGTTTTTAATACACGATGTGTATGTACTATCAACTATGAAAAATGGAGATTACACCATTTTTAGTTGAAATTAATTTCAGGTAACTAATGAATGCCCTAATATTAAATGATGCATGTCCTTAGGTGCATATCATGGATGAACAAAAAATAGATTAGATGATGTGTAGTTGGATTGTACATGCTGTGTAACTAGTATACATTTCTATGAAATACTCAATTCTCTAATATGTGAATGTATAAATTAATTACATGGACTAAAATAAACTACAGTATTAATATTAAACTACAGGATGTCTATATATTATTGACACCATAAGATAGGGTTTCACATTATATAAAATATCTAATTATTGATAAATAATTTCGATGTTACAGACTGTGTATAGTAAAACATGCCTTGTATTGATGACAATTAAACGCGGCACACATCATATAGTTTAACATGTGTTGTGCCTCATAAATATACCATGTAATTTGATTGACTCATGCAACTAATTTATGTGTAAATATGTGACATTTCAATACACTATATTCCATGTAAGTATATTGTATATGAAAAAGTACTATACAAGGCGATGTGTGGTCTAGAAGTGCATAGACCATATTGACTCAAAGTATACATTTGTACTTGTTTAAAATATATAGAAATTCCTTGAATAACTAGATGAACTATTATGATAAAATTTCTCATTAATAAATAATATAACTAAACATATTTTATCAGAAATTATATCTTAATAAATAAATAAGAATTGAAATGATTTCTAGCTATTATTCAAATATACATTTCTTTCATGTATCAAAGTTCATGTTGTTATATGAACCATTGCAGGTTTGGTTTCATGTTTTTTTAATTTTTATTGAATGTGGTTTTAATAAGTATTATTAATTTGAAAATGAGGTCGTACATGTCCTCCCTCTCATATTTATTTTGTACGGGTATGTGTTTCTACGGTTTCTTTTATATAATCATCCTTAACAAATCCATTGGTTCCCATCAACTATTTTTGAGAAATTAAAATTTAAAAACGGAATCCTTGAAAAAGAGGGGGTTGGCCAAGATGTAGTGATGGTGAAACAAACTATGGAGTTACATAAGATGATAAGAGGAAGGCTACACCTTGAGACAGTTATCTATCTAAAAGAATTCATTCCTCTTTGGTCAAGAGTTTATCTATTTTCTAATTGATAAATAAACCATTATAGATCTAATGATCATACAGCCTTATTTATTTTATCTGTATCATTTTCATGGTTCGTTATTTATATTTATTGGATATATGATTGAAATCACATAAAATAAGTTAATTTACAATAATACAGGATGAGAGTAAAATAAATTGATTTTTTATGAATAGTTTTATCATACATGGTTAATCGTTTATAAATAATCTATATAATATTTTTAAGATTATGGTATTTCAATTGGGTATAAATCCTTAAATTTTTGTCTAATTATTTTTTTGGACCTATTATGGATGTATAATGAGTTAGTGAAGGTCTAATGGGTGTTGGGGGCCAGTTCGGAGCTTAGAACCCTACTTATTGAAAGAAATTGTCTTGTTTAATGCTTTGAGTAAACCTTGTGGGAAGGTTAGATGGATATATCTGACTGTGCTTGTGGTCTACATTTTTGGGTAGATCCATTACACACGGTCGAAACATGGTTTATAAAATAGTTCAACTTAATAATGAGGGTGCCCAATTTTTCATATATGCATGTGCAGGGATGGCACATGGTATGGAAAACCCTGAGACCAAACTCTGCTCATGATAAATTTTGGGTAATTTTACAATTTTTCCCTTAATGATCAAATTGAATTAACTTACTTACTGATAAATATTCCAATGGAAAGAACATCCCTTTCCTCTAATTTTATGAATTTTTCAATCCAAAATAATTAATTGAGAGATCTCTTTCATCCAAACGTGGAATTGATCACTATTTATAGAATTGGACAAGTATAAGTAATATGTTGATTATTTTCTGGCCATTCATCATGTTTTTCTCTTATCGATTATGTTATCGAGGTGCATGATCATATGCCCTATGTTCATGGTGTTGATATTTTCATCAGATATAATCCTATCGAATACAAATTAGAGGTTGATACTCGACATGGAGAGTAATACGAGGATAAGGTAGGAGGTCTATAACTCATCTCTTATTTTTACAAATTTGGAAAAATTGTTGTTCCATCACAACAGTTTCATCAGGAGTCATTTTTTGAATTTATTTTTTATGCATAAAGTAATTAAAACCATATTTTGTTACTCATGTTAATTATGTGATTTATCATGGGTGTTTACATCCACATATCTATCCATAAATTGTTGGATGATTTTATATATTCGTGTTTTTAGTGTATTGACATGTTTGAGCTACCATTCGGTTGTTCTATGGATTGACCCCTCTAAAGGTCTTCCATCTAAGATTAATTGACTATTGAATTATAAATTTTAAAATGGAAAGGACCATGTATTCTAGTCACTTGACATGTATAAGGTAAGTGCTTGAATTTAAATAATTAATGTTAAATGTAATTTTAAAAGATTACTATGCTAAGGAATTGGCCTTATTAATTTTAAATGAATGTTTGTTTTCTGTTCATAGCACATATTTCCACTCATTATGGAACAAGTCATATGAACCACATGAGCTTAGTCATTGAATATTCCTTAAATTTATTAAATGATGTTTACATTCTACTTGTTGTGGTAAAAAATAATTAAAGGCATGGATTGAACTCAATGACCTCAATGAATGATTATAACTTAATTAATTAATTAAATGGTTTCATTATCAATCGTCCTTATCACACTAATTAAAGCTAACAGCTTGATCCTTATGACTTATAAAATGGAACATTTTCTGAAGGGAACTTGAAATTATTATTATTATAGGAATGGCCTAAATCGATATCACCTTGGTTTCCTGAGGGAATGCCCTAAGCACTCATGGACCCCATTTTCCTTGGTTGAGACCCAATATGGAACATGATCCTTGTCTATTGTTTTGTTCCTTGTATGACACTACAGGATCCCACATATACTATATCATGATTCCTTGGATACACTCCTTGTATCTATCATGGCTAGTATGATTGATGCTAATACACATAGGCCTAGTGATTACATAGACCTGTTTTTCTTTTTAATGTTTCCTTAGACATGATAAGCATAATTGTTGTGGAATGATTTGGAATATGCTCCTTGGATTACACTCTTACTCCATGTATAGCATACATTAACTATTGAGTTGGAGACCCTTGAACTCTACATTTCCTGAGTTTTTACAATGGAACTATTTTATTAAACATCATTACAGGTTTCCTTATTACATCATGGAACCTTCCCTATTAATATCACAAAGTGATTTTAGTCTTAGTTTTACTCATGTGACATGTATATATAAACAAGATATTTATTAATTAATGAACTCGTTACATGTTCAGACACTAGCCAAGGGTGAAAGTAGGTACTTTGGTATTAACTTTATTGAACTGATTTATTTATTACAGGTTTTCTTGAACACTCCTTCAATTTATATTACAGAAACATGATTTTATAAACACCATTATTGGTGGACTACTAAGACTTATCTCACATCCTATCTAGGAACCTCTAGTACTCTGTTAGACCATACGTATGTAGGTTCTAATGAAGGGATGCAACATGATTCAGACACATAAATTATTTCTATTTAGGATGGATCCTGGTGGTAGATGACCATTCTGGAACTCGAGGGGTTGGAGATAGATTTTGGATTCAATTTTATATTTTTTGGAGCATGTTATTCTTGCTGCCTTATATCAATGTTATCTTGTTTTATCGTTACATGAAATATATCAACATAAGTTATTATTATTGAATTAGTTAATGTTTTTATTATCTATATTTTTTCATTATGTTACATACTTTTTTTTATATTTACGTATTGTTTATGATCATTACACTTCTATAAACTCTGTTAATGATGGAATAGTCTCCCTATAGACACACCCTAGGCCATTGCTTGTAGTTGTTAGCAAATAGTGTATGGGGAGATGTTCCTAAGGCCTTGTTTCCCAAATGTCCTATTTAGTGGAATCTGAGTCTAGGTTTTCACAAAATGATAACAGAGCCATTCCATTCTTGCTTTACTATTTTGAGACAATAGCCGAAATATTATGAATTATTTGGAACTGGGTTATAATTCATTCTTCAACATCACAAACCCATGTTCGATGTAAAATCCATGTTTCATAAATTTCAATAGTTGTAATGCTTTTTATTGTCACAGTTGATATCCTTTCAATGTTAGGTTACTCACATCCTATTGTTGTTCTACTTTTTTTCTACTTTTTCTTATCATAGTTGATATCTTTCCACAATTATTGTGCATCATCATCCTATGTTGTGGTTATTACTATTACCCTTATTGAGGATTTCCTTCATCCTTAGTCCGATGATATGAGGGAAATTAGAATTGTCACATGCATCATCATAGGCACCTATAATTCACATTCCTTGTATAGTGCCATGCCATATAGGTGCATTTCACTACATTCATTTCTTATTATTCTTGTGATTGTTTTTTAATGATATGATAGTAATATTATGATTATACTATTTCATGAAAATGATTGAGTGATTTATATATGCAATTAATGAGGTTTTATGGTCCCTCTTTGGATGAAATTGGTAATTTATCATTCTCATATCATTCACTAAGAATGTTACAGGGAACATGCTCCAGATGTGGTGGTCCCTAAGCCTCCAGTATTACATCTATAAGTTCCTTATGAGGCACCACCTACTATACCTTATCTAAGAACTAATGCCTGTGTTTGAGACAATTTTGAACATCTGACACAATACATGCATTCTGATTCACACTCCCATATCTCTTTATATATCATGAAATGTCAAAAGATAGATATACAATATTATTGGGATGCAATGATCCTAGATTCATTTTTCGGAGTATGATCATAGGGAATATTCAAATGTGCATATTGTCCCATTGAGGTAGGAGGATAGACATTTGTAGGGGACCTCTTCATTCCTATGATGATTGGCTTTGATGTCATTCTCTGGATGGATTTGTTGCTTTAAAATCCTTCCATTGTAGAAATATATGGATGTAGGGTATCGTTTACATCACTAGAGGGTAGCAATTATATATTTAAGTGTGAGTGGAATGTCTATGATTATATTTTTGGAGTATATCTTCATTGGAATGGTCGTATAACCTCCCTAATTTCAAATCTATCAATGGAGGAGCATGGTT
The DNA here is from genome assembly GCA_963277665.1 of Viscum album. Classification (NCBI taxonomy): domain Eukaryota; kingdom Viridiplantae; phylum Streptophyta; class Magnoliopsida; order Santalales; family Viscaceae; genus Viscum; species Viscum album. Next base: position 893,598,364 of record OY728121.1, on the reverse strand, counting down.
TAAATCAAACCGAATTTTCTCTAGTGGTGGATCACTTTAGGGATGTCTTTCCTTATGATTTTTCTAGATTATCTCCCAAGGGAGAGGTAGAGTTTATGATCAATATCATTCAAAGAGATTCACTATTGTGAATTCATCTATACATGATGGAACCTATATAACTTTGTGAGATCAAGGAGCATGTATAGGATGTAAAGGCCAATGGTTTTAAATAATAAATGACTTCCTCTTGGTGTTCTGCCATTATTTTCACCAAGATGGAAGATGAGAAACTTTTTCAATGCATAGAATATAGGTGTTTGAACTAGTTTATGGTCAAGAACTGGTATCCATTACCTCTAATAGATGATCTCTTCAACCAAATCTGAGGATCAAGGGACTTCTATAAGATCAAACTGAGATCAGAATATCATTAAGTGCCAATTAGGCCATCAAATATACCTCACAAAACATTTCATAGTAGTTATGTTATGTATTAGTACCTTTACATATCTTTTGGTCTTACCAAATTTCATTTCATTTTCATGGATCTAATGTATAGGTTTCTCCATCCCTATATAGATTCTTTTTTAGGGTCTTTGTAGATGAAATCTTGGTGTATTCTCATACTCGTAGATACCATCATAATAACAATGAAATCATTTTGAGTACCCTGAGAGAGAATCAAATTTATGTCAATCTTTCTAAGATCCACTTTTAGATTCACAATGATTACTTATTGGGTTATATTTTCTCAGAATCAAAAGTATCTTTTAACCCATAGAAGATTATTGTTGTGTAATCTAGGGAGAATCCCAAGAATGTGTTTGATATTCATTATTTCATGGTGATGTATGGAAATTATAGTGATTTCATATAGGACCATTCATTCTTAACTTCACCAATTATGATCCTTAAAAAGAATGGTTTTATTTTCTTGTGGCCAGATGCATATGAGAAATACCTTCAGAAGATTAAAGGGAGGATGTTTTTTGTACCTATTCTAATTCTTCCAGAGTATAGAATAGGTTATATGATCTTATTTGATTCATCAGCCATTAGCCTAGCATTTATGTTGATTCAAGTGGAAAATATCATTGTGTATGGATTTCGGTAGTTGAGTCCTCATAAGAGAAATTATCCAATGCATGACCTCAATCTGGAAGTAGATGTTCATGTATTATGCTTTTGGTGACATTATCATTGACTGACTGAAAATTAATTTTTTTTATTATAAACACCTTTGAGGAAAAAGTGAGAAACCAAAAAGTCCAAACATTACAAGCACATAAAACCATTTATGAAGAAAACCCAGGTCAAGATGTAGATGGTTTGAATATCTATAGTTCTTTGATTTTGAGCTTTCTTATATTCCTATGAAGGGAAATGTAATTATTGATTCCCAGAGCTGGAAAACATAGGAACATGATATACAAGAAGCAAGTGATGAATGAAAATTAGTATTCCTCTTCTCTGAGATGCATCTAGAGTTTTATGAAAGTCACAAGGAGTAATATTTCTGATCCTTAACAGTCACCACTTCCCACCTTGAGATGGTGAAGAGTACTGAACTTTCAAATCATGAGTTCTTGGTTATCCCTGAGAGTATATTAGGAGATGACCCGAATATAGATTAGTATATGTTTAGAGATGAAATCCTTCATATACCTGGATTTTTCTAGGTTCTTAAGTATATGACATGGTAGTTGTTGTTTGTGTCCCATTCTTCCCAGTGGGAAGTTTATCTAGGCATCTCCAGAATGTATCAAGACTTGTGACACTGATATTGGAGGCCTGTAATGAAATTTCAGATAACAAAATTTATCACTTGGTTTTCCACCCATCATCAATTAAAGGTGGAGCACCAAAGACCTAAAATATTAGAAAATCCACTTCCAATACCATAATGGAAATGGGAAGATGTTACCAAGGAATTTTTAGTTTGTTTTCATAGGTCACATAGACGTAGTGATGCTGTATGGGAATTCATTGAAATACAAATGAAATTTTCTCATTTCAATCATATCTAGGAAATATTATACATTGATGAGTTGGGAATATTATATATCTGTGATATGATATGACTACACAGGGTCCCTCAAAATATCGTCTCTAATAGAGAAGCACATTTCATGTCATGGTTATAGCAGGTGTTGTAGAATACTATAAGTACACAAGTGATTCTGAGCACATCCTTTTCCCCTCAGATTGATGGATTGTAAGAATAGATGATAATATTTTTTTAAACCATTATCCCAACATGAGTCCTTGATTTCAATGGTTCTTATGAGAATCATATCCCTATTAATGTGTTTTCATTCGATAATAGCTTCCAGGTGATGATTCTGATGGATCCTTTTGAGGAATTGTATGATAGGATTTGTATTTCACCCCTATGTTGGATGGAGGTAGGTGAGGGAGACCTACTAGTTCCTCATATTTTTAGGATATTTTGGAGTAGGTTAATCTGGTCCGATAGTGTATATCTACTCAATCTAAGAAGATATCTTATTCTGATAGCCACTGACAGACTTTGGAGATTGATGTTGGGAATCATGTTTTCATGTGGGTTTCACCTAGGCTAGGGAATATCCCAATATGTAGAAATGATATACTATCATCCTTCTATATAGGGACTTTTGAGATCCTATAGGGAGTCAGGACAATAGTCTATCAGTTGCTACTACCTCATAGGTACCATTCCATTCACGACATTTTTTTTTATTTCATAACATTTCCAATATCTTGCCAACCCGCCCAATACTTTTGATCATAAGGAAGTTGAGATTGATTCTGAATCTTCCTTTGAGAATAATCATGTACACAACAGTCATCAAAGAATGAAATCTCTCCATGGATAGTATATCCCTCTACAATGGGTGTTGTGGATACATGATCGTGTACATGTTGATATATGGGAGTGGGAGCCTAACTTACATGATTTAATGACATAGATTATACTGAATTTATTTAGATAAATTAGTTGAGAAATTTTTAGACTCGGTTCTGAGATGGAGTTCGATTTTGAGGCCCGGAGTGCTGAGAACCATTCATTGAAAACTGTTAATTTTCAATACCAAGTCTATGTGACATTACTAAAAAAGCAGAATAACTATTTAAATCTTGTTTGAATCAAAAATACAAGTGCACTGTTGAGCTCAGAGTAGTGTCTTTACACTAGGCGCAACCTATGTTTAGTCGGGATAGTATTCTGTGGAAAAACCCAGGAAGGATGTAACTATAAATAAAATAAATAAATAATTTGATTTTATTTTTCAAATATTTTTAACTCTTAAACGATACCCCTATTTGGAAATATTAAACAGTTGTTTATTATGTAATGGGGTGTTTTCATATGGTGAGGTTTATCTACAATAGGTGTGGGTTGATGGTAAAAGTTAGTTTTGGGACATGAATGTCATTAAAATATTTTATTTTGTGTTTCATGATGACGTAGTGGCAGTTTACCTTTTTAAAAAGACTTTTTAAAAAATCTAGGGTTATATTCATAACACTAGAATTTAGTGGATACATGGAGAATGAGGATATTATGTAGACGATGAAAAATTGAAGATCATATCTCTGATCAAGCATCGACCAATCGACGAGTGAAGTAATTATGGAACATTGATCTAAATATTCAAATGATCCAAACCATAGGTAGAGTGTGATTTTTATTTTATTTCATTCCCAATTCCTTATTCCCTATGTAAAATTTGGGCTATTTGATGATCTAATTAACTCATAGTTCTTTCTCCTTGCATGTTGGGCTTATTATATTGTGGGAATTGCTGTCAGGTTGATTCTTGTTATAATTTGTTTATTACCACTTAGTTATTTAAATTATAACAATGGATGGATCAAAGATAACATGAACAAGGACAAGATCCATCCATTTTGGGAATTCATATGCATTCGTCTCCTCGGTTCTTCATTCATCATGATTCATGATCAATGATGAAAAATTAAAACCACGATGGCACATGGTGGAGGCAGTACGAAATGGTTCTCAAAGGTGGTGGCTCTAGCTATTTCAGGTGTATCATGTTGGGGTGATTCCCCCAGTTGGGTGGATGGTGGAAAAGGAGGCACCAGCCTGGTAGGGAGGCTAGGACAGGTGGACCCGGCAAGATAACTGCCAGCAAAGTTGCCAATGGTAGTGGAAACCTTTGGTCTAGGTTGGACAACAACAACAACAAGATGGCCCATGATGGTGTGATTTGTGGATGGTGACCAGGAGAGTCCACCAGTAGGGCAGCCTCCAATAGTGAAAAATATGATCTTGGAAAGAAAGTGGAAACAAGATAGCCGGTGGCGGTGTGAGCCACGTGTAGCGACCAAGTGAGGCTGTCGACACGTCGGTCGAAGGTGGTGGGACACGGTCTAGACAAACTGTGTTTGAGGAGGACCCATGGTGGCATGAGTCGTGGGCAATGACTGGGAGGCCACAGAAGTGGGTTGTGGTGGAGTTAGCGACACAGATCAGGCCACGTCAGATGGATAACCCATGGAAGAGCTAGATCAGAGGGAGAACCCATGGGTGTGTGCTCATGTGGTGGGCTAGCCACGTTGGGTCAGACCCACACCAGACCTGACCCCTATTTACAATTTTGTCTGTAACTTTCAAATAAAAGGTCCATTTGACGAGTCATCTGTGGTGTTGGAACTGTAATGATGAGGTGGTTCTTTTGAGATCACTTTTTGGGGTTTTAGTATGGACTAGTAGAGGTGAAGAGTTTCCCTTGTTTCCATCATAGAGGTTTTGGTATGGCACTACATCCACATCATAGGATAATAGTCCCCTCTAGAGGAATAGTCTTGGATATAGTTGTAGAATCCCTTCATGGGACTGGAGAAATCCTCTATCATGCCTGATAGAGTTTTGTGGGAATTTATGTGACCTCCAAGCATAGATAATTATTCCTCCATCTAGTAGACCATAACAATAGGGTTGTCAGTATTGTTAGTGTTGGATCCCCTATGTTACGAGCCACATTGGTAGGGTTGTTGGTATTATTTGAAATAGATCCCCTACATTGTGAGCTAATATAGATTGGGTTTTGGAATTATCAAGGAAGTACCCATCTCTATATATCATGACCTTTGGCAAGTGTATTCTCTTTGTGTGTGGCCCAAATTAACCGAATCCATTTTTTTGAGTCTCCGATGAAATAAAAGCTAGAGGAGTGAGTTCTCCTAGAACGGGTGTTTCTTGAGCAGAATCCTTTGGCTGATGATTGGCTGTGACTTACCCTCTCCACATTGTGGCTATTTAGGAGTATATCTTGATATTATTGGTATACATTTTATAGACATATACCTATGTAGAGATAACTGGTCCTTCCATTATGAATTTTTCTTTGTGGTTTTGGGGTTTCCTTCTTAGTATTTTTTTACTCATCCCTATATAGGACTTTATTGCAAATGTCATGTCTTATCGAGACGTTGACATATTACAAGGTATGCTAGGACCCGGTGATTCCTAGTGAGATCAGATAGATGAGGCATACTCTTAAGGCTTCAAGTAGTTTTCCTACACCTACTCTTTAGTAGGGATTTTATGCGGATGAGTTCCAAGAACTTTGGATTTCACTTGTGTTCAAAATTTCTTTTGGTGGGCTTGTAATATGGCATGATTTAAGTTCTTGTAGTTTACTTTCCTGTTTCACAATGGTTTTGGTATATATTTTGTGAATTTCACGCATGGTTTACATACCATTATTACATTTCAGAATTTGTAGGCATGGACATGTGTGTGTGCATATAGGTACATAGAAAATGCCACCCTTGTTATTGACATGCCTACTCGATGCTAGTCTCTATACCCTGGCCTATTGGAGGAGGGATTGGGGATTAATGGAACGGTCCCCACTGGGATGGGTCATGATTGAGTGGTATTAGAGGGTAGTAGGTTTTACAATGGGATTGAGATTCTATGTTATTGGTTTGGGGAAATAGTTTTATGTGTTTCGTGTTCAGATTTCTGGCTAGGGACTCCAGTGTTGCTACGATTACTGACATATCCAAACAGTAGGACTCTGGAAACCTGCTTTTTGACTCAGTACATGAAAAAACTAGTTGTAGTGAAATTAATGGTACAAGAATCATATAGGAATGGGTTTTGTTTTCCATGTAATTCTTGATTCCTCTCTCCTGATATACTCTATCGACCATGGTAAATCTTATTTTTTTTATAATGTATCCACTTAGATATCCAGCATGGATTCCCCTGTTTGATCACGAGGATGATCCACAAAGTAATGAGATACTAGTACATGGATTTGTACCAGAGATATAACCTTTAGGTGGTGCACAATCCATTACACCACATGTATAGAAGAACATGTTACCCGTAGTGATAGAGGATGGGATAGGAAATCTAAGCACGCTTTATGAGTTTCAGTGATAGAGACACCTCATGTTCTGATGTGGGCATGACACATAGTCAGTTGAGGGCTGATTTGATGATGTGACCCTAGTTTTACCTCTAGTCAGGAAACCAACTGATCTAATGGTGGTTCTTATAGAAATCCTTCTATGCAGCTTTATAGGGATATAGTGGGGTTTTGTTACCCAAGAGATTATATAGCTACATTACAATGACATGTCATTTTTTTATTCTTCAAGTCATACCGACTTTTCGTGGCACTCGATGGATGTGATACACGACCAGTGATTCAGAACCTGAACCATTGATCAATCTGTTATTAGGGACATCTGAGCTAATTTTATCCCTCTATAAATTCATACCTATGCTAGGGATCAAGAGAAAAACTTTTTGGTTGAGTGTCCCTTGGCTGAGAAACTTCAGCAAGTGATATCCAGTTGTGGGAAAGTAGGATAAGATAGATCAGTAGGGAAGAAGATTTGGAAGAGGTGCTATGAAAGCATAAGGAGGAGGAATACATTTTGAAATCTTATCACCAACACCCCAGGTGATCCATTCTAGGATCCGGGAGGTGTAGGGATGGAATGGGGAAAACTTCATGCAGTTGAGGCATATGTCATAATGAATCCAGGAAATGATTTGTGGAATGATATATTTATATTCTACTTTATCTACCATCTTGATAGACATAGTTACTGGTTATTAGTTTTTTACTGATGAATATTGTTTGAGGCTCAAAGATTCCAGTTCAACCATTGACTTGACCCTCATGCTTGGAGACTCCTACTGTAGGAGACTCTTTGATCACAAACTGGTGCTGACAGTGTGATCTGAAAATTAGTGGCAAGAGTTTTGGTTGGGATATCTTAGTAGTTGCATCAAGGACTTATGAATACATTCTTGTTATGGACTAGTTATCTATAGTTCATGCTCAGATTGAATATTTTTGTTAAAGAATATGGTGTGTCCATAGTAGTGGAATCATGTTTTTCATTTTTGGTAAAAAGGAAACACAAACAATATAGGACGAGACTTACTCTGATGAGGGTGAATATGATTACTCAATAGTTTTATAGACATAAACTTCATGTGTATATGAGAGGAGTCATTTGTTTCCTGTAGTGGTGGAGGATTATGTTGATTTCTTTGTGGAGGATGTCCCTTGATTGCCTCCTTGCAGGGAGGTTGCCTTCTCTATTGATATGTAAATTGAGAGGACACTGATATATACGCTGAATTGTCATATGTCTCTTGCAGAGCATCATGAGTAGAGGGTAAATATGGAGGACATGTAGAGGAAGGTATTTGTGTGGCCCAATGTCTCACCTTGAGAGTCCCTAGTTTTATTTTTTATGAAGGTGGAAGAGAGCTCGATGTTATGTTTGGACTTATAACACATGATCGAGGTGACTCTGTAGAATAAGTATCCACTAACAAGGATTGAAAACTTCCTCGATCTCCTAAGGGTAGAAAGGTGGATGTTGAAAATCGACCTCAGATTGAGATTTTACTAGATTCTTGAATGTGATGATGGAATACTGTAGATAGATATTAGATGTAGGTGCGATCACTAATAGTACTTAGTTATTCATCTTGGAATGAAGAATTCCCAACAGTGTTCATGTGACTCGTGAACTGTAACACCCTGAGATTTTATGAAAAATATTATTTTAATTTCATTGATGTCTTCTGTTGTATGCTAAAACAAAATTAGCTTGTTCTATATGAAAAACTTTATTAGCTTTATATGCAAACACTATTCTTGGATTTTGTTGCATGCAAGAGCAACCTTCCTCTAGAGCGTGTGTTGTACGTAATACTGAGTTTCACTAAACAATGATATATTGTTATAATATTATTATGAACTAGCCGTTATGAATAGTAATAACTAAATTTTGAATTTTATGACATTATAATTCATCTTACAAATTTTTTAGATCATGGTATGAGAGAAAAATATATTTTTTGTGTAAAATATTTATTTTTAAAAAAATGCAGTTTTGCTGCCTTTTGATGGTGCACCCACATTAAATTTTATTTTTTAAATGTTTTTAAGTTCAATTTTACAAAATAAACTTCTTCTTTTGAATCAGGATATAAAAATTTACATTGGATAATGTTTTGATATTTTTCTGACAACGTTTTTATTTGGATGAATAGTGAAAACATGCTAAATTTTACTAATAAACAAATTTTTTCATTGAGATATTTTATATGGTTAAATTATAATATTTTATTGATTTAAATTATTAATAGAATATATTTTTACCATTTAATATAATGTATGTCATTATCATTAATTTTACATTGAATTCGTCAGTTAAATCAATTCAATCTTTTGCAATGTTTTAAACAAAAACCTGTTTTTTTCGACAACGAGATTAATTTTAAATTAATTACTACAACTTATGTGTTTTGAATTTGAAAAAATGGATTCCATATTTGTAATCAATAGGTACAAATTATGTAAATAGTCCACTTTTTATTTTTGGGCATTATGAATAGTAACTACGGTAAATTTTATTTACCATAGTTAAAGGTAAATTAGGTAATTAAGGGTAAGAATAATATTATAAAATTACCCTAACACTTGTATTAATATAATTGGATGATTAAATTTAGTCCTAAGTCATATTTGGGTCGAAATGGAATCCATTGGAACCCACTTGGATGTGATTTAGACTTTTAATTTATTTTATTTTAAAGAAAGTGAAATAGGTCTCACTCAAACTTTAATAATTAGATTATTTTTAATATAATGTTATAAAGAATATAATTTATATTATAAATACTCATTTGAAAGCTAAAATGTTTTTATTTATCATGTTAAGTTATTTGTAGTTTTTAAGAAATATTTAATTACCTTAATAGCTTATACATTAATGATGTAGAAATAATTTATTTAGTGAAAAATCAATAATATAGTTTTTTTAAATAATAATACCTAGAAAAAGGACCATAAACTTGCTGAAACATTATTGGGAGAGTATATATATACCGTATGAATCCAAGGGTAGATTTTTGGACCATTTTGATCCTTATAAAATAGATTAGGACATTTATATTATTTTATTTTAAATGATGTCAAAGATGTCACCTTCATAATTTAATAAATATATCAATTTAAATGTTGTTATTTTAAGATGATAAATTCGAGTAAAAATATTATCATGAAAGGTATTATATTTATATTAATCATAGGATTTTATTTTTAATTTTTATCAAAATTATAATCATATTAAATGATTATAAAAAATTATGTAGAAATTGTTTTGTTAAGAGAAATATCAAATAAATGGTTTTATAAATATTAAAATAAACATTATATGAACTAATTAATGTTCTCCACAAATTTTCTAGATGAATATGACATTTTATGAATCTATTAAACATTTTGGTTCAAATATATCCTCTGTGTGGACTTTATTTAAATTCAAATAAATGAATAGTGTCAAAATTAACACTGTTGTTATTTTATAAAAATAACACATTATTAAATTTTTTAAAAATCACATAAATATTTAAAAATTATAAATTAAAATTTATATGATCTGAAATTTAATAAAGTGCCCAATTATTGATAATTTCCAACACATAAGTAATTATTTATAAAAAATTAAAATTTAGAATATTATTACCACAAATAAGATTAAATAAATTAAATAAGGACAAATCAAATTGATAAGTTTTAAAATAATTTCCCAACATGTCTAAATTTTATTTATTGATTCTATTACAACCTTATCATACCTCATATTATAATTTGATTCACTTTGGAAGTGTTTATGTGGGGTTTGAGTTTATTATAAAATAATATTTTTGAGCTTTCCAAAAGTGCCCCTCTCTTCCCTTATAAAAGGGAACCTCCTCCCTCTAATCCTAACACCAATTTGAGCATTCAAGATCATAAAACCCCTGAAAAGTTATCTAATCTACTTCCCTAGAAAACTACTATATGTCCTGTTCTTCTTCCATTACAATCTTTAGTGCCCTAAGTGGAGGTTAATAGGAGTCGTGTCGAAGAAGAGGTAATCTCATCTACCAATTTTTACAAGTTTCTTTATTCTTATACTTCCTCTTCCTTAGTTAGGTCATTATAAAGTATTAAAATCAGTATAAATAATATTATTTTATGTTATTATAAATATTAAACAACCCTATTTCACCTTCTACCCATCCTCCAAAAAATGAGATCACCGCGTGTGTGTACGTACGGAATACCGTCTCCACGCCGTGCTGTAATCTGTTTTTCCACCACCACCATACTTGAACGGGTATAATGGTGTGAATAATAACTATATATTTAGTTATTATAAAATGATACTAATTCTGAGATTTTATATCATCCACTCTAATTCGATTCTATAATTATGGGAACAATATCATCGCTCGTGCATACGTACAGATTACCGTCTCTACAACGCAATGAGATTCATTCTCCAAGTTAACCATTCCAGAATGATTATAAAGAATATATGTTAAATAATAATTAAATATATGACATATTAATGATATTGGACATATTTATTTGTTATTTACTTACTTCTATTCAATTAAATAAGAAATGAATACAACGTTCATGCGTACGTACGACCTATCGTCTCCATAAACAATGTGTTTATTTCCATTTATCGATGTATTATATATATTTATTTTCTGAATTTATATTATATATAAATAATGTTTTACATTCTATAAGTATGTAATCATGATCTAAGTAATCATATGAATAATTAAAAGTCAAAACACCAGTGATAAATGAAACGATTTTACCCAAAACGCTACTTTAACATGGAATTGACAAATGAACGGGTAAAATAAAGTCGTAAGTGAATCACGTATGACAACATAAATATTACTATGGTTCTGTTACAAGTTAATAATACGTTCAAACCCACTATAATGGGGTCTCAGACACATACAGAAGCAATTGGACATAAGGTAAGGGATAGTTTTTCAATCTCATTTTTATCCGAGATTACTTATACGTAAGTATTTACTGGGGTTATAATTTTTTCATCCATGTCCATAAAAATGTTTTTCATAAAGTTTTTAATATTATTCCATGTATTTTTAAATTCATGTTTACCCCTTTTTGACTTTTACTTTGTGTTATAGAAGGAATCCTTCTTTTGTTTACCATACTTGGCACTTTTTGACTTTTCTGTTAAAAGTATGAGGAGAATGTTTTTTTAACTTATACGGTGTGAATGGATTTTTAGGGTTTCATAATGCCTAATTTTCATGAAGATTACTCTACATGATTTCATGATTATTTTCAACAAAATAATTTTCATTTAAAATTGAATAGCATTTTCTGTTAAGAATATTATTTTAAAGAAGAAAGGATTTTTTCCTAAAGAATTCATTTCAAGTGTTTTGTCAAAACTATTTTCCATATAAGATGACATTATTTAGTATGATTATGATTAATGTATATGTATCTATTATTTACATTCTTTGATTCTTGTTGTGATGAAATGATATCAATTTGTTTTATATGGATTATGTTATGATGTGATGATGTTTATGAAACTCGTTTTATTCTTTGGGTTATGATGAATGATTTATGTTTATTTTGTTGCACATGTAAGAATGATTTCATTATGAGTTCAGTGGGACCTATATCTATTTCCAATGCATTGGGTAATGATTTATATCTCATGAGATAGACATAGTTGGAACAGAAAGTTAATCCGGTTCAGTGATAGAGGAATGGAATGAAGAGTAAACTCGATTCAGTAAGGGACTTTGTCCACTACGATGGTCTTGGAAGCAATTCCATGGCTACTATGGAAATAATGTCATGTTATTAATGTTTTTCAACAATTAAATGTTTTATTCCCATGATATTTTATCATGGTTAATGTTCCTTTATGATCTATGCCTTATGTACTGCCATGATTTATTTTTCAAGATTTAGATGTTTAAACATTATGTCATGTTTTTTTAAGTTCAAATGTATAAGGTTTGTTTTATTTTCTCCATGCTTAACCTTACTGAGAATTTGATCTCACACTTTATATGTTTTATTTTCCCCAGGATTTAAATATATGTTCTGGGTAAGAAAATAAAAGGGGAATATCTTTTTCGGAGATATTGAATATCTTTCACCATGATTAGAAGATTATGTTCCATGTTTCCAAAGACACTAAACTATTACAGTCCTTGAGTGTTGGTTCTTGTTATGTATTATGTATTTTGTAAATGTAATGTAATTTACATGTACATCAAGTCTTGGGTCTCTATAGTGGGTATTAGAGTAAAGGTTTAGTAAACCTTTAGAAACTTGGATACAAAAACTTTAGTGAGATCCCTAGAGATATTTCTAAGGTATGTTTAGGGATGTCCCTAAGGTTAAGTATTAGTATAGGATATATTCCTATAATTATAGTAAAGATATTGGAATTAAACCTATGATGTTAGATATTTAAGGTACTCCCCCTTTATTATGTTGTTTTCCCTAGCATGATTTTTGCCTCTCACGCTATTATTTTTTGGTTTTAGACGATGGCTGGAACCCGAAAGAACCGTGTTGATCAATGTAATGGATGATGAAATTATTTTCCTCATGAACAAACCATTGTTATAGGAGATGGAGTGAAAAATATTATTTCTATACTTACACAAGCTAGGAATCATTCGGGACATCTGAATGAGAAGAGAAGGGAACAATATTCTATTGAGTCCTTCATGAGGAAACGCCCACCTTCATTCAGTGGGTCTTCTAATCCACTTGTTGCTGAATAATGGATCAATACCTTTGAAAAGATATTTTCCATACTTCTCTGTTCAGAACATGAAAATTTCATTCTGGCTGTTTACCATTTAGAAGGTGAAGCAGACCATTCGTGGACTCTAATTAAGAATACAAGGCCCCATGATGAAATTGAATCAATGGAATGGGACGAGTGCAAGAACTTATTTTTCAATAAGTACTTGCCTCATATTCTTCTAATAAACATGGAAAAGTAGTTCATTGAGCTTAATAAAAAAGGATGATGAATCTGTTGGTATATACAAAGAGAAATTTATATGGCTTGCATGGTATGCATTTGGCTTTATCATCCAACCTGAATGTAAAGTTGATCGATTCTCCAGTGGCTTAAAACCAAGTCTTCAAAGGTCATTATCTAAAAGAGACTTCAGTAGCTATGAAGAAATTTTTCATTGTGTTATCAAGGTAGAAATGGAATTTTGTGTTACATATCCATCTCATGGTTTTTTCAAGAAATGAAAGATGGAGTTTAAGGAGAAATCTCAGATAATTGGTGAAAAGAAGATGAATGTTTCTTTATTATCAAAGTGTGGAAAGAAGCATGGTGGAGATTGTATAAAATGTACTATAAAATATTTTAAGTGAGGAAATTAATGTCATCGAACAGTTTAGTGTCGAAGTAATGGAGAAAAGGTAGCTAATTATGTGAATAGAGAAAAGACTATAGAGAACGCTCCACCAACACTTCAATGCTTCAAGTGTGGGAAAATGGGGAATTTTGCTAATCAATGCCCAAATCCAAGGGTTAATGATGATCGATGTGAGAAACCTCTTAAGGAAAAGGATAATGGGAAGTCACATGCGATCACTATTTGTGATGTTTATTATTACAATGATGTTGTGTAATGATTAAGTGTTTATGTAATGTGATTTCAAAATAGTATCATGGAATCTCATTTATGGTATCGTGGAATTTTGGAATATCTATGTATTGGTTTTCAATAATAATATGGTAATGGTAACCATGAAAAGTGATTGAAATATTTTTGGAATGAAGATGATATGCGCATAATGAAGGGATTAAGAGAAAATGAAATGAGCTCATAAATGATATAAGGACAAAGTTATATCGTGGTTTGAGTATATAGAAATTTGGGGATTTTGGTATGTGGAAAGAGTTAACTTTTGACATCATTCATGTTTTAAATAAGGTTCAATGGGTATTAATTTTTCAAGAGAATACATGATTAAGGTATTCACATGTTTGAAATGTGACCAACAAGATATATCATATGATATATGGGGGATAAATGATGGTATTCACATGCTCAGTAGATGACATTTCTAGTAATTGTTTTCTTTATACTATGAGCTTGGATAGAAGTATTCTGGATAAGCCTAAAATTGGAATGGATTATGTTAGACAAAATTTATTATTTTTTAAGGCTATAAATTTTTTTGATATTATTGATGGAATGTTATAATAATGTAGTTTTAGAAAAAGGATAACCTGCAGGACGAGCGAAAACCCGTTGCGTCGGACAAGGTTGTGGGAATTGAACCCACAACCGAAGTGTGACAGGCCTTTATCACCTACCAATGGCCTACATGATGTCCCTGGTTAGTAGAAACTAGTTTTATATTATTAAGAGGTATTATAGATGATTTATAAGTCCATTTAAGGAACCATATATGATTAATCTCCCCAAATATGGACTTATGTATATAACTTTTGCTAACATTATGTTTGAGACAGATGGAATGACCAATCATTCTATCACATGATCTGCCAACACTTCACGAATGACTAATTAAACTTCATTTCTTTATGATATGAAGTGGAAATTGTTCATGGATCAACCAACGGTAAGATTGTACCAAAATAAAGTAAATATTTCTTCTAATTCAAAATTTTCAACTTTAGGTAAATGATCTTGAAAACCAAAAATGTTGTCCTAGTGTCCTCATATCCGATGAATCAGATGGTACCTTATATAATCTCAAATTAATGTCTTTGTGATTGTTGGGTTTTTCGTAGCCATGCTCTCTACCACTCTCCATTAGAACATGATGGTTAGATTTCCCTTCCATATTCATATTTTCACCTCTGTTCTCCTATGTGGGAATCCAGTGATGAGTTAATTTGGGTAACCATTATGTTTCATACTTCACTTTTTATAATTAAGTTTTAGTATTCCTTTTTACGATGTGGATTTCTATGAATAGTAAACGATTTATAACCCCGACGAATTTCGAGGACGAAATTCATTTTAAGGGGGTTAGAATTTAACACCCAGAGATTTTAGGAAAAATATTCTTTTAATTTCATTGATGTCTTATGTTGTACCCTACACCAAAATTATATTGTTCTATATTCAACAATGCATTAGCTTTATATGAAAACACTATTCCTGGATTGTGCTACACGCAAGAGCAACCTTCCTTAATAACGCGTGTTGTACGTAATACTGAGTTTCACTAAACAATGATATATTATTATAATATTATTATGAAATAGTCATTATGAATACTAGTAACTAAATTTTTAGTTTTATGAAATTATAATTCATCTTATACATTTTATAGAACATGGTATGAGAACAAAATAGATTTTTTGAGTAAAATATGTATTTTTAAAAAAAATGCAGTTTCGCCACCTTTTGACGGTGAACCAACATTGAATTTTGTTTTTGACATGTTTATAAGTTCAATTTTACAAAATAAACTTCTTATATTGAATTAGGATATAAAAATTTATATTTTATAATTTTTTGATATTTTTATGACAACGTTCTTATTTTGATGAATAGTAAAAACACAATAAATTTTACTTAAAAACAACTTTTTTCATCGATATAATTTATATGGTTAAACTATAATAGTAAATTAATTTAAAGTATTAATAGAAAATATTTGTACTATTTAATATAATATATTTCATTATCATTAATTTCACATTGAATTTGTAGTTTAAATCAATTGAATCTTTTGCAATGTTTTAAACAAAAGACCATTTTTTCAACAACGGGATTAATTTTAAATTAATTACTATAACTTCTTTGTTTTCAATTTGGAAAAACAGATTCCATATTTGGAATCAGTAGGTCCAAATTATTTTAATAGTCTACTTTTTATTTTTGGGCATTATGAATAATAACTAAGGTAAATTTTATTTACCACAGTTAAAGGTAAATTTGGTAATTAAGGGTAGAAATAATATTATAAAATTACCCTAACACTTGTCTTAATATAATTGGATGATTAAATTTCTTTCTAAGGAATTTCTGGGTCGAAATTGAATCCATTGGAACCCACATGGATGTGATTAAGACCTTTAATTTATTTTATTTTAAAGAAAGTGAAATATGTCTCACTCAAACTTTAATAATTAGATTATATTAAATATAAGGTTATACAGAATATAATTTCGATTATAAATACTAATTTGGAAGCTGATTTTTTTATTTATCATGGTATGTTATTTTTAATTTTTATGAAATATTTATTTACCTTAATAGCTTATACATTAATGATGTAGAAATTATTTATTTATTGAAAAATCAATAATATAGTTTTTATTAAAATAATAATACCTATCAAAAGGACCAGAAACATGAATGAACCTTATTTGTAGAGTATATTTATACCATAATCATCCAAGGGTCGATTTATGGACCATTTTTTTCCTTATAAAACAAATTAGGACATTTATATTATTTTATTATTAATGATGTCAAAGATGTCACCTTCATATTTTAATAAATATAACAATTTAAATGTTGTGATTTTAAGATGATAAATTAGAGTAAAAATATAATTATTAAATATATTATATTTATTTAAATCATAGGATTTTATTTTTAATTTTTAGTCAACTAATAAGTATATTAATGTATTATACAAAAATGATGTAGTAATTGTTTTATTAAGAGAAATATCAAATAAATGGTTTTATAAATATTAAACTAAACATTATATAAACTAATTGATGTTATAAAAAAAATTTCTAGATGCACATGACATGTTATGAATCTATTAAACATTTTTTTTCGAATATATCGTCAGTGTGGATTTTATTTAAGTTCAAATAAATGAATACTATCAAAGATAACACTATTGTTATTTTATAAAAATAATATATTATTAAATTGTTTAAAAATCACATAAATATTTAAAAATTATAAATTGAAATTTATATGTTATAAAATGTCATAATGTACCCAATTTTGGATAATTTACAACATATAAGTAATTATTTTAACAATTTAAAATTTAGAATATTATTACCACAATTAAGATTAAATAAATTAAATATGGATAAATAAAATTGATAAGGTATAAAATAATTTCCCAACATGACTAAATTTTATTTTTTGATGATATTACAACCCTATATTACCTCATATTTGAATTTGAGTCACATTGGATGTTTTTATGTGGGGTTTGAGTTTATTGTAAATTAATATTTTTGAGGTTTCCAAAAGTGCCCCTCCCTTCCCTTATAAAAGGGAACCTCCTACCTGTCCTCCCCACACCACATTGGCCTTCAAGCTCCGCCAACCCCTGAAAATTTATCTTCTCCACTTCCATTAAAAACTACAAGATGTCCTGGTCTTCTTCCAAGACAATCTTTAGTTCCCTATGTGGAGGTTAAGAGGAGGCACATCGAAGAAGAGGTAATCTCTTCTACTAATTCTTTCAAGTTTATTTATTCTTCTACTTCCTATTCATTAGTTGGTTCATTATAAAGTAATAAAATCAGTATAAATAATATACTAATATGTTATAATAAATATTAAACAAACCTATTTCACCTTCTACCCATCCTATGAAAAATGAAATCACTGCACTTGCGTACGTACGGAATACCGTCTCCACGTCATGGTGTAATCTATTTTTCCACCACCACCTTACTTAAAAGGGTCTAATGGTGTAAATAATAACTATATATATGTTTATTATAAAATGATTCTAATTTTGAGATATTACATCATCCACTCTAATTCCATTTACTAATTATGGGAATGATATCATCGCTTGTGCTTACGTACGGATCACCGTCTCCACGACGCGATGAGATTGCTTCTCCATGTTAACCATTAAAGAATGATTATAAAGTATATATGTTAAATAATAATTAAATATATGACATATTAATGATACTGGAATTATTCATATGTAATTTACTTTCTTCCATTCAATTTTTTAGGGAAACGAATGCATCGTTCATGTGTACGTACGACCTACTGTCTCCATGAACGGTGTATTTATCGATCTATTATATATATGTATATTCTGAATATATATTATATATAAATAATTTTTTACATTCTATAAGTAATTAATCATGATCTATGTAATCATATGAATAATTACAAATCAAAACACGGACTATAAATGAAACAATTTTACCCAAAACGCTACTTTAACATGGAATTGACAAATGAACGGGTAGAATAAAGTCGTAAGTAAATCATATATGTTAACATAAATATTATTATGGTTTTGTTTCACGTTAACAATATGTTTAAACCCACTACAAAGGGGTCATGGACACATACAAGAGAAATTGGACATACGGTAAGGGGTAATTTTTCAATCTCATTTTTATCCGAGATTGCTTATACGTAATTATTTACTGGGGTTATAATTTTTTCTTCCATGTCCATAAAAATGTTTTTCATAATGTGTTTAATATTCTCCCATTTATGTTTAAAGTCATGATTAACCCTTTTTGACTTTTACTTTGTGTTATCGAAGTAATCATTCTTATTTTACCATACGTGGTACTTTTTGACTTTTCTGTTAAAAGTATGAGGATAATGTTTTTTTAACGTATATGGCGTGAATGGATTTTTATGGTTTAATAATGCCTAATTTTCATGAATTTTCCTCTTCAAGATTTCATGATTATTTTCAATAAAATCATTTTATTTTAAAATTTAATATCATTTTCTGATAAGAAAATGATTTTAAAAAAGAAAGGATATTTTTCTTCAAAAATTCATTTCAAGTGTTTTGTCAAAACTATTTTTCATCTTAGATGACATTATTTAGTATCATTAGGATTAGTGTATAATGTCTCCATCATTTACATGGTTTGATTCTTTTTACGATGAAATGATATCCATTTGTTTTATATGGATTATATTATGATGGGATGATGTTTATGAAACCCATTTTATTCTTTGGGTTATGATGAATGATTTATGTTTATTTTGTGGCACAAGTAAGAATGATTTAATTATGAGATGGGTGAGACCTATATCTACCTCCAATGCATTGGGTAGAGATTTATATCTTGTGATATAGACATGGCTGGAACGACAAGTTAATCCGGTTTAGTGATACAGGACTAGAATAAAGAGTAAACTCGATTCAGTAAGGGACTTTGTCCACTAAGATGGTCTTGGCAGAAATGCCTTGGATACTATGGAAATCATATCATGTGCTTAATGTTTTTCCACAATTACATGTTTTATTCCCATGCTATTTTATCATGGTTAATTTTCCTTTATGATATATGCCTTATGTATTGCCATGATTTATTTCTCAAGATTTTGATGCTTAAACTTTATGTTCATGTTTTTTTAAGTTCAAATGTATATGGTTTTTATTATTTTCTCCATTATTACCATTAATGAGAATTTGAGCTCACCCATTATATGTTTTATTTTCCCCAGGATTTAAAGAAAGTTTTTAGGTAAGAAAACAAAAGGGTAATATCATTTTGGGAGATGTTGAATATCTTTCACCATAATTAGAAGATTATGTTCTGAGTTTCCAAAGACACTAAACTATTATAGTCCTTGAGTGTTGGTTCTTGTTATGTATTATGTATTCTATAAATGTAATGTAATGTCAATGTATGTCAAGTCTTGGGTCTCTACATGAACAGGGGATTACAGCCTTACATAGATTGGTTCATGGTGGTCATCATTGATGACATCCTATTGTACTCATCATCTGATGAGGAGAAAATGATACAAATGATGATGGTCCTAGATACACATCGAGAGCACCAGCAATATGAAAATCTATTGAAGTGTCAGTTATGGATACAAGTGGTCCACTTTCTAGGACACTGAATTTTGGAGTCTGGAGTTGAAGTTAATCTGAAGAAGATTGATGTGGTTCTTGCTTAGGATACACCCAGGAGTGTTACCGAGGTGCATAGTTTCTTGGTTTTTTTTGGGTACTATCGAGGTTCTGTACCCAAAATTTCAAAATTAGAAGCACTCTAGACAGCTTGGAAATGGATGGGGAAGCCCTTCGTGTGCACATAGAAGTGCCAATAGTGATTTCAGGGAATATGGAAAAGGTGAAGAGTGCTCCCATCTTGTGACTACTAGAAGAGGGCATCATGTATGCAGTGTTATGCGATGAATCATGTACTGGGATGGGTTGTGTCCTAATGTAGGGGAAATTTGTGATGGCCTATAGTTTGAGCTAGTTTAGACAACAAGGGATGAAGTGCACGACCCATGATCTTGAAATAGGAGTGGTAGTCCTCAAAATTATTTTGTGGCGACACTAGTCGACGGGTGATAGGTTTATCATCTAGTTTAACAATAAACTCCCCAAGTATATATTCTCTAGGAAGTATCTAATCTTGAGACAGAGGTGATGGATAGAGTTCCTCCAGGACTATGACATTGATATTGTCTATACTAATGGGAAGTAGAACATGGTGGAAGAATCTCTCAGTAGGTGATCTAATATGTATTTGATGAGAAAGGAATCAGAGTAGTTTTCCATGTTGCAGGTATCCAATGTGGATGGTTATGGAACAAATTAGCTCCAGTTTATGGTTGTCACCCCTCCACTCTTACAATAATTGAGTGAGGAAAAATTTGGGGACATCAACTATGAGACCCAATGTGTCCATATTTTCATAGTACATTCCCCTGATTGATATTCAAAATGTGGGGAGAACATCATTCCTTTCGGGTGTCATAATTTTGTTCCTGTGAGGTTGAGGGTGGAGGTTCTGAGGAAGTTCCATACTTTCCCCTTGGGTTGTACTTTCCCTTTGTAACCAAGTGGGCTCGTTGTGTTGAAATGATGAATTCCTTATTGTAGGGACAAGATCCTAGTTTCAATGTTAGTTTCACACTTTTTATGATGTGTTATGAGCATTGGATGGATAATAATATATCGCTGTAGTGATATTTGTATAAGGGAGGCCTGATTTTGTGGCATTAGTGGACTACTAGAGTGGAGAGATACATTAGGATATGCATGTGGGTGTCAGGGAGGACACAGAGGATGAAAAAACGGGTTGAAGCCGGGATTAAAAATATATATGAATATGGGGTGCTTGTTTGAATAAATTCTTCAATTATCAACTCGTCGTATTGGGCCACGTGTAATGGGAAAAGGTTTCACTTTTGCTTTCTTGGGTTCCAGGAAGGAAGTGGGAAATGATATTGATGGATTTGCGATGGGTTTACCAAGTATTCCCAAGGGATGAGATGCTATCTGGGGGATCATTGATCGACTCACCAGGTTAGCCCACATCCTAGCTAGATTGAAGCAGTGTTCAGTAGAGATCTTGAGAATCCTCTACATTCCAGAGATAGTTTGACTCCATAGAGTTCCATCGATGATGGTTTCAGATCAGGAAACTCAATTTTCATCCTCATCATGGATATTGAGGATTGGAAGAAGAGGATACTTATGGTATGAGTTATTCCTTTAGTTTCTATCTGGTGGAATCATGATAATATTTAGAAGAGCATATTGGAATGGATGGTTCTGGTCCTTGATTTGTTCCCTCATTTATTATTGTATGCCTTGGTTTGGATTTTGGGGACGTAAAGCCTTAAGGCGGGGAGAATGTAATGACTCAGATTTTCTTGAATTTTTATTTGAAATTAATTGGAAAAAATATGAGACTAGGTGCTTAGATGGAGAGTGATTCTGAGTCCTAGAGTGTCCAAAATAGTTTAATGAAAATTCATCAGTTTTTATTTGCATGAATGCTTGAATTTTCTGAAAATGTGGAATAACATTGAATTGAATGCCCGAATCTAAAATCTAAGAGAACTGTTGAGTTCCAAACATTAGATTTAACCTATGCGCAACATATTTTTAGTTAGTGTGGGTCTGCTTTGAAAAAACCCCAAAAGGACATGATCATTAATAAAATTATTATGTAAAATTATTATATCTTTAAAATCCTTATAATGCATAAAAAGTAACATGGATTTTAAATTCAAGATCATTTTTGAGTTGTAATGCAGTTTTTTACATAGGAGAGTTCTAACCTAGACCAGTGCTAGTCAAGTATTTTAGTTAGTTTTTGAACATGAAAATCAATAAATATTTAGTAAAAATATATTATTTAATTTTATGTGATGATGCTGTGGTGGTTTCCCTTTTTAATATGTACTTTCAGAAATCCAGGGTTATTTCCATAATCCTGGAGTTCCCATGAGGCAAAGAGGATGAGGATCCCTCATCCACGAGGATGGATTGAAGATCGGATCAATGTTCAAGCATCAACGAATTGATGAGTGACATGACGACGAAACATAAATCTACATCTGAAAGTGATCTAAACCCCAAGGAGGGTGTGATTCTTATTTTATTTGATTCCCTACGATGAATGTGGATTAGTGGAATAGGAAACTAACCCATGGGTCATGCTTTTGTGTGTTGGGAATATTCTACAGTGGTAATTTTTGTTGGGTTGATTCATGTTATAATTTTATTATATCATCTCCATTATTTAAATTCTGACAATGTTGCTTGAAATCCAACACAAAATGTGCCATGATACAACAATTTTGGGTGTTCATTTTCTTACCTCTCCCTCGTTATTCATTCATCATGATTCATGATTCACGATAAAAATTCAAAACCTTGATGGTGTATGCTTGAGGCTATGAAAAACAGGGGATGCTAGTGGGGGATATGACCATTTTATAGTGGAGTGTGATAAAAAGAGGTTGTTGGGGGGGTGGATGGTGGCAGAAGCACCACTGGCCTGGCAGGGTAGTCGGGCCAGGACGACCCGCCACGACGGAAGTTGGCTGGGTGGCCGATGGTAGAAAAAACCTGTGATCGAGGGTGGTCAATGACAGTTGTGGGATAGGGTCCAACTGGACCGTGTCGGAGGTGGACCCATGGAGACGTGGGTCATGGGTGACGAACAGGAGGCCACAATGGAGCTGACTATGCATATTGAGCCATGTTGGAGTGAGAAACTGTAGAAGAGACATGGGTGTGTGATGGGGAGGTGGGATGGTCGCGTGGGATGCAGTCTGATGCTGCATCGACCAGTAGCATATGGTCGGGCTGTGCGCAGCAGGGGACGACCTATATACAGCTGACCATGCTGGAGAAAATGGGTCTCTTTGGCAGATTAGTGGCTAGAACACATGGCCCAACGGGTTGCAGTCAAGTGACCTAATGGGCCAGGCCAGTTTATGTCGGCCCTAATAGACTGGGTCTGGTCGGTTCGGCCAAACCTGGTCGGGTCAATCCTAGACCAGACCCCTTTTTACAATTTGGGCTACAACATTCAAATTAATGGTCTATTTGACAAGACCTCTTCAACATTGGAACCCTTAAGACGAGGCAGATTATTTTATATGAATTGGTGGGTTTTTAGTATTGACCAGTATAGGAGGAGATTTTGAATTGGTTTCATCCTTGAGTGTTTGGTATGACATTACGTCCACATCATGGGATAGTTGTCCCCTCTAGGGGCCATGTCTCGGAAAGGGTTGTGGAATTACTACACTGGAGTGGAGCGATCCTCTATCACCCTTAATGGAGTTTTGTGGTAATTAACACAACCTCCAAGAATAGGGAATTCTTCTTCCATCCAGTGAGCTGTAATGATAGGGTTGTTAGTATTCTCAGTGAAGGATCACCTACGTTATAAGCTGCATCAGTAAGTTTGTTGGTATTCTTTTAAAATTATCCACTATGATGCCGGATTATACATATTGTGTTGTTGGAATTCTCTAGGAAGGACCCCCTCTATCTATGTCATGACCTTTGACTAGTGTATTCTCTTTGCGAGGGGCCCAAATTAGCTGGATCTCTTTGTAAGAGTCTCTGATGACATCAAGGCTTGAGGAGTATGTTCTCTCGAAATGAGTGTGCCTCGAACATAATCATGCAACTAATAAATGGCTGTGAGTTAACATCTTTACATTATAGCCAATTATGTGTATATCTAGATATTCTTGGTATATGTGTTAGACATATACCCATGTAGAGAAGATTGTGCCTTCCTTTATGAAATTCCCTTTGTTGTTTTTGGGTGTCCTATTGACTAATGTTTTAATCACCATTTCATGGTCCTTTCCCACATGAGTCATGTATTCTGTAAATGATCGACTCTTTGACAGATTAAAAGGTGGACTAGTACCTTGTGGTGCCCATTGAGATTAGGAAAATGAGTCATACTCCTATGGCTTCAGGCAGTTGTCCCATACCTACCCTTTAGTAGGGGATTTCTGTAGATGAGTTCCATGAACTTGTTATTTCACTTGTGTTCAGAATTTCATTTGGTGGGCTTGTATTTTAGCCTAGATTACCTTTATGTAGTTTAATTTCTAATTTTACTCTAGTTTTGGTATATATTTAGTGGTCTTTATGAAACATTTACATAGAATGTTTACATTTAAACAGTTATGGTAAAGAATATGTGTGTGTGTTTACAGGCACATAGGCAATTCCTCCTAAGTAATTCACATGCCTACTTCGTGATAGTCACCAGCACCAGTCCAATTGGAGGAGGGCATGTAGATTCATAACATAGGCCCCACTATTGTAGGTCGTGACATGTGATCAGTGGTCAGAAATTTTCTTAGATAGTATTTATCACCCTTGTAAGGTGAACTCGAGGATGAGTTCCTTAATGGGGGAAGACTGTAAGAATCAGTTTTTATAGTAAGGTATGGATCCATTAATTTTTTTTGCCTAATTAATTATTTTGGACCCATTATGGATGCCTAATGAGTCAGAGAAGGTCTCAAGGGTTTATGTGAAATTTTTTAGTTTTGAAGCTAACATTTGGGGAGAAACTAGCAATCACACGGTTAGAGTAAATTGTGTGGGTAGGTCATATAGTTATATCTAACCATGCAGATCATCTGAATTTTTTTGGGAGATCCATTATGTATAATTAGTGAATAGTTTTTAAAACTATGAGGCCTAATCATGGAAGTTCCCCCTTTTCTATAGGTACTAGTGATGGGATGGGACATGGTTTGGAAAACTATGCAGTCGAACCATGCACAATGTAACTGTTGGGTAGTTTTAACTTTTTACCCTTAATGATATATCTAAATCAACTCTCCTTACCTATATTAATTCCATCAGAACAAACAAACATTTTTCCCATTTTAAGCCTTTTGAAATACTAAACTTTTAATTGAGATATCTATTTCATCCATAATCTGAGTCGATCACCCTCAGTTACGTTAGATTCATATAGGTAAGATCAAGATTCCTTTTTTGGAAATTCATTGTGTTTAATCTTCTCAAATATGTTATTGAGTTGTAGGATCTTATGCCATATTTTCATAGAATTTATCTATTATTCAGATCTACTTCAATAAAGGATGAATTAGAGGGAGATACAGGACATGGAGAGTCATGTTATCTTGTAGTAGGTGGTCTATAACAGCTCCCTTATGTTTTCTAATTCTATAAATTGTCATTCCATAGAGCCAATTTATTTTCACATTGTTTTTTTATTTATGTGTTAGAAATTTTTTCATTAGAATGGTATTATATCACTAGTATATATTATGTAATGTATCAATGGTTGTTACATCCAAAACTCTGTCTACCCCATGTAGGATGATTTTCCATATTTGGGTTTTTAGTGTTTTGACACATTTCATACACTATTCAAGTGTGATATGGATTTACCCCTATAAGGGTATCTATTTCTAAATTATTTTACTATTTTATTATAAATTTCATAATGAAAAGTACCATTTATCCTCATCACATGACCTGCCTATGGTTAGTGATTTAGTTTTATTAATTAATGATAAATGGAAATAGACAAGTATAATAACCACATGACATGGCCTTATTGATTGTGAATGAATATTGGGTTTCATGTAATTGCGCCCCATGCTAGTTAAAATGGAAGGAAGTGGATAAAACAACTGGGATTAATTATTTAATATTCCATCAATTGATTAAGTGATGGTTTCGCGATACATGGCCTTGTCAAACTAATGAAGGGCAAGGTTTGAACCCAATGACCTGTATGAATTTCTATGAAATAAATTAATTGATTAAATGCTCTCATGCTCAATTGGCCTTGCTACACTAATGAAATGCAATTTCTTAAACCTTATGACTTATCAAATGGTAAATTTACTATATACACATTGAAATTATTATTATTTAAGTGGTGTGACTCGTGCTCACCTAGGTTTCCCTGGGGAATGCCTTGAGGACTCTGGGACCCCATTCTCATTCATGTATGCCTCTTTACTTGGTTGAGACCCACCATATAACCCACAACATGTATATATTTGGATTCACAGTATGACCCCATAGAATCCCAGATATATTATCACATGATGAATAAGATACAATCCCAAGATCCAACATGGCTAGTAGTTTCCATGGTAATACACATCGGGAACAATAAATACTTTTTCCCATTTTATAGTGGATGGATTCCTTGGACTTGATAGGAAACATTATTATATAATTTCATAGATGACACTCCTTGGATTACAATCTTACCCCTTAGGCATAATATAGTTACTACTGAGTTGGTGACCCCTGAGGTCTATATTTCCCTCATTATTACCTTGGAACTTCATTATTAAATATCATTAGAGGATTCCTTATTACATATTGGAACCATCACTATTTATATCATGAGGTGATTTATGTTCTGGCTATAACTCACATGACATATTAATAAGGTACCTGGGTACTTATGTTACTATATTTCTATATTTATTACATGAATACTTTCACACTATTTAGGTTTATAATACATGGATATGATGTTATAAACATCATTGGTGGTGGCCTACAGAAATTTGTCTCCCACACTATATAGTATCCTATGGTACCTGAGTAGACCATAAGTATGTAGGTGTTGATAAAGGGAAGCAACATTCTTTAGACACTTGGTTGCTTGTTGTTTTGGATAGAGCTCGGTAGAAGATCACCAAGATGGAGCTCATGATGTGGGGGATAGTTTTTTATTACTTTTTATACTTTGTGAAACATTTAATTACTTTTATCTTGAATCCATGCTTTTTAGTTTTTATTGGGACATGGTGTATATCATCATTAGTTATTCCAGTGGACTCTATAATTGTCATTGTTGTCTCTATTTTCGTGGTGCCTTCTGTTACTTATTAAATATGCTATTTACCTGATATTTATATTTATTATAATTTTATTCTCTATGGTAATGAGGGAAGATTATCCCAAAGAAAACAACCTTTCCTTAATTACTAGTTTTCCACATCTAGCATTCAAGGAGATGCACTTGAGGTTGTATGTCACAATACACTCAACACACCTTCAGTTGAATCCATGTCTGGGATGTCACAATATTTATATAAATTTTAAAATAAAAATATTTCATATTTCTGCATAAGGATAAAAATCCATTAAAAAATTATCTAAGGAATATACCACCTTATATTACCAAATTAAGGACGATAGCAAAGGACTAAGTGTTGTTCTATACCTCATTAAGAATATTTTCACATAATGTTTCTATGAACTTTTTGGGTTGACATGATAAATTCTACATCAATAGAAGTAGCCTCCAAAAGACATGGGGTTACGTGGAGGTATGCTTTGAGGAAATAGAATTATAATATTTTTTAAATTAGGATTCCACTCAACTAGTCTGGGAGTTGAGGGTTAATATAGATAGAATGACCCACCTACCTAAATACCTTAATATAATTAATTATTCCATCACTTGGGTTATGAAATGGGAAATATAAATCCTTTCCACTAGAATATACGCATGATGAGATTTTATGAGTCCAATGGTATGGTTATATGGACTTGAAAAAATAGTGGTATACTAATAAATAAATCTATTATATCTCCAAATTTTTGAAATCAAGACAATGTAGTAAACCTGGGATTATTTTATTATAGAAAATGAAATATAACATGATATCAAAATTATCACAGTGATCCATACTAGATATAGAAAACATTTTCCCTAGTGTGAACTTATAGGAATGATAAAATATCTAACGAATTATGTTTCCATAAAAACAAGACCATTACCCAATGAAATACCACATTCTTAAGGTGTTTAATAAGGATCAAAGTGATAAAGAACTCAGAAAATAAATGAAAATATTAGATGATGTAGTATATTAAAAGTGATTGATGATGGCCTACATCACCATTGATATCCAAAGAATTTATGGGGACATGGATACATCATTTATATAACATCATCTCTATGATCTTTTTCTGTAGAAAACAAGTTAAGGGAATTATGAGATATCCAAGGCACTTTTCACATGTAATTTTTGATAGGAGGTGTGAGATGGGCCTTATTTAGTCAAGATGGTTGATTAGATTGAGAATTTGGGTATCATACCATTTATTAATCATAATGAGTAGCACACAAATCTCATTATATTTATGTTACCTCATAGATTATCATGTTTTGTTAAGAATTATAATAAGAAAAATGTGGAGAAGTCTCCCTCATAAATCCCCACCACAACTCACCTTGAAAACAAGGATATGAGGTGGGAAAAACCTATTATCCATTTGGTGAATAAAAATATTAACATGGAAAAGTACCATGAGGATTTATAAACATATAAGGATTATAATTACCATATATACATGAAGTGGAAGATCTAAATATAGGCCTGTGAAGAAGATATAAAATTTTTCTCATGTGGAAAGTCATGCCACTAGAAGAACATCAGTAGTTTTATAAAGAAAATAAAAGATTCATGTTATCTTGTTATAAACTGTATGAAATAATTTTAATCAATTATTATACTACATTTTGTTCTCACATGTGTATCTTAATATATAAAATGGATATATTGTAGATGTTTTCATGAGGTGAAGTGGATGTATGATCCACTAATGGGTTGAAGATGGATACATTAGATTTTGGATACTACCACCTAACATTGATAATGGGTAGGTTCATAGTTTTAAGGAACCATTATTATCTACCATTTGTTTCTAGGAACATCATATTTATGTAATAAATTATGAAAAATAAGTTTTAAAAATAGATAATACATCAGGTTTATAAGGAATATTTGAAACATGGTTATGGAATCACCATCTAGATAATGTCAATTGGAAGTATATTTATTTTTTATCAATATGTATGTTAAGATTATTTTTTACTAAAACCACTATATTGATATCATTATTTTTTACAAGGTTAAATGACGAACCTACCTTTTGGTGGAAGGGTTAAAAGTTCCATTTTATTTTTGAACTTATACACATAGATTTGTGTGAACCATTTCCAATAAAATATATAGGTTGATTAACTTACTTCTATACTTTTAATGATGACTTGAGTTGATATGGAGACAGTAAAGGAATTCAATACTATAGTTGAGAGTCATATTGGTAAGAAGATGAAGAATCTACGATTAGATCATGATAGAGAGTATCTTGAACAAGATTTCATTGAATACTTGTTGGATTCTGTGAACATATCCCAACTCAATCATCCTTATAACCCACATTGGAATTATTTAATTGAAATGAAGAACTACACCTTGATGGAAATGTTGAATACAATAGTGAGTATTGAGTATCATTTATTATTCTTTTGGGGATATTAAATAAATATTATTACATACACACTAAACTATGTTACAACTGATGTGGTAAATAGAATACCATTAAAGTGAATGTTTATAATGAAATTCATTGTAACACCCTGATCTTCCATACTACGCTTCTCATTCAATGATGAAATAGCTTGCATTATACGTAACTTCGAGTTCTAAAACACCGTGACTAATCAAAGTAGCCGTTATGAATAGTAATAACCACTTTTTAAAATTATAGAAATTTTATATTTCAAAATGGACTTCATTTTTGGATTCGGAATATCGAAATTAGCCTATGTTGATTTTTTGGTATTTTTCTGAGAACTTTTAATTTTTTATGAATAGTGAAAAATACTTAAAAACAACTTTTTTAATCAAAATAATTTATAGTGATAAATTATACTATTAAGTGGTTTTAAAGTATAATTGGAATATATTTTTACCATTTTATCCAATGGTGGTCATTAGAATTAATTTAACATTGAAATTAGACATAAACAATTGCCAATCTTTTGATATAAATTGTTTCTTAAAAACACGCTATTTGTTGTGACAGTGGGAATTAATTATAAAATTAATTAATGCAACATATATGTTTGGAATTTTTTAAAATAGAAATCATTTTTGAATTTGGAATATCAATTATAGCTTAGGGTGAAATTTTGGCATTGTTCTTAAAAACTTCAATTTTTGATGAATAGTGAAACCACTAAGTGGTAGTTAAATAACTGATTTTTCGTTTAAATGAAATATTACCACCTCTGTGATTTGATTTTTAAAAATCCGACATACATGGTTGTCATTAAGAAGTAAAATGTGGTTCAATGAGATTAAAATAATTTTTGGTGAATAGTAACTTTTAAGTTCTTAATCACGATTAGAGGTAATTAGTGTAGTTTAAGGTAAAAATAATGTTTTAATAATATGAGATGAGCTTGAAACATGTCCTACCCTCATTGTATGTGTCATTGACGACCAAGAAAATCCATGGGTCAACTTGGGGACCCTATGGAGCCACTTTAGTTGGAAAATGACATAAGTACCTTTTATTTAATGTTAAAGTAAAAAATGACACAAACATGAAATGTTTTACTAAAAAATTTTTTACAAGGGGTTATAAAAGTCATATTGTTGACTATAAATAGTAATTGGAAAGATAAAAAGATTTCCAACATCATAGTATTTGTTTTATAATTTTTAGACATTAAATAAATTAAATTATTTATGACATCATGATGATGCAGCGATGACCTCATTATTTAACGATTTAAATAAAATGAGAAGATAATGCAAAATCCAAGTCTTACACTTGTCCAAAGCCTATTGGATGAGGATATTTCGAACCCTTATCACCTTATACACGAATTATATAATTTTGGGACCTTTATAATCCGAAAAGAATTGTATAATAATGTAACATTTCAATCTTTCCAAAAGAGCCCCTCCTCTCCTCTTATAAAAGGCCCCCACCTCCACCACCTTATTCACACTTTCAAGCCATTTGGCTCAGCCAACATATTCCAAAATACTCTCCAAACTTCCCCCTATTACTCCTAGAAGCCTCACTTTGGGAAGAACTCTTCCCAAGGAAGCCTTTGGCTCAAATCAAAAAGAGTTACCCGATTTTGAGGTAATGTATTCTCTAATGTTGTTTTGTTTTATTTTTCTTCTCCAACCCCCTAAACTCTTTTTATTCATTTCTTTTGTAAAAACATCAGTATCCTCAATATAATAGGATGTTGTTATAAGAAGTATTAGAGATACACTTACACACACCTACATCAAATGGTTAAAGAACATACGGTTTCTGTGGATGGCGAATTTCTGCCTCACGAAACGATGATTGTTCAACACTCATATAACACCTTCAAAGGTGGCCATTAAGATGTCACTATATTTATATATGATATATAATATGTTTATGTTTTAATTATTCTTCTGTATTTCTCATTTATGGCATACTTTATGATTTCCATTATGGGTAAAACGCGATAATTTCATTTTAGGAAGTGCGGACTACCACCCCCTCAAAATGATTTGAATCATTGATGCCATATGTGGGATGTATAAAGGATGGAGTAAATGGTATTATACACCATATTATACTGGAATTATATTATACATTTATATCATTATTATTTCATTCCATTAAATACGAAATAGAAATGAAAGTAGCGTTCATGCGTACGTACGGCTTACCGTCTCCATGAACGGTGCATTTCATTTCTTACCTCTAAATGTTACGTAATATTATAAATGAATGTATATAATGGATATATATGATATATATGACATCTAAATCATGAATATAATTCTGGAGATAATGGATATTCTACCTCATAAACAACTTGTAATTATAAGAAGTTTATTGTTGACTCAAGTACCAAAGATCAACAAAACGACCGTTATTAACTTAAATAATTACATAATGTTCATAACATTGTAATAAGTGATATAAAAAGGATAATGAAATTGAAAATGGTTCTTAATAAGGTATATATTAACTCTAGTTTATTATTCAGGAGGTTAAAGAACGGTTGAGTCAAGTCAGACACGAGGTAAGGGAATTTCTTAACCCAACTTCCATTCTTTGGGTTAATCTCCTACTTTCAAATTATGTCATGATATTATTATGTACTATCTTGTATTTTTATATTATTTATGTGTACTTATATTGAATACACATAATATACATACTTTATAAAAAAATGATCTTTTTAAGGACTTCCTCTCAATCCCCTTTCATTGAGGCATATTTGGTTTTATACACAACTTTCTTTTATACGGTGTATAAACCCCTTTGACTGTTACATTTATTAAAAAGGAATCTTTTTATATGAATCGTTTTTCTAAATGACAAAAGGGAATGTTTTTCTTTCCGTACTTATGTGGCGACAACGACTTCTCCGCCGCCGTGACCATTATTTGAGTTTTGGATTCCCCTACAAGCCATCTTTTTTTAATGAAAAATAAATACAAAGTTTTAACTTTCTTTTATTTTGGTATTGAAAATGGTTTTGAAAGCGTTTTTATTATATCAATGTGTTGTATTGATATCTTGTGATTGAAATGTGGAAATGTTATGTTTCCTTTATGCATGTTTTATGTGATACGATTATGTTATGGTTTATGATATGTTTAAACCTATTCATATGAGGAATGTATTGGACTTAATAAGTGACGGGTGGAGCCCGCTATAGATCCTCGATGCATCGGTAGGTCTCATGAGACAACTAGACGTGGAATTGGCCGAGGCCCTTTCCCAATTTGATTTATGGTTTTTGCCGAGGCCTTAATCATT
Organism: Viscum album; assembly: GCA_963277665.1. Classification (NCBI taxonomy): domain Eukaryota; kingdom Viridiplantae; phylum Streptophyta; class Magnoliopsida; order Santalales; family Viscaceae; genus Viscum; species Viscum album. Next base: position 893,565,176 of record OY728121.1, on the reverse strand, counting down.
TTAGACGTCTTGGCCGAGGCCTTGAAAAAATGTTTCAGAATGTCTGGCATTATACATTCCCTCATTATGAAAGTGGTTATTGATATTGCATGTGATTATTCGACCAGTAGAATATCCATGTGAAGAAGTGAATGGAATTATCTCATTTTACTTTTTCCATATTATGTTGAAGTTAAAGTTTAAAAGGCTTTTGTTTTAGTTATACATTTCCTTAAATGTTAATGTTTATTTATGAAAGATTCTGCTATATTGTTAACCTTACTGAGCATCTGAGCTCACCCCTTTCAATGTTTTAATATTTTTCCAGGATGTGAAGAAGTATTTTATTAATGACCTGTAGGGGTAGTAAAAAAGGGATATGAGTGTGGACTATGAAGACCATGTTATTTTAGTTTGTTTACTTTTTGATGTAATGAAAGACTTATGAATGTATCTAGTGTTTCCAAGGCTACTAAACTAATCGGTCTTTCGAGACTTGATCTTTTGTGATCATGCCAATGTTACGAAGTAATGCACCGACTCTGGGTAGCTGGGGTCGGGGCGTTATAGTTGGTATCAGAGGCAGTTTAGTACTAACCTTGGAAGCTAGATTTAGATAAACTCTGATTAGAGCACATATCCCAAAGATAGACTTTGAGGATTAGTATAGAATAACTTCCTAGAATTTTGGTATTATAGAATGTTATGAGTTTCCGAGCAATACATCCCTGTCTGGATACGAGCAGGTAGAGGCGGCTCTGGCACAGATGTACCTAGGGGTAAAACCTGGAAACACCACTTTGAGCTAGACTCGAATGGGAACTGGTGCACGACAACAAGCCTTGCTGCACTCTTGGTTACGACACTCCCAGGGGATATGCTTTGGATAATTATCATTTTCTTTATAAACCACTATGAAGGGTTATGAGTATATACTTCCTCAAAAAAAAAATTATCCATAAATAGTTCAATTTATGTTAAGTATTTTATAAGTATGGAATTATGTATTTTGATTCATAAACTAATCTAGTTTATGCCATTGTTTAGAAATGGCGCCTAGTGGAAGGAATGTAAACCGTATCAATGAACGCACTCCGTGTAGGGATTTCCCTCCTGCTCAAGATAATTATTGTGGATCTAGAGATACAACTGGTGCTGATCAACTTACTACCATACTGGGACAACTCACTCTGGTTATGAATAATAACCTTACTCGTATGGAGCACCCTGATCCGCAACGTGGATGATCAATATTAGACCGCTTCATGAGGCAACAACCACCAACATTTAATGGGGGTAAAAATCCATTAGTAGCTGAGAAATGAATAAACTCCTTAGAGAAAATATTCCACGCCTTGGGGAGTAGCGAAAAGGAGAAGGTTATCATGGCAGTTTACCGCCTCACTGGAGATGCCGATCAGTGGTGGTCGCTGATTCAAAACACAAAGGAAGATGATGACGTATCAAATATGGAATGGAGGGAGTTCAAAGATATTTTCTTAGAAAAATACTTTCCTCGTGACCATCGAGCAGATATGGAAAGGCAATTTCTATGTCTGAGGCAGAAGGAGGATGAGAATGTCGCAAAGTATGAGGCTAACTTTACAAGGTTAGCGAGGCATGCTGCCGATTATATACGTAACCCAAGGAGTAAGACTGATCGTTTCTTTGATGGGTTAAAACCATTTCTCCGTCGAGCTTTAGTATCACAATCCTTCTCATCATACGAGGATATTTTCTCGTGTGCTATCAAGACGGAAAAGGAATTCTCTAAGTCTTATGAAAACAAAGTAAAGCAAGAGAAGAAGAGAACGGTGGAACAAGAGACAGATAAAGGGAAAAAGGGAAAGAAGGATTTTCCATTATGTGATAGTTGTGGGAAGAATCACCCTGGTACTTGCCTAAAAGGAATGGGAGTTTTTTATAAATGTGGAGAAAAGGGTCACCAGGCTCGTGATTGCAAGGGAAAGAAAGATGCAATCAAAGTTGAATGCTACAATTATAGAGAAATGGGTCATTATGCAAATGAATTTCCTAAGAGTCAGGGAAACTTACCTCAGAAAAGGCCAAGGGATCAAGGACAATCTTATGCTGTTACTACAGTTGAAGCAGAATAACTAATGTATTGGTGCTTTTGGACTCATGGATTATATTCTGGTTATTAGAATAATGTGATATATATATAAGGATTGTACTGCAGTACTTGTTGATTTCAGTAAGGTTTTAATATGTTGAAGGTAATTATATTTTTAGTATGTGACAATAAGAGAAACTTTACTTTGTTTGGGGAATCTGATAAATTGATTTTGGAATTAAGAGACCTTTTAGAGAAAGTCTGGACAGAGGTATTTTGGATAACTATAAAGGTTGGAGTGGATTAAGGTTGGAGTGGATTAAGTTGATCATTGGATAGTATTGTTTAAGGTTAAAAAATTTATGAAGATTATTTTTGGAATATTATGATACTATAGTTTTAGGAAAAGGACAACCTGCAGGGTGGGGCATAACCCGTCGCGTTGGACAAAGCTGCAGGAATCGAACCCACAATCATAGTGCGACAGGCCTTTATTTCCTACCACTAGCCTACAGGAAGTCCCCGGTTATTACAAAATAATTTTACTAATCTAAATGGTATGTGTTAACATTTGGAACCTTATACAATTAGGATAAGTATAATATTTTTGAGTTCTATTATCTTTTTGAGTGAAAGATGAGTAGAAGGTTGAAACTCTAATTGTAAAGTATAAATATATATATACCTATCTCTTATTCAATGAATAAATTAATTCTTAAACTTTAGTAAAGGGATATTAAAACAAAAAAATGTGTTATCCTAATACCTTATGTCTTGTTGAACTGATGATATTTTAAATCAACATAGATTGAAGGTTTTGAGGCCCTCAATTTGACAGTTGATTGTGATTGATGACCTCAATCACTCCCAACAAATATTTACGTTTTTCTCTAATTATATGTCTCTAATTTCCACCAATGTTCTCCTAATCGAGATCATAATTGGGTGGTGACTTTTTCATTTCCCTTTCCCTCTTATTAAGGCTAAATTTTATTAATCTTATTTCCGATGTGGGTTTTCCACAAAGGTATTTTCTATTTTCAACCTTTTATTTTACAAGAAAAATTTCAAATTGCGAGGACGCAATTTATTTAAGGAGGGGAGAATGTAACACCCTGAGCTGCCACAATACGCTTCTCATTCAATAATGCAATAGCTTGCATTATACACAACTTCGAGTTCTAAAACACCACGACTAATCAATGTAGCCGTTATGAATATTAATAACCACTTTTTAAAATTATAGAAATTTTATATTTCAAAATGGACTTCATTTTTGGATTCAGAATATCGAAATTAGCCTATGTTGAATGTTTGGTATTTTTCTAAGAACTTCTAATTTTATATGAATAGTGAAAAATACTTAAAAACAAATTTTTTAATCAAAATAATTTATAGTGATAAATTATAATATTTAGTGGTTTTAAAGTATAATTGGAATATATTTTTACCATTTTATCCAATGGTGGTCATTATAATTAATTTAACATTGAAATTAGACATAAACAATTACTAATCTTTTGATATAAATTTTTTCTTAAAAACACGCTATTTTTTGTGACAGCGGGAATTAATTATAAAATTAATTAATGCAACTTATATGTTTGGAATTTTTTAAAATAGACATCATTTTTGAATTCAGAATGTCAATTATAGCTTAGGGTGAAATTTTGGCATTGTTCTGAAAAACTTCAATTTTTGATGAATAGTGAAACCACTAAGTGGTAGTTAAATAACTGATTTTTCGTTTAAATGAAATATTACCACCTCTGTGATTTGATTTTTAAAAATCTGACATACATGGTTTTCATTAAGAAGTAAAATGTGGTTCAATGAGATTAAAATAATTTTTGGTGATTAGTAACTTTTAAGTTCTTAATCATGATTAGAGGTAATTAGTATAGTTTAAGGTAAAAATAATGTTTTAATAATATGAGATGAGCTTGACACATGTCCTACCCTCATTGGATGTGTCATGGCCGACAAAGACAATCCATTGGTCAACTTGGGGACCCCATGGAGCCACTTTAGTTGGAAAATGACATAAGTACCTTTTATTTAATGTTAAAGTAAAAAAAATGACACAAACATGAAATGTTTTACTAAAACAATTTTTACATGGGGTTATACAAGTCATAGTTTTGACTATAAATAGTAATTGGAAAGCTAAAAAGATTTCCTACATCATAGTATTTTTTTTATAATTTTTAGACATTAAATAAATTAAATTATTTATGACATCATGATGATGCAGCGATGACCTCATTATTTAACGATTTAAATAAAATGAGAAGATAATGCAAAATACAAGGATTACACTTGTCCAAAGCCTATTGGATGAAGATATTTCGAACCATTATCACCTTATACACGAATTATATAAGTGTGGGACCTTTAGAATCCGAAAAGCATTGTATAATAATGTAACATTTCAATCTTTCCAAAAGAGCCCCTCCTCTCCTCTTATAAAAGGCCCCCACGTCTACCACCTTATTCACACTTTCAAGCCATTTGGATCGGCCAACCTCTGCCCAAATACTCTCCAAACTTCCCCCTATTACTCCTAGAAGCCTCACTTTTGGAATAACTCTTCCCAAGGATGCCTTTGGCTCAAATCAAAAAGAGTTACCCGATTTTGAGGTAATGTCTTCTCTAATGTTGTTTTGTTTTATTTTTCTTCTCCAACCCCCTAAACTCTTTTTATTCATTTCTTTTGTAAAAAATCCAGTATCCTCAATATACTAGGATGTTGTTATAATAATTATTCGAGCTACACTTACACACACCTACATCTAATGGTTAAAGAACATACGGTTTCTGTGGATGGAGAATTTCTGCCTCACGAAACGATGATTGTTCAACACTCATATAACACCTTCAAAGGTGGCCATTAAGATGTAACTATATTTATATTTGATATATAATATGTTTATGTTTTAATTATGCTTCTGTATTTCTCATTTATGGCATACTTTATGATTTCCATTATGGGTAAAACGCGATAATTTCATTTTAGGAAGTGCGGAGTACCGCCCCCTCAAAATGATTTGAATCGTTAATTCCATATATCGGATGTATAAAGGATGGATTAAATGGTATTATACACCATATTATATTGTAATTATATTATACATTTATATCATTATGATTTCATTCCATTAAATATGAAATAGAAATGAAAGTAGCGTTCATGCGTACGTACGGCTTACCGTCTCCATAAACGGTGCATTTCATTTCTTACCTCTAAATGTTACGTAATATTATAAATGAATGTATATACTGGATATATATGATATATATGAAATCTAAATCATGAATATAATTCTGGAGATAATGGATATTCTACCACATAAACAACTTGTAATTATAAGAAGTTTATTGTTGACTCAAGTACCAAAGAACGACAAAACGATCGTTATTAACTTAAATAATTAAATAATGTTCATAACATTGTAATAAGTGATATAAAAAGGATAATGAAATTGAAAATGGTTCTTAAAAAGTTATATATTAACTCTAGTTTATTATTCAGGAGGTTAAAGAACGGTTGAGTCAAGTCAGACACGAGGTAAGGGAATTTCATAACCCAACTTCCATTCTTTGGGTTAATCTCGTACTTTCAAATTATGTCATGATATTATTATTCCCTATCTTTTATTTTTACATTATTTATGTGTACTTATAGTGAATACACATAATAGACCTACTTTATAAAAAAAATGATCTTTTTAAGGACTTCCTCTCAATCCCCTTTCATTGAGGCATATTTGGTTTTATACACAACTTTCTTTTATACGGTATATAAACCCCTTTGACTTTTACGTTTATTCAAAAGGAATCTTTTTATACGAAGCGTTTTGATAAATGACAAAAGTGAATGTTTTTCTTTCCATACTTATGCAGCGACAACGACTTCTCCGCCGCCGTGACCATTATTTGAGTTTCGGCTTCCTCTACAAGCCATCTTTTTTTAATGAAAAAAAATACAAAGTTTTAACTTTCTTTTATTTTGGTATTGAAATTGGGTTTGAAAGCGTTTTTATTATATCAATGTGTTGTATTGATATCTTGTGATTGAAATGTGGAAATTTTATGTTTCCTTTATGCATGTTTTATGTGATACGATTATGTTATGGTTTATGATATGTTTAAACCTATTCATATGAGGAATGTATTGGACTTAATAAGTGACGGGTGGAGCCCGCTATAGCTCCTCGATGCATCGGTAGGTCTCATGAGACAACTAGACGTGGAATTGGCCGAGGCCCTTTCCCAATTTGATTTATGGTTTTGGCCGAGGCCTTAATCATTTTAGACGTCTTGGCCGAGGCCTTGACAAAATGTTTCAGAATGTCTGGCATTATACATTCCCTCATTATGAAAGTGGTTATTGATATTGCATGTGATTATTCGACCAGTAGAATATCCATGTGAAGAAGTGAATGGCATTATCTCATTTTACTTTTGCCATATTATTTTTAAGTTCAAGTTTAAAAGGATTTTGTTTTAGTTATACATTTCCTTAAATGTTAATGTTTATTTATGAAAGATTCCGCTATATTGTTAACCTTACTGAGCATCTGAGCTCACCCCTTTCAATGTTTTAATATTTTTCCAGGATGTGAAGAAGTATTTTATGAATGACCTGCAGGGGTAGTCAAAAAGGGATATGAGTGTGGACTATGAAGAACATGTTATTTTAGTTTGTTTACTTTTTTATGTAATGAAAGACTTATGAATGTATCTAGTGTTTCCAAGGCTACTAAAATAATCGGTCTTTCGAGACTTGATCTTTTGTGATCATGCCAATGTTACGAAGTAATGCACCGACTCTGGGTAGCTGGGGTCGGGGTGTTACATTCATGTTTTACAATATACATGTATGAGGTTGTGAAGAATTTGTTAATACCTTTGAAAGTAAAAGGATAACATCCCATTACATGAAGTCTATCATTATAGGATTACCGAAGGGAAAAAGTGTATATTACCTATACAAAACCAAAAATAAATATTTAATAGTGGAATGAAACTCTATGATCCTTAGGAGGGAACACAAAACTAAAAGGGTAATGGGATTAAGATTAACATTGGTGATGTTGATGCTCAAGATATTTAATAATTTATGCATAAAAATACTCCACAAGCCCTATGTAGTTCAATACTATCTAGATATAACTAACTTATAAGAGAACTAAATGGGTTAGTGTAATAATGTGATATGGGTTTATATTCACCATATATATTAACTTGTTATTAGTGGATAATAATGAACCTCTAAACTATAAGGATGTGGTTTAGAAATCAATAGTTTTATGATAGTGAGATCCATAAATTTTGATATGCATATAATATATTTGAACCATGTATATGTTTTGGTATATCCTATGTTTTATGTAAATAGAATTGTTTGAAAATTGGTATAAAACAGAAAAATAGACATGGAAGGTAATGTGAGTATCTATAAGGAAGGCATGTTCTAAAAGTGAATTATGTAACATCATGAAATAAATAATAATGAATGATTTATAGTAGTATAAATTTTGGAAACCATCATAATTTCTATTTCAATAGAATTTTTAGGTCTATGATACTTTAAAATTGGAAGACAAAACAAAATTACATAAAGTGAAATTGATGAAATATGCCTCTATAACAAAACCTGAATGGTTTACAGATATGAAAAATACTTATATTGTATAAAATCTATACATATATTTATATGGGTTTAAGAAAATATCCAAGTTATGGAAATTTTTTTTTAACAAATACATAATAAAATATGGATTCATTAAGAAAAAATGTGATCAATTTATATAAAATGGATTTGTTAGGTGTTTAATTCTTTTCTTAGTAACATATTTTGATGACATATTACTTATTTGAAATAATATAACTATATTATAGTCTATTAATTTTTTGTTGAAAAAGTGATTCTCCCAAAAATACATAGGTTAAAGAACTTACATCCAAGGGATTGTGATCATTGATAACATATCTAAGAGGCTGACCAAACTTTGTCAATGTGCATATATTATCCTGACGGTGATGATATTAAATATAGGAAAATCTAAGATTGGTTAGGTTCTAGTATCACTTGGTATAAATCCTTATAATAAATAATTCCCACATACACCAGAGGAGAGATACAAGATTGAAAGATTCCCATACACATATGTGCTGGGATCCATCATGAATACTATGTTATGAAGCATCCTAGATATTGGATATGTATTTAGAATGGTATATAGATATCATGTATTTCTTGGAGACTAAAAGAAAATGATATTCAAGTCTATCCTTAGGAATCTAAGTTGTAAAAAGGTTATGTATCTAGTTTTTTGAGGTGATGAGGAACTAGATAAATATGTGATATACAAATAATAGTGTCTAGAAAACCATATAAAACTTTTATCTGTGTTTATTATTATAAAAGAATATCATATTCATGTTTAGAAAAAAAATATTTATTCCAGTCATATGGATCATAAATATTTAGTTTCAATTTTATTGAATATTTATTCATATGTTTTAGTAAAGATAGTTTTTATTTATTAATTAATGATTAATCCAATGATATTTAGTTATTTTAATAGGTTTTCATTATTCAAGGTTTGATAAATGTTTAGGATAATTAATTCATCCTATCATGGGTCTAACTAAGAATGATATTTTAATATTCAATTAATTAAATTAAATTAAGTTATATATATTTTTAGCAAATATCAAATTTATAATAATAATAATATTATTATTATTAGACATGGACATTACTATATATTGAGAAATAGGTAATGAAATATTGCGAAATTAGTTGTTAACAACCTATATCTATTTATACCTAATTATATCACTGGCCGAGGATTAGTTTTTTCTGTAAAAACCCATCTTATTCTTCAGAATTATTTTTATGAAATAGAGAGAACATTATCAATAGAACTCCCATGTTTTTAGATATCAGTTTTCCCCCTCCACGTATGAATTCAAAGAAATGAATAATCCTTTAAGACTAGAAATAGTAGTTTCTGTGATGCACAATCAATGACATAATAGATAGGGTTATCCTTGTATCCAATAGATGATTCCTATAGAGACATTCCAAGGTTATTTTGTACATCGGGATCACTGAAATAGAGTTTTTATATTGGAATATTCATTAATATGAGGTTAGTCTAATAAGTGGTAAATCAACGTGACAATGAGGAGAGAATTACAGGACAATGGAAATATTTATCCATATAAATTAATTACAAATAATGACTATGCTGTTATTATATACAGAGATTCCAAGATGCATTTTTCAACTGATAATGATGTTTATGGGGAATTGATGAAATAAATTGGTCATAAAGGGCCTGAACAGTTCTGATGCACACCCTAAAACCTACATTAGTGATTACTAACATAGTAACATGTGATATTAAATAATACACTTCATGCATGGTGTACACACTATAAAACATTTATTTTTCCCTTCATATCACACACTACATCCCTTGAAGAGTTTTTCAACTAGCCAATGAAAGGAGAATACAATGTGTAACATGTTGACCATTCTATATAACTCATACCTAATTACTTGTAGTACACACAATGGAATTCTACTGAAAGTTAATCATAATTCGTAGAACTAATTTTAATTACATCATTTAAACTAATATGTATAGTGTCTTTCCAATTTACATAATAATTCAATAGGTTTCTAGATTATTTAATCATTAATTCATTAATTTCATTTTATTTGGAAACTAAATGACTTGTATCATAATCATACCCATTTTTTACTTCACTATAATTACATATAGTTTGATACAAATATTAATGTCATTTATTATGTCATAAACATAATGCTGGATACATGAATTGGATATAAAAATGATATACAATGTGATTTCCTGAAATTCCATGTAAGTTTACGGTATATTTCTAGGAATATTAAAGTGTATCCACAATCCATTTGATTTATAGGAAATGTCGAATTGTATAGAAGGGTATATTATGTGTTTCCTATTTTATATGACTATTTACTGAATATAGAGATCAAAAAATGTGTATTTCTTTAGAAAATGACATTTACATAAATATTTTATTTATTATTTAACTCATTTAATATTTTTAAAAAATTATGACCTGATGATATTTTAGTATATCTCTAGGTCTAATTGGATTAATAAATATGATTTAGAAATTAATAAATAATAATTAAATAAAATATTAATTAAAGGGAAATTCATCTTAATTATGTGTGATTAAAAATTAATGATAGAAACATATAAAAAATGATTTCATTACATCCATGTTAATGATTGTGAGCCTGATTAACTGATATATTTTTTTGGTTTATCTAAATTTAATATTTATTAAATCGTTTTTTAATTTTATAAAAGCCTTTCTTAAATAAAAATGCCAATATACAAATCATCACTCCCACCGTGATTATGTAAGGGCTTACATATCATTAGTTTCATTTTTGTGACCCCATACACCTATTTCACCGGACATAAGAGTGAGTAATGAATATATGAAGGATGCATCTACAAGGAGGGGATGTGGTTTATTCCCTAAGTTGTGGTGAAACCAACTATGAAAGATATATATGGGTGAGTTAGAATTCTATAATTTGATCAAATCATAACTTAATGAGTTCCCCTACCAGTGCTATAAGTTGGTTTTTCCTCCACTTGATTAATCAACTAGTAAAAAGATCATGATCACACACAATTTATTTAGTTAACTTTATCATGTGCGTGATTATTTATTTCTTAATGACAAAATATTTATGTGATTCATAAACCAGAAAACCTAATGAAAATAAAATAAAATTCATGCATGATAAAACAAAATAAATTGAAAATGTGTGAATTAATTTTTCATGACATTGTCTACTAAATATTGAAAATGCACATAATAACCAACATGAAATGTAATGGAAAAATTAATGAAATTTATAAATTAATAATAAAATATTCCACTGGATAATAGAAAGCCAGAAAATCCTTCTATTAAATTATTTTTGAATGGAACCATGCTTCAAAGTCCTAGTCTATCCAATGTTAAGGTTCTTTCAATTTTTTGGTAGTTGTAAGTAGAGTTTTGGGATGACTCAAATGATTTAACATCAAGGGATGACCTCTAATGTATGACCTGATGTAACATTGAGGTGATCTTTATTGAAATCATAGTTAGGGTTTTCATATTGGGGATTTGTAAAAATATATTACAGTACGTGGAGTTAATTAAGTTGGAAAGATTGCCTACCTAAAGACCTTAAAATATCTTGTTAGTAAATCTTCTAGGTTATAGAATGGAATTATGGATCCTTTACAATAGAATTTACATGTTAATGGACATTCCAAATCCATTTTTTATGGATATTGGTATTTGATAAAATATTAATTGAAAAACAAAATATTTCCTACATCATGCCGGGTGATGAAATATTAAATACTAAAAATATTCCTTTTTATTGAAAGATGTAAGGTTCAATGGAAATGATATAAATATAATCTATTTACCTATAAAAAATCTATAAATTGTAAAATCACTTAAATAATATACTCTGATAAAATCATATGTCATACATGTGGGAGAAACCCAATAATGTTGAGCCTGTAAAAGGAGCTACTGAGGATAAAGACAATCAATTCTAGAATATTTGGATGATTCGACCAATATCCAAAACCACATGATACTTCATATGTCAGGTGATCTCCGGAAACATCATTAAGACATAAACACAGATAAAATTTTCTCCAATATTCATGATAATTTTTTAGAAGAGGTATAGAATAGAAATATTTGTGATCTACAAATAAATATTTATATAAAATATTTGAGATGGTCAAATTGTATGGACTCATGTAGTTAACATGATTTGATACATTTTGATTGTAGAAATAATTTTTTACAAACTACAGATAAAGTTATCTAATTTATAATTCTACACACACTACCTTAGAGTATCTAAAATTTTTCAAGGTATTCAATATAAATAATATATTGAATTCTCCCCCAAATCTCCTCAACATGATTCTCTATATAGAAAAGGATATAATAATTGAAAATATTTATATCCCTATTAAGAATAACATACATGTATATACAATGAGATCCATGGCTAACACAATGTTTAAGATTCTTTATACAACCCTTCCAATAAGATGACGATGAAGGAAATTATAGTAGAGAATGTTGTAGTATGTTTAGAATGTGGAATGAAGGGAAAACATAAGAAGAACTAGGAATTAGAAAAGAAGCATATAGAGGATTTTGGTGGATTATTTATCATGTGTAGTAAATATAAATACTCTATTTGGGTAATAGATATTGATTTTTGTTCGCAAATTCAAATTAAAATGAAGAATAAAAATAATTTTTTAAATTTCCATTAGGTGAGGTGGATCTATAGGATTAAAATGGAGTGAGGATATCATTACTTATTTTTAGAGAAAACCATCATAAATTGTTGATAAGATCAATATTAGTTTTATATAATTGTTATTGTGTACCATGGATTACACAAATCCCAATAGTTATGTATTTATTGACATGGATGGATTTATTTTCAAATTTGGATATATTAAATGATACTTTTACAAAAATAATATATTTTATAAAATATAACTTCGTAAAAATGTTCATTAATTATTTTTTTTAAAAATTATATCACAGTAAATTGAGAACGATTGATGTTTCCCTGATTTGTAACACACTAAACTATAAAATCACTACATAGGTGATGTAAATGTGAAATTATTGAGAATTATATATCAATTTTGGTATTGAGTTACTATTAAATGAAAACCAATCAGTATATTTCATTCTTGATTAAAAGAATAAATGATCAAAATTACATTTAATGGAAAGGGTGAAAGACCCATAGTGATTTTTGAATCATTTAATTTAAATGTGCATGGAATATTTCTTATCGAAGAAAGTGGTGTATTATCAAACATAATAACAATTGTTGATGACTTTTGTAGATGTATATGTCTATATCATGAGGTATAAATCTGATTAATTTGGGAGATTAAATGAATTTAAGAGTGATGTTAAGAATCATATTCTTAAAAAGATAATGAAACTCCACTTAGAAAATTTTGTAGAATATCCTAACTAAGTGTTTAATGATAACTTATGGGTGTTGTGAAATTTATATCAACTGACACCAAATTATATAGAATAGAGGAATTGTTTATGTTAATGGAGGAACTACATCTTATTTGACAAGGTTAGGTCAATGACGAGTTATAAAATTATTCCATTATATTTTTTGGGACAAACAATTTATATAATATTTTATACTTCAAACTCAGTACCAACTAATTTAGAAAACATATATAAATTTTTGTTATGTTGTGAAATTAAATTTATTTTCCAATATATTTGTGTATAATATTGCAATGATTTTATTAAGTCATCTTAATGAACATACATCAAATATCTCTATGAGTATATTTATTGGATATTACAGCAAAGAAAATGGATATTATTTATACGACACCTCATATAAGATGAAAAAAGTGGTAATGCATTCCATATTCCATGAGAGGGATCACATCTCAAAAATAGATAGAAAGTTTGAGATCAAATTTTTTAATGTCAATACTCAAGATGCATAAGATTTTTAATAGTAACACATTCTATAATATTCCCATGATGTGATTCTTCTATTAATTAAATACTATATAGAAGATTCATAGAGGTTAGTGAACATGAATGGTATGGTGTTCAAGACACTATGTATGATGTCTCATAATTAGATGAAAATATTGATAAAATTATCTATAAAGAATCAGTAAAAAACTCTGATATTTTTAGGTGGAAAGGGGCTATGAATTTTGATATGAATTCAATAAACTGACACTATTTTTGAGTTTTTGTAGATCATATAATTGATTTAGTATTATTTTGTGAAAATGGTTATTAATAAAGGAACCAAAAAATGATGGATAAGTTTTTATCAATAGGGAATTCATTATTTCTGAAGCATATTAGCAATGTTAAGGAATTGAATAATAGGTAAACTTTTCACTAGTCACTATACAAAAATCATTCAAAATTATTTTTTCTACAATAGATTACATGAATTATATGATTTGGTAGATGGATATAAAAAACATTATATAATAGGAATTTTTTAGAGGATGAGTATATGAAATAAACAGAAGGGTTTTTGACACTAATAGATGCTAATAAAATATTAACATTATAAATATCCATTTATAAAATAAAGTTGTAACTTCCCCGAACTAAAAGTCACTAAACCGGTGCTCCGAGACGGGTCGTCACATGATCTCAAGCACGCCTCCCCATATGCCAGAGGTTACTGACTAAGATAGAGGGTATAATGAGTCATGTGGGGATAATATACCCTCTTAAAAAGGGTAATCCAAAACAGAACACCATATAAATAGAAAAAAAATATTATCTACAATGTAATCGAGCATAAACAAGCATTTCCAAAATAGGGTACAAACCACAAATCCAATACAACCATGCCATGACATACTTGTAGTGCAAGGTGGAAGAATCCCAAAATAAAAAATGTCTCAAACTCGACATGGGTCCTGACTCCATGTCTGGGTCCTTCCCCACGTACATCTCAATCCCAACTCAACATCTCATAAATGGTCCTTTGCCCTTGTCCCGACCAGCAATCAAGAAATCTGCTTGGGTACCCAATGATGGCCCGAGCAGGGTGTGATTAGAAAACTCAATAGGCCACCGCCAACAATTTCTAAAAAATATATAGTCTAATAGATAGTGCATGAAAGTACAAACGAAATGATATGTAATCAACGGACCGTTCAGGTGCCATTAATTTACAAGGTTCATTTAATTCATGACTAGAATTTTTCCCAATTTAATTTTGTATACCATCTTCATTAAATAAGCCATATTTATCACATTTTCCATGGGTTATTCATAAATATCATCTACATAAGGGCCTATGAAAATCATTCACAGTGTATAGAGAAAATAATTAAGGTCCCTATCTCATTAGGGATCCACTTATCACATCAACACATTATCCTCACCTCGAAGCCTCAGTCCGGATGGAATGATATAAATACAATAACCTCACCTTGGAGCCTCAGTCCATCTGGAATGATATCAATACAATAAACTTACCATGGAACCTATTTCTAGGTGGAATGACATCAATACAATAACCTCACCTCAAAACTTCAGTCCAGGTCGAATGCAACTGATAGGGAAATATAAGATCAGTCCAATTCTAACCTCTTCCATTAGGGGTGGAGTTTATAGCCTCAGTCCAACTCGACCTGTGGGCGTAGTACCTCATTCAATTCCCCAAACTACCAAGATATGTGCACATGATATACATATATGTAACCATTAACTATTTACCCAACATCACAACATTTCCCATGGAAAACAAAAAGAATAACAATAACATTAGAGTTAACACCATGAGTTAACCCATTAACACATTTACCACATTTCACATCATTTATCCATTTAACCCAAATCCATTTTATTATTCTTATCTCCCTAAGCATTTATTCATTGTGCCTATCTCACTAGACTTAATTCTTTTAGACTAACTCACTAGGATCAATTACCATGCTCATAATCTAATCCATTATGGTCTCTAGTTATTTCCATGTAATAACCCATTAACATAATTTCTAATTTCAATGCATATCCATCTAGCCATATTCACAATTTTTTGCCTTAAACCACTATGTGTATTCAAAAACCCCTTTTCCTTATCCAAATTCATCATTACCCATTCATTAACCCATTTAGCCCATTTATCATTTCACTAGCAATTACCCACTTATGCATTTCAAACACAATTCTCAGATCACATAATAGATTCCTTTCATTGTAGACATTCATTTAGGTTCACACCTAATTTACATGTATTAATACATTCCACAATTCATCCCCAATTACCATTTCCCATGCATATATCACTAAGAATTATCTTGCATGAAGCAAACCCCTTAGCTTTTCACTTTATCTCACTTAACCACTTTTTAAGCCCACCAACACCTACATTGGTCACCACCCAATCTATGTGTGTTACTAGGACTCCCATTCACATCCTTCATGTTTAATATCATATTTACCTTGGGATTTATGTTCTTACATAATGGCCCTACATTTATTTTCAAAACTCCATGTCCAGAAATGTGGGCACACCCCATGGGTGGCCCTAACATAGGCCATATCATCCAACATGCATCTCGTGGGGTTCATGAGGGTTCTATTAGGTTTTTAAGACTTCTTAAAGATCACGTCACAATAAATTCCTGAAAAAATCTTCACAATAGGGTAAGAATCAAATCACTTCATGAAAAAATCTTTATAAAACACAATGGATATAACTTGTAGACCACCTACCTTGAATCTGATGATGAACGCACCCCTAACCATGGCCATAGACCTATATTAAAGGATACCGTGAAGCCCCAACCTAGGTTCCACCAGAATCAAATAGGTTTTGTGCCTCAAAAGAAGATGGGGGAAACCACAATCCCTAATCCGAAGAATAGAGGGGTGGAGAGGATTAGACTTACCCGAAGCTTCGATTCGCATCAAACAGATTCCAAAACGGCCAAGAATTGAAGGAGAATCAAATCTTGGAATCTCAGGTTGTCCATGTTCATAATTAGGGTTTCGAGGGGAGGAAGAGAGGAAAATCCGATATTGGATTTTTAAATCCTGGGATGGAAATTTAGAAAAAAAAATTAACTTTTATGGGCGAAACAGTTTACCCCCAAGGTTTTCCAAACTGTGCGCAAACATTGGATGAGACACTATCCAAAAACACCCATTTTACACAAATTCCTGGGATCGATCATGGTTTTCCCAAACCATGCTCAGACTGTGAGAAGGCTACCATCTGAGAATGGCTGATCTGCACGGTTTACTCACACAGTTTCCCCTAACTGTGCCCAGACCATGCACCTTTCACTGCTTTGCCTGACTGCCCTTTACATCGCACCTCGATCCTCATGGGCACCCCGAGCCTTCACATGATCTTCCGTAAACACTTATTTTGAAAAAAAACTGATACCCAAACCATAACATAAGTAAAACATTCCTTAATATTGTTCGTAATCTTACAGCCTCCCCACCTTATAGTGGCTCATCCTCAAGCCTCTCTTCCGAGCATCAGTAACTTCCATAAAAAGTTATCCTGCCACAAGGTCTATCTATTCACTCCCACTTTTCCACATTTCTGGTTGTACATCACAATTCTTACTGAGCACGAATCAAGGCACAAACTTTCCCCAAAAGGCTTCCATACTGCAACCACAACATGATCTGAAAACCCCGCAATGATTCATTAACATCAATTTTTGTCACCACAAGAACTTCATGGGTAAACATAGTTATCAACACCTCACTCACAACACATGGAAACTCCACACACCACATCCCATCGTCATGGGGGAACCAATCAACAGCTCACCGGCCCAATCCTCACTACTCATGATGAAAATCACATGGCGTCATTTTCTGTTCACCAAACTCTAATGGTGACCCAACCTGGTGTCAGTCGGAGGAAATCACACAACCATTCCAACCACATTTCCTAAAGATCTCACTCCACAACTATACATCCAATACATCTCAGAAATCTTGGCTATTAAACTAGTTAAACCATGAAAAATCTCCATACCTGGGACAACTCACCTGAATGGTGACCACTTGAGTCCTTCCAACCCAAATCTATGATCACTTCATCCACCAACCATTTCTCCAGTATGATTCTCTTCATGATTTCTGGTTTCTTGGAACCTCATCCATCAATGAATGACCATCAGAACTCAACCTAA
Source organism: Viscum album (assembly GCA_963277665.1). NCBI lineage: Eukaryota > Viridiplantae > Streptophyta > Magnoliopsida > Santalales > Viscaceae > Viscum > Viscum album. The sequence continues at coordinate 893,547,308 of OY728121.1, read as the reverse complement.
CCTTTTTATTGCCTAACACTCTCCATCTTACTGGCCCCAAGCATTAATAGGGGCATTAACCTACCTTGGTATCCAGTCACACTATCACAACCATTGGGATGACATCCCTACACCATCCCTTCAAGAACTATGATCATACTAAACTCACATAGGTTCAACTTTTCTTCTAAAGGCCCTTTCTTCTACAAAATAAGCTCATAGGTGGGTCACTATCACCTCACCCATTCATGTTTAGCATCTCTAGTCATACCACCTTTTACTGGCTTCCCCCATAACACCCACCATCCATTAATGGTATGATACCCCTTTCTCACCATCCCAAGGTACTCACTGACATGAAGTCTATCATTATCATTATATGCACCAACTGAGGTCATTTCCATATATCCAATAGAATTCATTTTCAAAACATTATTTCCCTCCATACTGTCATCAACTTGACTATTCGCATGACACCACATCACATAGCCAAGGTTCACCCAACTTCATGATGTTTTAAAACCACTCAAGGGTAAATTACCTGAGTCTAACTCTAATATTCATTGGAGTTATAGGACACCGATATCCCTTTTCACAACCTGTTGTCATATCCAACGACATCCTCCTACATCCCAGTATAGGTCTCACAATATTCACTTGGAACCACCCTGAGATCATGTCAACACTTGGCTCACTTGTCACTACATCCTAGGCTTGTTTATCACTCTCCACCTTGGGAGTGTATTTACCTTTACTCACCTTGAGGGATTCCAAAAACTGATCACAAACCGAACCACATCATAGATATGGACATCCAAAATTTTCCCAAAACAAGATAACGAACGTCACCCAGTGCCCATTCTCAGCTTCCCATAATATAACCCAAGGCATTTGTCAACATTCGAACCATCATGTGGTCCCCGCCCTAATACATCGACAGTGTACTTCTCATCATCAAACTCCACATACATAATTTCCTTACGCATAAACTCCATGATGTCCCTCATCCAACCAAACACCTCCATGTCTCTTAGAGGGAGCTAGTACTTATCAACATATGTAGGATGATACAAAGATGTTGGGCATGCTCATCACTATATAAGGTATGCTAAGAAGTCATCAAAAAAAAACTACCACCAACTTATATGTTTCTCATGTCAAGATATGGTACACCATAACCTTTAAGGAATATTGGTATTCCCAGCCGAATGTTCCACAAAAATACTTAACCATCACCACTCAGGTGTGATTTCCAACCAGGTTAAACCATTTTCCCACAACCAAACCATTCAATCAAACATGTTCTGCCACATGGCCACCCCTAATCGGTTGTCACCATCGAGAGAATGTATATAACCACACCTTAGCCAACCATATAATTTCTGTTCAAAAAACATCTAGACTTCCATTAATCCTCACTCAACAGGTGAGTAATGAATTCAAGTTATTCAACCATTTGAAACAAACTGCACCGCTTATTACAAATACTAGGGTGACCTTATGATAAAACCGGGCACAACTAGACCATCAACCTTCCCACTTATCCTTACGTCGCAAAACTGCACCAAGTAGCACTCTATGTCCCACTTTCATGGTCCAAAACATCCACAGGTGTGACACTCAGCCAAAGTCACAAGAAGCCTTGTCTGACCTCTCCCATATGTCACCTTGAAGGATGAGTGATACCAACTCTCTGAACACACCACCTAGGCTATAGCATGACCGCCAATACCTCGTATTCCAATCCAAAAATATCCACTAGGGCACTCTTACTTCCCCAACCAACACATGCAAGGGTATAACTGACAACACCAAGGATACCAACCCTTTCACTCAAACATTCACATTCCAAACATTTAATTCACTAGACACTTTGAAGAATGACCGACTGAATTAACAAAAATTGAAAGATCCCATGAGATCAATCCTTAAACAAACCATTATTCATACTCTACCCCAATTGTCATCATCACACTTAGAACACCACCCTCTACCATACCAACTGCGGTTATGTTCAACATGTGGTAACCCATTTATTTAATCACAAGCCTTTCATCGACACATCTCCAAACAAATATTCTTTTACAATGTGACCCCTTCTTCTTAGGAAAATTTTCTATTTCACATCTTATTAAAATCATCATTTTAACTCATTTACAACTTTCATTAGGCAAAATTTATTACCAATTTTACCATCATTATGCATCCCTTTTTCTTTTGTACACTGAATCAGCCCTTATAATTTATCACAACCCAAAAATTCAACCAAGTCACAACATTTCTAATTTCCATTATTTTCATACACCCACATGAATTAAAATAATTATACATCATTTTCTCTATATTTATCAAGGAAGTAAAAAAAATGCATTCCCATCTCAATGCCCCGCACACCCATCCCGTGTGTGTGCCTATACTGATGCGTTCCACCTATATCCTTAGGTGCCTAAAATGATGCATGAATTCACATCCCCATTCTATTTCAGTAATGAGATAAATATCATAAATTAGTCAAATCACACAACATGTGTATCACCTAATTGTAAAATATCATTTAACTGTATCATTGCACAATCTTGAACCACAATTCCCACCAAGGGTGACTTGGGATTTCCCTCATACATGGGTTAGATACTACCTAGATTGAGCTCAATGACAAGTCCAAACACTATCATAATCTTTTTTCTATCATCAACAAATAGTAATAAATAGAGAAGAACTCCTCTGATACCACATTGTAATTTCTCCTACCAGGAAGCCACTAAACCGGTGCTCTGAATCGGTTCGTCACATGACCAGAAGCACACCTCCATGCATGCCAGTGGTTTCTGACTAGAAGTGAGGATATCATGAGTCACATGGGGAGACTATAACCTCTTTACTAGAGTATTCCACAATAGAAAAAATATAAATAGTGTAAAATATTAACTACCAAATAAACAAGAATAATAAATCGTTTCCCAAACAAGGTACAAACCATAAATCAAATAAAACCATGCCATGCAATACTAGTACTGAAAAGTGGAAGAATACCAAAATAAAACAAAAGGCCAGAAATCCACACTGGTCCCGACTCCAAGTCTAGGTCCTTCCCCACATTCATCCTGATCCCATCTCAACATCTCAGAGTAGGGATTTTTCCCATGTCCCAACCTACAACCAAGAAATATGCTCTAGTACCCAACAACAACCTGAGTAGGGTGTGCGTACAAAATTCTATAGGCCACCACCATTGATATCTATAAAATATCCAGTCTAATATAGAGTGCACTAAAATAAAAAGGATTTGATATGTAAACAACGGACCATTCGGGTGCCATTAGTTATCAGGGTTCATTTAATTCATGACTATCATTTATCCCAATTCCATTTCTTATACCATCTTCATTACATAATCCATATTGATCACATGTTCCATGGATTTTGAATAATAATAATCTAAAAAATGGCCTAAGGAAATTATTCACAATGTATATTGAAAAAGAGAAATTCCCTATCTCACTAGGGACACACTTATCACATCATCACATATTCCTCACCTCAATTCCTATGTCCGGGTGGAATGATATCAACACAATAACCTCACTATGGAGCCTCGGTCTAGGTTGAATGATATCAATTCAATAAACTCATCTTGGAGCCTCAGTCCAGGTGTAATGATTTCAATACAATAACCTCACATCATAGCCTTAGTCTGGGTGGAATACAACTGATAGGGAACCAGAGCATCGTTCCTATCCCCACCCCGTGGATTTGGGGTGGAGTTTAGAGCCTTAGTTCAACTCGAACCATGGGTGTAAAACCTCTATCAATACCCCACACTAACAAGCTATGTGCACATTCTATACATATTTGTTACCATTAACCATTAACACAACATCACAACCATTGCCCAAGGAAAACATAAACCACCACAATAACATGAGTGTTAAAACCCTATCTTATCCCATTAACACATTTAACACATCTCACATCATTTACCCATTCAACACAATTCCATTTCATTATTCTTATCTCACTAATCATTAATTCATTATTCCTATCTCACTAGGCATCGTTCATTAATCCTAAATCACTAGGCTCCATTACCCAGCTCATAATCCATTCCATTATGGTCTCTAGTCATTTCCATGTAATAACCCATTAATACAATTTCTAATTACAATTCATTTCCATCTTTCCAAATTCCCAATTCCATGCCTTAATCAATTAGGTGTATTAAACAACCCCTTTGTTATATCCCAATTCCTCATTGGCCATTCATTAGCCCATTTATCCCATTTATCATTTCACAAGCATTTACCCACTTATTCCTTTCAAACACAATTCTCATATAACATAACACAAACCCCTCATTACATTAAATAATTTAGGTGAACACCTAATTTCCATGTATTAACCCATTCCACAATTCTTCCCCCAATTACCATTTCCCATTCTTATGTCACTAAGCTAATCATGCATAATGCTAAGCCATTAGATTTTACCTTTATCTCACTGAAAACCTTTTTAAGCCCACCAACACCAACATAGGTCATCTCCCAACCCATGTGTGGTACTAGGTCTCCCATTCCCATCCTTTAATCTTAATATCATATTTACCCTGGGCTCTATGTTCTCACACAATGGCCCTACATTTACTTAGGTAAACTCTATGTCTGGAAACATGGGCACACCCCAGGGGTGGCCCTATAATGGGTAACATTGTCCTCCATGAATCCTATAGGGATCATGAGGGTTACATTAGTTTATTTAGACTTCCTAAACATCACATCACAGAAATGATATGATGAACAATTCACAGGAGTGTAAGAATCAAATCACATCATTAATAATTCTCTATAAAACACAATGGATATTACTTTTAGACCACCTACCTCGATTCTGATGATGAACACACCCTTAACCATGGACTTAGATCTATATTAAAGCATCCCTTGAAGCCCTAACCCATGATCTACTGGAAACAAATGGGTTTAGAAAATTAGAAGAAGATGGGATAAACCAAAATCCCTAATCAGAAGAAGAGAGGTGTGGAGATGATTAGACTTACCTGGAGCTTCTATCTGCAACCAACGATGTCCAAAATGGAAATGAATTGAAGGAGAAACACCTCTTTAAATCTTGGGTCATCCATGTTAATCATTAGGGTTGAGAGGGGAGGAAGGGAGGAAAATCCTGAGATGGGGTTTTAAATCTTGGGAAGGAAGTTTTGAAAAGAAATTCAACATTTTTGGGCCGTATGGTTTACCCACACAGTTTTCCAAACTGTGCACAAACTGTGCATGAGCCACTGTCTGAAAACAACCTTTTCGCACAATTTCATGGGATCCCGAATAGTTTTCCTGAACTATACTAATACTGTGTGAAGGCTATGGTCCAAGGATGGCTGCTCCGTATGGTTTACCCACTTCGTTACTATGCGCAGACCGTGCTCCTTGCACTGCTGGCCTAGTTTCCCATCTATTTGCACCCCGATCCCCCAGGGCCCCATTGATCCATCACATGAACTTCAAGAAACACTTATTTATCCAAAAAAAGAGAGACTCAAACCATAACATAAACAAAACATACAATAATAATGTATGTGATCTTATTAAAATAACCATCATTATCCTGAAATATTTGGATTGATATCACTATAATAGAATTTATTTCATAAATATTAATGGTGAAAAGTATGCCAATAAATGTATTAATAGGATTATGATTATGTTCCTACTAGTATATGTTGATGATATATTATTTATTGGAAATGAGATGTCAATATTATTTTCTATTAATAAATGGTTAGACAATTTCTTATCCATGAAGGACATAGGTGAAGAAGCCTATATTCTAGGGATCAAGAGCAGTCATGATATATTGATAAAACACTATTTTTTTTGAATATTTTATTGATTATAAATGAAATAATTTTCTCACATTTTGTTAAATATGTTTATTTATAAAATATTTGGGATTTGATAATTCATTTGAAAATTTGGTGAAAATTCCAGTTTTACCCTTAATAGTGCACTACAGTATTTCGAAGATAAATATTTTTAAATTTATTATTTGAATTTGAAATTTTTTAAAAGTTTTAATACTTTAAGTTTCTACAACTTTCATTCAGGACATTAGTGCTAAAGAGTGCATTTGGATGGAGTAAATGGGCCATTAATCTAATGGTGGGCTGGACTCGGCAGAATGGACATGGGTTCTGTATTTGGGCCATATATTCTTCATCAGGGCTTGGATTGAGCCCAAATGTTGAGGAAAGCTCAGGTACATGATTTTTCAAAAATTGGAATTCTGTAAGGCTGGTCAATTCACGCGTTTTGGAGGACAAGTGGGTGGTGCAAGTTGGAATAAAATATTTGGTCGAATTTCCACATTCACACTTGAAACCACTTGTAACATCTCCTCCCCTCCCATATATAAATTCGAGTGTTTCTCATTTGGAGGGGTTGGGACGTGCATTAGGATATTGGAGGCCGAGGATGTTGTACATCTCGTTCCCCTCGTTGTTTGATTTTCATGATCACAATCACCTTATTATTTGTCTAACGTTGTTTTTAAGTGTTGTGGGTGATAGGCAAGAGATTTCCAAAGGAATGGCCCAAGAAAGCATCTCAAGTGGACTGAAATTCAGTCCACCGGCCAACCGGTGTGATAGCACCGGCCAGCCGGTGGACCTGGCAGAGGCATTGCCCACTGCCAGGTTCCACCGGTCAGCCGGTGGCTCTGTCACCGGCCAGCCGGTGGAACCCAGATCAAACAGTGTGAGCTACTGTCTTGCCACCGGCCAGCCGGTGGCTCTGGCACCGGTCAGCCGGTGGAGCCTGGACCAGAATTCTCCTCCTCTGCCAAGGCACCGGCCAGCCGGTGGCCCTGTACCGGCCAGCCGGTAGCCCAGTCAAACTAGCCGTTGGCTTTGACCAGTCAACTCTCTTTTGGCCTCCAACGGCTCCGAAGACCTCTCCAACGGCTCCGAAGACTCCAAATGGGTTCCATGCCTATAAATAAAGGCCAAGGAAGCCCCAGACACTAATCGGATCACATACCAAGCGCCCGGACATATTGTTGCACATTTGGCGAACCTCCGGCGCTCCACCTTCAAAGATCCTCAAGTGCTCCAACCAATTTCCAATCCAAGGAGCACCTCAAGAAGCTTGGGAGAGCACGCTACATCAACTCCATCATCCAATTGGCGCCCAAGTCTTCCTCCAATACGGTTTTTTATTGTATATTTATTTTGAGCTTAAAATTGGGTTTGTGCCTACAAACCCCAACACCTTTTCTCATCCCTCTTTCTTTTGGGTTTCACATCACCATTAAGGTGTGAAGAGGTTTCTTCAAGCCTTTCCTTTTAAAAGGCTTGTGTTCGGTGAGCTAGCCTTCACCCGTTAAAAAGGCTAGTGGGTTCTTGCTATTCCATTGAAAGCAAGTGGGTTCTTGCTAAACCACAAAAAGCAAGCTGTAATAGGTCCTAGTGCTACCTCAAAGCCTAGTGGGTTTCTTGCTAAAACCATTGAAAAGCAAGCGGTAGGAATCTCTCAACGGTTGAGTTGGGAGCGGAGACGTAGGCCGGGTTTTTGGCCGAACTCTGTTATCAATTTCTTGTGTGATTGCCTCTTTTATTTCCGCTGCATTTCAACTTTGATTTTAATTTGTTAACCTTTTTTAAAAAAAAAGGCAATTCACCCCCCTCTTGCCATCATTTTCCCCGTCTTTGTTCCGACCCAACAATTGGTATCAAAGGACGTATTTGAATAATTCCCTAACCGGTTTCAAATTAAAGATCCTATTTTTTTTTTGATGGCTTCTACCGCTTCTTCTTCTCAAACTCTCGAAGGACATTCTTTGGATCGTGCTCCATTCTTTGATGGAGCCGATTATACTTTTTGGAAAACCCGCATGTCAACTTTTTTAAAAAGTATTGGTTATCCAATTTTTGAAATTGTTATGCAAGGATTTTCCCTCTCCTCTCCCGATGAGTCTAAATAGACCCCCAATGACATTGCTTATTTTGAGCTTGATGGCAAAGCCATGAACGCTCTTCATTGTGGTCTTGACCGTAATGTTTTTAATTGCATTTCTTCTTGCACTACTTCTTACGATCTTTGGAAATTTTTAGAACTAACCTATGAAGGTACTAGCGAGGCTCCAAAGCAAGAATCCGATCAAAAGCAAGAACCCGACGAAAAGATCAAGCCCGTTTGCCCACCTCACAAGAAAAGGGCCAAGAAGAAAAAGAAGAAGGCTTCAAAGGCAACATGGAGTGATAGCTCCATCTCTTCATTCTCCTCCTTCTCCTTGAACGACCAAGGTAAAAAATGCCTAATGGCAAATCATGAGGTATCATCTTCCGACTCTTCTTCCTCGTCTTCTAGTTCTACAAATTCTTTCAATCATTTGTCTTATGAGGAACTCCAACATGTTAGAGATCAACTTGAAAATGGTTTTCACGAACTCTCGTCAAAATTCATTGCTTTGAAAAAGTCTTTCAAAAAACTCTCCTCCGAAAAAGAACAACTTCTCAAAGAGAAGGAGGAGATGTCCCTCAAAATCCAGAATTTTCCCAATGTTGATTCATTGGAATCAACCATAAAAGACCTAAGGGAATCTTTAGCCAAGTTCACCCAAGGTGAACAAAATTTGTCCAAACTCTTAGGTTCTCAACGAGTATCTAGAACCACCAATGGACTTGGCTACACCAATATAGCTTCCTCCTCCCATGCACCCACTGTTTTTGTAAGGGGGAGCTCTAGTTTTAAATTTTGTAACTATTGCAAAAAACCCGGGCACATGATATATGAATGTAATTGCAAAAACGCCCGGTATGGTAGGCCCAAATCGATTTTTTATTCGGATGAATTCTATAGGAGAAGACCCGCTACAAGGCAAGTGTGGATTGAAAAATCCCTCTTAGCGAGTCTCTCTGGGCCTAAAATTGTCTCTTTTCAAAATCCCTCTCCCCGGTGACTTTTTGTTTTTATTTAGGGGGAGTTAGGTTTGTTTAAGATTTTTGTTTCAATTCAAACTTTCAATTTCAAATTAAGCCCTTTTGATTTCAATTTCAAAATTTTCGATTCCAACTTTCAATTTCAACACTTGGTATCAAAATTTTTCATTTCAAAATATTCAATTCAAATTTTTCATTTCAATTCTCTTTTCAAAACTTTCAATTCAAACTGTTAGTCAATTTCTCATTTCAATTTTTGATTCAAAACTTTCAATTCAAATTTCAAAAATTTCAATTGATTTAAAATCCCTATCTTGTTTTTCAACCCTATATCCCTCAATCAAGTTTTATGCCCCATTCTATTTTGATAATCACAAAGGGGGAGAAATTTCTTGATTGATTGGGGGAGAATCCTTTCTCTCATACTTAGTATTTATTTTCAATTTATCATTTAAAAGCATGCCTTTCATTTATGTTTTTACTTTAATTGTTTTGGTGATTGTGATCATCAAAATAGGGGGAGATTGTTGTACATCTCGTTCCCCTCGTTGTTTGATTTTCATGATCACAATCACCTTATTATTTGTCTAACCTTGTTTTTAAGTGTTGTGGGTGATAGGAAAGAGATTGCCAAAGGAATGGCCCAAGAAAGCATCTCAAGTGGACTGAAATTCAGTCCACCGGCCAACCGGTGTGATAGCACCGGCCTGCCGGTGGACCTGGCAGAGGCATTGCCCACTGCCAGGTTCCACCGGTCGGCCGGTGGCTCTGTCACCGGCCAGCCGGTGGAACCCAGATCAAACAGTGTGAGCTACTGTCTTGCCACCGGCCAGCCGGTGGCTCTGGCACCGGTCAGCTGGTGGAGCCTGGACCAGAATTCTCCTCCTCTGCCAAGGCACCGGCCAGCCGGTGGCCCTGTACCGGCCAGCTGGTAGCCCAGTCAAACTAGCTGTTGGCTTTGACCAGTCAACTCTCTTTTGGCCTCCAACGGCTCCGAAGACCTCTCCAACGGCTCCGAAGACTCCAAATGGGTTCCATGCCTATAAATAATGGCCAAGGAAGCCCCTGACACTAATCGGATCACATACCAAGCGCCCGGACATATTGTTGCACATTTGGCGAACCTCCGGCGCTCCACCTTCAAAGATCCTCAAGTGCTCCAACCAATTTCCAATCCAAGGAGCACCTCAAGAAGCTTGGGAGAGCACGCTACATCAACTCCATCATCCAATTGGCGCCCAAGTCTTCCTCCAATACGGTTTTTTATTGTATATTTATTTTGAGCTTAAAATTGGGTTTGTGCCTACAAACCCCAACACCTTTTCTCATCCCTCCTTCTTTTGGGTTTCACATCACCATTAAGGTGTGAAGAGGTTTCTTCAAGCCTTTCCTTTTAAAAGGCTTGTGTTCGGTGAGCTAGCCTTCACCCGTTAAAAAGGCTAGTGGGTTCTTGCTATTCCATTGAAAGCAAGTGGGTTCTTGCTAAACCACAAAAAGCAAGCTGTAATAGGTCCTAGTGCTACCTCAAAGCCTAGTGGGTTTCTTGCTAAAACCATTGAAAAGTAAGCAGTAGGAATCTCTCAACGGTTGAGTTGGGAGCGGAGACGTAGGCCGGGTTTTTGCCCGAACTCCGTTATCAATTTCTTGTGTGATTGCCTCTTTTATTTCCGCTGCATTTCAACTTTGATTTTAATTTGTTAACCTTTTTTTTTAAAAAGGCAATTCACCCCCCTCTTGCCATCATTTTCCCCGTCTTTGTTCCGACCCAACCGAGGAGAATTTGTTTCACTCAAATTATCCAACCATTTTAAGAGGGGTAGCTTTTGAAGTAAGGATCCCCTCATCGAAGCCTTCTTCTTCTCCTTCACATTGTAATGATTTTGTTTGGGTAATAAACTTCATTGTTCTTATTTTATTTATTCTCATTTCTTCTGTTTGGTTTAAATTTTTTCTTCTATTAATCTTCCTCTTTGGGCTGGAATTCTTGAGTAGAAGCGTTATTGGGTTATACCCATTATAAACCTTTGCACATGAAAAACGCTTCTACGATGATTACACCTCCCATAGAAGAGTATTTCTTTTTAGTATTTGATCGACCTATATCCTTCTGAATTCATTTATTTTGAATCAATGAGATACTATGATTTACATATTATGATCTATTAATTGAGTTTTTAATTTAAATGAAACTAAGAAAGCAATTGAATAGTTAACACAAAACACGCAAGGTCGGGAATTGTGTGAACTGTGAGAGCGCAACTTTAACCAGTAATTCAAAACCATACGGGGTCAATTTTTAGAGTTAAAATACAATCCCTAAACTAAATTAATCCTCATTTATAGAGTGTTTATGTGGCTTAATTTACCACTGACCATAATCTAATCTTAGAACATCAATCAAAGCAGGGTGTTGCGATTGCATGTTCCGAAGTTAGCCTAAGGTTAAATTCACTTCATCTTCGTGGTAAAGTTAATTCTCGTAGGGTTCGGGATTTAACAAATTAAGGGATCATAATTAAGTGAACTTTAATTTAAATAATAATGATTAATTAATTATTGAATAGGTAGAGTTAGATCGATTACGCCTTTTAAATATTGTCTAAAAAACATCTTTTTGTGGTGTCATTTTAATCAAACTTCATTTCAAAACTAAAAAAAATACAATCTTCTTCCAGCAAACTTCTTCTAGATTCATAAATTATAACCAACCCCCATCCTTTCAAGTAGTGTTTTTATTCTATTTTATTTTATTTTTATAATACCTTTAAAAAGTTGTTTTAAATCTAATTCCTCCTTTGAGAGACGACCTTGGTCAGCCGCTCTGCTGCACCTAAGTACCCCAAAATCGCATTAATCATTTGAGGGCACCCACAACAGCGCTCTATCAAATTGGCACCATTTCCTTGGAGTCATGTAATTATTTCAAGCAATTAGAGGTATTTATTTTATTTTACATTTTAATTATCGTCCTCTCTTCTTTCTTCTGTCTTTACCCAATCTGATTTTTTCCTTCTTCTTTTATTTCCTTCTACTTCTGTTTGGACCATCAACTCAAACTTATAATTTTTATTTTACTATGGTCCACTTTCTTTATTTTCATTTTTATTTGATTTATGACACGAACTAATCCCAAAGATCTCTTAGATCTTGAACCTGAGATTGAACGCAGCCTTAGGGCACGAATCAGACACTCTTATTCTATGAGAAGTTTCAATATTCAACCAGTTTGTGAATTCCTCTCTTCTGGAAACATTGGAATTTGAAGTTATTCAAATTGAAACAGAAAAGAATAACCAATGGCTGAAAATAATGGAAATTAACTTAATATAACCATTCTAGAATTGGATTCACCTCATATTAACTATCAACCAAATTGTATTGCATACCCAAATCTCGAATCGGACTTTGAATTGAAATCTGGGTTAATTCACTGACTTCCAAAGTTTCATGGCCTCTCTGGTGAGGATCCCAATAAACATTTGAAATAATTTAATGTGGTTTTCTCATCCTTGAAACCAAGAAATGTATCTGAAGACCAAATCAAATTAAGAGAATTCCCATTCTCACTTGATGGAGCTGCGAAAGATTGGATGTATTATTTATAACCCGAAGATTTAACTTGTTGGAATGATTTGAAACGTCTTTTCTTACAGAGATTTTTTCAAGCATCAAGGACCACTTAAATTCGTAAGGAGATCTTGGGGATCAAGCAAGAACAAGGGGAGTCAATGTATGAGTATTGGGAGAGATTCAAGAAGTTGTATGCAAGCTATCTGTATCACCAAATCAGTGAGAAACTCCTCGTCCAATACTTCTACGAAGGACTCACACCCATGGAGAGGAGCATGGTGGATTCTGCAGCTGGAGGAGCATTGGTGGACAAGAAACCAGCAGCCGCACGTGCGTTGATCGACAAGATGGCCCAACACTCCCAACAATTTGGTGATCGAGGTACACCAAATATCAGGGGAGTACATCAGGTAAGTCCTTCTTCTCTTGAGAGTCATTTGATTGATACCATGTTAGAATAATTGAAAACTATGGTGAGGGAAATTGATTTGTCACAAAATACATCTCTACCCCCTCCTTCAAGGCCTTGTGGCATTTTCACTGATACAAGCCACCCAACTGACTGTTTCCCACAACTACAAGAGACAGAGGATTGCGCAACAGTGTTCCCAGGGAGACCATTTCAGCAGCAACAACAACCATATCCCCAAAATAAGTTTGCATAATTTTCTCCAACATACAACCAAGGGTGGAAAGATCAACCAGACATGAGGTATGGCTCTGGACAACAACAAAGGCCCCCTTTTCAACCAAACTTCCAGCAACCTCCACCTTACCAACAGGGTTTCCAACAACCCCAAAAGAGATTTGAAGCTCAAACTTCTACAAGTCAGCAACAAGGGAATCCTCCACCAAAGGTAGATTCTAATACTGATGATCTTTTGAAGCAAATTGTTCTTAATCAACAGAATAAGATGAAGAGTCAAAGTTCAGAGCTGAGGGAGTTGAAGACTCAAATGAGCCAGATTGCCATCGCCCTCCATGAACTTGTGAGTAAGAATTATGGAAATCTACCTTCCCAACCCACTGAAAATCCAAAGGGGAATGTCAGTTCCATTACATTGAGAAGTGGGAAGCAAATGAACAATACATCTGTACCTACCATTCCACCGAGATTCACCTCAACTCCGGAGAAGCCACATTCCAAACCAACTGATGAGAAATCCAAGGAGAAAGATAAAGGAAAGAAAAAGATTGATGATGTTCCTTCTAAACCCCTTCCTTTTCCCAACAGGGTTGTTAAAACCAAGAATATGGCTTAAGAATCAATTCAAAAGGATGTTTTGGATACATTCAACCGTGTGGAGATCAACATTCCTCTACTTGAAGCCATTAAGGAAATTCCAAGGTATACAAAATTATTAAAAGAACATTGTAACAATCGAAGAGGGCTAAAGGGAAATGAGAGGATCATCCTTGGAAGGAATGTCTCAACACTCATTACACCAACTCTAGAAATTCCAACAAAGTGAAAGGATCCCGGGACATTCACCATCCCATGTACCATAGGGGAGTTGCACTTCTCTAATGCTATTTGTGATTTATGAGCTTCAATAAATGTGATGCCTCACTCTGTATTATCTTCTTTAAAGGTTTATGAGTTGAATCCAACAAGAGTAGTGGTGCAGTTGGCAAATAAAGCTACAGCATATCCAGTGGGAGTTCTTGAGGATGTACTTGTCTGGGTAAGAGACATGATCTTCCCAGCAGATTTCTACGTGCTTAACAAGGAGGATGATCAGGTAAGTTCTCATTCCCCCATTATCTTAGGTAGGCCCTTCCTCAAAACTACAAAAACTATCATAAATGTCAATGTGGGTACACTTTCCATGGAGTTTGGTGATGAAGTTGTGGTATTTAATGTCATGGAATCCACGAAGTACCCCTCAAAGGACCATTCTGCTTTTGTTATCTCCCATTTTGAACCCCCAAGTAAAAACAACATGGAATTGGATTGTCCTATACATAGGGAGATTATGAGAATTGGTTCTAGTTTGATGTCTAAGAGTACTTCCACACCCATTTCTAAGGAACAAGACTCTATAAGATTTGATTTTGAAATGGAATCATATTCTGATTTTGATCATGTGAACTCTAATTATGACATGGTTGTTGAGTACACTGATGGATTTGATGCATTATTTTTTAATTGTGATGATTCTTATTCTGATACTAATGTTCATTGTACAGATATGTCTGTTGCATCAATTTCTCCATCTATACATCACCCCTACATTGGAACTCAAGCCATTGCCCCCAAATCTTAAATATGCATACCAGCTGAGTGGTGATAGATTACCTGTTATCATTGCTAACAATCTCTCTTTTGAACAAGAAGAAAAGATTTTTAATCTTTTGAGAGATAACATTAGGGCAATTGGTTGGACATTGGCAGACATATCAGGTATTATCCCATCCATTTGCATGCATAGGATTATCTTGGATAATGGGGCTAAACTGGTGAGGCAACCACAAAGGAGACTCAATCCAACCCTTCTGGAGGTTGTTAAAAAAGAGGTTGAAAATTTGCTCGAGGTAGGTATAATTTACCCTATTTCTGACTCACAATGGGTTAGCCCTGTCCAGATTGTACCTAAGAAAACTGGTGTTACTTTTGTTAAAAATGAAAAAGATGAACTAGTTCCAATGAGGGTACAAAACAGTTGGCGTGTGTGTATTGATTATAGGAAACTAAATCATTCCACTCGTAAAGACCATTTCCCCCTCCCATTTATTGATAAGATGCTGGAGAGACTAGCTGGGAAGACACACTATTGTTTCTTGGATGGATTTTATGGCTATTTTCAGGTTCCCATTGTAGCAGAGGACTAGGAGAAGACGACATTCACCTGCCCATTTAGTACCTTTGCTTACCGAAGGATGCCATTTGGACTTTGCAATGCCCTAGGTACCTTCCAGAGATGCATGGTGAGTATTTTCTCAGATTTCATTGAGACCTGCATGGAGGTATTTTTGGATGATTTTACAGTTTATGGGTCCTCATTTGATGAATGTCTCTCTAGTTTGGGTGATTTGTTGCATCGTTGTATTGAGAAGAATCTGGTCATAAATTTTGAAAAATGTTATTTCATGGTTGAAAAGGGAATTGTCTTAGGTCATATAGTCTCACAACATGGCATTGAAGGTGATAAATCTAAGGTAGACATTATTTCATCCCTCCCATATCCTACATGTGTGCATGATGTTCGATCATTCCTTGGACATGTTGGATTTTATCGACGCTTCATCAGAGATTTTAGTAAGATCGCTCTACCCTTATCTCGATTGCTTCAAAAAGATATTGACTTCAATTTGGATGATTCATGCAGGGTATCATCTAATGAGCTGAAGAAGTGTCTGACCACTCCACCAATCATACTGCCCCTCCGGTGGGACCTTCCATTTGAGCTTATGTGTGACGCCTCCAACTTCGCGGTTGGAGTTGTCTTATCTCAGAGGGTGGAAGGACGTTCATATGTGATTGCCTATGCATCAAGGACACTAGATTCAGCCCAATCAAACTACACAACCATGGAAAAGGAGTTTCTTGCTGTCATATTTGCTTTAGATAAATTCCGTTCATATTTATTGGGCTCTAAAGTAGTTGTTTTTTCTGACCATGCAGCATTGAGGTACCTCCTGAAGAAGCCAGATGCAAAGACACGACTTATCCGTTGGATGCTCCTTCTTCAAGAGTTTTACCTTGAGATAAAGGAAAAGAATGGGTCAGAGAATTTGGTGGTGGACCACATGAGTAGGCTTACTCACACACTAGAGGATGACACCTTGGACCAGGAACCACTTCGGGACACTTTTCCCGATGAGCATCTTTATTCCATCTCAGGTACGCATCCTTGGTATGCTGATTTAGTGAACTACATTGTTTCCTCTGAAATCCCTACATATTTAAAGAAACATCAAGTCCAAAAATTAAAAATTGAGTCTATGTTTTATGTGTGGGAGTATCCTTACCTCTGGTGCATGTGTAGTGACCAAGTCATTAGGAGGTGTGTTCCCGATCATGAGTTTGAGTTTGTTTTTCTTTTCTGTCATACACTTGCTTGTGGTGGACACTTTGGACCCCAATGGATAGCTAAGAAGGTTTTGGACTCTGGATTATATTGGCCTAGATTATTCCATGATTCCCATGGGTTTTGTAAGTCATGCTCTCATTTCCAACACACTGGGAACATTTATAAGAGACATGAGATGCCCCAACAACCCATATTATTCTGTGAGATTTTTGATGTATGGGGCATTGATTTTATGGGTCTTTTTCCTAGTTCATTTGGATTTTTGTATATTTTGGTTTCTGTTGATTATGTGAGTAAATGGGTGGAGGCCAAGGCCATCAGGACTGATGATTCTCATGTTGTAGTGGATTTGGTCAAGGCTCAAATTTTCTGTAGGTTTGGAGTACCAAAGTCTATCATCAGTGACAAAGGGACACACTTTTGCAATAGGAATTTTTCTTCCCTCCTTCGAAAGTATGGGGTGACACACAAAACACCAACACCATACCACCCCCAAACAAATGGCCAGGCTGAGGTTTCAAATCGTGAGTTGAAACAAATCTTGGAGAAAACAGTGAAGCCAAATAGTAAAGATTGGAGCAAGCGCTTGGATGATGCATTGTGGGATTATAGGATAGCATACAAGACCCCCATTGGTATGTCCCCATTTCGGATTGTTTTTGGGAAAGAATTTCATCTCCCAGTGGAAGTTGAGCATCGAGCATATTGGGCTATAAAGAAATGCAACATGGATTTGGCCCAAGCTGGAATCCAAAGGAAGTTGCAATTTCAAGAGATTGAGAATATTTTACTATCACAATATGAGAACTCAAGGCTCTACAAGGAAAGATCAAAAGCATCTCATGATAAAACGACCCAACAAAGGGAGTTTCATGTTGGAGAGAAAGTCTTTCTCTATAGTTCACGACTAAAGATGATGCCTGTGGAGATCACACAAGAGGACACTAGAAGGATATTTACAGTCAATGGGAAACTTTTGAAGAGATACATTGAGGGACTTCCTACTAATGAAGTGGATTTTATCACATTGCATGACCCCAGCATCACTTGAGCACACCAGGCTATTCCTAACCCTTTCACTTTTATATTACTTTTCCTATTTAAAAATTATGCATTTCATGTGCATATATCATCTCATGGGTTCAAATTGAGGACAATGTAATATTTTAAGTGTGGGGGAGGGAACCTTTTAGTTTAGTAATTTCAATTTCTTTCATGTTCAAAAAAAATCAAAAAAAAAATTTGTGTGTTTTTCAAATTTTGTGTGATTATTTTACAATTTTCTGTGTGTTTTTGAAACTTTTGAGCTGAAATGATTCTCATCACCATTTTTAAATCCATATCAATAAGTGAAACAATTTATCCCTTGAAACTAAGCTTAAATTAATGCTAAAATGACTTTGTTTCAAGTTCAATTATTTAGTAATTTCATGAAAAGTACACTGAATTTTGAATCCCATGCCACATCTCACTATCTTTATATTTGAAATCACTTTCCTGTGAGGCTTCTGAACCATTATTTTCATATTCTTTACATTCACCTCACTTCTTGAGAGAACCAAACTATACTTGATTTAACCAGAATTTGATCTATTCCTG
This sequence comes from Viscum album, assembly GCA_963277665.1. Lineage (NCBI taxonomy): Eukaryota > Viridiplantae > Streptophyta > Magnoliopsida > Santalales > Viscaceae > Viscum > Viscum album. Next base: position 893,529,179 of record OY728121.1, on the reverse strand, counting down.
TCAAAACTTGAGGGTTTGAGGTACTTATGTTTAAATGATTGAGGCATTTTTTTGGTATTAAAGCCCCTATTTTAAAGAATCCTTTTTTATAATGGCCTACCTTGAATATTTAATCCTTGTAGCCCTTAGAATCCATGCACATCCTGTTAGGTTATCCACATTACAAGCCAATTTTCCCTATCCAACCAATTCTTGAAGTGAAATTGCATAATCTAGTTGAGCTAATGTGTGGGGGATTCTATCTTGTGTTGTGCCACCACATTCTGTGATACATTGGATGGAAAATTAAATTCTGAAGAGATGTGTTTTCTGCTGAAGAAATTCATTATATTGAAAGTTGTGCCTTTTTTGTAGATTTCATGACAAGTGAAGCTGTGCCTTTTCTGGAGCTTCTAATTGAGGTGGAAAGTTGTGCCCATCTGAAGCTTTCAAGAAAATCATGTTTGAGAAGATTGAAATTTTTGATTCTTAAATGATGAATGGTGTTAACCTTTCATGACTTTTCATGATGATGGAGCTGAATTGATACTATCGGGATTGAGGAGAAGACCGTATTTAAGTGAAAATTAGATTAATTCAAATTTGCTTCAAAAAGAGTCAAGACCTCCTCATTCAGCCTCAGAATTTTTCACATCTAAATCCTACCAACCGAAAGCCACAGAACAACCCTAAAAATCCCTCATGATAAACATACATCCTTGACTCACATCGGGTGGCGATGCATGAATTTATCAATCCTATGGTGACCCTTGTACGAGTTTGGATGAGAAAGACATTGAAAAAAATGACATTTGTGTGATAAGAGAAAATTCAAGCGAGGTAAGTGTTTTGTGCATGGGAGGATAAATAAAGTGGAAATATATTGAATGATATAAATTAAGAACTTGAAATAATGGTTTTTTATGAGGCATGATATCTTTTGTTTCTTGGTGTGTAATTGTTTGATCTCAAAGATATGTGTTTTAAAATTGGTTTTGATTTGATATTGATGTTTACTTGATATGAGATTTTGCTCAGGAGTGCAAAAGGGTAAGTGTGGTAGAGTTGATAAAACACTATTTTGTTGAATATTTTATTGATAATAAATGAAATAATTTCCTCACATTGTGTTAAATATGTTTATTTATAAAATATTTGGGAATTGATCATTCATTTGAAAATTTGGTGAAAATTCCAGTTTTATTCTTAATAGTGCACTGTAGTATTTCGAAGATAAATATTTTTATTTTTATTATTTGAATTTTAAATTCTGTAACAGTGTTCCTACCTTAAGTTTATACAACTTTTATTCAGGAAAGTAGAGCTAAAGAGTGCATTTGGATGGAGTAAATGGGCCATTAATCCATTGGTGGGCTGGATTCGGCAGAATGGACATGGGTTCTGTATTTGGGCCATATATTCTTCATCAGGGCTTGGATTGAGCCCAAATTTTGATTAAAGCTCGGGGAAATTATTTGGAACAAATAATCCTTCTAGAAGGCTGGTCAATTCACAGGTCGTGGAGGTCAAATGGGCAGTGAAAGTTGGAATAAAATATTTGGCTGAATTTCCACATTCACACTAGAAACCACTTGTAACCTCTCCTCCCCTCCCCTCTATAAATTGGAATTTTTCTCATTTGGGGGGGTTGGGACGTGCATTAGGATATTTTAGGCAGAGGAAACTTTGTTTCACCCAAATTATCCAACCATTTTAAGAGGGGTATCTTTTGAATCAAGGATCCCCTCATCGAAGCCTTCTTCTTCTCCTTCACATTGTAATGATTTTGTTTGTGTAATAAACTTCTTTGTTATTATTTTATTTCTTCTATTTTCTTTTGTTTTGTTTAAATTTCTTCTTCTATTAATCTGACTCTTTTTTATAGAATTATTGAGTTGAAGTGTTATTGGGTTATACCCATTATAAACCTTTGCACATGCAAAACGCTTCTACGATGATTACACCACCCATGGAAGAGTAGTTCTTTTCAGTAATCGATAGACCTCTATCCTTATTCATTCATTTATTTTGAATCAATGAGATACTTTAATTTACATATTATGATCTATTAATTTAGTTTTTAATCTAAATGAAACTAATCAAGCAATTTAATAGTTAACACAAAACACGCGAGGTTGGGAATTGTGTGAACTTTGAGAGCGCAACTTTAACCGGTAATTCAAAACCACACGGGATCAATTTGTAGAGTTAAAATACAATCCCTAAACTCAATTAATCCTCATTTCCAGAGTGTTTATGTGCCTTAATTTACCACTTACCATAATCTAATCTTAGAACATCAATCGAAGCAGGGTGTTGCGATTGCATGTTCCGAAGTTAGCCTAAGGTTAAATTCACTTCATCTTCGTGGTAAAGTTAATTCTCGTAGGGTTCGGGATTTAAAAAATTAAGGGATCATAATTAAGTGTATATTAATTTAAATGATAATTATTAATAAATGATTGAATAGGTAGAGTTATATCGATTACGCCTTTTAAATATTGTCTAAAAACATCTTTTTGTTGTGTCATTTTAATCGAACTTCATTTCAAAACAAAAAACAAAAAAAATACAATCTTCTTCCATCAAACTTCTTATAGAATCATAAACTATAACCAACTACCATCCTTTCAAGTAGTTTTTTTATTCTCTTTGATTTTATTTTTAGAATACCTTTGAAAAGTTTTTTTAAATCTACTTCCTCCTTTGAGAGACGACCTTGGTCAGCCACTCTGCTGCACCTAAGTACCCCAAAATAACATTAATCATTTGAGAGCGCCCATGACAGCTCTCTATCATATATCTAAGAGAATACATAGGATATGTTGGAATATTTTTATTGATAATTTACTGAAGTGATTTAGTACATAACAATCCAAGAGGGTGTTATTTCCTTTTTCAAATGGCATTTCTTATCAATGAAAATGTGTGCCCAGACAAATTAGGAGTGAAATAGGATAAATAAGATTCTTTACACGTTAGTAATACTTTTTTTCATGTATTATATTCTATGTACTAGAAATGATGTTTCATATGAATTGTGCATAATAAGTAACTATCATGTAAACCCATAAGATTTCTATTAAATATTATAAAAAATAGCCTTATGTACATTTGATTTATAAAGGTTATGTTCTTATTTTTTGGAGGAGATTATGAACAATCAATCATGGGGAATATAGATTCTAGTTTCTAGTCTGGTTAGGATTATAATGACCCATACTTTACATACATTTTTAATACTTCAAAATTGAATCACACTTATTACAACATATAACAAAACCATGAAAGGACTGTATAGGTATAGTGTCTTTAGAAACTGGGAAACATAAACAACTGGTTCATAAAGCATCTACGTTGTCTCCCATTTATTTCATCATATCTAGAGTCCCTTTTGGAATAAATTACATAATAACCTTCTTCCTAACCCGGGGGAAAGAAAACATACAAAAGGGTGAGCTCAAATGCTCAGTAAGGGTAAACAGAATAAAAATCAATCACATCATATTCATAAGAACATAACATTTTGGAAATCTTAACCTGCAAAAGAAATCATAATTTCATAACATGGGATAAATCATAGTAGTGAAATGTAATCCCAATAATCATAACTTAAAACATGAAACTTTTTTTCATACACACATAATCATAGAGAATCATTTCTTATTAGTCAAGACTCTTTTCCAAGACTATCTTAGTGGACAAAGTCCATTTCTGAACCGAGTTCATTCCTCATTTCAGTCCTGTTTCACTAAACCGGTTTAACGTGCCGTTCCAGCCATGTCTATCTCATGAGATATAAATATTTACCCAATGCATTGGAGGGAGATATAGGTCCCACCCATCTCATAATGATACCATTCTTATGTGTGCCACAAAATCTTAAATCATACATCATTGCATAACCCATGTAATAAAAATGGGATTCTTAACCATCAAGACATCATAAAAAAATTCATATAAGATAAAGGAATTCATAAAAATAATTCCATCACAACATAATCAAATCAATGTAATAATAGGGATAGAAACAGAACCCTATATTATCTTAGATGGAAAATAATTTTGATAAAACACTTGAACTCCATTCTTGAGGAAAATACCCTTTCTACTTTAAATTTTTTTTCCTTTCTTAACATGTCATACAATTTTAAACTAAAAGAAGTTGATTAAAAATAAACTTGAAAACTTGTAAAGTAAGCTTCTTGGAAATAATGTTTTAAAAATCCATTCATGCAGTATTAGTTAAAAAAACTATTCTTATTGTACTTTTGTCGGAAAAGTCAAAAAGTACTTCGTGCAAAAAACGACAAAAGATTCCTTTCATATCCTTTACTAAAAACTCACCGAAAGGTAATATTGGATTTAAACCATTGTATGTGGATGGAAAAAATATTAAATATTGAGGGAACATGGATTTGGATTATAAAATACACCCCATTAAATACCAAAGTATAAACTATCTCGGATAAAAATGAGATTGTGATATTTTCCCTTACCTTAGGTACGATTTTCTTCGTAAGTGTCTGAACCTTCTGTATAATGATTTAAATAATGTCATTGACTAATTCCAGAATCATACTCATTTTTATTATATCATATATGGACATATTCTTATATTCTTATTAGTAATATTTCATTGCTAGTTGTTATTCGGGTGTTTATTACTTTTTGTTCTTATGCGTATTTTGTCGAATAAATTATTATTCTTATCTTTAGGTTATAGATACCTAATTTATAAAATTTTATTAGTGTAATATATATCATATTCATTCATTCAATAAATTTATATAATAATTATGCAATTAATATCATGTAGAACGAGTCACATCACATCGTGGAGATGGTATTCCGTACGTACGCACGAGTGATGATATCGTTCCCATGATCGTGGAATTGTATTGGAGTGTATGTATACTATTTCAGAATAAATACCAATTTACAATAATCATATATAGTTATTTATTTTCACCATTATACCCATAAAAGTATGGTGGTGATGGGAAATAGATTACACCACAGCGTGGAGATGGTATTCCATACGTACGCACGCGCGGTGATTTCGTTTTCCGTAGGATGGATAAATGGTGAAATAGGGTTTTTTCATAATTATAATAACATATCACTATATTATTGATACTGATGTTATTAATTCATAATGAAACAACTAAATAAGAAGAAGTGGAAGAAGAAATAAAGTTGAAAGAATCTGTAACAGACATTACCTCTTCTTTGAAGCGCCTCTTTGAGACCTCCTCTTAGGGCACTAAAATTAGTCTTTGAAGAAGACCAGGACCTCTAGGATGTTTCTAGTGAAGTGGGGAAGTGAAATGGGCAGGGATTGGCCGATCTTGAAGGCTCAAATTTGTGTGAGGAGGAGAGGGATGAGGTTCCCTATTATAAGGGAGGAGAGGGGCACCTTTGGAAATATAAGAAATATTAGTTTATATTAAATCCCAACCCCATTTAAAAACTTCAAAAATGACTCATATAAGAAGATTAGATGAGATAGGGTTGTAATATCATCAACCAATAAAATTTATAAATGTTAGGAATTTATTTTAAACATTATCAACTTGATTTATCCTTATTTATCAATTTAATTTTATTTGTGGTAATAGTATCCTAAATTTTAAATTATTATAAATAATTACATATGTGTTGTGAATTTTCCATAATTTGACACTTTATGAAATTTTCGACCATTTAAATTTTAATTTATAATTTTTAAATATTTTTGTTATTTTTAAACAATTTTATAATATGTTATTTTTATAAAATAACAATAGTATCAATTTTGACACTATTCATTTATTTGAATTTAAATAAAATATATACAGAATATATGTTCGAAATAAAATCTTTAATAGATTCATAAAATGTCATATGTTTCTAAAAAATTAGTGGAGCACATTAAATAGTTCATATAATATTTATTTTAATATTTTTAAAACCATTTATTTGATATTTTAATTAATAAAATAATTTCAACATCACTATTGTGTCATAATTAATGATAATTATTTAATCCCTAAAAATTCTAAATAAATTCCTACGATGTAGATAATTGTATTATCTTTCTGGATACTATTCATGTTTGAAGTTTCATTAAGTTTATCACTAAATTAAAATTATTATACTTATAAGATTTAAGAAAGTGACATGTTGTCACATTCTTTGGTTTTAATAATAATTAAATTATTTTCATGGAAAAAAGTCCATTAAATGAATCTAATCCGACCCTTAGGTGATATGTGTCTACCTTTAGTCATCCAATAGGATTTTGGTATGTGTTATGGTAATTTTATAATCTTATATTTACCCTTAATTTTCCAATTTACCTTTAACAATGGTAAATAAAATTTCCCATAGTCATTATTCATAATGCCCAAAAATAAAAAAGTATCCTATTAAAATAATTTGGACCCACTGATTCCGAATATGGAATATATTTTTCAAAATTCAAAACATATAAGTTGCAGTAATTAATTTAAAATAAATCCCGTTGTTAAGAAAATGGGTTTTAGAAGTTAAAACATTGCCAAAGATTGAAATGTTTTTACCTATGAATTCAATGTGAAATTAATTCTAATGACTTACATTATATTAAATGGTAAAAATATATTCTATTTTTACTTTAAAACCATTAAATATTATAATTTAACCATATAAATTATCTCAATGAAAAAAGATGTTTTTAATTAAAAATTAGCGTATTTTTACTATTCATCAAAATATGAAAGATATCAGAAAAATATCAAAAATTTATCCAAAGTAAATTTTTATACCCTGATTCACAAGAAGAATTTTTTTGTGAAATTGAACTTATAAACATGTCAAAAACTCGATTTAATGTGGGTGCGCCATCAAAAGGCAGCAAAACTGCATTTTTTGAAAAATACTTATTTTACCAGAAACATTTATTATGTTCTCTTACAATGTTCTAAAAAATGTGTAAGATGAATAATAAAATTCAACATGTAGTTAATAGTATTCATAACAGCTAGTTCATAATAATATATCGTTGTTTAGTGAAACCTGGTATTGCGTACTACACACGCTATCGAGGAAGGTCACGATTGCGTGTAATGCAAGGCAAGTCCATATTGTGTGATATGAAAGATCCATTTGGTGTTGCGTATAACATAAGACAAAAAAAATTTCTCATAAAATCTCAGGGTGTTACATTCTACCCCCCTTAAAATGAATTTCACCCTCAAAATTCGTTACTTCATTACAAACAGATGAGGATACATGTCCCTCATCATATCCTCAAGTTCCCATGTAGCTTATTCTAATTGGTGGTTCCTCCATAAAACTTTCACCAAACGAGTGGTCTTGTTCCGTAGGACTTTTTCGATAATATCCAGAATATCTATCGGGTTTTCTTCATAAGAAAGATCGTGCTCCAGCGGTACAACTTCTGAGCTGAGTACATGTGAAGGATTAGGTATGTAATTTCTCAGGAGAGATACATGGAACACATCATGAACTTGAGAGAGATTCGGTGGAAGCACCAATCGGTAAGATACCTTCCCAACACGATCCAGGATTTCAAAAGGACTGATATATCTAGGGATCAACTTTCCCTTCTTTCCAAATCTCATGACCCTCTTCCAGGGAGATATTCGTAAGAATACTTTATCACCCACTTAAAACTCTAGGTATTTTCTTTGGTTGCCGGCATAACATTTATGTTGACTCTGAGCCGCTCTTATGTGTTATTGAATAGATCTGACCTTTTCTTCCATTTAATCAACAAGATCAGGTCCTGATAGTTTTCTTTCCCCAACTTCATCCCAACAAGTTGGAGTCCTGCATTTCTTTCCATAGAGATCTTCATAAGGAGCCATCTGAATACTGGAGTAAAAGATATTATTATAAGAAAATTCCACCAAAGGTAGGTGTTGATCCCAACCACCTTTGAAATCTATATAGAAAGCTCTCAACATATCTTCTAGAGTTTGAATTGTCCTCTCAGACTGACCATCTGTCTAAGGATGATAAGCAGTGTTGAAACTCAACTCTGTATCCAGAGTATGCTGAAGACTTTGCCAGAACATTGAGGTAAACCTCAGATCCCAATTAGATATAATAGAAAGTGGTACTACATGAAATCTTACCACTTCCATTACATATATCCTGGAAAGCTGATCTAGAGGGAAATAATTTCTAAAAGCAATGAAGTGTGAAGAATTTGTAAGACGATCAACTATGACCCAGATAGCATTATTGCCTTTGGATTTTTTAGGAAGTCCAGTGACAAAGTCCAGAGTGATGTTTTCCCATTTCCATTCTGGTATGGGTAATGGTTGTTACATCCCCTTGGACTTCTGTCTCTCAGCTTTAACTTGCTAACAAACCAAGCATCCAAAGACATATTCAGCAACATCTCTTTTCATGCCATCCCACCAGAAGTACTATTTCAGGTCCCTATACATCTTCGTGCTTCCAGGATGAATAGATAATGAAGAACTATGAGCCTCATCCAACAGCTCCTTCTTTAATTATGGGATTTGAGGAACACAAACCCGATTCCTGAACATTATTATCCCATCACAATCAAGGTTGAATTCAGGAACATTTCTCACCTTATTTTGTAACTCGACATCTTATATTTGTGCCTCTTTAATCTTCACATGTATAGATGGTTGAACATTCGTTTGAGAAATATAAGATTTATCCCCTTCTATTAAAATTACAAGATCCATTCTTTGTAAATCCATAAATATTGGATCTTTTGTGATCCTCATCATGGATAAGCTAGCATGGTATTGTCGACTTAATGCATCTGCTACCTTGTTTTTTTTTCCAGGGTGGTAATGAATTGAGCAGTCGTAATCCTTAATCAGATCCAATCATCTTCTTTGACGCATATTCATCTCCTTTTGTGTGAAAATATACTTTAAACTTCTATTATTAGTATAAATATCACACCTTTCACCATAAACGCAATGCCTCCAAATCTTTAATGCAAAGATTACCGCAGCTAACTCCAAATCATGTGTTGGGTAATTTTGATCATGGATTTTCAACTATAGTGAGGCATAAGCTATCACCATATCATTTTGCATGAGAACACATCCCAGTCCCTTCTTGGATGCATCACGGTAGATCACAAACTTTTATCCACTGCAAGGTAGTGTGAGCACAGGTGCACTAGATAACCTTCTTTTCAACTCCTTGAAATTCTCTCCACATTCCTCCGTCCAAACAAACTTAACTCCTTTTCGAGTCAACTTTTTGAGTGGATTAGATAATCGTGAAAAATATTTCACAAAACGTTGATAATATCTAGCCAAACCAAGAACTCTTCAGATCTCAGTTACTGTTGTTGGTCTCGACCATCTTTCAATAACCTCTGTTTTTGCTGGATCCATAGATATCCTCTCTTTTGAGATTTTGTGACCCAAAAATGAAACTTTTTTAATCCAAAATTCACACTTGGTAAATTCGGCATAAAGCTTCTCCTTTCTTAGGGTCTTTAATACAATTCTCAAGTGATCTTCATGTTCTTCCTTTCTCTTTGAATAGACAATAATATCATCTATAAAGACTACCACAAACTGATCAATATAGTCTCTAAAGACTCTATTCATCAGATCCATGAAGATAACAGGGGAATTGGTAATACCAAATGGCATCTCTATAAGTTCATAGTGTCCATACCTTGTACGGAAAGCCGTATTTGGTATATCCTCCCTTTTGACCCTTAATTGATGATACCCTGAATGAAGATCAATCTTGGAAAAGTATTGAGCTCCACGTAGTTGGTCAAATAGGTCATCAATGCGTGGGAGAGGATATTTGTTCTTGATAGCGATCTTGTTAGGTTCTCGATAATCAATGCAGAGTCTCATTGATCCATCTTTCTTCTTAACAAACAAAACAAGTTCTCCCCAAGGTGATGCACTAGGGCATATGAATCCTTTATCAATATTCTCTTGGAGTTGCTTCTTCAATTCCTGCAACTCAATTGGAGCCATTCTATAAGGTGTCTTCGAAATAGGCAAAGCACCCAGTACATGTTCTATTGAAAACTCTAATTCACGATTTGGTGGAAGACCCAGCAATTCATCTGGAAAAACATCTTCAAACTCCCGTACAATGGGCATATTCTTAATCGTGAGTTTCTCACCAACCATTTGAGATAAATAACCTTCATTTAGTGGAATCCAGACCCATAAGATGGAAGAAATTTCCACCGGAAGGTTATGTTCATCCTTTCATCGATAGACGATCATAGATTGATCTGGAATATGAAATGTGACTGATATGAGCTCCATATAAAGAAATCCAATCCATGCCAAGAATCACATCAAATTCCACTATAGGAAGGATCAAAAGATTTTCAGGAAGCACTTTCCCACAAACTTCAATCAGAGAAGAATTATAAACTTTTGATGCGACTTTTGTGCCATTAGGAGTTGTCATAGCTAACTCAACATCTAATTGTTGAGGTAATACGGTGATACCCTTAGAAAATTCTTCAGAAATAAAAGAGTTGGTGGATCCAGAATCAAATAAAACATTTTCTACTTTAGAGTGGATGGTAAGTGTACCTTTCACCACTTCGTTATCATACTCCACATTGCTGATAGAAATTGCATGTGACTTTCCTTTGTCTTTAGCCTTAAGTGTTTGTTTACATCGATCATCATCATCAACCCTTGGATTAGAGCATTGATTTGCATAGTGCCCCATTTCCTTTCACTTGAAACATTGATGTATTGTAGGTTTATTCTGTGTATCCCTTCCTTTGTTTTCATCATTAGAAATTTTCTTCCCATTATTTCGACATTCAATTGCCCAATGACCTTATTTTCCAAACTTATAACATTTTCTTGTCCCCATAAGACAATTTCCTCCATGTTTCTTTCCACACTTTTAGCATATGGGAAAACTCATCTTCTTTTCAGTGTGCTCTTTAGATTTTCCTTTGAATTCCATTTTCCTCTTCTTATCAAACCCATATGAATGATGGGTTACTCCAATCTCCATATTAACCTTGAGAGCACATCGAATGATTTCCTCATAGCTATTTAAGTCTCTTATGGATAACACCCTTCGAAAACTTGGTTTTAATCCACTAAAGAATCGATCGATCTTACTCTCGTGTTGGATAATAATACCAGAAGCGTACCTTGAAAGTCTTGTAAAATTTCCTTCATAGGTACCAATGGATTTATCATCCTTTTTCTTCAGTTCAACAAACTCGTTTTCCATATTTGTTCAAAGAATATGAGGGAAATACTTATTGAAAAATAAGTTCTTGAACTTGTCCCATTCCATGGACTCAATTTCATTCCTTTGCCTCATATTCTTAATAAGATTCCACCATTGATCAGCTTCACCTTCCAAATGATAAACTGCTAAGATGACATTATCATGTTCGAAACATTGAAGAACTGAAAATATCATTTCAGTGGTACTGATCAATTGTTCAGCCACTAATGGATCAGAAGACCCACTGAATGATTGTGGACGCTGCCTCATGAAGGATTCAACAGAATGTTGCTCATTCATTTTCTCATTTGGAAGTCCTGCACGATTCATAGCTTGAGAAAGTTGTGTGAGCATGGCTACAAGATTTTTCATTTCATCTCCCATAACGTTTGTTTTCTTAGGGGGACAATTATTGCATTGCCCGTCGCATTCCGCATTAACACGGTTCCTTTGGGTTCCAGCCATTGACTAAAACCAAGAAGAATAGTGTGAGCAACACAAATTATAATAGGAAAACCACATAATCAAGAATAAAATTTCACACTTAAGGTCTTATAATAGGTTGTTCATGGCCATTTCTAAAACACTATGATTGTGTTCTATTCTTAGACATATCCTTAGGTTTCTTACTAAGGCTTTCACATCCTAGTTTCCAAAGGTTGACTATACCTTTCCTCTGATACCAACTATAACGACCAATACTTTATATACATTGTAAATACTTCAAAATTGAATCACACTTATTACAACATATAACAAAACCATGAAAGGACCGTATAGGTATAGTGTCTTTAGAAACTGGGAAACATAAACAACTGGTTCATAAAGAATCAACATTGTCTCCCATTTATTTCATCATATCTAGAGTCCCTTTTGGTATATCTTTCATAATAACCTTATTCCTGACAAGGGGGAAAGAAAACATACAAAAGGGTGAGCTCCAATTCTCATTAAGGGTAAATAGAATAAAAATAAATCACATCATACTCATAAGAACATACCATTTTGGAAATCTTAACCTGCAAAAGAAATCATAATTTAATAACATGGGATAAATCATATTAGTGAAATGTAATCCCAATAATCATAACTTAAAACATGAAACTTTTTGGAATACACACATAATCATAGAGAATCATTTCTTATTAGTCAAGACTCATTGCCATGACTATCTTAGTGGAAAAATTCCATTTCTGAACTGAGTTCATTCCTCGTTTCAGTCCTGTTTCACTGAACCGGTTTAACCTGCCGTTCTAGCCATGTCTATCTCATGAGATATAAATTTTTACCCAATGAATTGGAGGGAGATATAGGTCCCATCCATCTCATAATTATACCATTCTTATGTGTGCCACAAAATCGTAAATCATAAATCATTGCATAACCCATGTAATAAAAATGGGATTCTTAAACATCATGACATCATAAAACAATTCATATAAGATAAAGGAATTCATAAAAATAATTACATCACAACATAATCAAATAAATGTAATAATATGGATAAAAAAGAACCCTATATTATCATAGATGGAAAATAATTTTGATAAAACACTTGAACTCTATTCTTGAGGAAAATATATTTTCTACTTCAAAAACATTTTTCTTTCTTAACATGTCATACAATTTTAAACTAAAAGAAGTTGATTAAAAATAAACTTGAAAACTTGTAAAGTAATCTTCTTGGAAATAATGTTTTATAAATCCATTCATGACGTATAAGTTAAAAAACACTCTTCTCGTACTTTTGTCGGAAAATTCAAAAAGTACTTCGTACGAAAAACGACAAAAGATTCCTTTCATATCCTTTACAAAAAACTCACCGAAGAGTAAAATTGGATTTAAACCATTGTAGGTGGATGGAAAAAATATTACATATTGAGGGAACATGGATGTGGATGATAAAATACACCCCAGTAAATACCAAAGTATAAACAATCTCAGATAAAATTGAGATTGTGATATTTTCCCGTACCATAGGTCCGATTTTCTTCGTAAGTGTCCGAACCTCCTGTATAATGATTTAAATAACTTCATTGACTTTTTACAAAATCATACACATTTTTATGATATCATATATGGCCATATTATTAGTTTCTTATTAGTAATATTTCATTTCTACTTGTTATTCGGGTGTTTATTACTTTTTGTTATTATGCGTGTTTTGTTGAATAAATTCTTATTCTTCTCTTTAGGTTATAGATACCCCATTTCAAGAATGGTATTAGTGTAATATATTTCATATTAAATCATTAAATTCATTTATATAATCATTATGCAATGAAGATCATGTAGAACGAGTCGCATCACATTGTGGAGACGGTATTCCGTACGTACGCACGAGCGATGATATCGTTCCCATGATCATGGAATTGTATTGTAGTGTATGTATACTATTTCAGAATCAATACCAATTTAAAATAATCATATATAGTTTTTTATTTTCACCATTATACACATCCAAGTAGGGTGGGGATGGAAAATAGATTACACCACGGCGTGGAGACGATATTCCGTACGTATGCACGCACGGTGATTTCGTTTGCTGTAGGATGGATAGATGGTGAAATAGGGTTGCTTCAAACTTATAATAAAATATCAGTATATGAGTGATACTGATGTTATTAATTAATAATGAAACAACTAAATAATAAGAAGTGGAAGGAGAAATAATGTTGAAAGAATCGGTAACGGACATTACCTCTTATTTGAAGTGCCTCTTTGAAACCTCCTCTTAGGGCACTAAAATTGGTCTTTGAAGAATACCAAGACCTCTAGGATGTTTCTAGGGAAGTGGGGAAGTGAAATGGGCAGGGATTGGCCGAGCTTGAAGGCTCAAATTGGTGTGATGAGGAGATGGAGGAGGTGCCCTTTTATAAGGGAGGAGAGGGGCACCTTTGGAAATATAAGAAATATTAGTTTATATTAAATCTCATCCCCTCATAAAAACTTCCAAAATGACTCATATCTGAAGATTATATGAGATAGGGTTGTAATCTCATCAGCCAATAAAATTTAGACATGTTAGGAATTAATTTTAAACATTATCAACTTCATTTATCCTTATTTATAAATTTTATTTTATTTGTGGTAATAATATTCTAAATTTTAAATTATTATAAATAATTACATATGTGTTGTGAATTTTCCATAATTTGACACTTTATGAAATTTTCGGCCATATAAATTTTAATTTATAATTTTTAATTTTTTTGGGATTTTTAAACAATTTTATAATATGTTATTTTTATAAAATAACAATAGTGTCAAATTTGACACTATTCATTTATTTGAATTTAAATAAAATATATACAGAAGATATGTTCAAACTAAAATCTTTAATAGATTCATAACATGTCATATGTATCTAGAAAATTAGTGTAGAACATTAAATACTTCATATAATATTTATTTTAATATTTGTAAAACCATTTATTTGATATTTTAATTAATAAAATAATTTCAACATCACTATTGTGTCATAATTAATGATAATTATTTAATCCCTAAAAATTCTAAATAAATTCTTATGATGTAGATAATTGTATTATATTTCTAGAGACTATTCATGATCGAAGTTTCATTAAGTTTATCAGTATAATAAAATTATTATACATATAAGATTTAAAAAAGTGACATGTTGTCACATTCTTTGGATTTAATAATAATTAAATTATTTTCATGGAAAAAAGTCCATTAAATGATTCTAATATGACCCTTAGGTGATATGGGTCAACTTTTAGTCATACAATAGGATTTTTGTAGGTGTTAGGGTAATTTTATAATCTTATATTTACCCTTAATTACCCGATTTACCTTTAACTAGGGTTAATAAAATTTACCGTAGTTACTATTCATAGTGCCCAAAAATAAAAAAGTAGCCTATTAACATAATTTGGACCCACTGATTCCGAATATGGAATCCATTTTTCAAAATTAAAAACATATAAGTTGCAGTAATTAATTTAAAATAAATCCCATTCTTAAGAAAATGAGTTTTAGAAGTTAAAACATTGCCAAAGATTGAAATGTTTTTACCTATGAATTCAATTTGAAATTAATGATAATGACATACATTATATTAAATGGTAAAAATATATTCTATTTATACTTTAAACCCATTAAATATTATAATTTAACCATATAAATTATCTCAATGAAAAAAGTTGTTTTTAATTAGAAATTAGCATATATTTACTATTCATCAAAATATGAAAGTTATCAGAAAAATATCAAAAATTTATCCAAAGTAAATTTTCATACCCTGATTCAAGATAAGAATTTTATTTTGTAAAATTTAACTTATACACATGTCAAAAGCTAGATTTAATGTGGGTGCATCATCAAAAGGCGGCAAAACTGCATTTTTTTAAAAAATACTTATTTTACCTGAAAAATTTATTTTGTTCTCTTACCATGTTCTAGAAAATGTGTAAGATGAATAATAAAATTCAAAATGTAGTTAATACTATTCGTAACTTCTAGTTCATAATAATATATCGTTGTTTAGTGAAACCCAATATTGCGTACTACACACACTATCGAGGAATGTCGCGATTGTGTGTAATGCAAGCCAAGTCCGTATTGTGTGCTGTAAAAGATCCCTTTGGTGTTGTGTATAACATAAGACAAAAAACATTTCTCATAAAATCTCAGGGTGTTACAAGGATGATCCAAAATCACAACTTGGTTATGTATTATACATCAATAGATAATTTTCATCAATAAATAGATCAAATAAAGTAGTGTTTGTTGATAAAATAGAAGTCTGTAGTATATAATAGTGTATAACATGGATAATGATGTAGTATTGATATAAAAATTTGTCCAGGAGCATGATGTTTTAATTTATATTAAAGATGTTAAAACTCTATATTAGGATAATATCGCAACAGTTGATCATTTTGAGGGGCTGACATTATGTTAATAAATGATGAATATAATTTAGATTATTATCTCTCAAGGAATTTTTCGTATAAAATTATGTTCATAGTGAGTAGATTATCCCTGAAAGGAAATGTTATATACCCCACGACTAATACCTTAACTTAGAAAAATCATAATCATAATGTGATAGCTAGTGAACTCAATGTAATTTGTAGTTGAATCTTGTGCAATTTGGATCTTGTTAGAGATGGTTTATTGTAATAAACAACTATACATTTTTTAATTAAATTCACATTTAATGAAATTTATATTGATAAAAATCTTAAAAAATGATGATTGTAGTTTTATTTCACATTTATATGATAATGTCATAGAGTACTGGTCACACTGAATAGGTCATAGAAGATCCCCACTATGATGATAATATTTATACGCTATGATGATATTATTAAACCTTAGTCCTATAGTTATGATGACATTATATGGTGGGGAACATTATATGCCTAACTTATATTTGCTTAATACTCATAGGTGAATGGTACTTCATCTCAAAAACTCTACATATGGTAATATACAAGACTGGAGGTTTTGAGTAAATACATACCAGTAGGAATTACATATGTTAATGTAACATTAGATATACCTACATTTTAAAATGTTCAATGTTAAATGGACATGATATTTTTAGATGTTCACGTCATAAGTAACACATATTGAATATTTTTTAAAACATTGATGACAAATGCTTATAGTGAGGTATGATAAATTTGGTGAGTCATGTGTTATGTGAAATTAATGAATTAGGTAAGAAAAGTTTTATCCCTTATATTATTTAAAATTAGTGGATGTCTCAGAACCTTTTATTAAAATATAAATATAGTATAAAATCCATTTCCATTGTAATTGATGGGATCATTTCCAGATTTTAAGGAGGATATTTTAAGAACACTGGATGATTTCATGAGTATGAATCCTAATTGATTAGAGATATCAAGGCAAATGGATTATATTACACCACAAGAATTCTTATATGGTTGTTTTCATTATATCTTTAACATATTTTCTTATTTGTAACATAATATAATACTAGACACTAATCATTGAAATTAAAGAAACCCACATAATGACATTGAGAAATAATACTAAAGGATCATTCACTTAGTGTGTTGAAAAATATTAGTTCAACTCCATCTGAGTTTAGTAGTCAACACAAATAATATATTCAATATGAAGGAATAATATTTATTCATGATTCCATAATTTCAAATAAATTATCCAAAGTTATATGTGAGTTGATTATTAAATTGAATTTTATTTTCAATCCCAAAAAATGGAATATTTATTTATCTCTTATTAATTTATAAAAAGTGGATAAATATTTATTTATTGGATAAATAAATAATCTGTTTAGTTATGTTAATATTAAGTAAGTACATATTGACAATATTGTGAATGTAATATTTTTTAGAATATTTTTTTAATTAACAATACCGTGAATAATATATTTTTATTTGTTTATTGAATGAATAATACTTATTTGATTAAATATTTTTTATTAAATGGTTTGATAAATATAGTAGATATATGGGCTAAGATGAGGGCCCTATGATAAATATGATTTTATTAAAAAAATATCATTTAAATATATATAAATTTATGTATTTAATAAAATTATAGTTACATGTTAAAATGTCTTCACATGTTATATACAATAATAATAACTATATTATTCATAATAATAGGAATATAATTGGTTTAATATTTAATGTAGGATATTTGAAGAATTATCAATATTAAACATTATCTATATATATATATCTAACATATATAATTTATCAATATTTGAATTTTTACACATAAGGATTACATACCTTGAGTTTTCTCGCAAGACTAATAGAGGAATAATCTTAGGTTTATGTCAGGAATGAGAGAATCTATCCATATTGTCATGACCCTTCCTCGGGGCCCATGCCATGACTACCCCATGCTCGCCTTCCATAGGACAGGGGCTGGTGACTAGCACCAAAGGCGTAAATCCCGATAACTGGGAAGGCATTGCCTTTATAAATGTAAACAAAACACCACAGAGTACAAAAGGAAGTAAAACACTAAGTAAAACTGAAACAAGATGTGCTGAAAGTAAAGGGGCCCGAAATACAAGCCCAACTGTAAAGTACAAGGGAAAAGATAAAACAGTCGGAAAGTGACAAGCCGCTCCTGGATCATCCACCAAGGATCCTACCTGAAGGGTAGTTACAGAAAGTGCAGCTCCTGGATCATCCACCACGGATCCTACCTGAAGGGTAGGTACAGATAGCGCAGCTCCTAGATCGTCCACCACGGATCCTACCTGAAGGGTAGGTACAGATAGCCACCAAAACACTCTCGCCCGTCGTCCTCCTCTGAGTATCGCCTCTCTATGAAGTCCACCTCCGGATACTGACTCATCACAAGGTCCACCTCCGGGTACCGTCCAGCCCTCGAACACTCGGCCTCTTTCAACGCTGCCCGTCGTCTACAACCAACACAAAGATGTGCGGGAAAATCCCATGTAGGGGTGAGTATAACGATACTCGGTAGGGACCCCGAGACCCTCAAGGTCTCACTAAATCCAACAAGGGTAACCATAAAGAAATATCTCAACAGATAACCTCTATTTAGGTATATGCCCATACATATACCAATGTTATCAAGTAACCCATCTCAATCATGAGGAAACACAAATATTATTAAATCAATGGGTAACCACTACCCAGGTATAAGCCCATACATATACCCATGTTATCAAGTGACCCATCTCAATCATGAGGTAATCACAAAGGCCATAGACTCAGCTCAACCAGGATTTTAATCATGATGTCGAAACCACGGCTACTGGGGAACTCCTCCTCTGTTGAGTACAGTGGGCATACCGCTACAACCAAGCACGCCCCAATAACCTTGGACTACTGTAGTACTCCACCTATCGAGTACTGTGGGCCTACTGCTACAACCATGTTCATCCCACCATGGGTCTGCTGCTACAACCAAGTGCTCCCCCTCATAGGCTCCATATGTACTCCTTCTGTTGAGTACCGCGGGTCTGCCGCAACAACCAAATGCTCCTCCGCCGTGGGTCTGCCGCTACAACCAAGCGCTCCCCCGCATAGCCTCCAGAGGTACTCCTTCTGTTGAGTACCGCAGGTCTGCCACTAAAACCAAGAGCTCCTCCACCGTGGGTCTGCCGCTACAACCAAGCGCTTCCCACCATGGGTCTGCCGCTACAGCCAAGAGCTCCCCCTCATAGCCTCCAGAGGTACTCCTTCTGTTGAGTACCGCAGGTCTGCCCCTAAAAAAAAGAGCTCCTCCACCGTGGGTCTGTCGCTACAACCAAGCGCTCCCCACTGGGCTATCCGAAACTCACCGAGTCGATCGATCAGCCATCGTCAAGTCTCAGTTGGCTACACAGTCTCTGTACTCTGCATGCTCGTCTCTAAGAGGGTCTGCTCCATGAGCTACTGATCGATAATACATGTATCACAAATTCCCGCGAAGAAGTATCTCAATGGACCTCCTCTTCATAGGGATCTCAACATAACAGACGGTGCATCAATCAGACGCCCGGTCTGTGAGTTATTAGCTTTTTCATCCTAGGGGCCTGGTTGGTTTCGTGTGCGAACCAACCCGGCCGTATCTCAACTGTATCCCGAACTCTCATAGGGTATACTCATAGGGACCATTTCACAATGTGATCACCAACACCACTGACGGTTCGTCAAACGGACGTCCGGTCTGAAAGATATCATCTTTTCCGTTCCAAGGGCCTGGTTAGAATTCGGGTACAATCCAAACCGGCCATACTCCAACTGCGTCCAAACCTCGGGAAAAGTATTCCAAAAGTTCCATCTCATCAAGAGGAATCCAACAAAGTCTAAGGCACGTCAATCGTCCATCTGGTGCTCAAGATATATCCATTTCCGCTCTGAGGGCCCGGTTGGTCTCGTATTCAAACCAACCTGACCATACACAAAGTTCTCCTAAACCTTGAGTTTAATATACCAAAACGACCGTCTCGATCCAAGGATCGCATCCCAACTGAAAGTTCGTCGATCGGAGGTCCGTAGCCCACGTTAGGGGTGTTTGAATGGAAACTACCCGAAAATAGGGGGTTCGGGCCCGGTCCGACCTGGCTCGAGATCCCCCTGGGTCGGCCCAAACCGGTTCAACCTGACCTGGGTCTGGGTCCAGCCCGATTGGGCATGGCGTGGCCCGGACTAGGCACGGCGTGGCCCGTCTAGGCGCTGGCGCTGGCGCGGCGCGGCGCCCGCGTGGCCAGCGGGTGCAGGGGGGTTTACAACCCCCCAAAAATGAAGAACCGGCGTGGCTTAAAGCCGCGCCATTCCGGTTCGGCCCGCCGCCACGACTCAGCCGCGGCTGTTCCTGTTCCGGAAGCGCGCCGTCGCTGTCGCCGCCTTCTGTGGACCGCCGGACGCACTCTAGTGGTCCGTTTTTCTCGTCGCCTTCACCAACGGTCCTCCCGGGACCCGACCTTCACTACAGAGGCTTCGAAAAAAGACTTTGTGTCCCCCTTCGTCGTCACCCATCAATCCGAGCTCAACATTTAACCAGCGGAGTCTTCGAATCGCCTCCGCGGCCCCGACTCCGGCCGCGGTTTCGTTCGGCCTCAATGGAGCGGTGCGACGGTGCCACGCATCATTGTCGTAATTATCCATGTTTTTGCGCGGCGCCATTGCACTGCTCCGCCTTCGTTTGAGCCGCAACATAATCAACAACAAGGGGGAGGAGGGTCGGCCGTGTTTTTGTGGTCCGACCTCCTCCCGTTATAATGATAGTAAGCATCCAACAAATAGAAGTCAATGTACGACAAATAAATAATTCATGGGAAAAAAAAATAAACCTCAACATCAACCCGCATGAATGAACGATCCACGGATCAACCTAGAAATGGTTGGTCCGTGCTCGTCGTTCTTTTCTCAAAATATAAAGAGGATACCAAATAAATTCCCCTACCTCATGTCATTCGTCGTTCGTAGCGTCGCTTCTTCAATGTTGGCAGGAAAAACGTTGACGATGTTCTACGCGGGTGGCGTCTTCTCCCTTGACACGAAGGAAGAGGAATAAAATCGGCGTTCCTCATGGGCGTCACCTCAAGCTCTTTCCTCGGATGAAGGAAGAAGGTGAACATGCCGTTGATCTTCGGTGGAGTCGGCGTTCATCGACGAGAGAATGTAATTTCTTTATTAATTCTCCCAAAGTCTCCCAACCAATATTTTCTATGGAAAATAAAACATTAGGCTCCCCAATATTATAAAAAAATTAATGCCTTTAAAATTAATTCAAATGAATCAATTAATTAGGAAGCTTAACTCATTAATTTAAGGTGTTGGCACATTAATGAGAGGAGAGAGAGAGGAAAAGGAAGGTTACTCAATTTAAAATGAGTTACAAAATTAAAGAGGGGGGTTTTAAGGAGTTTTGGGGAAAGTGAATAGGTGGTGGCTCATGAGGGCCCCACCTCACCTTTAATCATCTCATGGGTAGTTAGGGGCTTGTGGGTCCCACCCTAACTACCCCATGTTGGATATAACCACTAGGATAAATAATTAATTAAAAATTGTTCCAAATTTGTTTTATTCAATTCATTATTAATCCACAAATTTTTAACAACTCCTCCTGAGAAAACGCATCTTCGCTAATGGTCCTCTTAATAAATTACCAGTGCTGTAGTTTCATCAGTGCCCTCAGATTTCAATTCCAGGAACCGGTTCAAAAGATAGGAAAACCCGATCGTTCGTTCATTGAACGTACCCGAGCTAAACTTCAAAAATTGATTCTGGGCACACCGGGCCTCGGAATCAAGTGCCGTCAGAAACTACGTTCTTGTAAAATCCCAAAGAAAATTAAGAAAAAAATTCCCATGAATTTTACGTGTCTTTATATTACTCCCACCTCAGGTATTTACATCCCCATAATGCTATGACACAAACTGGGGAAACAAAAGCGGTATTGAGCACGCATCTGAGCCTTCCACTCCCATGTGCTCACCTAGAGGTTCTCGTGCTGCCTACAAAAACACATAAGAGGAATCGACCGTCCTCATAGGACCCACTCCTATCGATCCTCAACCTCTACTGGAACTCTGCAAAAGTCACCCCATCACCAACGTCCAGCTCCCCATGGTCGATGATGTGCATTGGGTCAAGCACGTATCTCCTCAGGTGAGATACGTGGAAGTCATTGTACACCTAGTGCAACTGAGGTGGATTGGTCAAGAGGTAAGCCACCTCAATTACACTGCTGAGGACCTAAAAAGGTCCACTAAACCTCAGAGATATCTCGCCGCCTCGGCTCCATCTCTGTAAACATCATCTAGGTGAGACCCGTATAAGAACGCGGTCTCCATCCTCGAACTCTAGAGGTCTCCCTATTCTTGATTAAAACTAAAACTCAAAACTACTGCTTCCATGAGGGTATGGTAGACCGACCCAAGAATGATCGGCTACACCCTCCAATACACGAGTTTAACCTATGCTGCCTCGGGTTTCCTTTTCCCCGACCAAGGAAAACCCATCCCAACATTTGCCTAATACCATCAATTTGAGTATGAACAATGATTTCCAAATCCATACTCAAACTAATGTCGTAAGGCGTCGAAGATGCCACCAAGATGTCCCAACCAAGACTCTCGCCTCAAGGGTCAGATCACACCGTCGGCGTAAGTGTGACTATCGAGTCTCCTCCCAAAGGTATCTCTAGACGAGAGGGTCAAGTCAATGGATTAACCAGAAACTCTAGGGCTGGGACTAGATTCATGGAAGGAAGAGATGATTCACATCGATGTATGTGGCTACGGAAGCTACTAGAAGACAATGTCCGCACTTCGAATCATCCTTAGAGCCCTTTCAGTCGCACTCCTTGACCGCATGCAGCTACTCTTTTCCCCTGCCCTCTAGCTCCCTGAACCTGGAGGGGACGACAAAGGCGGGTGGTTGTAACATGTTGAAATGTACACCACCTCATGCTACTCTCCTATCTCTGCCTCCAAGTCTGCTGATCTATAGATTTATTTGTCCTTAACATTTCCTCTTCTCGAAACATTCGCACGCCCACGTCTCTGAGACTGGCGCCAGCTCGCTGCGTTTCAACTTCTAACATTCTCTAGCTGTATTCGTTTATCCAAAGAACATTCAACCTCAAGGTTCCCTCTAGCACCCTAATGTGAGGAGGAATGCATAGAGGAAAAAGTGCTGGCTCAAATATCCATAAACACACCATGCTCAGAGGTCCGATCTCTATAGCACTGATAAAATCGAATTCATTGAGTACTCGGAATGTTCGGTACGCCTCGATTAATTCTCAACTACTGACATGTCGTCCTTCCGAAGCTGTATAAGCTCTAGGAAACTCTCTAGCACCTCCTCAGGCCAGTCCTCAGCCTCCTGTGAGTCAGGTTCGCCTCGGAACATGAGGGTATATGATGTTGGAACACGTATACGGCAGTAAGCCTACACGTGTCACGTACCGGTACCGCCGGTTGTAACTTCCAACCAACATGTAGTGATGTATAGCTGACACACTACCCGAAGGCACTATATCAGGCATCAGTCCAAATACAGAAGCCTCATCACTATGCGGACTATCCTCATGGTCATTCACAGGAAAACACTAGTAGCAAAGTCCACCATCCACTCCTCTGATGTCTCAGCTAAGTGGAATACTCTAGAAATCACCTCCAACCAGTGCTATGCTGTCTGGGAATCTGCCTCGCCTTGTAACCTCGGAGGCCTCTACTGCTGGAACTCGTGCAATGCACTCTGACAGCGCGCACAGTTCGCTAGTATGGCTGGTGGCATCTACTGCCCAATAGGTGGTGGTGTTGCTGGTACACCACCCGAGGGTGCCAACATAGTAAAAAGGGCCCCACACCGGAGCCTCGTCGCTTGGTGGGCCGTCATCGTGTACTATCCCTGAACTCCAACTGACAGTCTGCATGGAGACATCCTGAATATATACGACACGGTCAAATGATTTATACCTGGTGAGCTGACCTGGTTTTAGCTGACTTTAAAACCTTTGGAAACACACACGCAATCAGTGTTTTCATGCACAAAGTCGGAAATCAGAAGTCAGGGTCCTGGGGTACGGATACGTCGGCCGCCGCACCAACACTGGAATCCCTGAACTGAAAACCACACTCGGTACCCTTAACACTACTGCTTCAATGAAAGAAAATTTCAGAGTCCTATGTTCTGCAGAAGAACTGACCCCTCTGATACCAATTTTTCCCGACCCGTCCTCAGGGCCCGTGCCGTGACTACCCCAAGCCCGCCTTCCATAGGACAGGGGCTGGTGACTAGCACCAAAGGCGTAAATCCTGATAACTGGGAAGCCATCGCCTTTATAAATGTAAACAAAACACCATAGAGTACAAGCGGAAGTAAAACACTAAGTAAAACTGAAACAAGATGTGCTGAAAGTAAAGGGGCCGGAAATACAAGACCAATTGTAAAGTACAAGGGAAATGATAAAACACCCGGAAGGTGACAAGCCGCTCCTGGATCGTCCACCAAGGATCCTACCTGAAGGGTAGGTATAGAAAGAGAAGCTCCTGTATCATCCACCACGGATCCTACCTGAAGGGTAGGTACAGATAGCACAACTCCTGGATCGTCCACCACAAATCCTACCTGAAGGGTAGGTACAGATATCCACCACAACACTCTCGCCCATCGACCTCCTCCGAATATCACCTCGTCGTGAATTCCACCTCCAGATACTGACTCGTCGCAAGGACTAGCTCCAGGTACCATCTAGCCCTCGAACAATCAGCCTCTATCAGTGCTTCCCGTCCTCTGCTACCAACACAAAGAAGTTCAGGAAAAGCCCGTGCAGGGGTGAGTATAACAATACTTAGTAGGGACCCCGAGACTATAACATCCCGAGATTTTATATTCTTTTAATTTCATTAATGTCTTGTGTTGTATGCTACAA